>OX578273.1:14817763-15559702 GCA_951217065.1 Baccha elongata | reverse complement strand
ATTAACAAAACACTTATCGTCGGAGTAAGAAATACTTGCAAACATTTCTAAGTAACTGCTTTCAATGATAAGAAAAAAAGATTTTCTATCCAAGATCCTTTAATTAATGAATTACAATTTTTATAAATACATGGCCTTCAACTTAAGAGAAAGTTGTTTGCCAAACTCTAAATATATCTTAATTTGGAACTTCCAAAGTTATATTGGAGTGGCTACCACTACCTTCTTATATACATATACATTATACATTCTTATATTTCAATGAAGTTCAAAAGCAAAGCTTCTTTCATTTAATGTTGAAGAGTTCTGCGGACAAAAAATTTAAATACAGACATCGACGGTGAATGTTTTTACCCAAATTTAGAAAAAATAGTAGGGTTCGCATTAGCATTACTTCAGTATAACTCTGAGAATTAAATAATGTTCAACATTAACACAGATGGTAAAACAAAAAAAAGCGACATTTTATGAATAAAAGTAAGTACTGTTGTTTTTTCATTCTGATTCTTACGCTCTGCATTGTATACCTGCGATTGACAAACCGGCACTGGTCATCATAAACAATTTTGCAATTATAGCTTTCTATTTACATCATATTAAATTTTTCGATGTATTTCATCAATCATTCGATTTTTATTGTTCACTTCTCCTTTTATTTAACATACAAAAATATTTAATTTTTTAACAAAATTTTAATTAAAGATATTTTATTTTGTTTTATTTTCAAGGATCCACCAAAGTAACTCATTTTTAATATGATTTTGTCAATCCAAAAACCCAAACAAAAAAAAACACGAAGTTGATACCTTTCCCCCCTACTTATCCATATTAATTTAAAAATAAATTAAGAACCCGGTAAGTTTGTTGAGCAATACAATATCTGCTTCTATTATTCTCGTTTCGCCTTTTTTACCATATACAGTGAATTGTCTCTATACATATGACTAACTCCTGCTCATTGCTCAGCCTTCGTAAAATACATACTAAATTAAGCTTTAATGTGAATTTCATTGATTTAAAAGACTATGAACAAAATGTTCATTTATAAACAAAAAATTTGCATCATGTTAAATGTCAAAACTGACATCTTAATTACAATCCATTCCTTTTCAAATATATACAATGAACTCACTTCTCAATGTTTATATTTATTGTATAAATTAACTTATTTTTATAAATATTTATTTATTCTCTCTTCTAGGAGGACCACACATGATGCCTTCGGCCATAAGTTCTGTCTCACATCACACATCGGCAGGACAAACATACATTCCCGGCTCAATGATTATGTCTGGCCCCCATCCACATGGCACTCTGCGACGCACAATGATACCCACTAGCATGGAATGATGAGCAATCCTTCACCACCGCCCGGGATGGGAGGCGGTAGCATCTATTATGATAGTACTATTCCAAGGAATCTAAGCCGCGGTATGTCTGCTGAAAACCAATATTTTTACGGATGACACTCACTGAATCGTAAAGCCTCACTACCTATGGCAATTGCAGTGCGTCCGACCACGGGCATAAGTCTCCTGCCAATGCCACCACCAGGCACCATTGGCGGCTATAATCCTAATGGCAGCCGAGCAGGAACACCAACCGGATCCACCTGCAATCAAATGTCAGACATACCTGCGATAACAGTGACCTCTTCTTCATCATCGTCGAGTTCACCCTCACCCTTAGCCTTAGTAAATCAACAACACGCGTTGAAGATTCCCCGGAGTCAGGCGCAGGAACAAACTTCTTTAAGTCAACAACAACAACAACAACAACTGCAACAACAACAACAATTACAAAACCAACAACAGCAATCATCACAACATCAGCAGCCGGGACAACAACCATCTTCGGTAAATAGTGCAGTGCAAATGTGTGCGACGGGAAGAACTTACTGTTTCTAGAACAGGATCTTATACATTGATTCAAAATTATCGATTGTCGGTAGTCCCTTACAACTGTTATCAGGTGATGATGACCTTGTTTTTTTGTAAATATAGTTTTTTTTTAAGACAAATTGATTGAAAAACCAAAAGAACTTAAAAAAAACACCCCGAGTGATAGTGAACCAATTTTTCAAATCGGTAATTTTTTGTAATCAGTGTGTATGTGAGAGTGAGATTATGTTAACTTGCCTTACCAAGGATAAAACCCCATAAAAAGCAGATCTTAACATAAACCAAAGAAAACAAAATAAAAAAAAACACACCCAAACATAAAATTAATATAAACTTTGTCAAGCGTTAAAAAGCTAAACGCGCGGCTAAAATAGACTTTGCACTCGAATTTAGGATGAAAATTAGTTTTTTTTTTATAAATATATATATTATAGACTAATGTTTTAGATTATAAATAATGTTATTTGAAATAGTTTAAGTAAAGACTTTTATGATCTTAGAATTTCTTATATAAATGTGAGCTAAAAGTTGTTTGATCAAAGGGTTTCGGAAAATATTGCGATACTTTTAATCTGTCCTTATAGGAACTCTGTGGGAAAACATTTGTCCCTGAGAATTTTTTCCTAATATCATGAATTGTTCATTACTGATCTTTCGAATATGGTAAATATTCCGTGGGAAAAAAATCCCGATAACCGCAAATATTTAATTTGGTTTTTTTAGTAAAATTAGAAAAAGATTTGCTCCCGAAAACTTTTATCGGGGAGCGCGATTACACGTCATCATCACTTCCATCGAATTCACGCTAAATACTTCTGAATAGTTTGGTTAGAATTCCAAGTATTTTTCTTCACCTAAACTGACAAACTTTCTAACCAAAGCAACTAATACCGGTAGGAAGGCAACCCTACCAAACCAACCTCTTTTCAATATGCACTTTGCAACTTTTCGAAAAAAAAAACAATTTCTTGCAATTGTAAAGTATTCATGGATGGGGCTTTGTAATTTTTAGAGTTTTTGCAAAATTGAAAAGTGTTTCCAAGCATAATAGAATTATTACTGTTGTCCAAAGTTGCAAAGTGAAACATTTAGTATTTATGAAGATTATATCCGTATTCTTTAAGTTTTGCTCCATATATGTTTGTAGGTAATTAGGCACAGTTTAGTTACTGCTACCAGAATGCATTGAAGTAAAGGAGAAGGTGATGGAAATATGAAACCCACCAAAATTTGTTTTCAAACCTGATGGTATCTTAATATATAATACACGCAGAAACATTAAAGGGCACGACTGAGTCGCACGACTGGAACATGTTTACGAATTGGAAATTCGGATATTTTTTTCGAAAAAAAAAAAAATAAAAATCTATAAAATCTATGTTGTTGTTGTTCAAACACATTCGATGAAAATTAACAGAATGGTCAGTAATAAAAACTGACATTCTAGTACGAATAGTACAATATAACAACAATAAAAATCTATAACATTTTAGAAAAAACATTGGATAAAGCTTCAGAAAAATTAAATTTCGTCGAGTTCAGTCTAGTAGTTTAAGATATAATCGGCATTAAAAAAAGTACCGTTTCTGAAATGAAAGACATCCCCATTGGCAACCGAGCCCTTACATAAATTTTTATCAAAATCGGTCTGATTTTTTTTTTCAAGTAAATGGGAATTAAAAAACGAACTTTTTTTCAAGTGAATTGAAATTAAAAAATTAACTTTTTTAATTATTTTTTTTCAATTTTTTTGATTGCAGTAAAGCCTATCAGAAATCCTAGAACATAAAATTTCGTCGAAATCGGTGCAGACGTTTAAAAAATAATCGGATCAAAGAAATACCGTTCTATAACAGGTACCGTAAATAATCTAAATATAAGACGCTTACAAAACACTCTTATACAATTTTGTTCGAAATTATCGGGTTTGAAAAAGCTTGTTTTTCTCGAAAACGACATTTTTCTTGATACAGCATTAAACACCTTTCAGATGGTTTGAACCATATTTCTATAAAGGAACAGTTTTAACGGTACAATATTGACTTTCTCTTTAACGACTGAGTGGATTTTTACCAAATTTTATTTTAAAGAAGACTAAATAGCCAAACAATAATGGCGAACTTATTTTTTTGAAAAATGTTATTCATAAGCAAATAATAAAAAAAATTATACAGGGTGATTCACCTAAGGTGTGTTAAAAAGATAGAGCGAGTAGGTTGAATTGGGACAAGAAAAAATCGTATAGGAGGGTGGTCTATTTCCCCCCATTTAGGCGGGAAGTGCGATTTTCTAAAAAAATGACTTAAATCAGAATAAAAATATAAAAAAACAATGGTTCCACCTACAATGCCATATTACGTTTTTGAAAAGCCAGAAATCTTTTCTCTCTTATTCTTTTAAAATAAAGTTGATTGAAAAAAATTTGTTAACTATTTTTTTTTTTTTTAATTTTGTGTAATTAAGTATAATTTATGTTTTTCAAATTCAGAAAACCGCATGCTAAAATGTCTTATAAAATATAAGAAAATCAAAAATAACATATATCACTTTTTTTAGGAAATCTAAGACTAGACTCCTAGATTTGAATGATTAACCTTTTTATAATTATTTTTAAAATATTCAGCATTTTATTGCTGTTTACTAATTACTGGATTAACATCACTTGAAAATTCACCTGACCTATTTTTCATTGATAACACCTGAAAATTGACCTGTCATATGCTGCGTCGATGTGAACTACCTGGTTTTTACAACTTTACTACAAGAAAATTAATCTTTGTCTTCTACAAAATGGGGATCACATCGATTTTTTTTATAATTACTTTAAAATAAAAATAGGTTGAGAAATAATTTGAATCTAAACATGTGTTATCTTATTTTGTATTACTTTGAATTCAAAATATGTTAAGAAATACTTTTTTATTTTCGATTGCGTTTTATTATTTTTTTTGTTTTAATATTTTTTTTCTTCCTTATTTTTCTTCTTATCTTGTTTTTTTTTTTTGTTGTCTGTATGTTACACAATTTTGAATTTAAGTTAAAAAAAGAAGGTAGTTCACATCGACGCAGTTTATTACACCCGTCACCGTAGACTTCTGGCTTCCCAAAAAGGTGTAATATGGCATTGTAGGTTTATTTATCACGGGTCCTTTAAGATCTTGCCCAACTTGAATGACTGATAGTTTACATAGACAGCCTTCAGATTTGCGGTGGTCCAAATCAAAACCGGCGAGGAGCGACTGAACGGTTTTATGTTGCTGAACATCGGAAATATGATGGCAAAAGTACCAAGGCGCGTTGATTTTATATTATAAAATATTGTACCTAAACACAAATATTTGATATGTATATTTTTTATCATTTTAATTACATACTACATAAATACCCAAAAAACACATAAATACGAAAAAAATTTTCATTATTATTAAGTACATTTTTCAAAACCCCCCCTCGATTTTTTTTTTTCTGCGTTCGCCCCTGGCAGTGGATGCACTCTTAGCGAGAATAGCAATCTGACGTGATATTGGCTTTAAATCTTCAGAAATGTACTTTGAGTAGAATAATAGAGTTGGATTCCAAATTTCCTCTTTAAGTGTTTTCGAAGTAGGTATTTATAAGCTGCAGTTAAAGATATAATGAGGCTGCAGATGGATGATAACTATAGCCAGTAGCCATTGAGTATTTAGTTGTGACAAGTTTCCGGCTCTTGAAAAACGTCTCAACAAGTGCATAGGCAATGGCCGAGAGCGAGCTAAAACAATGTTAAATATATTGTAATATTTAAAAATAACTGGGATACCACGATTTTCTCGGAAAACTCTGGTTTGCTATAAGTTAATTTTCAAAGTTATTTTTTTATTTATATTTTTTTTAATTATTGTGTTTTAAATTTGTTGAAGGAATTTAATGAATTATTTCATATACACAAGTTGTGCTTTTGAGTCCTAGTTTACTTGGTATATGCGCAAGTTAGTGCGACCCAGTCGTGAGTTTAATTTTTTTCTCATTTTACCAGTTCTGTGTGGTTGTTGCTGCTGCAAAACTCAACGATTTCAATCAACGATTTCAAGGAACATGTGAAAAGTTATAAGTCCACCGAAAAAAACATACTTGATTGTTAAAATCTTTGCGTTGAAAATCCAAAATCATTGTTCTGTAAAGAAAAACAAACTCTGAGGAAAATGTTCTACATTCAATTTTTTGCTTACTTGCTGCTTTGATTTCGCCAAGATTTTTTACTGCTTTTTGGGGCAATTACACTTCCTGTTTTTTATTTCCTATGTCTTATCGGAACACAAATTGCAATCGAGGTAACACTGTTTCGAAACAGATTCTTTGTTTATTCTGTTCCGAAACAGTGATTTAAGCGTTTAAATCTATCAGAATTTTTGTATAACAACAAAATAAACTCTTTTTTGTGATACTTAAATCAGTCAAAAAGTCCTGTTTTGCTTAAATTCAATAGGTACCTATAAACCCTTTGATCTACAACTTAAATATAAATTGTTAAACAAATGTTAATAAATAAATAAGTGATAAAACAAATATAAAAATTATATATTTAAGTCTTATTAAATAAATAACAACTGTACATTAACAATTAAAAAAAAAATATAAACCGAATTGTAAAAATTATTTTAAGATTAATAACAAATTTATTAAAAATAATAATATATATAAACATAATTATGTATTTAAAAATAATGTTATCAATTATCGAAAATAAGGAGAAAAAATATTTATATTCGAAATAAATTATTTAAAATAAATTATTTAAATTATAAAATAAAAACCGAATTTAAATTCGGTTTTTTTTTTTCGAAGCACATTTGTATAACAAAAAAAAATTAACTCGAAATATTGTATATAAAAAATAAAGCTAGTAAATTATTTTCAATTTTCTATTCTTCTTCTTTTTATATATATATAAAAAAAAGGTTTGTATATATTACATGGATTGGGTAGGTCATATTTAAATTCTTAGGGGAAAAGTAACTTGAGTTGTGTATATTTTAGTATTATTTCTAATCACAGGGTACGCAATAAAATCCTCGAATCCGGTTGAAAAAATATATCAGAAAAATGCGCATTTTTTATTTATTTCTTTTTGCAGATGTACTTAAGTGAATTTTCAAAATATCATCGTCCCGCGAGATATTTAAAACAAAGGCAAGTATACCTTCTTGCATGTTTAAATAATTTCTTTTATTGTTTACGAGAAGGCAAGGGGCTTATTTTGCTTTTGCCTCTTTTGTGCTTTGCTAAATGATTTGTGGGCTTTCTCGCCTTCTCTGTGTAATGGGAGGCGCACAACTCTTTAAAAGATATTTTAATAGGAATTTTTGAAAGAATATGGGAAACAAAACGTGTTCGTAATTTACATAAAATATCTTAACACAGGCTGTTACATTTTTCATAGGGTTTGTAATAAGAAATATGAAAAACAATGAGGACCGAATAAAATATATACGGCTTATCGATATTAAATTTCAAAAAAATAAAAGTACTACCTATTCATTCGAATAAAGAAAATCTTTCTAAGGGAAGTATTGAGGGAGTTCACATTCAAGAAAGTACAATTTACGGGAACGTGAGGTGCATTCACAGCATGTATATACATATATGTTTTGGATTAAGATAGATTGGACTAAGAAGATGAATAGATCTGATAGACTTAAAATTCGTCTAATCCGGATATAAAAAAATCAAACTGAAATTAACATAGTATAGGCCCACATTATATGAATAGCAAAACGAATGTGTTAGCGAATTCGAGCAAGCTTGTACATTCGCTTTAAAATAAGTTCTGCCAAAAAATATCGTACTGAAAAAATACATGTTAAACGTCAAATATGAGGTACCTATCTAGATAAATATGTTTGTGCTTGAAATGTTGTTTATTGCGAGTGTTTTTCATAAATTTAATAGAAAGTTAAGCAATATTGATTTGTTATATCGAAGAAAATGTTTATTAATGCAATGGAGAGGAAAATAATAAGATGGGCAGACTAAAATGAAAATTCAAGATAGATGTATAACACCTTGAAAATGAAAGAACATTTATGCGCTCAACCAATTCGTCGTAATTAACTTCTTACTGTATATCTTGAATCTTAATTTGCAATTTACAATTACTAAAAGCATTTATCATTAATGTAATTGCAATATGTTCACTAATAAATAAAATATGGTGGATTATTTTTGCAATTCGTAGTACGAAATCGTTACGACGCACAGTGGTCGATTTTGAGTCATTAGCTGGACTTAATTCTTATTTGTGTCTTGTTGGTTTTGCGAAAGTTGTTTATCAATTTAAAACCATTTACATAACTTCAATGGGTTGGATTTTGTTTTGTCGAGTTGGCATTTCCCTCAATTCGGAGATTTTTGGGTCAGAAGAGATAAACATATAATGGAGAATATCAGTATTCGTCGCAATTCGGGAAATTTTTCTTGAAAACCCGGATCTGAATATTTTATAATCCTTTTGACGGGCTTCTAAAACATCTTCTGAAAGCTGTCCTATAGGGATTGGAAAGCTTTCAATTTCAATCAGCACCGTGCAATAGAATTTTGTGAACACTTACAGGCATTTTATACCAATTATATTTTGATACAAATAATTTTGCTGTATAGTAAGTTCGGAACTTATTTGTATCAATTTTCAAACCTGAAGATAGGGTTTTTTAAAACAATAGAAAAACGCTCTAGAAGTTTTGAATCTACACCTATAATTTCAGCAGTCTTTTTTGGATCTTTAAAAAATGTACGGGCCGTATTACCATCATTGGTATTACCTCCGCCTTGCTTTGGAAAATCTACTAATATTCCCAATTCTGATCTTAATTGATTTTGTAAAAATTCTTTTCTTCCAAATTCCAAATTATTCATATCCTTAGGACTTGCTTTGCAAATATAGCAAACTGCACTGGCCCTGTTTTCCATTACCGCGTTGCATGTTTTACCATCGACCATAGTACAACACTATGCTTCACTGAAACAGTTTTGCTGTTAAACATTAGACTTGTAGTTTGTATACTATTTATTTCCGATTTCATACGGGTAAACTCTCTTCTTATTGTCTCAATGTTTTCCTTTGCAAATTCAAAGCGTACTGGCCGGCAGAAACGTGGGGAAGACGTTCTTGAATTTATCCAGATATTTTCCGTGTTAGAACCCACATTTTTCCTTATTTCTAAAGGTATATACATGTGAGAACAATATCGTCATCACTTGATTCTGGATTGACCAAAAAGTTTTGTTTATAGCGCGAATGTCCACCACTTCCATCAGAGCCCCATTTCCACGAACACTCCAATGTGTCACCGTCTTCTAGTTGGCTTGCAAAAGACTCAAATTGTGCGGCAGACAAACGTTTCAATGTCAAGTCCAACAATGGTTGCAGCTTGAATTCACATAGTGTCTCAGTAACTGTCAAAAAGTTATTTGCTGGATAACATTCTTTTTTGACTCCTAAAATACTATCGTATGCTGGATAGATATTGGCATTTCTTTCTTTCGCACTTTTTTGCAGTAGGCTATATTGGTGTTTAGTCAATCTTAGGTCCGTTATCAATGCTGGGGCTTCTTCTGGTGTATATGGCTTCATTTTATCAATAGGTTCGGTTTTTTTCATTCTTTTAATTGTTTTTGGAGAACTCTCTACAACTTTTTTTAGAACCACAGCTTTAGAACGTTTACCTTCTATTCTAAGTTTAGATTCCATAGCAAATGCCAATTCTTCTGCCGATCTGTCCATAAGATTTTCAATTTTGCGTTTCTTCGCCTTATTCCTACATTTCTGGAATTCCTTGTCAGGTCGTCCTTGTCTACAAGTTGTTGTAATCTGGGCGTCAGGCAATGGAATTTTGAATTCTTTTTGCAGCCAAGACTCTTCGTGGCTTAAAAATCGTTCAGGAGATATTTTGTTTTCCTTGATTTTTTTAAAAAGGTGTGAAACAAAAATTTTGCTGTACACGAGACATTTTTGAAGATCAGGTTCTTGAAGAACAGTTAATGACCGTTTTGACATCACGTGTTGCAAAACTGCATTTGCACATAGCGTAACTGAAGATTTAAAAAGATCTTCCGCCTTGATAAATAAGAAAATGTCTTTCTGTGAAAGAAATGGTCGCCCTAAAAAGGGCGGATTGGTACCTAAAAGAAAAGAAAAAAAATAGTTTCGGTAATTTTCGGCACTTAAATTTAGCATCAAATTAAAGGTAATAATCCAAACTACAAATGACAAAACTTTCACGATGACACTTTTTTGCACTTTTTTGTAATTGTCCAAAAAGTAAAAAAAAAAAACATGTTAAAACTATCAAAAAAATGTCTGCCAACATTTAGATAATAGTAATAGAATATGATTTTTTTTTTACAAAAATTAAATTGAAATTAAAAATACATACCAATAGCATTTTCTGACATTTTTTGTTTAATCCAATTACTCACTTTTATCATATACTTCACTTATCAAACACTTGTTAACTCGCGGAAGGTAAAATAGAGAGTGAGCAAATAATCTTGAATGATTACATTGATATGCTTCCCATGAACATAATAACGGAATTAAAAAATTCTTTTTGTTGTTTTTTGTTATTTCAGTATATTGACTTTCGGCCTAACGGTATTTTTTATAATGACAATAACTTTATTTTTTTGACTTTTGACCAGCTAGTGTGTACTGAATCGACCAGTGTGCGACGGGGCCTGTGATAGGGCCGATTGTAACGCTTTCCAGATTAATATCATATTTTTGATTTGATAAGAATGAATTTATGTTTTGTTTACTGAAATAAGTCATTCTTTGGCAGCATTGGGAAATTCAACTTATAATTGCGGCTGTACACGTTCAGCCCCAATTATTAACCCCTAAGTTAAATTTCCCAATGCTGCCAGAACTGTGTGGACTACAATTTTGATTTGGGGCTTTTCCAGCCAAGAGTTATTTCCACTCCTTATCTAAGGTAAGTCTAAAATCACAATTGTTAGAACTGATGAGGTTGTCCATGAATAACTTAAGATGCTCAATTAAGCGTATTCTGTCAAAGTTCTCTTTAACGAACCTTCAAGGGAACGAAGAATTTCTTCGTTAAAAAGAAGTTTTATAAAAAATTGGTCGTAAAGAAAATAATTAATAAAGAGAACTACTTTATAAGAAAGTTCGTTATTAAATAGTATAACTGTATAGGTATGATATAAATAAAATTAATAAAGTGGCACTGACAGCTCCGGAGAACCACGGCCTATAGTGACTCACAACTCTCAACCATACCTTTTGTGTGCGTTATTAGTTCTTAAGGATTGTAGGGGGCCTACAATTTTATGTCAATTCCGAACGATAAGATGAGATGAACTTTTTATGACAACGATACTCTCGGAGGATTTATCACTTCCTCGCAAAAGGCAAACAAGGTGTTCTCGAAGCTGGGCTCGAACCCAGATCTCTCCGGCCTGATGGTCCGAAACACTAACCACAACCACGGGGCACTACTGAATATGATATATATAATATGATATTAAGGAAACTTATTAATCTAACAGTAAATAAGGTGGTTTAATTTCATATGCATCGTTAACACGATCCGTCGGCTTTAATCAGCTTGGTTGGCTAGTTATCAGCTCCAGTATGGATAAATTGTTTATGAAATTTTTGTTTGTGCTATATTCTCGATTCCTCAAGATCGGGTGGAGAGGATATTGATGTTTTGTTCCTTTAGAACGGTTCGGTAGGTCTAAGTCCTAACGGTGACATCACGACTTTCTATATCTTCAGTATACCTACCTATTCGTTTAGCTTAAACAAAAGTGTATACCTGCAACTGCAATCCTACATAGATCCATATATATCAAGCTGGCAAAGCTCATTTAGCGTAATCACATATTATTATAAAATTTTATTGCACCTATTTTGTACCTCTTAAGATATGCCTCAAGTAGCACAAATGTCTAAAATACACCAATATTTTTGGGGTATTTTTTGAAGATCCGTGATATATATTTTAAATAAAAAAAATGTGCCACTTTCCAGTACATTTTTTGACATTTAGTTGCGAACCAGTGTAGGAAATATACTGCGCTCTTGTTTATAATTTACACCGAGTGTACATAAATTATACCGATCGGTATATAACTTGTGCTAGTGGTATAATATTAAGTATTAATTTAAAAAAAAAATTCTACACCAAAGTGAATTTATTTAATCGTCATCAGTTTAATTAATATATATCTACACCGTTGTTTATGTTCTGATCCAAAAAGTATCTTCAAGTAATTTGAATTATTTCTAAGATTATACGCCAGAAAATCATGAATAAAAGTCGGTCCCACCTCGTCGAAAATTTGAGCGCCTAGAAAATGTTAATGAATTAATGATTTTTAATTCAATGCTTGAAAATTAACTTTTCAGAATTTGTTATTTTTTGATAGCTCTTAATTTAATTAGAGACGTACTGATAAAAACAATTTAAAAATACCAAAAGTGGCATAATTAAGTCGATACTATAAAGAAATAATTAATCAATTTCTTCATTTAAAACATAGTGTCTGGCAAGATCTCATTTTTCATATTTCTAGTTAATATGTCAGTCGTGTAAAATATACACTGTTTCCTGAATTTGGATGAATAAATGCACCAATTTGAAAAATGAGAAGAAAAATACACAATTGTTGTATTTATATGCCATATTATATTTTCAGTTCATTTATTTTACTACAAACTGTGCAAAACATTCACTAATTTGTATCCATGCAATACGCCATACAAAAGAGCAATGAGTAAAATGCATCATTGTTAAAAATGTGTCTCAAAATTCTATTTTTTTTTGTGTATTTCTTTTGCTGTCAAAAAACTACATTACTGGTCGTTAGAAATTTCACATTTTGTTATAAAGTTTTTCCTCCTGCAATAACGTTTTAGATAATTAATTTTGATCTTCCATTTTTTTTAAATTTTTCAATGCTTATTTTAATAAGATTTTATTATTTTTTTTTTACACTATATACAGTTTTGTGTATTTTGTTTACCAAAGGATTTAAATCCTGTACCAAAATATAGTTGGCCATTTCAAATATTGAAATAGTGTATTTTATCTACAAAATATAGTGTGCAAAATATTCCATGTTGGTTTGGTTTCAAAATCGAATAATTAATGCACCATTAATGGTTTATTATACAAACAACTCAAAATCGGTTTATTCTTTGAACTGAATTTCGAAAGAATGTTGAAATTTTGCACAGAAAAAACAATATTTTGACAAATACACCAATATATTGAATTTTTTCTCAGTTTTCGCAATTTTGCACCAAAATTCATGAATTTACACTAAATTATGTATGTACCAGTGTGCTACTTGAGCGCCATTCATAATTATATACCTATTGCAGGCTTCGAGATTCAGGTGTGTTTGCTAGCTTGACTGTCAAGCCAGCAAACATATTTTCAAAAAAAAATTAGTATTTTTTTTTCTTGATTAAATTTATTGTACCTATTTTGTACCTCTGCAAATCTGCCATCAGTTTTTTTTATACCTCTTTTCGTTCTCGAGTTACAAAAACAAAAAAATTCAAAATTCAAATTTTTTTCTTTGTGTTATGATAACTTTTTCTTACCTTTTTTGTACTTCAAAATTTGCCTTTAGTTTTTTGTACCTCATTCCGTTCTTAAGATACAAGTGTGTTTGCTTTGTCAAGCCAATAAACACAATTTTCTTGTATAAATTTTTAATAACAAAATTTATTGAACCTATTTAGTACCTCTACAAATCTGACTTTAGTTTTTTTGTACGACACTTTTTCAGCTTTTTGTTGTTGTGTTTTTTTCACTTGTGACGTTAGCACAAAAAGAAAAACAATTAAATGGTGGAATCTTGTTATGAATTTACCCCAACCAAAGGGAAAAAGAGTGCAAGGTGCTTACGTCACAAGTGAAAATTACGTCACAAGTGAAACAACAACAAAGTAATGCCAAAGTGTCGTAATCTTGTATTCTTTCATTCATGGTTTTTTTGTACCTCTTTCCGTTCTCGAGATACAAAAACACATTTTCAAAATTTAAAAAAAAAATGTCATCCTAATTTGTTCCTCTGCAAATCCGAAACTAGTTTCTTTGTACCTTTTTCCGTTCTTGAGACACGGGTGTGTTTTTTTTTTAAGCCAGCAAACACACAATTTTTTTTATTTTTGTATTGTATCTATTGTATAAGTTATGTTTTTTCTTGCTCAAGTAATTAAAAAAAACAAATTTTAATTTCTCGCTGCGACGTGATCGCTTTTATTGACAAACTCAAACTTAAAACTAATTTACATTCATATTTATAATGACATTTTTTATAAGTATGTACCCAATCAAGTTGTTATGTTGTTCGATGTGGAAATTGCATTTCCATATTCCAGGAATTATTTTGTTTGATAGAACGACGACCGTGAGAGTGCAAGTCAGCAGTAAGCGGCAGCAAGTGCAGCTTATGGCAACATTAATTATATTTGCCCTTGATTTTGTTTGTTGACTCGGGCATGTGGTGTCATTGGATATTTTCAATATTTGTCGTGATAACATATACCTCTACAAATCTGCCTTTAGTTTTTTTGTATCTCTTTCCGTTCTTGAGATACAGGTGTGTTTTTTTTTTAAGCCAGCAAATACACAATTTTTTTAATTTTTTTATTGTATTTATTGTATACCTCTACAAATCTGTCTCTAATTTTTTTTGTACCTCTTTCCGTTCTCGAGATAAAAAAACAAATTTTCAAAATTAGTTTCTTTGTACCTCTTTCCCTTCTCGATCTACAAAAAACACATTTGCAAAATTAAAAAAATCTTCTGCAAGCCTGTAATTAGATTGTATAGCCGCATATCATTTTTCATTTTTCAAAACATTTTTGTTTCTTAATTTTTTTATCATTTTTTCAGGACTTATATACTCATTATCAAAAACACACAATTTTCTTAAATTTAATTTAGTTTAATCAACTTTATTAAATTTGTTTTTATTTTGAATTATTTGTATTGTTCATTTAGTTCTTGTAACGAAAATGCAAAAAAGTAACAAACACACCTGTATCTCGAAACCTGCAAGAGGTGTATAAAACTATGAATGGTATATTTTAAGAGGTACAAAATAGGTACAATCAAATTTTATAGCAAAATGTGATTAAGATAAATGGGCTTTGCCAGCTTTATAGAGCTTATATTTCACATTTATTGAAATATTATCCTGAAATATTTCGTCAACAAGTTTATTGTAGTATCTATTATATGTATTTGCGTCTATGTAGATGTTTTTTTTTTAATGGTCTCAGAATTCAATGACATACGGTTCATTCTACCCGATAGTGTAGGTTCTATATGCTTTTGTCGAATGAAAGGACTAAGATAAAAAATCAATAGAGGAGTCCTAACATATAAGCGGTATATGGATAAATATGAAAGATATAATAATTGATTTGTTGGTCAAGCTATAGAAACCAAAAATATTCTCATTTTGTCTAATATTTCTGATTATTAAGTATTAAGATGAACAGATAAATGTCTTAATTTAAGTATATAAGCACAAATATGTAAGTATGTATTTTTTATACTTAGTAAAGGATAGTTGCGATGAACAGTATTTAATAAATTATAGTAAAGTTATGTACATGACTGGCTGGCATGTAAATATTTGGTCTTCCATGATGAGTAATATATCAAAGAGCCAAAGGTTTTGTATAGAGCTAAAATTCGGTAATGAACCGATATGTAAATCCTTATACATAATTTTTTAATATAGACCGAGATATATAGACAGAGAGTGTAAGTAATTATGTATCAGATGATGGAAACAAATAATCGGCTAGGCAAGATTAAGGCCCACATTATGATAATGAATAGCGAATCGAACGATAACACTTGCGAATTGCGATTGTTTTGTATTATAAATAACGTTTCGCAAAAAGAAAGTTCGCTTCTTATGTCGACAATATTGCGAATTTGTTTACCGAACGATTGCGAATAGGTATAGTGAATTTTCGTTACCTACTATAAATCAAAATGTTTAAATATTAATAAAACAAAAATATTTTGTGATACTTTAGCGTATCAAAACTTGTTTTTTAAAATATTATTTATCATTTTGGTAAAACTATACAATTTAAGTGATATTCAGTGAGTTATATTTTGACACACTGTTGTGGATATACTCAGATGAGGCGACGAGGGTTGTTTGTTGATTGCAAATCGGCGAATGGCGTTCGATCAGTCTTCTTGTTCTTGGAGCCGGGAAGCAGATCGGTCATGATTTGATGTACTGTACGTGTTTTAATTAAGGCTGCCAGATGAAACTTGACTAATGTCGGAACAACAGAACTCGAAAATCAGAACAAACCGGGACACCGAAATCATGGGATGGAAAAAAAAAACTAATTTATATATTTCTAACATGTGTAAACGTCATAAATAATATATCAACATTTGATTTATCTAAATTATTATTAGAAAAAATAATGCTTCCATTGGTATAATGTTTTTTATCATTGTGATGGATAAGTCGATTGGACAATTTTTGGTTTGGAAAATCGATTGATCAATTTTCATAAAAAAAGGTTAGTAGAAACTGTATAGGGGAGAGGTTGGTACAGTGAGACAGTACGAACAGTGAGACATTCAATTTGTCTGCTTCTCCCTAACACACACAGATATTTCGATGCCAGCAATATAAGTTCTTTTTCACTGCCTAACTTTTGTTTCCACTCCGAACAACATCCCGTTGCACGGTTGCTTTCAGCAAGTGAAGACTGGAAAAAAAGGGCTAAATCATTTTTTGTTCTGTTGTGAAAATTTGTATAACAACTTGCGATTTACAGGTAGATGAACAATTTTTTTTTCTATTCTGCAAACATAAAATTACGAAAGCAATAAAAGTAATTAAAGCAATTTATTTTTTCTTGTTAATAACAAAAACTGAACACTGAAATGAAAATAACGAACAGTGAGACACATGCATATATATGAAGCAGATATATATATATTTATCTATCTAAATATATAGATTTTTACATATTGTTATAACATATAATATCATATTATGTATACATAGATATCCATACATACATTAATACATTACAATTGCAAAATCATGTTTATGTTGCTTTTTGTTGTTTTTTTATTATTTAAATTAATAAAACAAAAACATATTAATAGATGTGGAGTTCTTGTAATTTTTTATAAAAGTTTTTAGACGAATATTTATTTAAGTTATTGTACTGCCCTACTGTTCGATCGACGCTGTCACACTCTTCGGATCCTCAACGAACAGTAAAGTTTGACTTTCTGCAACAATTTAACTCATAAGTAATTTTTTTTCTATTTATGCAGTACACTTTTAAAGGCAAAATGTAGGAGAAATGTGTCTTAACAAAAATCATTTTGAAAGCTCAAAGGAGTTCAGTGATATCACCTGTTTAAAAAAAAGTGTGTCACTGTTCCAACCTCTCCCCTGCGTATTTTTATTTTTTGGAAGGAAATACGTTTTTTTTTCTCGGATACCATTTTTTTAATATATTTATTATAATACATCATGCTCCGCCTAAGGTATGTCCAGTCGTCTGGCAGGCTCCTGAATATAATTTTATTTAGTCTAAAACTGGTGAAAATCTAGAAGAATTCCTCATTCGAAAATATCTACCGTATTTTGGTATCAAAAGACGTACGTTGGTAGAAACTTTATGTAAACTTATACGCCATAAATAATAAAAACGTGCTTATAAAAATAAGAATCATCAAAGACAAACCGTTATAAAAAACCGATCGAAAGTTTTCGTCTTTGCGAACGATTTTCTGACCAGTTGCTATGGAAATCGTTCGCACAGATGAAAACGTTTGATCGTTTTTTTAATACAGAATCTGACCCTGGGATTTTTCAATATTTGCATTCAGGATTTTGTAATTCGGGATTCTGTAGCTTTCCCACTAACAATTTTCAATTTGGTTATTTTTAGTCTTTTTATTGTTTATTCTTAAATCGATGTTATTTAATGTTTAAGAGCATTGATATTAATTAAACAAGCAACACTATTTGTTTTCTTAAAGTAAATGCATTCAACAACTGATATATCCAATTCGTTATGCAATCAATCAATCAAAAGAAAACTAACGATTGACCGGATAACATTGAAACCAGATTTCATAAAAATATTTTTTGAAAATATGAAAAGTGTCTGTGCGTAGCACATAATATTGCTATTTTAGTTCATATTTCTGAAATTTCCACACAAAGTTGAATAAGGGAAACTGGGCCAAATCGGGACACTTTTCAAATCCGGACTGGGTTGAACTATCGCGATTGTTTTGCCAAAATCAGGACGTCTGGCTCGGTTCAATGGAAATTACAACAACAATTTACATGCAATTCTGTGTGTCTGATTTCGTTTTCAGTGGCAATCTTTTAAGTTGATTGACGTGCAAACTGCGACAGTGTCACTGTTTTTGAAAAATCTCTCCCATAGGGCCTGTGGTGTATACGAAATGAACAAAGTATAGTTACTAGATAGCAGAAAAGGGCATTATAAATTAAAAATATTGATTACTATCTATACATTTTAAAAACCTTATGAGAAAAGGAATCACACTTCCTGTAATTTTTTCTATAACAAGGTTCTGGCTTGAAAGATGCCACGACACGACAATATTATAATTGGTGTGTCTTTGTTGTCGTTGAAAGCAATTCAATTTTCAAGTTGGATTAGTTTTTGGAGATATTTGTTACGCAATTTAACTACTCTTGAGAATAAACCCACCTACCTCTATAAAAATAATGGGTACTGTAAGTAAATATTATTTACTCAACACCAGCGTCACCATGCTTAAGGCTGACAAAAAGTTTTTGTCCTTGATTGTTATTCCGCAATGTTTCTTGGGAATAAAGGTAAATCTACGAATATCAAAAAAGTTTTGTTTCAATTTTTGTAAAGCAAAAATTAAAAATTCATTAAAAAAGTCAAACCAGGAAATTGTAAATAATGAAGAAGAAATTCAAAGTTACGAAAAAACACTTGATATACAGTACCGAGAAATCATAAGAAATGTTGTGTCGGGGGATGCTTCTATTAAAAACGAAACTTTTACAATTTTCGGTGAAAGATATTTTTATAAGTATTATAGGAAAATAAAGTGATGTTTCTGCATTTTTTTCTATTTTTCTTTTTATCGAAAATGTTATTAACTACGACTGGGATGGGACCACAATTTTAACACTTCACATTTCCAGTGAGGTTCGATGTATTCGCCTGAGAAGTTTTCGACCAACAAAAACTCCAGGTTTTGAATCGCTCCATGTATGAGGTCAACTAAACAGAATACTGCTGGATGGTTTGAATATGCAAATGAATTCGTTTGTTCTATTAATTTGTAGGGTAATCTCTCATACGATATTTCGTCCAGTATGTTTGCGTTTGAAAGAACAAATTGAGTATAGTGGCCTCTTTTTATCTGAGTGGCAAGTGGCAACACTCGTTTACAGAAGAAGGCAGAGTTTTGCTGCTACATTATTGAATTAAGGTAGATTTGTGCCAAATTTTGATTCTACCTTCAGTAACTTCTGCATTTCACCTTACTATTTCGTCAACTCTTTCTATAAAAAAATCGTTATCATTCAACAAAAGAACAATAATAAAGCTCAAGAGGGCTCTAAGAACTAGAAGGTTCTTCACACGGCTGAAAGCTGAATCATCTATTGGTTACCTACTATAAAAGAAGCGCATCACGCGGCAGGCAGTCAGTTTGAATTTAAATCCACTCGTGTACAAGTCGGTAATTTGAAAGTGATAAAGTTTGAATTTAAAATAAAGAAGGTAAAAGGAAATAAAGAGTGTTTTGAAATATTAATTGTTATTAAAAGTGAAAAGACGTAAAGTAAACTGTATTAAAACGGAAATAAGTTTTATTTAATAAAACGAACCTATGTAAAAGCCTAACTTTTTTTATGAAATACGTCTTTCTTTGCTATTATTCATAATGTAAGTCAACATTAACTGAATAAGTTTCATTACTTTAATAACAATCTATAACTACACACACAACATACATAATTAATGAGACCATACATATATATAATTAAAGTTATTGCTGTTGTGTTTTCAAGGATCCACGAAACTTATCGCTATTAACCCATTACTTTACGAGCTATCTAAATCCATTAACTGCCTTTAACCACAAACCATTCTTAACAAGTTTGTTCTTCAAGTGAATTTATGTTCTGATTATGGTTTTCCAACACTTTAAAGAATAAATATCAAATTGCGTTAACAAATAAATGGCAATTTCTGCCAGCGGATTCAATCGACTATCAATGATTACCCTTCCAAAGCTTGGTAAACAATATCTTCACCCTAAAATTATATTTTAATTACTGCAATATTACAAATCCCCATGTAATATGATCCTTTTCTTAAAGCAACTGCCATCACTTTTGGTCTGGGGTTATTTTGTTGGAAAATCATAAATTAAGTCCAAGACATGTCTCTATAACCCTGAATCCTCTTCAGATGAGAAGACGAGTGTTATAGAAGTGTCGATGAAATAAGTTGAAGTAGCAAATATAAATCCAATTTTGTTTGGACTTCATCATCAAGTCTGAGCTCTCGTTTTCATATTTATCATCATTGTCATCGTGATCAAAATGATTCGGTTCATGTTCGCACAAATTTGAAACGGAGAAAATGTGTAACCTACAAAATCCCGCAGGACTATAATCAAATAGACGCGTTCAACCGCATGGCTCTTCTGGCATAAAGATATAATATCTTTTCCTATATAGAAGATTTGTTTACTTGGTCCTGGCCCAAGAGCTCAAACAAAGACCTTTTCTGTTATCCCTTTTCGCTGGTGAGGCTTGAACCGCTATACTGACGCTGCTAGACGAAGGTGGTGTCTTCGGGTTTCACTTGTAATTTTGGTGTTTCTGATGGAGATGATGATGATGATAATGATGGCACGCTGATGGGTTTCTTTTTCCTAAGTGGTTTCGATTTACCCCCTTAGCAGCTAAATTGTGTTTATTTTAAGAGAAGAGCCTTCTTTTGTGTACATTTTATGCAAGGGGTAGTATGTGGATATATATATATATATATATATATATGTAAACAAAACATACATAATGTTCAGTTCATTTAGTTTTATTATATACGTATGTGTATGTCCAGCCGGACAATTTGGTTAAAGCTAAATTATAAAGATGGGGTAATTATACACAAAGAGGGACTCGTTGCAGAAAAGTGTATAAATACATAGATTGAATGAGGGTTAACGAAATTTTGAAAGGATATGTATAAACCGAAAGGAAGTTGCCATATAATTTAATGTTCCAAGAAGACGACAGTCAAACAAAAAAAAAAAGAAGTAAAATCTCTTATCTGTAAACAAAACATGATTCTTACGTCAACAATGATATTGATTACCACTCTGTTGTTTATCAACAAAGTATTTTTATTATGATGACACAAAATCTTGTTAACAAAAAAGTGCCAAATAATTATGTTTTTGTTAAAGTATATTTTGTACATAAGTTGGAAAAAGTCAAACCTGTTGATACATATAAACATACCTACACGAAAATATAATTTTGACTATCTGCCCTATTCTGTTGAAGGGCGCGGCTGCGGGGGGAACGATTCGTCGAAAATAAACTTTCGAAGGGAAACATTCCAAGTCCTTAACTCAGTTCGCCATTCTCATAGACGTGTGAATTTTCACCTTATCGATTCACTTGGTACAAAAAAGCCATTCTCGTTCAGTGAATTACAATTTATTGGTGAATTCAATTCTTTTCTATGTGGTGATTAATTTTTGTTGTTTTTTGTGTATTTTCCTTGTTATTGAGGTTGCTAGGGGCCGATTCTGGTTCTAAGAAAAAGTGAGTTGAATCAATTTATACAAAACACTTAAACATTCATTTTTGCAAATGAGGGCGTAAAAATTATTTATTAAAATGACGTATGGTTTCAATTTTTCACAAAAAAATAAGGGTGAAAATATTATCATTTCATTTTTTCATAGAACCAGAACAGGCCCCCTAAAACTTTCACTTTTAATCCGCAAATAATTTGTTGCGTTTCTTGAGTTGAAAAGATGTAACTTGAGCAACATAATATATATTTGCACTTATTAAAGAGGTAAGTTATTTTCCACAAAAAAAAAATAAACTATTCCTCGACTTGTGTGGGAAACGAATTCAATTCAAAAAAAGTGAATCTATTTTCCACAACAGGGTACTTTTTTTCCCGTAAAATGTATAAATAAAAATGTAATTGCAGCGTTTTTGGGTGGATGAAGGGGGTAAGTGATATTTGCAGTGATAGCAAATCATCCATTTAAATATTTCGATTTTTCCATATCTTACAACACAATTTGTGTTTTCTTCTATTTTTTTTCTCTGTGACGGATAAGAATTATTGTGCAAAAAATCTGAAACATTTAATATTTGTTTGTTGACATTTAGGCAAAGTTTTTTCAGTGCTAGATCATCCCAGGGTTAGACTTAAACTCGAGTTAACCCTAGAAATACGCTTTTTAGCTAACTTTAAGCCCAGAGTCAACTCCGAGTTAATCCACCTCATTTGGTGAGTTAAATTTGCTTGCAGTTTGATTAAATAATCATAAAAAAAAGAGCAACTGCTGGGATTCGAACCGCAGTTTATACTGTTACTGCGATCGATACATTCGTTTCCAACCAAAGAATTTTCTTTTCAACATGAAAACTTCTGTCACTAACGTTGCATTCGCTATAAAAGAATTTCCTTTGTATTATAATATGAGCATTTGAAGTAAATGTATAAACGTAACTATAAACGTAAAACTTTTTCCATTAAACTACAATATAAAATGATGCTTTCCAATTTGTTCCTAGCAATTTTTACTTTGACAAACAATAGTGAGATTGGTTATGAGAAAAACGTTCGTTTACCACAATAAATTGGACAAAACTAGCTTTCAAACGAATGCATTCTTTTAAAATACGTTTGCAGCCCTAGAATTACTTTTGAGCCATTTTCTTTACACAATTGTTATGTATGTTCTACATTGAAATAACTTTAAATCACCTGTTTTTACTATTGCTTCTAAAAACATTCGTTAATTGCAAACTCATAAAAATAAATTACTTCTCTCAGTGTAGGCTTTAAGAATATATATATGTATAGAACTAAAATAAATAATTTGCTACAAGAGCAAGTTCATGCGACCAAGTCGTGCATTTTATTTCTACAAGGACCACTGATTGGACTTCTATTGGTTCTCCGAGCTGATTTTTTTAATCGAAATTTATTTTGCACTTATAAAGTAAAAACTAATTTTCCTTCAGTTAGGTAAATATACCTTAAGATTTCTCGAGGTAGTACTTATACATTTCATTTTTGTTTTACAACAATATCCAAAGTATTTTTTATTTGTGTGTGTTTATTCATGAACAAAAAAAAAACAAATCTGGGATTATTTTTTTGTATGTTTCGTTTTCTTTCTCCTTTAGATTTAAAATGAAGATTTTTTGTTGCCCATAAAATTTGTATATTTTAAATGAGAATCATTTTTATTTAAGAAGTTTTGTTTTATGTAAGTACATAGACAACATCAGAAGAAAGAAAGATTATTTGAATATAAAATGTAGTTTTTAGAGTTCTTTTTTTTATAATTATTAAAGTAGGTATACCTATATATAACTATTAACTACCTCTGTAATAACTTTGAGGTTTTTATATTTGTGAGCTTGGATTTTTTTTTTCTATTTAAATAATGTTTTTATAAATTTTAATGCTGCAAATTTAATGATAATCCTAATCATTAAGGGCGGTTGTACTTGCTGAATTTATTTGGGATTGAGAGTTTCATTTAAATATATTATAAACTTAAATCAGTTTTTATATAAACTGCATTGGTTTTTAAAGTGGGGGCGCGAAGAGATGCAAAGGGGGGTGCGGGAGGATGTTTGATTCTTAGTGTAAAAGTATCGATATTAAGAATGCACGGAAACACAAAACACGAAAAATATGTTCTGTACTCTGAACTGCTCCATCGAGCATGATATGTCATGACAACATTTCATAGACATATACATATGTAAAGATGGCGCTCCAACAATTGCTTGGATCTCGCTCAGGATTCGTACAGTTCTTCAGAGAAAAAACTTCCAACGTGATAACTATGACTGTTTTATACACCGTCAATATTCGGTGGTTAAGACACTTTCAGACGAACTTATCGAACTTATCGATGTTTTATACTTGTGCTTAAAGATTGTTAATTATATTAAAAAGAGTGCATTAAATTCGCCCTTTGTGAAGATTTGGGCACAGAACATATGACACAGTCATTTCATACGGAAGTGCGCTTGTTCTCGAAAGAAAATATGTAGGCTCAATATTTAATTTCGAGACGAAGTAGCTAATTCAGTTTTTAGAAATTCAAAAACATAGTGAATTATTTGTGGAATTCATAAAATGGCCCAAGTAAAGAAATTATTTCCTTTTATGTCAGATATTTTCGATTCATTGTGGTCATTGAATTTTATATTTCAAGACGGAGACTCGAACATATAGTTTATCATCGGGATACAATCACGTCATATACTGAAAATTTGCAACTCTGAAAATGTAAAATTTTGGCATGGAAAATGTTACCGGAGAGCATTTTTAAAAATTCGAAATAAAATGGAAAATGGTAAAGTTATATTCATAATTTAATTTTACTTTTTCCTTTGTTTACTGAAGAAAGACTTTCATTTGAGAAAACAATTTTTGGATTTGTTATAACATTCTGAATTTTTGAAAAAAGGTCTCACGTAAAATTTCGAAAAGTGAGTTATGTATAACGTTTTGCAAGCAAGCTTTGTAATCAAAAATGATTTTGCTGTCAAATATGATTTTGATAAGATGGATGTTGCACTGTTTTGGATAGGTAAATCATGTAAATGCCAGCAAAGCCGCTCAGTTTATTCCAAATAAACGCGTTTGCTTCAAAAGTGTCATAAAACAAAAAATTAAAGCATTTATTTATAATTTCAAAATATCATTTTAAATTTTGCGTCGAGGGGCGTGGAAATTATCATTTTAGGCAGTAGGGAGGCGTGATATAAAAAACTTTGGGAGCCCCTGCATTAAAAAGAGAAGTTATTTTCTTAATTAATATTTAAATTAAAATATTCCTCGACTTGTGTGGGAAACGAATCCTATTCAAAAAAGTGAATCTATTTTCCACAACAGAATACTTTATTTCATGTATAGTTATAAATATATGAAATAAAATTTTTGGTTAAAAAAGAGGGTCTCGTCACATTATGCTCAAACGAGGAAAACAATTTTTTTTAAACGATTTTGGGTATATGGATTGTTATTTGGACCAAAAAAATAGAATACTTCTAGGAGTTCATAAGAAAATTAAATATATTTTTTATTGATAATTATCAATCAACATTAGTACATCATCAGTTAGAATTAAATTCTTTTAAATTGTACTTATATACATTATTATATTGAATTAACAATATACAATTATTTTAAATAAATTAAATAGATATTTACAAAATTTTCAATTACTAAGAGATGTAATTTTAAATATTAATTCAAAAGTTATTTATTTGATTACTTTTCACAAATAGTTCAGTCGATATGTACTTTTACCTTTAAAAAATTGCAAAGTCAATGAAACTTACACAGATTGTTCGGGGGTATTCTAGGAAGTCCCCCCTAAATTTCTCGAAGACCCTGTGCTTACGTGGGGAGGGGCGAAAACCCCCTAAATTTTTTCGTCTTTTTTCAGTTTTTCGCTCATATTTCTTTAATTAAACACATTTTCCGACTATAATGTATAACAAAGTTAAAGACCATTAAATTTTCCTAAGAATTTTCTGGTGAACGATCTGTATAGATCCAATATCGGACCTACAGATCGAGAGTGAGAGTGAGGAAGCAACTCACTTCCTACCTTCTGCTTCACTTAAGATTAATAAAAAAGACATGTCGATGATGACGGAAAGAAAGGGGAGGCAGCTCCCAAGCGCCACAAAAGTTAATATTGGAACTTAAACAAATGTTTTTCTTACAAGGTGTTATTGTTTACGTAATTTTTATTTTTTTTTTCAAAAAGTACAAGAGATTTGGGCATCTGGTTTTTGGTTTTTGACTAAAAATTGACATTTGAAAACAAAAATTATGATGAATTACATAAAATAAAAACAAAAATATTTAAAAAAATTTTTTTCAAAATATTTAGTTTCAAATTTAATTTTTCAAAAACTTTATTGTAAAGAAAACGAAGGAAGAGATTTCTGGCTTTACAAAAAGGTATAAAATGTTCCGGTCTTTTTGAAATAATGTTTTACTTTTTTCACTCTTTTTTTTTTGTGAAAATTGCCCCTGCTGAGTTAAGCGGGGGGGGGCGGAAACCCCCGTCCATTACGTTTTTTTCCATCTTGACTCAACCTACAAGCTTTACTTTGTTTTTTACAAATTATTTTGATAATAAAATATATAGAATTATTGTACAGTAGATACCTACTTTCATTGTAGGGGTCAAAATACCCCAAAAATCAATCAGCTGTATCTCTGTCAATATTGGACCTACAGATCTCGTTCACCAACCAATTTTTGGGAAATTTAATGGTCTTTTGTTTTACATTATAGTCGGAAAATGTGCTTAATTTAAGAAATATGAGCGAAAAACTGAAAAAAGACGAAAAAATTAGGGATTTTTCGCCTCTCCCCAAGTTAGCACAGGGTCCTCGAGGTCAAAAATATAAGGGGGATTTCCTAGTATACCCCCGTACAATCTGTGTAAGTTTCATTGACTTCGCAATTTTTTCCAGGTAGACCAATTTTTTCCGTTATCTCGACTGGACTAAAATGAAAACAATGAAAACAGCAATTTTTTTTAACTTTATGCTTGAAATAACTAAACGAATTGACAAAGGTAGCATATATTCCATAATCTTGTAGCATCAAAAAAAAGCTTTTTGCTAATTAAAATGAGGAAGAATTATATTTCCAATTTGATCAGAGTTTGCATAAGATGGGTGCAATTTCGTATATAAGTTGCCTGAGAATCCAGTTACATTAGTAATTAGAAAATCTTGAAATGTGGTCAAATTTACGAAGTCCATATATAAAACCGTATTGAAGAGTTAAAGACAAGTTCTAACTTTCGGAAAGATACTGAATCAGGATTACTGTAAACTACTGCGCTAATTACTGCGCAGTAGTTTACAGTAATAAGAGGTAAAAATTGAATTCGAACCAATTTTAATTTAATAATAGTTGGAACAACATCGGAAGAGATGTAAAGCTGACGTAAGACACTAGTATATTCGTTTAACTACCATGTTTATTAAATGAAAATAATCAATTGATAAATCAAAAATGTATATTTATTTTAGCTGCAAATAAACGCCTCCTCCTAAAATATATTTTTCCATACTATTTTTTCGAGCGTTAATAGTGTAGACTTAGAGAACAGCTTCAAAAGAGACGGAAGTGGCCATTTCCTAACCAAATGTACCTGAAGAAGTTTGTGCGTCCATCGTTTTTGCAAATTTTAGGGATAAACATATCGAAAACCGCGTTGAGATTGAGAAAGGTAATATTTCGGTCCCCATTCTTAAACTATTATTGGGGAACTTGCTAAGCCAATGCGATCCTTATGCTTTTATTTAGTTTAACGAACTGATATTCAATTAATTACAAATGTTAGCGAATATTTTACATAGGAATACCTACACTACACGAAATCTGTATTCCTAAGAAATATATTGATACCTAGTTGTGTTGTTGGTTGATACAATATGTTGGGTAACTTGCTGACGTTAAGCAAGTTACCCAATTTATAATTTCATATTAATGCGTTAAAAAATCAATTTAATATGTATTTCAATTCTGAATGTTCATATATGTATAAGTATGGTTCGGAAGCTCAAATGATTATTATTTGAAAGGTTTCTTGAAAAATATTGTGCATTTTGTTTTTTTTAAACTACTTTGAATCTCAATGATTACCTGCCATGTAATGACAAAGATTTTGGGTTCTGTATGATATTTTCATTTTATTGAAAAACAAATACAATATACCTACTGTACTTATATACAGGCCCGCGCGCAGAAATTGCTCATGGGGAAGGATTTGCATTTTTTTCATGTTTATAAAGTTCATTAAAAATGACAAGAAATTTTATCGACGTAAGTGTCGACAAAAGAAATAGAAATTAGTGTTAGTGTCATTAATTTTAGATAGCCATTTTAATGATTAAAGTGGATGTCAAAAAAAGGAATGCTTATACACCCTGTAACTGTTTTCTTAGTCCAAGACAAATATCGAGTTTAGTATCAGCCTGTAGGATTATTGTTAATTATTGTTAATATGGTTCTCTAAAATTGGGATGATGTCCGCCGATAAATTCTGACTTTAACACAAAACACGAAAGAGTAAGTAAAAATTACAGCCTATTCAAACCGCCATTTTTAATTGGATTTTTTGAGGTGCTCCCATGGTCGAACTTTGTCTGCTTTTTCAAAAGTTGTTTAGGAATGAATAAATTTCAATTTAAAAAACTTCTCTGTCCATTTTGCCCACATTCATTGAAAGATCGCCTGGTTTCTAAACGAACATGTATTGAAAAAGACCGTTAGTTTTTTTCTGTTTTTCACAGGGTAAATTGACAGAACGTTAAGTATTTGATTGAAATTTGTAAAATGGAAACCAACTTTTCGTTGCAAATGTCGAGTGCTCGGAGTGCATTTTTAGGCGTCGACGCTAAAGTTGAACTTCGTTTATCCAGAAGTCACGAGAATCATCATACTTAATTAAAGAGCATGGTGCAAATAATTCACTTTTTATTGAAAATTTTCATTCTGTTGAGGAAAGTTATATACTTCAGTGTGCCTATGATTCCCATGGAGGAAGTTAACCCCCCCTGCGCACGGGCCTGCTTATATACCTATATACTTTAAAACGATTGGCATTAAAGAGAACAATAGTTCAATATGAGCACAACGGCATTTAAATATAGTTGTGTAATAAGTTGCCACACGCCCATCATCATGTTTAAATGGAATCCCATTTACATTGGCCATTTTCGGGCTAATGAACTGGCAAATGGGAATCATTAAGCCATCAATCATGTTATAGTGTATTACCGTATTATTAATGTTGGATATTTATTTTACTTATTGTTGTGTATGCCGTGGTTTTATTGTCATGCAATTGAATAAGGATAATAAAGTAGAATATACAATTATACAACATACCTACTACAATCCGAAATAAGTTTAATGTTTGGCGAATAAATAATATTTTTTGTTTGTTTTATAAATGACAAATGAATTGTTTCCACCGTAGGTATAAATCGAAGTATAATCTGTTGCTATGCACACCTTTTTGATTATTATTTATTTATGTTAATTATTCAGTCATTTTACTGTTTGGATAGGTAGGTAACTAGTATAAGTATCTCTGCCATCATGTCGATTGGGCATTTAATCAGAATCGACATTAATTAACCACTGAAATAATTAAAGTCATGAATACTTTATGTAAGTATCTATACAGAAGCATTGTTGCGTGCGGCCGATAAAATTCATTAAATTTGTGTAAATACTTCAATGTTTATGTAGTTGAAGCATACAATCTTCACATTATATGTACATACATAGGTATGTATTATGAAACAGAATTATTAGTAAAATTAATCCAGTGAGTAATTCAAAAATATTCTGCACAACAAAAAGGGATAGGTACCTATACAAAAATAGCGATTTGTACCCTCAAACTATGTGGCTATCGTTATCGCTCTCTTTATTACTATTGCAATCGCTCGCTCCCTCCCTCTCTCTCTCTCTCTCTCTCTCTGATCTCGCTCTCGCTTTTACTATCGCTATCTATATCGCTATCCGTCTCGTTATCCCTATCACTAATGCCATTGCTTTGTAATCACCATCGCTTTCGCTTTCCGATTTCTTTATAGAATACAATTACATACAAGGATTTACAGGGTTTTTGATTAAGATTCTAATGCAAGTGTCGATATTTGTAGTGTAGATCTTGCATTGTAAATATAAAATTTCCAAGTCCAAATAAAAAGAAAAACAAAACAGCAGGTGCTTATACATGCACAGCAAAATACTTATAGGAGGTAACAGGCTCCACATTGATGTATTACATATGGACCGCCAGTAGCCAACTTCACGCGTGTTCCAACATAACTAGGGGAGGCATCAACTACTAGCGGGGAATCTGCGTAGCAGTGATATGATTTTTTTAATTAATTATTTACTATTGAAATATTTTGGTGGAAATTGTTATCAAACTTCTTTTATTTTACAAAACAAATCCAATCCCTATGGCATGAGTTACTTACAGATAAATATACTATCGTTTTCATTTAAATTTTAATGGCGAAATTAGTACACGTATTTAGGCTGTTTTTAGCTGGAACAACTTTTTTTGGCTGTTTGTATGAACATTTCAACCGACTGGAGGTCCATATCTATTACGCCAATGAGGCTCCACTTTGTCTCTCTCATCGTAATAACGTAATATCATGATTGATTGATATTATTCTAGGTTTTATTACACTATTATAAGTATATCTTCAATCACAAGTATATATGCAAATATATAAGAATTAAATGGATGAACATCAGAATACCTTAATATTGCTTAACAGAAATCTAGTTTATTTGTGTCCGACAACATTAATTTATTCCATACTTGAATCATTTTGACATCCATTAACAATCTCAAGTTCTAGACATAGGTACGACCTTGTTCCAAATGTATTTTTTTTTTTTTTTTACTTTTTCAATCTCCGTCAAAATCCTCGCGCTTGACTGACACATGATGCAAAGTGTTATCTCATGTTAACCTTCTTGTTTTATTGCTCTTGCGACTAGAAAGGTGGATTAGTGCAAGAAGCTTCTGGTGTTCATTATTATGCGACATGAATTTATCCGTGTTCTTGTTTGTTTTGCTTCTGAACGAGAAAGTGGTTCAAAAATGTTTTGCTTTTATTATTTTTTTTTGTGAACGTAGGTATGCTTTGCATTAATTACAAACACACACAATCCGCAACAGCCTCGCTATCCACCTGAAAAGAGGAGTGGATTTACAATTTTAGCATATTCCCAGGGATTGTTTCAAATGCCGCCTTTAAATGCAGGAATATTAAACAAAATATTTTAGGAATACTCACTTACCAACTACTTTATCTTTATACATCAGATTTTTATTTTACATAAAGAAAGGTGCCATGACATTTGGCCAAGCGTCATATGGCCATATTTACAAAATTGGCCATTTGACACTTTCACAATGCGTTATATGGCCATATTTGTAAATTTGAACATTTTTTTTGCGACTTTTAGCCATACTCTTTAAGAGGGTCAAAAGGCAAACAGTTAAAGGTTATGTGAAGGGCATGCTGCCCCCCTGCAACCACACTGATGATGAGGCTCGCTGTAAGATTTGTTCTAGGTGCAAGGGTGGGTACGTCAAGAATCGAACAGCGTAGCTGAAAAAAACTTTGACGAATAGAGGATCAATTTGGGGTGTGAAAATCAAAATTCGCTCGAATTTTCACATCCCAACATGATCCTCCATTCGTCAAAAAAAAATTCAGCTACGCTTTTCGTTTCTTAACGTATCCAGACTTCCATCTAGAACCTTGCACCATAGAAAAATTCATGCGAATTTTTAGTTTTCACACCCCAAATTGATCCTATATTCGTCAAAATTTTGTTCAGCTACGCTGTTCGATTCTTGACGTACCCACCCTTGCACCTAGAATAAATCTTACAGCGAGCCCCAGCATCAATGTGGTTGCCAGGAGGCAGCATGCTCTTCATAACCTTTAAATTTTCCTGGAAGATTAAGATATTAACCATCTTTTGGATGAGCGCTATTTCAAAAACTGCATTTGAAAGTGACATTATGCCAAAATGGCTAAATGACCCTTTCTTAAAACGGCAAATGGCCATATGACGCATTGTGATAGTGTCATATGGCCAAATTTGTAAATACGGCCAAATGAAGCTTGGCCAAATGTCATGGCACCTTCAAGAAATGCATTCGTAAAAAAAATTGAGATATTAATCAAACATGACTTTACATAATTCTGGAAAAAGTGGTGTCAGTTTTGTCTGTCTGGACTCTGGATGTATATGCATCTATTACTGGACAATTTGTTTTTTTTTTATTTTGTATTAAGAAACTTTTTTCTATATGTTTGCAATAATTGATTTTTGACATGCTGAGGATGAAATTTAGCTTCGGATTCATTTTCTTGTCATAGGCCCTAGGCCGCTATCTTGAAATTGGCCGTAGTTATCTATACGTACCCAGTGGTCGGATTTTAGTTTTGCAATTGTACTATACTATTGACTTTTTTGTGGTAGGGAAGTTACTCCGACGCCTAACCCCCATCCTAGAATACCAGACTCTTAGATAGCTCCAAGAGCGAGGATCCGGATAGACCGCTCTTTATAGGTCTGAGTCTCGAATATGCCGTAGTAGCCCGTATAAGATGTTCACTAAGTGATTCCATCTGGGGAATTCTTCCGTTGCCGTCTTGATGAAAGGAGAAAGTGCCTTAGTGAAATACTCTTCCACATTTCTCTCGTCAGCTGCCCCCAAATCCATTCAAAGGGATTGGTTACTCAGATCTTAGGTTAAGGAACTAGGCACCCGATGTTTACCAGGTGAGATTTGAGTAGAAATTGGTAGTCAGAGGTTGGTTTTGAGAAAACCGGTGGTAATCTACAGTAGTGTAACTCTAGAGCACTCATTCAATCTTCTTCTTATTTGCCTAGATGTGGTTATTCCTTTGCCACCTCTTGCGATAAGTAGGATTAAAGCTATGCTAGCGCCCCGAATAGTCTGCCGCCCAAAACAGCTGTATTTTTTGCTTCTATGATAAACCTGCTTTGTATTAATACCTCAGGCTTATGATATGACACACCAAGTTGATATAATTAAATTGATTAATCCTTTCCGGCAAAGTACAAGACACATCACATTATAAATCCAGTTAAGATGGTGCGGCGGCGGTGGTCGTTCTTGTCACACAACAGGTGTAGAAGCAAATATAGTGTCAGTGAACGGAGAAAGAGTTTTAAGACTTCTGTTCAGGTATGTATAGGTGTTTCCATAGACTTTTATATCTTTCTAGTCTTTTAACATACTCCCTTGGTAAACATGCTCGGCAAAACTTCAAAATTAGCATTGGGTTTAAAGGGAGACTATGATCTAAGAAAACCTTCTTCTGCTGTGCATAAGAAATCTGATTGCTTGGTTCACGTCCTTGCGCGGTTGCAGGAGCAGGTGGTTAGGTGTGTACTTGGTGTCGCATTTAGGATATTCCACCTTAATTACAAAACTTTATAAGAGAAATATCTTTGCGTAAAAAGGACTCGACAACGGAATGGGAAAAGCATTGTGTTGTCATTTGTGGTGTTTGTGTTATCGTATTCCATTATTTTTAGCAGGGTAATAATCAGCAATAATTGTGCAGGGGGCTTCTTTGATATTGGGGTTTCTAGGTTGGTCGGACTATTTAGGGCGGCTTGTCATATATGTTAATTGGTTTTCGTATAGCTTTGTGATGATGCGAGACTGTTTGATTGTAAATTTAATTATTAATTGTGCGTGTGTCATCATGCCGCCACGTCGTCGGTTGTCTGAAATTAAATGAATAAAAGTGTTATTCAAAATATTTATTGTTCTTGTGGTTTTTTTATTTGTTATATAATTTTGTACTTATTAACTGTGTTCGCCAATTTTTAGAAACTGTCAAAATCTGCACAAACTAATATCATTTCAGTGGAAATAAAGTAGTACCTATATCCACAATAGTTTGAGTGTGGAGAGGGGGCAAGACCAAGAGGGATCAAGTAGCAAGTAGAACTAATCAGATTTTTGACTTTGTTTTTGCTACTATTTTCTTTTCAAGTAAGACTATGTTCTTCTTAACTTAATTTAAATTTTGAAACAGTTGTCTAACTTTTAAGCAATTAAAGACACTATCTGAAGTACTGACAACTAATGTGGGGCTTAAAACATTTCTTATACCTAACTTATTTGTGTTAAATACACCTAAAACAGTGACATTTCGTTCAGAAAACAAAGCAAACACACCTTTGCATCTGTCTTCAACATATAAAAAAATGTCCTCACGAATGTAAAAAGTTTTGGTAAAAAAGGCAACTATGGTCGTGGCACGCAGAACAAAGAAGAAGATTTTACATGTACATATTTCATAGAAATGCTTGAGACACAGCAAAATATATTTCAATCATTATTTATAATTATAAAATAAACATAAACCTTTATCATGTGAATGTTTATTTTATAATTCTTGTTACCAGTCCTACAATTGGTGAGAACTCTCCTGAAAAATTTGTGAAACTCTTTGAAAGTTTTTATATATATTTCGTTGTTTCTAAGCACGGGTCAAGGGTTGGACATCGGAGCTGTTGATTTTTAAATTTCTTTACACTGTTTTTATAATAAGACTAGCATGTTACCCGTGAGTTGCTACGGGGCGGCGGAATAAACTCAAATAATTGGTGCTTTTTCACATTAAAGACTCTCCCATAGGAATCAGAAGCCGTAACTTTTCCTGGATAAAAAATGAGTCTGTCTAAAGTCACCTGATTTACCATATACGCAAAATAGTTCTCTATCTTTCCTGGACATACCGTATGTATATTCATATATATGTCCAGTGATCTGGCAGGTGCTTTTTGGCAGTTTCGCTGGTTCAAGTGATTTTTAACGTCCGGATTTTTTGTACCACAAGAATATATAGTTTTAAAAAGTAACATCTTTTTTAATACAATCTCTCATCCAACTACTAGATGGATTTTATCAAAATCGGTTCATTGGTTAAAGCATGTAAGCCAAAAAAAAACACCGAAATATATAATTTTTAAAATTTAAACTCTCAAAGAGTAACCTTTTGTTTTTAGTGATAAAAATACCCCATCTGTTGGTCCATTCTCTAATTCATTTACCTTTCATTAATTCGCATCCGTTATACCAAATTATTAAACCCTATGAACAGGCAAAATGAAAATATTTTATTTATTTATCATAATAATAGAACTAAATACAATGTTGTGTTTGTATTACTTAGTTATTATATGCTTTGCATTTTCTAAATTAATCTAGTATCCTTATTGTTTGTTTATCATTAAGTTTATTATTTTATTACTGAAAAATATTAGTATTATTTTGAATAAAGGATTAACAAGATCTAGTTTAATGTTTTAATAAAATAAAAACATAATATTGGTGTCAGAATTGGTTTCGGACTATACAACGTATATCAACAATGTCGATAACTATCGAAAACGCAGAGTCTTTCTCAACAATATTCGCAAAGGCTATTCAAGAAGCTGTGAACGAGGCAACAAAATGTGCAATTTCTGCTATAACAGAAAGTCAATCTACTACAAATCATTTATCCGAACCAACAGTTTTTTCTTCCAGACCCCCATCTTTTTCTATGACCGATTATAAAGCTACAGATTCAACTACAGTTGAGGACTATTTCACACGTTTCGATTGGGCTCTAAAATTAAGCAAAATCGCAGATGAAGAGCACCACCATTACGCTAGGGTGCACATGGGACCTGAACTTAATAATGCCTTAAAAATTCTAGTCAGCCCTGAGTCACCAGAAAATATTGACTATGTACAAATTAAATCCAAACTAATAGACCATTTTGATCGTAAGAAAAATAAATACGCAGAAAGCATTAAATTTCGACAAATAATGCAGGAAAAAGAAGAATCTATTGCCAATTTCGCCTTAAGGTTGAAACAGGCTGCAGCTCACTGTGAGTATGAAACATTTTTAGATAGAATGCTGATAGAGCAACTTTTATATGGACTTGAATCGCGCAATGTTTGCGATAATATCATTTCGAAAAAACCCAAATCATTTTCAGAAGCGTATGAAATAGCACATACACTTGAAGCAACTCAACACACCTCAACGGAAGTAAAATCAACAGCACCAACTCTCTTAACGGAACCGATGAACAAACTGGCACAATCTGCAGTACAATTTAAGTCAAGAAGGGCAAATACGTTACAATTCAATAAAGAATACCAACATCAAAAAAAAGGAACAGATCGACAAGACCGAGACATTTCCTTTTGCAACGGTTGTGGTGGTAACCATTTGAGAAGTCAGTGCAAATTTATGAATGCCAAATGTTTTGCTTGCGGAAAACAAGGACATATTGCAAAAGCATGCAGATCCAGAGCTTTACACGTGGTGGAAGAACAACCAGAAAGCAACTATGACTCAATCCAAAGTCTAAATAAAATTGGATCCAACAAACACGCAAAACCTACAGACAAACAAATGATCACTGTACTAATTGAAGGACGTCAGTTACAAATGGAACTTGATACAGGAGCTCCCTGTGGCATCATAAGTACAAAAACATATCACTCTCTAAAGCTTGGTGGTCGATTGCAACCATCAGAGAGAAAATTTACAAGCTATACTGGGCATAGAATAAATTGCGCTGGTCGGATTCCCGTAAAAGTGTCAATAGGCAAAACTTTACGCAAATTAAATCTATACGTCGTTGAAGGTGATTTTGACAATCTCTTAGGAAGAGAATGGATTACCCATTTTGCCCATGAGATCAACTTTGTCCAGCTATTTACTCAATCAAACAAGATAAATACTGTAAAAACTTCGAATCCAGAACTAAATAAAGACCAGAATAAACGCCTTCAACAGGTGTTGGCACGTTATGAAGAACTATTTAGCAATGTTGCTGGAACTCTTACAGGCCCTCCTGCAAAACTACATTTAAAACCAGGTGTGGCGCCGGTATTCGCAAAAGCAAGAGAAATACCAATGGCCTTAAGAGATGCTTATGCCAAGGAAATAGATTCAAAAATTGCATCCGGGTTTTACGAACGTGTAGAATATTCAGAGTGGGCATCAACAACACACATCGTGGCAAAAAAGAATGGAAAAATTCGTATTACGGGCAATTACAAGCCAACTCTTAATCCTAGAATGATAATCGATGAGCACCCGATTCCGAAAGCGGAAAATATATTCAATCAGATGAAAGGGGCTACAATATTTTGCCATCTGGATATTACAGATGCCTATACTCATCTAACTGTCGATAAAGAATTTGGTCATGCTCTGACTTTAAACACCTCAACACATGGTCTTATTCGTCCAACTCGAGCAGTGTATGGAGCAGCAAATATTCCTGCAATATGGCAACGTAGGATGGAATCTATCCTAGGTGGTATCAATAAAGTACGGAATTTCTTTGATGACATTTTGATACATGCAGAAGATTTCGATGAACTCTTAATAAATCTGGAAACAACTTTGGAAAGAATGAAACTTCATGGCATTCGATTAAATCGCGATAAGTGTGTTTTTGCCACACCATCTGTGGAATTTCTAGGACACAAAATAGACGCACAAGGACTTCATAAATCGGACAAACATGTGGAAGCAGTAAGAGACGCACCAAAACCATCTACATCAGCAGAATTACAACTTTTTTTAGGTAAAGCCTCATACTACGGTGCTTTTATTCCAGATCTAGCAACAAGATCTCGGCCTCTTCGCAACATGTTACTCAACGATGTTTTCAAGTGGACACCTGATGGGGAAAAAGCATACCTTAACATAAAAGACATTTTAACCTCAACACAAGTCTTAATGCCTTATGACCCAAGTCTACCACTTTTATTAGCAACCGATGCCAGCAAAACGGGCCTTGGGGCCGTATTATCCCACCGACTTAGTAATGGGCAGGAGCGCCCGATCGCATATGCCAGTCGTACGATGAGTTCCACGGAACAAAAATACCCACAGATGGACAAAGAAGCTCTGGCAATAGTTTGGGCCGTTCAAAGATTCTTTTTATACCTGTATGCACGCCACTGGACACTTATTACTGATCACAAGCCACTTGCTCAAATACTTCATCCTAATCGATCCCTTCCTGTACTTTGCATCAGTCGTATGGCAAATTACGCAGATTTTCTTGGTAATTTTGATTTTGACGTAACATTTAAGCCTACAAAAGAAAATGCGAATGCCGATTTCTGTTCTCGTGCCCCATTACCAAGTATTAAACCACAGATAAAACCATCATCACAAACAATAAACGACCAAGAATATGACGGATTTGATGAATTTATAATTGGACAAATCAAACAATTACCAGTAAGAGCTATACTCATCGCACAAGAAACAAGGAAAGACGCACATTTAGGAAAAATTCTGCAACTTTTAGAATCAGGGCAATGCCTTTTCCGAACAGGATACAAAGCACCAGAGTCAAATTATAGTACAGCAGCTGGGTGTCTGATTTTTGAGCACAGAGTCGTCATACCACCAATCTTACAAGAAGCTGTACTTCAAGACCTTCATGCAGCCCATTTAGGAATGAATAAAATGAAAGGAATGGCACGTTCTTTTATTTACTGGCCGGGAATCGATGCAGACATTGAAAAGTTTGTAAAGTCATGTGAAGATTGTGCCAAATTTGCTAATGATCCACCTAAATTCAGAGAACACCATTGGGAATATCCAAAAGCTGCATGGGAACGCATCCACATTGATTATGCGGGACCATATGCCGGTATGATGTTACTTATCGTTTCAGATGCTTATAGCAAATGGCTGGAAGTCAAAATATCCAACACAATGACTGCGAGTGCTACAATTGCAATGCTCGATGAGCTGTTTGCCGCTTATGGAGTTCCTATTACAGTCGTGTCCGATAATGGAACAAATTTTTCTTCAGCCGAGTTTAAAGATTTTTTACAAAGAATAGGAGTAAAATACCACAAAAGAACCGCACCTTACCATCCATCAACAAACGGACAAGCAGAAAGAAGCGTTCAAACTGTAAAAAGTGCTCTTAAGACCATGGGTACTACGAAATCATCACTTCAGAAAAACCTCAACGAATTTTTGCGACAATACAGAAAAGCACCACATTCGACAACAGGACAATCTCCTGCTCAACTTTTTTTAGGACGAGTTATTCGAACACGCTTAGATCTTGTACGACCAGAAGACGTTTCGACAAAAATCAATGAAAAACAATATATGGGATTCAGACAAAGCTTTCGCACATTCGAACCAATGCAATCAGTTTACTTCTTATCTGGCAATCCACGAATGGACAAATGGCTCCCCGGAATTATAACGGCTCGTAAAGGGGATTTACATTATGAAGTGGACTACTTTGGAAAAAGTTTCAAACGTCATGTAGATCAACTAAGAGCAACCGAACGGAAATACAGCGAAAGAAGTGTTTGCAACAAAAATTTAGACAACCGGCCAAAACAACACGATCAAATCAGAGAAGGAGAAGAAACAAATATGTACCGGGCAAACTGTTATATTGATCCCACCCCATCTATCGCTAAAGATATTGCTAACTCTCCGGAAAGATTAAGAGAAAATCAAGATGCAGATGCCAACAACATAATACCAGCAAAACACTGGATTCCTACTAGATCCAATAACCAAATGAAATCAAGAACACAAAATAATCATAAAGATTCAACACCATTTCAGATTATATTTTCACCGAATGTGCATTCCTCGAACTCCGCTGATCAATCAACGCCAAGAACCAGTCAACAGGAGATAACACCTTCCCAGATAAAATCTTCGCATAATTCCTATAAGCAGGTACCTGCAGCTCCGAGAAGATCAACAAGAATTATAAGACCTCGGGTCCTGTTTACCCCACAATAAACATATACCTACCTAAAAGGGGGAAGAATGTTGTGTTTGTATTACTTAGTTATTATATGCTTTGCATTTTCTAAATTAATCTAGTATCCTTATTGTTTGTTTATCATTAAGTTTATTATTTTATTACTGAAAAATATTAGTATTATTTTGAATAAAGGATTAACAAGATCTAGTTTAATGTTTTAATAAAATAAAAACATAATATACAATTATAACAAAAATAACAAAAATCAAAAAAATAAAAAAAAAAAATACAAAATTAATACTATAGGTACCTACTACTCAAAAATTTTCCTTATTTTATCTAAAAATGCCTTAGAAGTTGAATGATTAGAAACAGGCTGGTAGGTCTCGAATTCTCCATTTTCATCTTCATTTGGAATTGTTTTTGAAACATTTGCAATTTCCTCTTTTTCATTTGACTTCAGTTTTTTTTTATTTCATCTTTTTCATTGATTAATACTTGATTTATTATTTTTCTTAGTTACATATGTAAGTAAAATAAAATACATAAATATATTTTAGAAAATTTATAAAATACATATGTACATACATATATTTATGTACATACATACATATGTACCTTCATTATCATCCTGGATGGTTAAATACAACTTTTCCACCCTTTTTATTCGCTTTAAAATTTTAACCTTTCAGGATAAATTTGTATTTGATTCAAATCAAATATGTCCAAATACTGATTGGCCTTATTTTTAAATACATTTAAATCCATTTTTATGACGTTTGTTTTTCCAGATTTATTATTAATGAAAAAAATATTAATTTAATAATTGAACATGTATGTAAGTCATATTACTATGACTGTTATTTAGATAACAAAAGTACAGTACCTTTTTAAAAATTGATATTCAATTTAACGTAAAGCTTTTTAATATTTTTTGTTTCTTTTTCTCTTGCATACATAAATAAAGAAGATGGTTTCCCGACACGCGAACTTGAAACATATAATTGTCCATTAGCAAAGCACAGACACTCAAAGTTTATTCCGCAATCTTCCAAAGACTGTCCTTGTCATTTGTTTATAATCATTGCAAATGCCAGACGCACGGGGAATTGTAGCCGCTTGAAATCAAATGGAAAATCTGTTGGAATCATCGGTATGTGTACGTGGGATCAATACATCCTCTCCTTTGTATTTTCCCTTGATGATCCATTACATAATAGTCGTGGTAATGTTATGCAACATTATGATGACTGATCCTATTTTTAATTTCAAATTGTGAGGTGGTAGTTGATAGTTGACTATCTCTACATGGTTGATTACTGTATCGACTGATTTGAATGAAACCAACTGGTCAGGAATCAAATTTTGTATTTCTTCGTTCAGATCATCGACATCTACATATGTATGTTTTTATCTGCTAATAGTTCTCGTTCGTTCAGCCAATTATTATTTATGAATTTTTGCGCTATGTCTGGAAAAACACGCTGTACAAATAAATTTTTTGTATAGGTAATTACCTTGAAAATGGGCAAGAAATTGTCTTGTACAATATGTGTTGCACCAAATGATGTCATTTGGAAACAATTGTTGTATTTTCGAATGTTATTCAAAATATGCGCAGAATCACTTCTCAATCCATAAACTAATGATCTTAATGGATCTGGTGGTTCACCCAGCACAACACAATCCAGAAAATTCTCCGCTGTATTTGAATGCTTTACAATACTGACAAACGACTGACATTTCTCCAAATTGTACTAATCTGCACGCACCATAATCTACTTCTTTATCGTAGTAGAATGCCTCGTTCTAAATTCAGAAAAGCCCCGAAACCTATCATTTTCATTTTGTCTTGCTCTTTCTTTCCGTTTGATGATCACAAGGTAGGTAGGTAAAATAACGGTTTCGCAGAACAACTGTTCCGAAGAAACCCAATTAGCGCAGAAAAGCGCCGTCCAAATCCAATGTTATACAAACACAACGCGATGCAACCGTACTCGGTGCTGCCTACAGTGATGCACAGGTTCACCAACTTTTAACTTTTGACGTACAGCACTTTTGACGTTTCACAATAAATTAAAAAAAAAACAATTTCCTTGCCTCGACCGCGTGTTTTGTGAAGAAATATTTGATTTAATGTGTGAAAAAGCAAAGAAATTAATTTAAGTGAATTTAATTGAGCTTCTTTTGATAATTTTGCAATCAAATTTTAATCAGTTGATACAAATGATATAAAATGAAGGAAAGCTGTGCAGCACCATTGTGGGCTTGCAAAAAACGAGACGTACGAAAAAGTTTGACATCTGTTCCAGCTACAGCTCCAGTTACACTTGCAGCAGTCTATTGTGTTCAGGCAGTTAAGCAATCGAACAATAAGAACAAAATAATAAATATGCTCTGAGTGCAAACATTTTACTGACAGTGACACTGATATCGAAGTTCAGGGACATGATTTGCAGATGGGAAAACCAATAACTAAGGAAGCTTTAAATGAGATTTTCGTTATTAGGAGTTTTTTTTAGATTCATGAAGGTAGAACTTTTCCTGAATAATTAGATAAGTCAAAGCGTAGTTAAAATCGCCCTGATGTTACAAAATACATACAAATTGATTTTTTATTCGAATTCTATGTTTTTTGGGTCGCTGAATCTGAAACTGAAGAAATACAACAATAGGAAATTTAATGGTCTTTGATTTTGTTGCGGGTGAAATTTCAGTTAAGACACATAGTCTCCGAGATGTTAACAAAAAACCGAAAAAATGCGAAAATTCAGCGGTTTTTCGTGGATAAATTTTATTGTATTTCTTCAGATTCGGATTCAGCTACCCGAAAATCATAGAATTCGAAAAACAAATCCATTTGTATATTTTTTGTAACGTAAAACTACCGTTTCATGCAAACTTTTAACATCTACATACACAGGGTGATTGGTTTAAGGTGCACCAAAAAGCTTGAGCGTGTAGGTGGGGTTAAGACAAGAAAAAAATCGTTGACTTAAGTCAGAAAAAAAATTATTTAAAATCAACGGTGAATGATACAAAGCCTTGTTATATCTTTTTGGAAAGCCAGAAAACTATTCTTTTATTTTATTTTTAAATTAAGTTGTTTAAGTGAACAGTTTTAAAAAAGTAATTTTCAAACTCAAAATTTTGAAAAAAAAAAATTTTAAAAAATGTTTAAACTAATTTTTTTTAAAATTTGATGTTATTAACTTTTTTTTTTTTTTTTTTAAATTCAATGCTCTTATTTATTTTTAGTCAATAACAGAAAAACTGATGCCAAAATGTTTCTTAGTTTTTGAGAAATTAAGAAAATATTAAACGCACTTTTTTTAAAAAATGTGAAATCTGGGTAATCCGGTTAAAAACAATTAACTGGATTAACAAGATTTAACCTTTTTTAAAAAAGTGCTTTTAGTACCTATTTTCTTAATTTCTTAAAAACTAAGATACGTTTTGGCATCCGGTTTTCTGTTTTTGACTAAAAATTAATAAGAGCATTGAATTTTGAAAATTAAAATAATAGTTAATTACATAAAATTTAAAAAAAAATTGTTTAAAAATGTTTGTTTTAATTTTTTTTTTTTAAATTTTTCAGTTTGAAAATTAATTTTTTTAAATCTGTTCACTTAAACAACTTAATTTGAAATAAAATAAAAGATTAGTTTTCTGGTATCATTCACCGTTGTTTTTAAATAATTTTTTTTCTGATTTAAGACAATTTTTAAAAAAATTGCCCCTCCCACCTAAACGGAGGGAAATAGACCCCCCTTCTGTACGATTTTTTTCTTGTCTTAACCCCATTTACACGCTCAAGCTTTTTGGTGCACCTTAAACCAATCACCCTGTATAGGGTCTATTCAACTGGATTTTTTATTGGCTAAAGTTCGCCTATCTGAAATTTTCATCGGGTTTGACTGTATTTAAAATCATCATTAAATTACTTAACCATAGTCGAAAGATAAAATAAAATATAAAATCTCTGTTAGAACTGCGCGGTATAGCAAACAAACTGTACCTATAGTTTACTTAAATAAAATATCTAAATATAAAATTGTACCTATTATATTAAGCATTTAAGTCACTTGGCACATGAGCGAAAATGTGCGACCTAGTCGTATACGTTACTATATCAATATACATATAACTTTGAGGTGTTAAAGCGACCGCAGTAGGAAATTAAGTTTTAAACTGTTTTCATTGATGTGAACAAATGTGAGTTTTTTTTTTGTTTCGAAACTAAAAATGATTTCATATGGTGAGCATCAACATTCCATGCATCCTAATTCCGGTATCACTTTAACCATACACCAGAGAATCCTTTGGGGCACTTTCGATGAAGTCGCGTGGGAAATTACTAAATACCACACACACGTATGTATGTAAATACGACCGACAAGATGCAATATATTTCCTGTTTATAAACCTTTCTGGTACAACCGCGACATGCTTCAGCTAGCAACATGTCCTAAGGCGGGCAATGCAAATTATTTCTAATTAAAAAAGTGTTTTTGCATTCAGCGCTTGTTTAATTGGAAAAGTTTTGTGAAATTAATTTTTTTCCTTCGTACACTCTTTCAAACAAACAGCCAACTATGTGCAGTGACAATGTTGAAAGGGATAATGGTTGTGCTATGCGGAGACGCCCCCTTCCCCTGTCACCACATTAAAGGAAGACCCTTATTGTTCCTAGTATAATAATTCAAGTGTTTGCCTCGTAAAAAAGGATCTGCTATCAAAGCGGGAAAACCCGCTGTTCACGGAACATTACAAATATTATTATTTTTGTTTTTTCACTTTGCACACCCAGATTTACATGCTGGGTAGGTCTGGTTTAGTGGACCGTTACTTAAAATGAATCGCATAATGTTCGGTGCGGCTGTGATTCGCGTTCTAATTTGCAATTCATTGTAACATTATAGGGACTAATTGACACGACGGACACGAACGGTGTTTTTGTTAAAGTGGGTGTGATTTGGGTGAAACAAAAGCGAGCACTTCTCTATCATAAATAATTTCAAATAGTAGATAGATACGCAACGCAGAAGTTTAATTAATTAGATGCAATTATATGACAAATTCGATATGTTCTCATCGCTAATTATCCAGAAACTGAAGTTCGGATATGAGAACATGAAAATGGTGTGGTTATTGCAAGATTTTAATTTTAACACTAAAAATGTGTTTTCTTTTCAATAATAAACAAATTTCAACAATTTTATTTTAGAGTCTGTCTATATGGGGCCAGTTATAGCTATCATTGAAACTCGTCATTGAAAAACCAAAAGTGTTAATATATAGTGAACTTAGCCCAGATTGCGTTATTATTTTTGATAGAAAAATTCTATAATTCATTATATGTAAATAAAAAACAACTTCAATATGTTTCATTAGATAAATCCAAAATAACCATTCCGTTTGGTTTCGATTTCATATTCAACTAAAATAGCTTCAATATTTGACTTAGATTCAAATGGTAATATCCGGCGCAGGGCCAGAAGTCCACGGGCCAAAAGTCCATAATGGACTTCTGACCCACTAGGGTAGGTCAGAAGTCCACAAATACATTATGGACTTATGACCCACCATGGTGGGTCTAAAGTACACAAGAAATTAATGTGAACTTTTGGCCCATCGATTATGGACTTTTGACCCACTGAGGTGAACCAATAGTCCATAATGGTGTACAAAGGCACGGATCTGGAAACAGACTTTAGCTACTCCGTTTTCATGGCAACGATAATGTGTGAGGAAATTTAACTCTTGTCTGATTCTGAGAGGAACTATTTTATTGATGGCACCTTCAGCGTTCTTCCATCAGGCGAATGGAAGCAATTAGTGATTATTTGTGTAGCACATTCAGAGCACGTAAGTACCTATTTAGTATTTGTTGTTTAGAATTACTTTTCCAAATTGCAATGAGGTATTTTGAATTTGATTTTTTAATTGATTTTTTAATTGATTATATTAATTGATTACTACACTAATCAATTAAAAAATCAAATCCAAAATACCTCATTGCAATTTGGAAAAGTAATTCTAAACAACAAATACTAAATAGGTACTTACGTGCTCTGAATGTGCTACACAAATAATCACTAATTGCTTCCATTCGCCTGATGGAAGAACGCTGAAGGTGCCATCAATAAAATAGTTCCTCTCAGATTCATTTCGAAATTTGCGAGGAATGTTTCTTGAGTGTGAAGGATACGGCCAAACGCAACAAAAATGAAGTGCTATGCCCATTTTGCAGGCAAATTGTTAGTAATAGCACAAAAGTTTTTTTGTAACTATTTCTTGTCTTTGTTACTGAATTTGCTTAATTTTGTTTTTTTTTTCGTTTTTTGTATTGATATACATAATTTATGTTAATTAATTTTGTTATTTTCTTTCAAAATAAATAGGTATCTATGATTTCATAATTGTTTTAGTTTTATTGTGGACTTGTGACCCACTTCTCCTTAAAAGTTATGAACTTGTGGCCCACTTTCTTGTGCACTTCTGACCCACCTGGGTGAGTCATAAGTCCATAATGTATTTGTGGACTTCTGACCCACCCTAATGGGTCATAAGTCCATTATGGACTTTCGGCCCGTGGACTTCTGGCCCTGCGCCGTAATATCCTGGTTAAGGAAAAACGTGGTATCCACATCGGATATCCGCATCTTTTCAGACAGCCAAGAAGCCCTTAAATCACTCGTTGCAGTTTCCACAAACTCAATAACTGCCCGCAACTTTAGCACATCTCTCATGGAGATGGCAGTAGAACAGTTTAACATTCACCTCTTCTGGGTGCCGGGACACAGAGAAATTTTGGGAAACTGCAAAGCCGATGAACTCGCCAGAAATGGAGCCTTAATACCAATTTTACAAATAACAAGGTTAATATTGGTATACCTATCGCTACAAGTAAACTTATGCTAAAACAAAATGCCATAGAGGAAACAAACTTAAGATGGTCAAACACCACTAGCAACTAAACAAATCTGGCCAAAACTAGACCTGTTTGTTGTCTATGAGTAGATTAAAGCTTAGCTCCCTAATTGGTGTTATAACCGGACACTGCCTTATAGGAAAACACGCCACAAGATTAAGCGTATTCGCTTACGATTTTTGAAGAAGCTGCAGAGATCAGGAGGAGGAGGAGAGCATCCCCCAGCTTCTCTGTTCATGCCCAGCACTCTCTTAAAGAGGGAAATTACACCTGGGTAATTTCTTTTTCGATGATCCTAGTGACCTAAAGAATATTGACATTACTTCTCTTAATCGCTTCATTAGATGCTCTAACTGGTTTAATTAAAGAGGGACTTCCTCGTGAGTTCCGTTGTATCACAATGGACCTATATAATGGTCTAAGTGCGTCAGTAGTTTTCCTGACAGCCACATAAACCTAACTTAACCTAACCTAAACGTGCTGTCGAACAAAAGGATAAATGATTTTACCGCTTTTCTCAACAGCACCAGTTGGCTCTAACAAACCAAGCAATATCTCTATTACAACTTTCACTTTTAAAGTTTTTGGAACTTCCCTTTAGGACTGGCTTTTCGGACTAGCACTTACTCTATTTTTTTTGGCGAAAGCATCAAAGCATGGATTTATACCTGGTAGGTGTACCTTGCTTTTGAACGGGCCTAGCCTCATATAGATCTAGTGTAAAGTTAATTGGTCGACTCTCAGTCCAAATGGAACCACCCAGCACACAGTGTGAGCTAAGTTCTTCCCTTGGGACTGCGGGCACAGACCAAAAACAAAGGCTCCTTTTACAGCTGTTCACCTCTAAATCTTCTCAAGTGAAAGTGTGGCGTCAAAATTTGAAAACGGAATAATTTCTGTCAATAAATGGTGAGCTCTGGTTGCCCTACTTCAAGATACTGTATAGGTATTTTATTGCTGCAAATACATAAATCTAAAGGACTTCTGGTCGTAAGCATTGGCATTTTCTAGACTACTTTCAATGCGCGTGTATTCGTTTATTGCTTCTTAAGCTGTATTTTCATTGAATGTCGGGATAATTTGCATGGCTTGCATCCTCAACATCGTCATGTTTTTTTTTTATTCAAAAAATCGTCATGTTCTTTTAAGGGGCGGTGCACTAAAAGAGTGCGCTCCGAAATGAGGCCAGTCAATGCGGTTTCTGGATTTGTACATGAATTAAATTCACCGTAGATTTGATTTTGAATGACGAAATTAAAAAAATATACATAATTTTTATGCAACCAACATTTTTTTTTGTGCACTCAGGCACTTAGCCAATCATGCTCATAATAAATTCTAAGCGATATACCTATGTATATGAAAAAACTCATAATGAGCTCCTTCAGTGTCATTTCGTTGTAAAGTTGAAAAAATTCGGTTGAAAATCAATCATGTCGGTGATTAAGTTTATTGGAATCACATCGGATTATTTCACAATATAAAAAAGCATTGCGCTGATATCTTTGTTTTTTTGGCTATTAAATTTGACATCAGACTTGAAAAAAAAACCGTATGAGTATACTATGCATTTAATAACGTAAACTACATTTAACTAGCTACATATGTAAGTACCATAGTTTGGTATCAGAGATAACAAATGTATTTTTTCAAGAAAAGTATCATTTTTGCCATCTCTGCCCTAAACTTTTTCAATCTCTTTTATTAACTGTGCTATTGTTTTTTGCTTGTGCCTTGTGTGTTCTTCTCGTGATTCGTGAATATCGTTAACTGCAAGCCCCGAACGAGACCAAAATCTTCCGTTACATTATTTTTTTTAGCCCTCCAAAAGAAGTTTGACTTCAAAAATGTAATTTAATTGATAAACAATTCTTTTTATATGATTAAAAAAAATGTAAAGTTGATTTGTATGAGATTTTTGCAGATACACAGATTATCCACAGATAAATTGTATTCAATATTACCTACCCTATGTCCTTCTTTCGGCCAATACGAATCTATCGTACCAAAAATCTTGGAAATCGAAACATCCGTTATCCAGTTGTGCGTGCGCCGTGCACACACGTACGGCAGTCTCTCTTATATATAAAAATTTAATTTAGTGTTCATTAAATAAACAGTTAGGACCAGTTGTACAATCGTGGTTCAAGTTTTTAGCCCACCGATTTTGGCAGATTATCTATGGAAATCAGTGGTTTAAAAATTTGAACTACTTTGAACCACGATTATACAACTTGCCTTTAATTCACTTTTTGTGTCTTGGTTCAGTTCTGATGTGAGCCATATGTTTTCCTTTGAAAATACAAGTCGATAGTTTTTTGTTTTTATTTGAAGTCGTATGTATTTGCTTGTATGGAAGAGCCATCGGCAAACCACTGTTAAGTTATTGGAAACCGTAACTTAAGTAAGTGCAATAAGTTGACAAAGTTTCATCGCAATCGGATAAATGGTAGGAGGCGCTGCAGTCGGTCATTTTTTTTTATTTCGGAATATCAATAGCCCTAGAGCAATAGACGCACAAATTTCAAAGCTCTACACACTAAAAATTGTTTTTGCAAGCAGAAAACCGTTTGTCCCAATAAGAAGGACCAAAAGTGTTTATTCGTTTTGTGTTTATGGGTTTAAATCTTAAGTAATAGCAGTTTTATTTATTTGTACAGAGAAGTATTTGTAGGAAAATCCATCCCACCATCCACTAATGTACGCTAATGAAATTCACCTCACACATTCATACATACTTCAGTAACACCTTGGTTGGAACATCGTCGAAACAAACCAACTTGAAAATTTTCCCATTCACAAATTGTTCTCACAAAATTTGAAATATCCTATTCCGAAAGGAATTCTTTTAAGTAAAGTTGCTTTAGAAAAGCTCATAATTAGGAAAAGCGTTCCTATAATAAAGAGTAGAGTAGCTAATACGCCAACCAATACAACTAGCTAATACTAAAACAACAATACAACCACCTATGAGTAGGCAGTGAAAATAGAAATTAGTTGAGACACCCATCATGTAGCGAAGAAAATATTAATGCCCAATACATAGTGCCAAAACTCACCAATACGAAATAATGTCGCAGGAAATTGAAGGCAAAATCTTTAGTTAGGTCTGTAAGAAATATAAATGGCAGAAAATAAACAAACATCCATCATTTTTGAAATTTCCAAAGAAAATATTTTGTAGTACTGAGCGCTAATATTAATTATATCAAATTAACGCGTAAGGTCTGATCACGGAAACATAACCCGATCGAATAAGAAAAGTCGAAATGTCAATAAAAATGAACATCTTTATTAATAATAACAGAAATTACACTCGCCGAATGTATTTACGCACCCAAACATATAATTTATGTTCAACAATACGCCACTTCGATATTCATACTTACGTCAATGTCCTAAGTAAAAATACCAATAAAAATCTGAAATAAAAAAAAAAAAAAAGAGTAAAAAGATATACTTACCCCAGTACGTATAAAGTTGAAGTTAGTAAATTACCTAGTCCGTCCGAACACTGCTAATAAGGAAACATAAACAACATCAAAGGAAAGGAAAAGATAATTTAACAAGAAATTATCAATCCCCACATTACCATCAGAAGAAAAGAGAGCAAAAATAATTTCTCATTGAGACGCATATTTGGATGAAGTGCACGGTAATAATTCGCATGTAAACAAAAATTGGATTGGAAATAGGTCCACACGCGAACACACCTAAGGAAAAATTATACGCATGAAAACAAAGTCAACATACCGCCAAAATATCTACGAACATCCAACAATAACAAAAAAAAGATGGACGGAATATTTTTTGTGAGTCAAGTATCCATCCCAATAAGAGCAAAAGAGATAAATGTATATCTATACGTCTGTTTCACCAAAAATTAAATCGCCCAAACCGTAAAATATACAGTTGTGGGAGCTCTAAAGTACGTAACGTACGACGCAATCGTGCCGAACAACCCCATTCGGAAATTCTAATTTGTCAGAGACGGTCACAAACTGAAAAAAGTCAAGAAAAATTAAGATAAAAGTAAGAAAAAGTTTAGAGCAAAAGAAATTAATAGCATAAAAAGATAAGTAAAATAATAGTGTGCAAATAAAAAGAATAAATAAGAAAAATCAACATAAAACACATCGAGGAACAATAGAAAACCAGAGACGCATAAGGAAAAAACCACGTACGCCATAGGATTAATTGCGAGGTAAGATTTTCTTTTATATTAAATTATTTCTTTCAACAAAGATACGAGCGCATACTCGTTGTGAAATGAATTTAATTTGATGAAACTATAAAAAAACGTAAAAAAATAATCTAAAAACGAACCATGCAATGTGGGTTACCACGTTGTCACACATTTTTCGTAGAAACGCTCACGCACTTGGACGTGGCACAAACAATTTGAGTCCACGGAGCACGCGAGCGCAATCTTCGCATGAATAATGCTCCAAAATTCATGGCCAACGAATCGTCAAACCAGGTCACACCACGTTCAAAACGCTCATATGAAAGTACAGTTTGTCCAAGAAGCAGCAAGACAAAGTAGAAAGAAGTGGAAGCTAAACGACCGATCGAATAGTCCCAAGTCCATCTACATACGTGACAAAATATCCACATCTAAGACCAGGTAACAAAATAAAAATTTTATTAATTTTAACATGCAATATGACGTATATAAAACCAAGTCGAAGATCATGATTAACAAGAAAAAAATAAGTACAAAAGAAAATGTACATACAAATCAATCCAAATAATCTACGAAAAGCTTTTAATGTACCAGTCGGCAAAAATTTTTTTTCTACGCAAACATACAAAATAAAAAGACACCAACTTAAGCCACCCTATTGAAAATTATTTTTTTTATATAAAACTAATACTGTTCTTTTTTTTTTTCGTCCAAAAACAGATACACCCTGAGTGGTATTCAAGAAGCAAAACGAGCCTACGTCGAATTTGGGCTCATAAACTTTTGCGTCAGCATCTCGCAAGAACCCACCACTCAGGAGTTGTCATCTGGTTTTTACCAGAGAAGCAAAAAGCCAGCAAACCAAAATAAAAAGCACCTATTTGAAAGATTTTTTTTTTGGAATCAGCGATTCATGGAATCATCATACACGTCAAATATACAAAATATCATCGAGGGAATTTTCCATATCGTCGAAGACGATAAGATTTCACCGCTTCAGATGCAGCAGCAACAAATTACCCCTGTTGGAGTCATCTATAGACAGGATGATAGAAGTGAATATATGTAAATAAATCCGGATATGGTATGATCGTTTAAAATTATTCTTATATATTGTATATAGCTAGGTAGAATCCTTATCATAATTTAGTTTTTTTTATTTTTTTTATGCTTTTCACTCACAAAATTAAAATAAAGTCACCCCCCACAATAAAAGGTGACGCAGATACTTGCCAATAAAATCCAAATTATTTCAATAATTACAAAAAAAAAAAAACAGAAAAAAAAGTCAAAGCGAGTAAACCCAAATGATAATCTTTTTGTATTAATACTTATATTGAACATAATTGTGATTAAATATTTACTCGCAACAATATAAATCATTCAACTATATAGTACCTGTGAAAATAATGGTCAAGCAATAAACATAATGTTAATTTGAAGTCACTGATAGTAAAAGATAAAATATTTTTTTTTGCAAATTGTTAACCTAGTACAAAAGAATTGTGAATACCTACAAAGATTGAAGTGTGAGAATCTCGTCTTAACCAAGAGACAACGTTCGGTTATGAACAGAGTTTTTTTTATAAAGATTGAAAACAAAATAACTTACCTACGTCAACATAATAGTAATCGGTGTCGCGTAATCCTGAAAAATAAAAGTATATAACTATACAATACCTACCTGTATTGGTATAACAGTCGGTCACGTCTATTGTCCGTAATATAACAATAAAATTCGGAAGTCAAGTTAAATTTTTTTTGTTGAAATATGTACATACCTACCTGAAGTGATAAGTGTCATTAAGATAACAATAGCCTTCAGCTATAGAAAAAAAAATAATATTGGTGACGAGATTTATCTTAGTCAACTATAGAGGTGTTAATACTAAACTATAAGTGCCTATTGTTGATTAGGATCAATTTCCAGTAACGTAAATATTGAGTTGGCTGAAAGAAAAAGTCAAATTTAAGTGAAAATTGTTTTGATAAATCAAAGTGTAAGTGATTTTAACTATTCTTGTAGACTTTGTGGAAAGTAAAAAAAGAAAGTTAAGGCCAGTTACAACTTTATGAAAAATTAGTGAAGATACTTACAACTGATGGTGAATACATGTTATTTTTTTTGAATCGTTCGGTATTTGAAATAAATTTTTTTTTGTCAACGTAGAGTCGTCGGAAAGATTTAACGACAAATTATTTGGGAACTTAAAATATTATTTTTCCCAAGTTGGTTACAACGTCAACATGATCACCCCCAGTCACTGAACTATTTTCGAAAATCCATCTGAAGTCTGAAATTTGAGAAAAGAAAAAGTTTTAGTAAATATAATAAAGTAACTAAAATATAACGTACCTAAAATCTTTGAAATTACTTACCTGGTTATTACCAAGGTGAGGTGCACCTCCCCCTGTCTGACCCATGTATTGTAGAAAATTTTTGTAATTGAAATTTTGATTTAAATATATTGTTTTTATTTGATTAAATTTTACAAGCTAACCATATTTGTTTCAGCTACGGTAAGGTTTGGATGTACCTACCAACTATTTCGATGATCCTTCAGATCCACAAATTTTAAATTTTTGATTTTTGATTTAAACAGTTTTGAGAACTTTTGAAAATTCTTCTTTCACATTTCGGGAGGGGATTATCATTCAGTGGAGGCGTCCTACGCAAAATTTTGTAGTTGAATTTTTCTTTTTGAATCACCTGAGCATTTATGTTCTCGGTTGATACGTAATTTTTTTTGAAGTCGTATAAAAATAGGTACCTACCTATCGGTTTTAGCTCGGTTTAATTATAAACCAATGCAAATTGGTCGCGTATTAGAAGGATACGTTAGTCCTTTTGATCTGGGCTCGTATATTCGTCGACCTTGTCTGAAATTGCTTACGCAGTATATAGATAAGAGGCCACACACAGATTACTAAGGAAGCGAACGATTCTGGGATCCGTTTTTGCTATTCGTGATAGGCATTCAATTTTCGAGCGATCATTCAGCGGAGTGAATCGTTATATAACGCGAAGAGAGGGAAGTGATTAAATTCACTTATCCTCGAACGGATAATTTTCTGACAAAAATTATTTTTTTTGTCAGACTTAAAAATTCATAATCTTGAAACAATTTTTTTGTTTTTGAATCGGTTTCGTCTGTCAGCAGTCTTTGAAAATATTCAGTCATTTTTAGTCCGAAGATTCTCACACGAGTCTGATATTTTTGATGAATTAAAAAAAATAAATTTAAAAAGTCATTAGTTCGGCTTTAGAAAGATTTAAAGAGATTTATAGTATTGAGAAAATAACTTTTGTCAATTTTAAAGTTTCTCATTGGAGATCAAATTTAAGATACAAACTTTAAGTTTTTTTTTTGAGTTTCACTTAAAATTAGTTTTGGATAAAAGATAATTTGAGCTTAAGAACCTACAGTTGTTAGATTTAAGTTTATTGAATAAAATTTTGTTAAGAATTTTGATGAAAATTTTTGCATTTCTTGATTAATGGTCATTGTGGAGTTTAGAGAGAAGACGGAAGTCATTCCAGGGAAGTTCATTCTCGTTTCTGGAAACATTTTTGGATAAAATGAGAGCTTAAACAACTTAAGTGGAGAGACGTGGCTGAGGATAGCCTGATGCAGAGATAACAGCGACAACGAATCAGTCACCCGCGGCAATGTAAGGGTAAAGGGAGAAAACTTTCCATTCTTCTCTAATATCAATCCGTTTGCGGGATATTTTCACCTTAAATTTCGTACCAGTGAGAATATCAATGGGTAGTGTCTTGGAGGGACTAGTCTCCTGAAGAGTCACTTAGGTAGGGAAGTGCGGTACTAGGGGGAATCAATTTCACCTGATTCTCCCACCAATAATGGGTCCTAGTAAATATGTAGGGATGATATAGGACAAAGGAGGGCTGGGTTAGGCAATCCCTGGAGATTTTAACAGCTTGATCTCAACATTTGTTTACATACGTATTCCATCTCTAAAAATTTATCTACTTCTTCGATTCTTTTCAACATACTCGTTCATTGTGTCGGTCCCTTTTGCTTTTTAGCATAGCTTTATAAAAATTATCAGAATCAAAAACCAACTAGATTCCAGGTCTAACAAATGTGACACCGACTTTCACTCCTGCAGCACCACCCACTTCCCTGTACCGACGTGTTCGGCCCCGGCAAAGTTAAGCAGACCTGAAGCAGCGGTGTAGTGACAGTCACCCTACTCATCCAGGCTTGGACGTGCCCGATCTTGGAGAAGGTACTAAAAGTTGATGGGATGAGTAGGTTTCGGATCCCTCAAACGCAGAGTTGTAGTAGAGGATGATTTCAGGACCTGATCAAGTTCTATTGTATGGATAGGCAGAGGAATTAAGGACTCTTCTTAGGTATTATCATTCTGTCTTGAAGTCAATTTCTCTGGACGTCTCTTCGTTTTTAAAGTCGGACTAAATATTTCCTGGGATGACTCTTCATAGGTGGAGACCTATGTCAAGTTTTCCTAGTGAACGTCTGACTATACCCGATTACAAATCAGACGTAAGATTAATAATCCGTGGTGTCTTGGAAATACGTATTCTCCACCAATATACGACGAGAGGTACTGGACTGACGGAAGGGAACAAGGACATCTTTCAGATAGTTAGCTTCAGAAGACTCCTATCTGAGGAAGATAGTTCGACCTCTACTTTAGTCAGTCGACTACGTTCTCAACTTTTTTATGGAATAGGATCCGGATAAAGGGTTTACTGGTTTCGCTACAAAAGAAGATTAGTTAGATGTCAAAAGCAATACAAAGAGCCCTAAAGAAAATTAGTTTAGGATGGATGTAGTTTCTTCCAGTGTCGTTTTCTTCTAATTTTGACCATTTTTTGAACATCCACTCTTTGACCACGCATTTCATCTAACATCCACCTCGTACCTTCATCTTTTTATCACGAGATTAATTTTAATTTTTAATTCATATTCACATAAGCGTTCATGAATAAAATTTTCTTTTAAACAACAAATTAATCGAAATTATAATCAAAGTGAATTTGTGAATATGAGTTGAAAATTATTATTATTTTCTTTTAAATTTTCTTGTAGCGGGTCCATCCCCAATCTTCCCGTTACATAATGGCGCCCAAACGTGTGGGGCCTGACGGATAATGAAGTTGATAGTTTTGGAAGAGTTGATAAATTTTTTTTGTAATTTTCGAAGATAGTAAATTTTGATGTAGTAAGTTTTTTTTTCAAACGCAAGTTTGAAACGATTTAGTCATTTTTGAGTTTTTTTTGAAGTTGGTAAGGTGTAGGAGATTTAACACCGGATGGTTTTTGGACTTAAGTGTCGACCGGTGGTTAGTTGAACCAGTTCCTGATCACGTCTGTAGCGACAACCTGTCGAAACTCCACTCCACTCTCTTAACTTTTGTCAGTTAGATTTCAGTAAGATTAACTTACATAGGGTTGTCCGTATTGGATATGATTTAGTCCAATAGTCTGTAGCTTCTCATGAGAGTTAATCTCATCTCTGAAATATAAATCTTTTTAATCTGTTTAGTTGTTTGCAACTACGTCCGGTGAATAGTCGAACATATTCCTGTTCACGTCTGCAGCGCAAGCCAAATGACGACGGCTAAATAAAAGATCACCAATTTCACACAACAAGTAATTTGAAAAATTTTAAAAAATTTACTACCTATCGAAAGAATAAATTAGAAAGTTTTTGAGCAAATCGAGTTAGTTTAGTTTAGTGATACAGTTCTGGTCTGATGTCCGCTAAGGGATGTTATCTACTTCCTTAGGCCTGTAGCAATAGAGAGAAGTGAGAACAAGCTAAGTTGACGAGAGGAATTCAATAAATTTTCACGAATGTAGACAGATAAAGTTAATATATATTTTTTGATATGGAGAATAATGGAACGTAATACCAATATTTTGTCGCGGAGCTGTTGTCGAAGCATTGGGATGCTTCAGTCACGTCTCCGAACTTGCAATGATCTGAGAAAAATTTTGAGGAATTTAGTAAAAAATTTTTTTTGAGAAAATTTAATAAAAATTTTGTCATTTAGATTTAGTAATGCCTGGTGGCGATTATAAAGTTATTTAGATTTAGTTATGCCTGGTGGCGATTTTTGAGAAATTTTGAGTATTTTGATTTATGCCTGGTGGCACTTTTTGAGAAATTTTAGTATATGGTATTGCCTGGGGCACTTTATTTTGAGATTTTGATTTAGTATCTAGTATGCCTGGTGGCAACCACTTTTAGATTTAGTATTGTCTGGTGACACTTTATAGTTAGTTTTGTCTGGTGACACTTTTTTAGATTTAGAAAAATTTAGCGTTTAGTAAGATTTAGTAATATTGAAGTAAATACAGTTTAGAATTAGTCTTGAAATTTTAAGGAAAAATTGCCTGGCGGCACCTGTTTTAGATTTAGTTATTCAATTATTAAGATACAGTTAGTTTGAGTTAATATCAAAATTTTTTTTTTGATTTATTTATATAGTTAGTAGTTTTGAAGTTTCAGTATAGATTTTTGAGTTTATTTTGAGAAATTTAAGGAATATCTAGAGGGTTTACCCTAATAAATAAAGTAGGTTAAGTTAGGTTAAGAATTAGTTAGTAGGAAATAGTTAGTAAGACATAGTTAATAAGATATAGTTAGGAAGTATAGGTATTAAAAATTTAGGTATTGAATATTTAGATAGTAAGATTTAGTCAGTAGGATTTAGGTAGTAAGGATTAGTTAATAGGTTGTATATATTAGGATTTAGTTAGTATTTTTTTATTTTATAGATAGTTAGTAAGATTTAGTTAGAAAGAAGTTTGTAAACTAGAAATAGTATAGGATTAAGAAACAATAATATTTTTTTTGTAAACATTTTTTTTGATAGGTTCTGAATTACTTAACCTTTATACCAATAAATTTTTTTTTGTATCTAAATTCTTGCAACGATTATGGGGAACAACAAAAACAATAATGGTTCTACAACCAAGAACAAAGGGGGCAGACCTCCCAAACCACAATTGCTAAGTAAAACCCATCAGCCGGCGACACTTGAACCGCATAATACTCGTTACAAAAAAAACCATGACATATTCCATAATATGACCATGGACAATAATGCAGTAGCAGATATGAGCCAAGTTGAGGATGTAGCTGGACCGTCAAATGTGGAAAGGGTCAGTGATGATGAAACACCATTAGTGGACCTGAGACAACACCTAACTCCAGAAGAAGCTCGAGAGGAGCCGTTGAATCGACAGTCTGATAGATGGGAAGAATATATAAAGGAAGTAGCGTTAGCAACTATTGGTCTCAGTCGAGCAGAAGACCGCAAAAACTTGCAGGAGACACTTGCCTTGAGTCAAGCCCAAATATTAGAACGTGTGGACTTGGCGGTTAAAAACGCTTTAACGCAGATAAGCGAAGCAGTACGACCAACAGCTGCAACAATTCCCCTATGCGATCTACCAACACCCGACACTCGTAACTACAATATTCGAAGAGAACCAAATCCAGAGATAACTAACAGAAACAACGTACTACCTGAAACACCTAGAGAAAGAATCAGAGAATCACAAAGAGAAGTAACGCATGAAAGTTTGAGAGAAGCGGTCCGGGAAGCCCTAGGCGAGAGACCAAGAAGGATTGGCACTCCACCTAGAGTTGATACCAACCGAAACAACATACCGGGATTCCCTAGGGAGTGTCCAAGACGTAATGTATCTCCACCTAGAGCAGAACCTTCTCGTAGATATGACCCAAACTTCTATGAAAGACTTGATCAAATCCAATTTGATAACACATCAATCAATCGTAATGTGAGAGTTCCAGTGCCGTCACCGGCAACATCATTTATACGTTCTCCACACTATCACAAATGGGGCATAGTGTATAATGCCAAGAACATGCCAGTAGACGAGTTCCTTTTCCGACTTGATCGGGTAAAGGACAGCTACGGTGCATCATGGGAGGAGATAGTGGTAAATTTCCACCATTTTGTGAGCGGAACGGTAGAGGTGTGGTACTGGATGTACCTGAAAAATAATCCATATTCATCTTGGGCAGCGTTGAAATTGGTGCTGATAGAACAATACCGAAGTCTTGAAACTGATTCGGAGTTGTCAAGGCAAATGGCAGAAAGGAAGCAGGCACCAGGCGAAAGCTTTGATGCATTCTATGATGCCATTCTGAAAATAAATTCACGTATGAAGAACCCTAGACCGAATGAAGAGCTAGCAGAAATTATAAAGCAGAACGTACGTAGGCGGATGGGAGAGTTATTATTAACTTTTAAATCAACTCGGTTGGCAGACCTAGTTTTCACTTGTCGGGACATGGAAAGATTCCTAGCCCAGTATGACCCAATGAGATCTAGAGCACCACTAATATATAATAACCCCCCGAGAAAACAAGTTCACGAAATTGAGATCCAAACGGACACTCAATTGACTGAAATGTCTACAGCGGTCGAAGCTTTTCATCGTGATAGGAATCGTGATGTAAAACCTAATTCAGATAATGTCAAATGCTGGAACTGTTTGAAAGCAGGTCATGTATTCAGGGATTGTGCGGATCTGCAGCGAAGAATATTCTGTTACCGATGTGGCAAACCAGACGTTCTGTCACCAAATTGCAAAATGTGTCCGGGAAACTCGTCAACGAGCCAACATTCGACCGAGAGGGAGTTGGCCAAGATGGGCAACTCGGGAAGTCAGCTGTAAACTTAGAACATTCCGATAAGATCACCATATTAAAAAACCCCGAAACTAAAAATATCACGAAAATAACGTCCAATAATTCTAAAATTCCGAGGCTTAGACCTCTAAAGTCTTTACATCAAAGACAAATCGAATACGATCTAGCAAGAAAACGTATATATACTTACCCCAAACATATAGCAAAAGTAGGAGCTTTAAGAACTAAATTCTCTAATAAACGAAAACTTTATAAAGTTGTTTCAGCAACAAAGCTGTCTAATTACAAGGACGATCCCCGTCCTTACGTCCAAGTAGAACTATTTGAAGAAGAGTGGTACGGTTTGCTCGATTCAGGAGCAAGCGTCAGTTGTCTGGGAAAAGGTGCTTTAGAAATACTCGAAAGCAAGAATATCCCTTTTCTAAAATTTTCCACCAATATATCTACTGCTGACGGAAAACAACAACCAGTAGTAGGTGTAGTGAAGACAAAAATTTCTTTCAATGGCAAGTCACACGCCTTAGACCTGTTTATTGTACCCTCGTTAACACAGAAACTCTACTTGGGAGTAAATTTTTGGGCCCTGTTCGAGATAGCGCCCCACATAATACCGTTTAAAGAAACAATTTCGGAAGTAGCGCTAGAGAAACCAAATTTCTCTGAGTGTGAATTAACTCCCGAACAGTCTGTTGTGTTGAAAAACACCATCAAACTTTTTCCGTCATTCACTGAGCGTGGACTAGGGCGAACTCACTTAATGGAACACAGTATAGATACTGGCGATGCGTTGCCTATTAAGCAACGACATTACCCTATCTCTCCAGCGATACAAGCTTTGGTGTACGCCGAAGTGGACCGCATGATTTCTTTGGGAGTGATTGAAGAAAGTTCAAGCCCATGGTCCTCACCTGTTGTATTGGTGAGGAAACCCGGGAAAAATAGAATGTGCTTGGATTTTCGGAAAGTCAACTCCGTAACAAAGAAAGATGCGAGTCCAATTGGGCATATAGAAGGTTTGTTAGCACGACTTTCAGAGACACGTTACATTTCTAGCGTGGACCTGAAAGACGCGTACTGGCAAGTACCGCTGGAGAAGATGTCAAGGGAGAAAACAGCTTTTTCTATACCAGGCCGTCCACTATACCAGTTCAAAGTGATGCCGTTCGGTTTGTCCAATGCCGCTCAGAGTCTGACAAATTTAATGAACAAAGTTATCCCGTCCAACTTGAGAGATCAAGTTTTCATTTATTTAGATGATTTGTTAGTCATCTCTAAAACATTCGATGAGCATATTTCAGTATTAAAGATTGTAGCAAAGAAGTTAGACGAGGCAGGATTGACTATTAATGTGGAGAAGTCACGCTTTTGCTTCGAAGAACTCCAATATTTAGGATATGTCGTAGGGCGCGGCTGCCTCAAAGCAGACCCGTCAAAAATATCTGCGATTCTCGATTTCCCGGTACCAACGACTGTACGCCAAGTACGTCGATTCCTCGGAATGGCTGGTTGGTACCGGCGATTCATTGAAAATTTTTCAGAGGTAGCCGGACCGATGTCTGACACCATTAAGAAAAGCAACAAATTTGAGTTTAACGAACAGGCGGTAGAAGCTTTTAATAAGCTTAAAATAGCTTTGACTTCAGCGCCAGTTCTCCGTAACCCCGATTTCGGTAAGCAATTCGTGATTTTGTGCGACGCTTCAGCCACCGGAATCGGGTGTGTTTTGTGTCAAAGAGATGAGACTGGCGCAGAATACCCTATATACTACTACTCCCAGAAATTGAATAGTGCTCAACGCAACTACTCAGTTACGGAGAGAGAATGCCTCGCAGCTGTAAAAGGCATATACAAATTCAGACCATACATAGAAGGTTACAGGTTCTTGGTGATCACTGATCATGCAAGCCTGAGATGGTTGATGAGTCTCAAGGACCCAACCGGACGTCTAGCTCGATGGAGTTTGAAGCTTCAAAGCTTCGAGTTTTCGGTGGAACATAGGAAAGGGACGTTAAACGCTGTGCCCGATGCCCTATCCAGAGTGCATGAAGTGGAGGCCTTGCGTTTATCTTCACTAGACACGTCCATCGAAAATTCAAGTCCATCTAAAGTGTTACATATCGATTTAAAGGATCCGTCTTTTAAGTCGGAAGAGTACCTTCAAATCATAGAACACATTAATAAAAATAAAGATCGTCTCCCTGACTTGCAAGTATCGGAAGGTTTCGTATACAAAAAAGTCAGACACGTAACAGGAAACCCAATCCAAGACGATTTGGCTTGGAAACTATGGATTCCATCGCAGTTAGGCGAAAATTTGATAATTGCGGCTCATTGCCCGCCTCAGGCAGCGCATGGTGGTATCACCAAGACCCTGCATCGGCTTCGTAACCAATTCTATTGGCCAGCAATGGCAAGCCAGGTCAAAATGTATGTGAACAATTGCGAAATATGTAAGACTACAAAGGCACCAAATTCGGTTCTTAGAACTGAAATGGGGAAGAGTTTTGAAGTGGAAAGACCTTTCCAACATATATACATAGATTTTTTAGGTCCATACCCTAGATCTAGAAGAGGTAACACCTTTATAATAATCGCGTTAGATCAGCTAACGAAATTTGTTTTTATCAAGCCACTGAAAAAAGCCACTACTTCAGAGGTAGTGAAATTCTTAGTGGATGATATTTTCATGATATTTGGAGTTCCGGAGAGTTTACTATCGGATAACGGCTCTCAGTTTATAAGTAAGGATTTTAAAATATTCTTAGATAACTTTGGAATAAATCACATAAAAACAGCCGCATACGCCCCACAAGCGAATGCTAGTGAGCGAGTGAATCGATCTATTCTGAGTGCGATACGAGCCTACATCGACACAAAACAATTAAACTGGGACGAACATTTATCTTCCATTAGCAGTGCTTTACGCACTTCATTACACAGCGCTATCGGAATGACCCCTTACGAGGCTCTATTCGGTCAGCGGATGATAGAGCATGGTGCTGACTACTCACTGTTGAGAAAGCTTGGTGGACTTAACCAGTCCGAAATCGACTGGTTACCCAAAACAGCGAGAATGAATATTCTCCACGCTTACCTCAAAACAGCTCTCAATCAAGCCCATGAGAACTACGAAAAAATTTATAATCTACGAAGCAGAACAGTAAACTTTAATATAGGCGACGACGCGTTTCGTCGAAATTTTGTGTTGAGTGATGCTAGCAAACATCGCAACGCCAAGTTATGCCCCAAATTCGTAAAGACGAAAGTCATAAAAATAGTAGGTAATAACTTATATAAAGTTAGAGACGCGAATGGTTTCGAATCAGTGGTCCACACGAAAGACCTTCGGAAATGAAGCAAACTAAAGAGTCATCGACAATTTCTTTTGCGGATTTCACATTTTCTTTTGCTTTGACAAGTGTCATCGCCAGCTGCTCAGCCTGTGCATGAGACGCATAAGGGTCGTGGGTAGCGATTAATTTAATTGAAGTTATGTACTAAGTACGTATAACAAGGGAGTGATTATACATTTTCTTTTCCATCATCAATGCACCTGTTGGCACCAGGAGCATTGAAGATGTTTTGTAGGAAAATCCATCCCACCATCCACTAATGTACGCTAATGAAATTCACCTCACACATTCATACATACTTCAGTAACACCTTGGTTGGAACATCGTCGAAACAAACCAACTTGAAAATTTTCCCATTCACAAATTGTTCTCACAAAATTTGAAATATCCTATTCCGAAAGGAATTCTTTTAAGTAAAGTTGCTTTAGAAAAGCTCATAATTAGGAAAAGCGTTCCTATAATAAAGAGTAGAGTAGCTAATACGCCAACCAATACAACTAGCTAATACTAAAACAACAATACAACCACCTATGAGTAGGCAGTGAAAATAGAAATTAGTTGAGACACCCATCATGTAGCGAAGAAAATATTAATGCCCAATACATAGTGCCAAAACTCACCAATACGAAATAATGTCGCAGGAAATTGAAGGCAAAATCTTTAGTTAGGTCTGTAAGAAATATAAATGGCAGAAAATAAACAAACATCCATCATTTTTGAAATTTCCAAAGAAAATATTTTGTAGTACTGAGCGCTAATATTAATTATATCAAATTAACGCGTAAGGTCTGATCACGGAAACATAACCCGATCGAATAAGAAAAGTCGAAATGTCAATAAAAATGAACATCTTTATTAATAATAACAGAAATTACACTCGCCGAATGTATTTACGCACCCAAACATATAATTTATGTTCAACAATACGCCACTTCGATATTCATACTTACGTCAATGTCCTAAGTAAAAATACCAATAAAAATCTGAAATAAAAAAAAAAAAAAAGAGTAAAAAGATATACTTACCCCAGTACGTATAAAAATGAAGTTAGTAAATTACCTAGTCCGTCCGAACACTGCTAATAAGGAAACATAAACAACATCAAAGGAAAGAAAAAGATAATTTAACAAGAAATTATCAATCCCCACATTACCATCAGAAGAAAAGAGAGCAAAAATAATTTCTCATTGAGACGCATATTTGGATGAAGTGCACGGTAATAATTCGCATGTAAACAAAAATTGGATTGGAAATAGGTCCACACGCGAACACACCTAAGGAAAAATTATACGCATGAAAACAAAGTCAACATACCGCCAAAATATCTACGAACATCCAACAATAACAAAAAAAAGATGGACGGAATATTTTTTGTGAGTCAAGTATCCATCCCAATAAGAGCAAAAGAGATAAATGTATATCTATACGTCTGTTTCACCAAAAATTAAATCGCCCAAACCGTAAAATATACAGTTGTGGGAGCTCTAAAGTACGTAACGTACGACGCAATCGTGCCGAACAACCCCATTCGGAAATTCTAATTTGTCAGAGACGGTCACAAACTGAAAAAAGTCAAGAAAAATTAAGATAAAAGTAAGAAAAAGTTTAGAGCAAAAGAAATTAATAGCATAAAAAGATAAGTAAAATAATAGTGTGCAAATAAAAAGAATAAATAAGAAAAATCAACATAAAACACATCGAGGAACAATAGAAAACCAGAGACGCATAAGGAAAAAACCACGTACGCCATAGGATTAATTGCGAGGTAAGATTTTCTTTTATATTAAATTATTTCTTTCAACAAAGATACGAGCGCATACTCGTTGTGAAATGAATTTAATTTGATGAAACTATAAAAAAACGTAAAAAAATAATCTAAAAACGAACCATGCAATGTGGGTTACCACGTTGTCACACATTTTTCGTAGAAACGCTCACGCACTTGGACGTGGCACAAACAATTTGAGTCCACGGAGCACGCGAGCGCAATCTTCGCATGAATAATGCTCCAAAATTCATGGCCAACGAATCGTCAAACCAGGTCACACCACGTTCAAAACGCTCATATGAAAGTACAGTTTGTCCAAGAAGCAGCAAGACAAAGTAGAAAGAAGTGGAAGCTAAACGACCGATCGAATAGTCCCAAGTCCATCTACATACGTGACAAAATATCCACATCTAAGACCAGGTAACAAAATAAAAATTTTATTAATTTTAACATGCAATATGACGTATATAAAACCAAGTCGAAGATCATGATTAACAAGAAAAAAATAAGTACAAAAGAAAATGTACATACAAATCAATCCAAATAATCTACGAAAAGCTTTTAATGTACCAGTCGGCAAAAATTTTTTTTCTACGCAAACATACAAAATAAAAAGACACCAACTTAAGCCACCCTATTGAAAATTATTTTTTTTATATAAAACTAATACTGTTCTTTTTTTTTTTCGTCCAAAAACAGATACACCCTGAGTGGTATTCAAGAAGCAAAACGAGCCTACGTCGAATTTGGGCTCATAAACTTTTGCGTCAGCATCTCGCAAGAACCCACCACTCAGGAGTTGTCATCTGGTTTTTACCAGAGAAGCAAAAAGCCAGCAAACCAAAATAAAAAGCACCTATTTGAAAGATTTTTTTTTTGGAATCAGCGATTCATGGAATCATCATACACGTCAAATATACAAAATATCATCGAGGGAATTTTCCATATCGTCGAAGACGATAAGATTTCACCGCTTCAGATGCAGCAGCAACAAATTACCCCTGTTGGAGTCATCTATAGACAGGATGATAGAAGTGAATATATGTAAATAAATCCGGATATGGTATGATCGTTTAAAATTATTCTTATATATTGTATATAGCTAGGTAGAATCCTTATCATAATTTAGTTTTTTTTATTTTTTTTATGCTTTTCACTCACAAAATTAAAATAAAGTCACCCCCCACAATAAAAGGTGACGCAGATACTTGCCAATAAAATCCAAATTATTTCAATAATTACAAAAAAAAAAAAACAGAAAAAAAAGTCAAAGCGAGTAAACCCAAATGATAATCTTTTTGTATTAATACTTATATTGAACATAATTGTGATTAAATATTTACTCGCAACAATATAAATCATTCAACTATATAGTACCTGTGAAAATAATGGTCAAGCAATAAACATAATGTTAATTTGAAGTCACTGATAGTAAAAGATAAAATATTTTTTTTTGCAAATTGTTAACCTAGTACAAAAGAATTGTGAATACCTACAAAGATTGAAGTGTGAGAATCTCGTCTTAACCAAGAGACAACGTTCGGTTATGAACAGAGTTTTTTTTATAAAGATTGAAAACAAAATAACTTACCTACGTCAACATAATAGTAATCGGTGTCGCGTAATCCTGAAAAATAAAAGTATATAACTATACAATACCTACCTGTATTGGTATAACAGTCGGTCACGTCTATTGTCCGTAATATAACAATAAAATTCGGAAGTCAAGTTAAATTTTTTTTGTTGAAATATGTACATACCTACCTGAAGTGATAAGTGTCATTAAGATAACAATAGCCTTCAGCTATAGAAAAAAAAATAATATTGGTGACGAGATTTATCTTAGTCAACTATAGAGGTGTTAATACTAAACTATAAGTGCCTATTGTTGATTAGGATCAATTTCCAGTAACGTAAATATTGAGTTGGCTGAAAGAAAAAGTCAAATTTAAGTGAAAATTGTTTTGATAAATCAAAGTGTAAGTGATTTTAACTATTCTTGTAGACTTTGTGGAAAGTAAAAAAAGAAAGTTAAGGCCAGTTACAACTTTATGAAAAATTAGTGAAGATACTTACAACTGATGGTGAATACATGTTATTTTTTTTGAATCGTTCGGTATTTGAAATAAATTTTTTTTTGTCAACGTAGAGTCGTCGGAAAGATTTAACGACAAATTATTTGGGAACTTAAAATATTATTTTTCCCAAGTTGGTTACAACGTCAACATGATCACCCCCAGTCACTGAACTATTTTCGAAAATCCATCTGAAGTCTGAAATTTGAGAAAAGAAAAAGTTTTAGTAAATATAATAAAGTAACTAAAATATAACGTACCTAAAATCTTTGAAATTACTTACCTGGTTATTACCAAGGTGAGGTGCACCTCCCCCTGTCTGACCCATGTATTGTAGAAAATTTTTGTAATTGAAATTTTGATTTAAATATATTGTTTTTATTTGATTAAATTTTACAAGCTAACCATATTTGTTTCAGCTACGGTAAGGTTTGGATGTACCTACCAACTATTTCGATGATCCTTCAGATCCACAAATTTTAAATTTTTGATTTTTGATTTAAACAGTTTTGAGAACTTTTGAAAATTCTTCTTTCACATTTCGGGAGGGGATTATCATTCAGTGGAGGCGTCCTACGCAAAATTTTGTAGTTGAATTTTTCTTTTTGAATCACCTGAGCATTTATGTTCTCGGTTGATACGTAATTTTTTTTGAAGTCGTATAAAAATAGGTACCTACCTATCGGTTTTAGCTCGGTTTAATTATAAACCAATGCAAATTGGTCGCGTATTAGAAGGATACGTTAGTCCTTTTGATCTGGGCTCGTATATTCGTCGACCTTGTCTGAAATTGCTTACGCAGTATATAGATAAGAGGCCACACACAGATTACTAAGGAAGCGAACGATTCTGGGATCCGTTTTTGCTATTCGTGATAGGCATTCAATTTTCGAGCGATCATTCAGCGGAGTGAATCGTTATATAACGCGAAGAGAGGGAAGTGATTAAATTCACTTATCCTCGAACGGATAATTTTCTGACAAAAATTATTTTTTTTGTCAGACTTAAAAATTCATAATCTTGAAACAATTTTTTTGTTTTTGAATCGGTTTCGTCTGTCAGCAGTCTTTGAAAATATTCAGTCATTTTTAGTCCGAAGATTCTCACACGAGTCTGATATTTTTGATGAATTAAAAAAAATAAATTTAAAAAGTCATTAGTTCGGCTTTAGAAAGATTTAAAGAGATTTATAGTATTGAGAAAATAACTTTTGTCAATTTTAAAGTTTCTCATTGGAGATCAAATTTAAGATACAAACTTTAAGTTTTTTTTTTGAGTTTCACTTAAAATTAGTTTTGGATAAAAGATAATTTGAGCTTAAGAACCTACAGTTGTTAGATTTAAGTTTATTGAATAAAATTTTGTTAAGAATTTTGATGAAAATTTTTGCATTTCTTGATTAATGGTCATTGTGGAGTTTAGAGAGAAGACGGAAGTCATTCCAGGGAAGTTCATTCTCGTTTCTGGAAACATTTTTGGATAAAATGAGAGCTTAAACAACTTAAGTGGAGAGACGTGGCTGAGGATAGCCTGATGCAGAGATAACAGCGACAACGAATCAGTCACCCGCGGCAATGTAAGGGTAAAGGGAGAAAACTTTCCATTCTTCTCTAATATCAATCCGTTTGCGGGATATTTTCACCTTAAATTTCGTACCAGTGAGAATATCAATGGGTAGTGTCTTGGAGGGACTAGTCTCCTGAAGAGTCACTTAGGTAGGGAAGTGCGGTACTAGGGGGAATCAATTTCACCTGATTCTCCCACCAATAATGGGTCCTAGTAAATATGTAGGGATGATATAGGACAAAGGAGGGCTGGGTTAGGCAATCCCTGGAGATTTTAACAGCTTGATCTCAACATTTGTTTACATACGTATTCCATCTCTAAAAATTTATCTACTTCTTCGATTCTTTTCAACATACTCGTTCATTGTGTCGGTCCCTTTTGCTTTTTAGCATAGCTTTATAAAAATTATCAGAATCAAAAACCAACTAGATTCCAGGTCTAACAAATGTGACACCGACTTTCACTCCTGCAGCACCACCCACTTCCCTGTACCGACGTGTTCGGCCCCGGCAAAGTTAAGCAGACCTGAAGCAGCGGTGTAGTGACAGTCACCCTACTCATCCAGGCTTGGACGTGCCCGATCTTGGAGAAGGTACTAAAAGTTGATGGGATGAGTAGGTTTCGGATCCCTCAAACGCAGAGTTGTAGTAGAGGATGATTTCAGGACCTGATCAAGTTCTATTGTATGGATAGGCAGAGGAATTAAGGACTCTTCTTAGGTATTATCATTCTGTCTTGAAGTCAATTTCTCTGGACGTCTCTTCGTTTTTAAAGTCGGACTAAATATTTCCTGGGATGACTCTTCATAGGTGGAGACCTATGTCAAGTTTTCCTAGTGAACGTCTGACTATACCCGATTACAAATCAGACGTAAGATTAATAATCCGTGGTGTCTTGGAAATACGTATTCTCCACCAATATACGACGAGAGGTACTGGACTGACGGAAGGGAACAAGGACATCTTTCAGATAGTTAGCTTCAGAAGACTCCTATCTGAGGAAGATAGTTCGACCTCTACTTTAGTCAGTCGACTACGTTCTCAACTTTTTTATGGAATAGGATCCGGATAAAGGGTTTACTGGTTTCGCTACAAAAGAAGATTAGTTAGATGTCAAAAGCAATACAAAGAGCCCTAAAGAAAATTAGTTTAGGATGGATGTAGTTTCTTCCAGTGTCGTTTTCTTCTAATTTTGACCATTTTTTGAACATCCACTCTTTGACCACGCATTTCATCTAACATCCACCTCGTACCTTCATCTTTTTATCACGAGATTAATTTTAATTTTTAATTCATATTCACATAAGCGTTCATGAATAAAATTTTCTTTTAAACAACAAATTAATCGAAATTATAATCAAAGTGAATTTGTGAATATGAGTTGAAAATTATTATTATTTTCTTTTAAATTTTCTTGTAGCGGGTCCATCCCCAATCTTCCCGTTACATATTAATGTTTGAATGTATTGAATCATAGCTGATTTGAAACAGACAAAGAGTTCGTCCTCAATAGTTTTATCGATAAATGTTGCAGATTTGCCTCAAATAGGTTAATATTTATCTGCAAGTACATATCTCAATGATCTTAAGCTCCAAAATATATTCACATGAACGAGTATATCGTTTGTCTCGAACAGTTTTGTATTGCCTGCAAGTATTTATCTCAGTGATCGTAAGCTCCAAAATATATTCACTTCAAATGAAGCGTAGTTCTACCAAACGTGAAAACAAAAACAATCATTGAAAAAAAGGCGGAAAATGCTCATAGATGTCGCACATTTATATGGGTGAAATTTAAAAATGTCTTTAATTGCTTAGAGTTTGGAAAGAGAGATAGGGGCTTACAAGAGCATAGTGTATGTCCCTAAATTATCAAAAAACTTCAATGAAATAATTAAAAAGAATACCGAATATGTCAAATTAGCCTACAAATCCACAAAGACGCTAGCACCGCTTTTTAGCAATTTAAAGCCAAAAACAGAGAGAGATAACTGCAACGATGTGGTATATAAAATAAATTGACTAGGCAACGAAAAAGAAAATTGTGACTTATGCTATGTAGGAACTACAAAACAATTCCTGCGTCAAAGAATTTCAAACCACAAATCCGACATTAAACTTGAAAACAGCGGGAAGACAGCACTGGCTTACCACAGGACGGAAATACTAGAAACGGAGCGACATATTTCAAAGCGGTACACACTAGAAACCCTCCATATCATAAATAACAAAAACAACATGAACCGCAAACAAGACTCAGAAAATATTTCATCTGTTTACTGCTCACTGGTGACTGGGAGGAAACCATGACAAATCTTCATTTTGAAGTGTTTAAGTAAACAAATAACATATTTTATCTTTGTTTTATGTAACTTTTTTGTAAATTCAAGTAAGTTTCTAATGTTCCGCTATAAGTGTATAATGTTTATAATATTGTTCATTCCATTTTGTTAATAAAAGATCCCCTGAAGAAGATGGCAACCACCGTCGAAACGTTGGGAAAGAAATGAAATCTTTGTTTCATTTATAAAAACATTGCGACCAAAAAAGCCGAAGAAGAATAAGCACAATATTCTCAACTTACACGTTTTATTGTTTACTTTTAAATGCGACATTTGTAATTTTTAAAGTCAGATGTCACTAGTTTCTACGTGAAAATTTTGAAGGTAGTTTAATTTTGTGCCTACGGTGGCGTGTAGAGGGCTAATATCGCGATATCATATTTTGGCTACATTTTTTCTCACAATTATTGTATGAAACTGACATTGGACTAGCAGTCCATATATATACGTCTGTGGTTCGAACGATTGTAAATTATTTCAAGAAAAAACTTTGTTTGTCAATTGAAATCCAGGAAATTTTCATCGCCACTCTTGACAACAAACTTAGATACATATATATATAAAGAACCTCTAATAATACGGTGTTCAAACCTTCTCTTAATCATCCACAATGACACCCGTGCACTAATTCTTTGCTTACCTTCATTGAACCGCCTTATAGCCAAACAACCAAATAGATTGTCTGGATTCTGGAATATTATTTTTGTACTCTACCCAATTAAACAGAGATATTGAGAACCGATCGACCGAAGACTCTCCGAATTCGAGAGGATAAATCACAGCTGTCATTGTTAGGCATTGAAAAATGCTGGTAAAACTGGTCTTCTCGGTAATACTTAAATTGAAACTTGTAAGTATATAGCTAGTCTCCTACAAAAAAGAAACTTAAACAAGAAAACGGTACGTTTTCATCTGTCGATGTTTTGATTTTCTTATGATGTTTCGCTGTTTGGAGCAGAATTTGACTTCACCGAGAAGAACATGTCATTCGCCAAACGTTTATCCATTAACCATAAAAAATACTAATGGAATTTTTGTCAATCTTTAAACTAAACTCATGAACATGCATATAAGTTCGTGAATTAAAACTTTTTAAATTCAAAAACTTTTTTTATTATTAAAATACTTTCCATAATCTAATCTGTTTGATCTCTCTCTGAAAATAAATTCTTTCTTAAAAGAAAATTCTTTTTGTCCCAATTTTCGTCAATGTATATATGTTGCATTATATGACCTTAAAAGAAACATAATACATATAAAAAAAATACCCTGATCTGAAATAACTTGTGACAGTTAATTGGGTAAAATCGAAGAACAACATTCTCCCTTCCTGTCGATGCATAATTCGAATTGACTTTTTGAATGCATTCACCTAGAAACTATCTTTGAACAGAGTTTTCTATCCGTTCCGTTTTCGTTGCTCAATGGAGAGAACGAATACCTTTGTTTGCCTTTAACTGATACAATCGGATATTTTTTTTTTGTTATTTTACTTTTGGGTATGTTTCCGTATCCTTTTTAACTTTATCAATGGAAAAGAATAAAATCGGAAAAATTCTAGCAAAGATGGCTTATCTATAAAGTAATTTATGAAAGGATGAGTGGAATAGACAGACACACTCTATAACTGGAAACTGGGTGATTCGAATGGTTTGAAAAGGGAAAGGACTTAAATAGCAAATTATGGATTACTTTGAAATTTAAGCTTGAGAATTTACCCTTTTAGTTTACTTTTTGTATTTTTTTTTGTATTTAATGGTACAAAACTAAAGCAAGAAATAAGTGACGTGATCATAGAATGAGTTTTAAAATGTTTTAAATCGGGTGCAAGAATTTATTTTATAAATTAATTTTGATGCTAAAAATTGGCAGAAATGTCATTAAAGAAATGTCAAAAGCCCCAAAAATTTACCTTGGGCAAAATTCGCCATCATGAAAAAACTGCCCCATCTTTAATCTTTCGTTTTTCGGTCATAACTTTTGAACCAGTTGCCCGATTTCGGTCGTATTGGCACCATATGAAAGCTTATACGTTTATTTATTGCATAGAATACGTAAAAATTGAAATAAAAATACATTTTTATCTAGGAAAAGTAAGATATACTTGTAAAAAAAAAATATCAATATTATAATAGAACAACGTAAATAGCCCATCAGTTGATTTATACAATATGGCGTTAAGTTTGACTTTGGTACATTGTTTGGTATGGTCCCAGTAGTATGTACTTGATTTTGTAGCTTCGAACGGCCGCAGATAACTAAATGTGGCGGGAAATCTGCAAGACATTTGCTAGGTATAATAGGTAGGGTAAACTTTCTAACAGTGAACCAATTTCCGCTTAACTTAATATAGCATATGTAGCACTGGTTCAAATATCTGAAAGTTCAAACGAACTTAATGTTTTGTTTATTGACTATATATATTTCACCATACAAATGTAAAAATATGTCATTTAAAATAGTTCGATTTGAGCTTCCGAAAGTGGACTAAAAATGGCTCAGTGTGTACCAGGAGGTGTACACAGTGAACCTAGGATTGTACAGAGTGAACCATTGCTGTATATTCTAATTATCCTTTAAAAATATAAAATAAAAAAAATAAAACAAAAAGAACTTCACCAGAAAAAATAACCTGAGTCTTTAATTGACGAGACACATTTTTGTGCAGTATTACGAAATTTTATTTAAAAAAAAAACAAAGTTTAATGGAATTTATGTAGGAACTTCATGCCTTTCCTTAAAAACTAACAAAAACAAAAGCAAAACGTTGAATTATTTGTAAATTTTGTGCACAGTTATGCATATTTTTATTTTTTAATTTGTAATTTAGTAGTAGTATACACAGTGTACTTGTTTTTTTTTCAAAATGGCGGATTTTACCCAAGGTGGATTTTTTGGCCTACCATTTCCACCAATTTTCAGCTAGTTTTCTTCAAATATCCGGGTCCGGTAATTTTTCTGTCTAATTTGACTAAAATTGTACAGTACCTACCTACCTACACAGATGTCGAAATTAGGTATTGCTTTATGACGCGAGAACATCATATCAGTGTCGCTTAAGCTATGCAAAGTCAATCGTCGATCAAAATCCGATAAATTTAAAAAAAAAAAAATACACGAGGATTGATACAAAAGATTTCTTTATCGATTTCTTAGTCAATATTCCCAGTCTGACACTGACTTGTGTTAATGGGATGCCAAAATCTTTTTCGCACAAAGTAGTTTTCGCAAACATGGGAGTAAACTCTATTGAATATGTTTTTTATTTACTCACTCACTGTTCTGTGGTTAACAATCTTCTAAAAATCTTTTAAAAATTTAAATTTGTTGTGAAAAATTAAAGAAAAGTGATTAAACTTGTTCTTTTATTTAATCGTAGATATTATATAAAGTGTTTATATTTATTAAAAATATGAGTCAAATCCTAAAAAGGCGAGTCCCCGAGGCAAGCTCGAAAATATGAGTCCCATTTTGACTAGATGGCCAACTTTATAAAAAGTTAATGGGGGATATTCTCGTGAACAGAGAGTGGAAATGTTTATGTTGTGAGTGTGACTGTGAATAAAGAACGACTAGGTCGCACAAACTTGCTATTATAAATTCTGAACTTTTCCAAGCAATTATTTTACAAAAAATTATTTCCTAAATAATTTATGCTTTTATTTTTTTTAATTTTCAGTTTTTTTTTTAGAAAAAAACGTATAATTCTACTTAAATCAACATTTTTAGTTTTTTTTCTTCAAAAAATTATGGTCACTATAGAAACATAGGTATTGCCTTCCTGAACATTTAATAAAGCTTAGTTTGCCTGCGTATACTTTTATTTTGTTGTGATGGTACTGTTGAAATTATCAAATTCTTCTGCAAGAGCAGATTTCAGTGTTCCTGGCAGGCCAGATCTCCTCCTTATAATTTTTTCCAGCAGGACCAAAACATGTTCGATGAAATTCTTATCCGGGCTCATAGCAGGCTAAGCCATCACATATCACTATCTCCGCGAACGAAAATTGCTGTGGTGGAATCGCGTAAGATAGTTGATTGTCACATTTTTGATCATCACTTGTGATCGAATTGATTTTTCCTCCTGCGAAAGGTGATCACATCCACCAATCCAACTCAATTCAACTTTGTTCAATTTGTCAGTGACATTTGTGAAAAACATTCTTGCCGTTGTCATATTTTCAAGTAAATTCATTGAAATTATTAATTTTTTAGTGAATAAATGCAATAATTATAAATTTAACCATTTATTTTAGATTTTTGTATACTCATTATGGTAAAAGAAATATTGTTTTTGATGATTTGGTGACAAACATTGAAAAAACGTTAAAAATTTTATAATGTTTTGTAAGCGTGTGGTAACTCTAGTCACATTGCCATACAAATAAAAATAAAACGTCAATTTCATGAGAAGATGATTATCACAAAATTTTGGTGATTGGTTTTTAGCTATCACTGTGATGATCACCTTACGCAGACAGAAAGTGTAGATTTTGACTGTCACTTATCACAAATCACCTTAGCCGATTCCACCCCTGGCCTTTATCAAAAGAGTTCTTCTCACATTCACCAATGAATCCAGTGCCAAGATTCAGCTATTTCGGCGAGTGAGGCGAGGTGACTCGCCGCACTCACTTTCTCACTTCATTGCCAACAGAAATTCAGCTGTTTTGGCGAGATGAGAAACTTCGAATATAGTTTCGAACACCAAAGACGCCATCAAACAAAAAATATCAAGAATATTCATAACCTCACTTTTTATATGACAAAATATTTGATTTAAAATAAGTTTCATTATTATGCAAATAGATATTAAATTACGTATATTAATATGCACTAGTTAAAATAGTTTAATAAATAAAATGTTTACAATTTTCTACCATTTGCGACACGGTACGTTTCCTTCCTTAAAGTATCCATAAAGAGAGTCAATTCTTGCTTTTGTATTTTCATTACTAATACATGAATATATGTGAAACTATATTTGTTTTGAGAAAATTACACATACTTACCCAAACTGATAAATTTACCTACATGTACACCAACTCACGGCCGAAATGGTAGACGAGTAATCTGACGTTCCATTTCACTCACTGGAACACTCGCTGAATCGCTTTTCAATGAAATGCGACTCATCTCAGTCACTCCCTGGAAGTTTAAATTATCTGAATCTCGGCACAGGTTTTTATACGCTCTCACCAGACGAAGTGGAATGTGGAAATCAATGCGATCGAATGATCTGATCTGATGGGCATAGGGATGGGGTGAATTGAACGATACAGTTTACAGACCGACTGATAGACTGACAGACAGCATTCTAACAGAATTTCCAGAGAAAATGCCTTTTATGTAAAAGTATAGTGTAGTGGACCTGGACTCGTATAAACATACAGTGATTAGCAGTCTTAGATGTGAGACATGGAAATTTATACATTTAGGGGGACATGGGGGATGGTTTTGAGAGACTATATTATTAATTTTCGTAATAGGGGATTACAACTGCATTTGGGGGACAGTCCCCTTCAATGGGGGAGGGTTGGCCGTCTTACTTTTGACTTAATTGAGTCTTTGTGATAACACTGAGTACAATATACTTTTTAATAAAGAACCAGAATAAATATAGAAAAAAATTGTTCTAAAATTGAATTGTTCTTGCTGTTTATCTGATATAAACGTGTAGTATCGTATTCACTGGACAATATATGTAGATCTTATGATATGCATTTAAAAAAGTTTATAATATCCATTTAATATTCATTGCCAGATTTAATCAATATAATTATAAGAACGATAGCTAGCAGCTTCAATACACTATGATATGATTATAAGATTGGGTTGCTGGACTGTACAGAACAATGTATATATTGGACTCATCCCGTTGTATTGTGTGGATACGGATATATACCCGTTATAAATCTAATTATCTTCTACTTCTGGATCCATGTTCTGTAATTCTAACATCGAATAAGTTTTCGCATAAACAGTGAGAATCAGAACAAAACTATTATGGAATGGGCCAAAAATCTGTTTTTCGCTTTCAAATGTTTCTTTAACTTGTTTTCACTTAACAAAGAACAACATGAAATGAAATTATTGGAAATACTGGGAAAATGCGAATAAAACTGTGTCTGTAACTCTGAAGTCGAAACATTTATTCGATTTATCTGTCAAAATAAATCGATTACTCTCAACCAAGTGAGAAAATATTAAAGTTTAATTTATATTTTAGAAAAATGGCAGAAAATAAACAAAAGGTAATTTGTTCGAATTTGATTTTTCTTGTATTGTTATAAGTTAATTATTGTATTTATCCATAGAAAAATCAAAGGATCTCTAATTAAGGAAAGAGAAATTAGTTGACTTATTCATAAGTCAACACATTTGGAGTTTTTTTTTATGGAGGCGAAGTTTTTTGTGTTTAACTTGAAAGATAAAATATGAAATCCATCTTTGTTTTTATTAATATATAAATATCATTGACTGTTTTTTCAATAAAAATGTTAATTCTGTAAATGTAAAAGCATTCTGTAAATAATTTAAAAAAATTTTTTTTTTTTCCTGTAAAATTTGAGATTTCAGTGAATTTCCGCTTTTGTTTTCAATCAATTTGTCAACAATGATACAAACAAAAATTCAGCTGTCATCCGCGTACTGCTGATTTTGACTTTGCTCTGCAAACGAGAAAGAGATACATATATCGTTGTTACCTAAAAAGCCCTATTGAGAAACTAATTAAAACATTTACTGTTAGTGTAAAGAAAACATTCCTCCTTCCATTGGAAACTGGAAACTTAATTTTCGTGCAGGCATGTTTTCGCATCATGTTATAGACACAGTTAATTTCCCAAGATAGAGACGGTGGAATATTGTGTTCCACCTTGAATCGAATGAAAAACTTTTCGACCAAGTTACAGAACATGGGTCCTGGTTTGTGAATCCGAATGCGGTTGCCAGTTAGTCCAAATTGGGAATGGCTAGAGAAATATATTGGTCGAGACTGACGTTCACCCCCAAATTGCTTCTTTTTTAATAAAAGATAGTACCTTAAATTTCTTTTCATTTTGAATCAGTTTCAATTAAGGATTAATACACGGAAATAATACATTTGAATAAAATCCACATATTCCGATCTTTAAAGCTTCATAGCAGCGCAAAACTTCCCCAATTAATACACTAAGAATATTAGCTGTCTAAAAAATAAATCATCAATACAAAATTATGACCGCAAGGATAATTTATAAAAAATGTTTTTGTCATCGTATTATATACCTATTATACCTGTGTTTAATGAAATATCATTATCACATATTCAAAATGCTTTTCCGAGTATTGTGCAGTGCTTGCGTCAAAAAAAAATATCTCAAAAGCGGTAACTGAAGTGAAACGGCTTTCATACCACACGTTTCACGTAAAAACGCTGATTCGAAATTAATGATTAATGATTCCATTTTATGTATTTAACAATCACGTATGATAGCAACCTTTATGTTTTTAGCACCAAAACTGCCTTTACCATACTTTGTATCTAGTTCCTCAATAATTCACCTCTGCAGATATCATGTCGGTGGGGTTGCGTCGTTCGTCTGTTGGTTATAAACCCAGCAATATATGTATATGTAACCCTTAGGGTATTAGAATAAGTGCTACTGTTTGCTTTCTATCAGGAACCTCTGCCGTGACAGATGGTTACTAGTGTCCTCCCAGTGATCTGAATTTCCTTTGAGTTTAAAGACAACGTTCTGCATGCAAACTGAAACATTAAGAAACGAGAAAACATTGCCAGCGATTTTTTTCCTTACAGGCTGAAAATAAACTTTCTGCGAGTACCTAATGGGTTATCGCCGTGAAAAATTCATTATTATATACTTCTCGTAATGGGAATATTATGTGATTGCGTTTCTTTTCGTCTTGATGGAGTTTATGGGAACCAAACAATGAATGAATAAATTCAACATTTTGATCATTAAAAAATAGTTTTAATAGCAGTTGCTAAGTTTGTGTTAAAACGGGGGTGATTGGTTAAGATGCAACAGGAGGCTAGAGGAAGTTCCTCATGGGCGATGGAGGCTGGGAGGTATGCTGAAAAAAAAATGAGTGAGAATTGAACTGGCAACCTCTGGGTTAACAAGCAAGCATTCCATCCATTGTATTATTCCCGCCCACAATTGAAAATTTATTTTCAAAAATCCGTGTTTGGTCGTAAATTGTTTTCATTTTACGTTTGATTCTTCAATGATTTTTGGTCTCAGCGTGCAATTTTGAAATTTTTTAAAATTATATTTTTAAATATTTTTTATTACCTCAAAATTATTTCTAAAAAAAGTTACAGCATCCAAGACCAATTACGTGCAACCCAGTTCTGCCTTTTCTTCAAAACAATGGGGAATAATTATTACCACTTTACAGCCTTACCACATTCAAATTTCGGGTTTCTAATGCATGTCTTTGAAAAGTGAGGAGACAATATTCCAAATCCTTTCTCAACTCAATTCTTATTTTCGGTCTAAAATGAAGCATTATTCGCTAATGGAATCACATTAAAATTAAATTCTTACCTCGTAAGTACCTACATGCAAAGCAAAGCAACTGCATCGCATTAACATCAACTACCTACTTACTATCATCTTCACCCAAAACGGGAAGAAGTATAGACATGGGTAGACAAAGTATATACAGCCTTGGGGATGTATGACAGAGCAATTAATGGTAATTTAAATATACTAGCAGTGTTGAAAGTGCTTTTGCTCCAGACTCACATCCGGATTGTATATGTAAATATATGAATACATCTGACATGCTTCCACAACGACTACGTTCTCGTCCTTGTCGACGCGACGAAGCCTAATTAACCGACATAATGCGTAATACATTATTCGGTACGGTAAGCGACATGCATCATCGAACTGTGTTTTCATTTTAATACATTGCTTGCAGTCAGATAACACCCACTCTGCCATAAGAAGATAGACGTGGGTAAATTCTTACATCCATAATGAGGAATTGATGTCGGTTTGCCTTTCTGGTTTAATTTATGTAAAGCTTTGCATCTTTTTCAACTCCAGATGCTCCCGTCTTAATTCTTTCACATTCGTTTCCATAATAAAATACTGCTTAATTATGTTTTTCGAGCACGATATGCACGATATAATTTGTTTCGCATAATTTGCACGATCTTTTTATGACCTTTGCTACTATGCCTTTGTTGGGTAAACAGAATGTATAGCAGCTGCAGCAGTAGCATGTTAGCACTCACCTGGCCGTTTTTCTTTTTAAAGTTTGGAGCAGTGCACTGAGTTGTCAAAAATAGGTTCGTGTTTCTTTTTTTAACTCCGATCGCTCAGAGCGCTCAACTTGTGTTTTTTTTATCAGAGCCTGTTTGGAGCGGGCTCTATGAGCTCAGGATAAAATGATGGGGTAGACCGAGCACGAAGTAGAGCGCGACCAACTTCATGTAGTTTTCATGTTATTTGACAGATTGTGAGTTGATTTCAACTGTTATGACAGTGAAGTACTCAAGGTGTGTGTCATAATTAAATCAGAGCGCTCGGAGTGCATTCTGCTCAGAGCTTATACTCGACAAGCTCAGGCTCTACTCTATGCTCTTCTCAAAGCTAAAAAAGAAAAACGCCTACTGACAAAGTTAAACAACGCCAATTCTATAATATGACTACTGCAGCTGTAGCTGTGGCATACTCTGCAGCAAAATTTCACTCAACTTCAACTTTTGAGTATGCTGCTTGCTGCTTTTTGACATTTGCTAAAAAAAAAACCAAAGCAATGCTAAATTGACGTCCTATTCTACACCATTTTGGACGAGATTGCTACTTATATTAGCTAATTTTTGATTGAGGATTTTACAGTGCTATACATGCTACTGCTGCAGCTATGTATATCCTATTCTGTTTATCCAGTTATGTTAAACTAATGCGTTGGACCCGATTTGGTGCCGTGACATTGTGCCAAGCGTCATTGTGCCGAATTACTAAATTTGGCACAATGACACTTTCGAAAGCGACATTGGGCCGAATTTTTACATTTGGCACAATGACGCTTAAGTAAAGCGTCATAGGGTCAATTTGGCACAAAGACGCTTTGAGTACACATTTAGATTTTGCTTACCATCACTTAAACCTTATTTGCGAATGCATATTTTCAAAGTATTAATTGAATTTTAAAAGAATTGTCATAAACTTGCAAATATGTATTTTATTTATACAAAAGTGAACAATGCATGATATGTACTTTAACAATAAATTCTTGCGTTGTGATATAAAATAAATTTTGAAAATTATAAATTAGGCATATACTATGATTGAATTTTTTCACAATTTGTCTGCAATATGGACACAATATCTTAGAATTACCATCATTTTTGCAGCGATCGCTATGTATTGCAAAACATGATCCACAAAATTTGAAATGGTTACATGGACCGAATAAATCTTCAATGACCAAGAGTACCTACAGTACAAAGTAAGAAATTTAAAATTTTTCACAAACGAAATTTCGCGTGAATTTGTAAAATTTTACATTTCTTACTTGGTACTGTTATACTCTTGGTCATTGAAGATTTATTTGGTTTGTGAATTTTAAAAAATTCGCGCGAATTTTTTAAAATTGAAATTTATTCGGTCCATGTAACCATTTCAAATTTTGTGGATCATGTTTTGCAATACATAGCGATCGCTGCAAAAATGATGGTAATTCTAAGATATTGTGTCCATATTGCAGACAAATTGTGAAAAAATTCAATCATAGTATATGCCTAATTTATAATTTTCAAAATTTATTTTATATCACATATTCGGCCCAATGTCACAAACTAATTTGGAACTATGACGCTTTACTTAAGCGTCATTGTGCCAAATGTAAAAATTCGGCCCAATGTCGCTTTCGAAAGTGTCATTGTGCCAAATTTAGAAATTTGGCACAATGACGCTTGGCACAATGTCACGGCACCCCCGATTTCATGTGAGGTGATAAAATCCTTTTTACTTGCGATTAGATAAACTACAAAGGAAAGTCTTGGATTCGTGTAAAAAAAAGGTTCTGAGATAACAATCAAACATGACATCACGATGATAAAGAAGATGAAAAAAGTAGGTCCGACAATTCTGTCAGTCTTGATGTAACGACACCAAGACAGATTTTTCTTTTATTTTTGAACTAAAGGGCCAACCCTAATTCATACGTCATAATTCTACTTCAAGTTTCCTTAAGTGTCGCCATTACCTTAAGTCGACCATAATTGTCAAATGCAAACACAAGCAAATTCAAAATGTATTTGGCTGGCTGTCAGATTTACGTACGTAAACTGCGCTCTTGACCGCTCTTTACGTACGGACGCAAAAGTGAACGAAAACTTGCCGAAACTGAGCAGTCCGACATTATGAGCGCTGCGCACCATACAAATTCCTTGTTCTAGCTCATTTTGTTTGACACCGTACGTACCAATTTTCCTATTATGGTCCTGCCTTAAGTGCGCAACCGATAGCTTCATTTTTCTCAAAAAGAAAAAATAAGATCAATTTCGATAAAACTATATATGAAAGATTTGTTTCTATAATTTGCAATCAATTTTTTTTTCAGAATCCGCTTATTAACGGTACCTGTCATAGAACCTTTTTTTAAATCTTAAGCTACTGCTTAAAAAAGATGTTTTTCAACAATTTTTAAGCAGATTCAGGTACTTCATAAACATTTTTGGAAAAAAAAAATAATTTTTGAAAGTTTTTTTTTTTGAAAAAACCTTCATACCTACCTATAGGTATGTAATTTTAACTTTCTGCAAAACAATATGGTAAATTTCGATAAAAATTTTTATTGAGATTTGTTGCCAATGGTGATGTCCTCCATCTAGAATTTTTTTTAGAATCTGCTTATTAACGGTACTTGCCATAAAACAGTTTTTTATTACTCCGACTATCTTTTGAACGGCTGCAACGATTTTGATGAAATTTAATGTTCTAAAACTGTTGCAAAGTCTAAATAAAACTGCAGAAGAATTAAAAATTTAATTTTAGAAAAAAAAAACAGAAACTAATAACTGCATTTTTTTCGAATAAAAATACAATCAATTTTAATAAAATTTCATGTACCTAATTACATTTTTGCCGACGGTGATGTCTTTCATATAAATCTTTTTTAATTCCATACCTTTACTTTTAAAGGAGTCATGGTGTCAATTTTTTTGTTTTTCATAATATTACTAACAGACAAGTTAAATCTTAAAATATATTTATTTTAACTTTTAAAATATTAAAGATACCTTAAAAAATCCAAAATAAAAAAGTTAAAAAATTTAATTTCCTACAAATTTGTGTCCTACAAAATTTCTTTCATGTTCAAGATTTTCGAGATAATAAGAGTTAGACTGTTCGAGTACAAGCTACATTTTCCCCAAAAAACGAAAAATACATTTATACACTCCAACGAATCGTAAAAGAAAAGTGTACGTATAATTTGTTTCCATTTCTGGTCAATTTTTTTAATTTAGCATTTGAACTAATTGTAACTCAATCAATAACATTTTTGATGGGTGAAAATAAATCGGACTGTGTTTGTTGAAAGAAAATACAAAATTATCAGTGAAAAGTAGATTGGTTTATAAAAATTGTTTATTAATTAATTGATTTTAAAAGTGCTAAATCTGTAATATTTTTCAACTTTATCAATTGACAATCTAAATAGAAAGTTTAGTTATTTTCATTCATGTTTTATCTTTAGTATATATACATATAAACAACGATGTTTGATTAAGTAAATCAAAATGATAGGTAATTTTTATACATACCTTACCTACATACAACATACCTAACCTACACATAAACGTGAGCAAATTCCAACTGTCTAAACTCCGAAATACTATAATTTCGATTCCGTTGTCACCAGCCTGTATTTAAAAAAATTATTTAAATGTTTCTTGTTTGAATTTTGGTATCTTAAATCTTAAAAAAATATATCAGGATTTTCTTCTACTGGTTTGTTAAATTAATTCAATGGAAAATTTCAAAACATTGTATTCTACTGCATATTCACACAGATTGTGATTTTTACCCGGAAGACCTTTCACCCGAAATATTTTTGTTCGGCCGGAATTTTAAAAGTTATTGCGAGTTTCACGGGAATGAAATTTCACTTCGAATCAGAACTAACAGTTCGAAAAAAAGGTGTCTTCAGAAAACTAAGTTCTTAATAAATTTCCCTTTCTCTGCAATGGAAACATCAAAATCTACACCTTTTTTAATATTTAGTAAAAAATGCAAAAAAAATCAATATGGCGACGCAATTTAGTATAATTGTGGCCACTAAGTGTAACACTGCGACGAAACACTTTCAATTAATTTTTCATTGATTTACGTCTAAAAAAAACATAACAGAACATGCTATTACGAAAAATTTCCCTCTCCGAATTGACCAAGTCAAAGTTGATAAATAGTGTCAAACAAAATTGTTTAAAATTGTTTGAATCGATATTGTTTGAACTTTATTATTCTTTAATAATTCATAGTGTTAAGATAAATAGAATAAAAATGATAAATATTAAGCATTGCACGCATATTTTGCTAGAGGAATAAGTTTTTATTTGTGTGTTTTGTTTGGCCGCTTTCTGTTGTACGTAGCTTTTTGACCTGTCCCACCTATGTACCTACCTAAATACCTTATGCATATTTTTGTTTTGATTTTTATTCATTGCTTTGTTTCAGAATTATATAGATAAACTCTATTTTACTTTTGTTGATAAAAAAACAAATAAAATCTTACAATTCCCACCTCGTTCTATCTCGTTCACCTCCAAAAAATTAATGGAAATATTAGCTGTCAATGACAAGAAATTCCACACGGAATAAGTACTTATAATAAGGAGTTTTTTTTCGAACATGAACAATTTTTCGTTTAACTCACAATAGGTGTGATTATGAAGAATTGAACATCTATTTATTTACATCCTTTTTTCAAATTTCAAGTTTAAAAGTGGGGAGGGAACCACTGTTCATAAAAATGTATATCTAAATAAACAGTTTTGCTCTGCGACACGCTTCATTATCCTATTTCACAGTCCACTTAGTCTTTTGGGAACTTAAGGTAAATAACAAAAACAAAAAAATTAAGCTTAACAACAAAAACAATTCCAAAACATTGAAAGAGCAGCTTAAGAGCGTGGAAAATATAAACCTAAAAAAAACACTTTTGTCTTAACAGAGGGAAACTCCTTTCGTAGAAATTATTTTCAAAAGGAAACTTTCGCCTACTTTGCTAAAAACTTAGTTAAGTGTTAAAATGCCTGCATTGTTATGTATTGTTGCTTTGCGGAAATACAAGGATAGCAGTCAGGAAGCTTGCACCTATACATTCCAAAAATAGAGTAAGAGTTAAAGTGAGTGAGTTAAAAAGTTTTCCAAACTTCATTAATGCTCGAATTGTTTTTGGACTAACAATTATTAAAGAAGCTATATCGCGTCCTGCCTTTTTGCCTTCTACTATAATATAAAGACGTGTCTTTAGATACAAATTTCATTTGATTAACATGTTTAGCTTCATTTGTTTTTCGCAAAGTATTAAGAGCTCAAGTACAAATGCATATACAATGCCAAAACCCACCACGTTGTCAAGTCACGGCTAATAAAATTTTAATTTAATAGCTATTTGACTTGCCTCACGATATGCGTTGAAGTTTCAAGGACTTCTACTAAATCTTTCACATCATACTACTCCGAAGTTAGATGAAAGACGAACGTATATAAATTATTTCCAAAAGTTTTCGTTTTTGATGGTGTAACATCCTTTTATGGAGAAACTGGTGGTTGTTTAAAAAAGTGATAAGGACGAGGACGTCATCGTCATCCTCAAATAAGTTGCGGTTGAAAGCTATATCCTCTAAGTCTAAAGGCTTTTGTTTTTTAAATCTGTTGCATGATTCATTCGATGATGATTGAGAGATAAAAAGTAACTAGATTGATGTGGTTGCGCTTCACACATCCTTTGCTGTAATTGTATACAAATTAATGAACGTGATTTGCCAGAAAAGATGCTTTCAATGATAAATATACCATACGAAACACCATGTGGCACGTCATTGCATGACGGACAGATACAAAGAGGCGAAAAATTATCCTGTTGTGTAATGTTCTTTTCATGTTGTCAAGGACAATATTATAATGAAGTTTCATATTTAGCACACCTTACTCGCACACATGTGATGTGACAATTTTCGTTCAGAGAGTTACTTCAAGGACGAATAAGGATGAAAATAAAACTGTCTTTATGTGTGGTCCACAGATGTATTCAGACATATTATTTTGAAAGTTACCAACATAAGGTTTGCAGTTATATCTGAAGATTGAATTTATAGTGTTGAGACAGCTCCTTGCTAATTTTGTGGGTATGTTAGTCAATATTCCTGTACAAATTGATTCACCTTTTTGCTTTTCCTCTGTTTTGGATTTTTAGCCGTTTTTGTTTTACAATCATTAAGAGGATCACCAAGTTAATTACCACAATTATTTTTAAGTCAAAATAAATTACATCAAAGGTTGTCTATGCGAGTTGGGACTCATTAAAGTTGCCTCATTTGTACCTATCGGTATAAATCCGAACAAAAAAACAGTCGAAAGTATTTTGTTTAACATTAACAAGATAATTATATAATATAGTATATACTTGATTAATGCGTCACTCGATGATTGGGCTGAATAGCAAAGCGGCGGAAATTATGAGGACTTTAATTGTGAACTTAATTAAAACTATTAGTCAACTGATGGAATGAGGAAGACGAAAGGCTAAGCAGGATGGGAAAATGTAGGAACTCGGCCTTAACATTACTATAGCTTTACTAAAGAAAATCGAACACTTTAACTTCTTAGACGCCTTTAACACAAAAAAATATTTGTTGTTTGTGATTGATAGTTACAAGAGCAAGGATCAAGGATAAAAAACAAAATCGTAAGGGACGAAGATCAGATGAAATGACATTTTTGGTACTTCTTTTCACAATTTTCGGTATCTCTGACACGAGTAATATTTCTTCTTCACCTTTTAAGACGATGTTAAGATCTTAAATGGTATATCACGATTTATAAATCTCTTTCAGATTGGAAGCTTACTGATAAAATAATAAAGTATTTTGTAGATCTTTGATGGCATATGAAAAATTTTATATTCAGCCTTATTTTAAAGTTTTCCCAAATGTCATTCTACCCGGAAAATAGAAAATTCACTTTCCGACTATTGTAACTAAATATTTAGTGTTCGAAAAACTCCCCAATTCAGTGGAGGACTAAGTCTGTTTGAGGCCCTGGGCGGCAAAAATAAATGGTTCCCCTACTTAAGGGGCTATTTAGTGATGTTTTGTAGTTTTAATATTTTCAAAAGTAAATGATATATCCATTCACAAAATCCATTCGGGAATTTCCCCTTCAATTACTGTTGTTCTGTTTGCTTTTTTATTATCTATGATTTTTAAATTATTAGTTTGAATGTTAAGTAAGTAATACAAGATTTGTTTCCTTAGAAAAAAAACGAGTGATTTGAGCAAAATAACTGTAAAACTAAAAATCAATTCATTTCCAATTCATCAATCGAAATCCGATTGTTATTTCTGAATTCGTATAGCATACTTTAGATTACGATGGAATTTCTGATAGGACTTAATATCAGCCAGTACGACGAAAAAGCTAACTTATTTGATATTTGCAACATATTATCAATATATATTTTAACTTTACAACAAGGCTGGTTTTGGGGAATACAGTGATGGAAATTCCCATACAAACATTGTTTTGCTCTTTTATAAGTCATTATATCTACTTGTTGCAAAGAATTCAAACTTGGCAGCATTTTTTTTTTTAAATAATAATACGAATTTATTAGTCAGACCCATGGGAAAAGAAACTTTACGTTTTCCATTTTTATGAGGCGTAATAATTTTGTTTTCAAAATCTAAACATGCCGCGGTGGATAGTTTCGATTTCATCACCGTCGCGTTAAAAATTCAATTACATGAAATTTTATCAAAATTGATTTTTTCGAAAAATTTAGAATTATTGGTTTTTCAAAAAAAAAAACTTTTCCAAAAATTATTTTTCTATTAAAAAAAAATGTGTGCAGTACCTATTATTCAAATTTAGCAATTGTTTTAGCAAATTAAATTTGGTCAAAATCGGTTGAGCCATTCAAACGATAGTCGGAATAATAAACAACGGTTTATTGCGCAGGTACCATTAAAAAGCTGATTCTGAAAAAAATATTAGATGACCGATATATCACCATTGGCAACGTATCACTCATATACAATTTTATCGAAATTGATAGTATTTTTTCAAAAAAATTATAACTATCAGTTTTGGCAAAAAAACTTTTTCAAAAATATTGTTTTTCAATTTTTTTTTTACATTATTATTCAAGCTTAGTATAGAAGTTTTAGAATATTAAATTTCATTAAAATCGTTGCAGCCATTCGCAGTCGGAGTTATAAAAGACAGACAGAATTGTCGGACCTATACTTTTTTCTTCTTCTCTATATCATCGTAATTTGTTTGTTTGGTTGTTAGTGCTATAGTAGGTACCTATAATCGCAAGTAAAAACTTCAAATTCAAATATTAACACAAAACACCACATTAATTAGTTTAAATTAATTTATCATTTTAATATTTTCTCCGCGACCAACAACATCATTTAGCGAACTGTCGAACTCGAACGAGAATTCACAATCCACAAAATCAGGATGCGTTCCACACACCGGCGAATGAAAAATTCGCACGAGTTTAACCTCAAATTTGTCTGTTTGCGTGTATACGATTAGCGGCTGCCGGTCACCTCTCATGTAAATAAAATGTCAAAATCTGCGACCATTCACAATTCGCGATTCGCTGGTCGCGTCTCATGTGCATGGCACTTTAGTGGTTTGAAATTAACGCAATACTGTGGAACAACGCACACAAAAACATGATTGAGACAAGGTCCTACTAGGCATTGTTTTTTCGCAGATGTGTCGGTGCTAGAAAATTTATTTTTATGTTTGTAGTAAAAGTTGATTATGATTATTTTAAATTTTAATATATTTGGTATTAACTTTATAATTAAATTTAAAAAAAAATCTGGTGTTGTCATATGTTACCCTAAAAATATTTAAAAGTACCCCAACATTTTAAACCGTGTAGCAATTACAACAAATCCGAAGTTTTACTATAATTCGGTGAATAAATAAACTATTATTTGAGTAAATTGTTGTTTATTCATTTGAAGACTTCCACTTAAAAAATGAATCATGGACCAAAAGCCAAATATATATGTAGTTTTTTGTTTTCAGCATTATTACGACATGCAAGAACATTGTATTAATCTGTGGAAGATATTGTCTCGAAGGTTAAATCGGAGTTTTTAACAAATCAGAGATCGGCCAGACATAGCCAGTACTTTGTCAGTACTTTTGTAGCTGACCTTAGCGAACTTTCAGTAGTGAGCATAGGAAATCTTGTTGGATTCTTTAATACGACTAAATGGTTATAAGCGCAATTAATTAAATAAATATCTCTCCTTTTCCAGAGTCTGAACAAATGGTTCAAGAGAACAACATGATCTCCGTAGAAACCATTTCTTTAGCCGTGTAGGCGGGCTATGTCAACTGTGGAAATCGTGTTTTTATCTCAAATTGGTTGATCTAACAGGCAAACTGGCCCTACCCAAAGCCATTCAGCAACCTGCCTAGAAGGGCTTTTTAGCAAAGACAGCCATAATCGGAGCTAACAGCCTTGGTGAGGAATGAGCCAATAGCCATTGGTGAGGCAATCAATGATTTTTTGTTTACATCCTCCTCAAAATGACAAACAGATCAAAATAACTATGTGTATTCCCGTCGCAACCAAAATCATAGTATAGGGGCATTGTGAAACACAACCTTCTCTAAAATCGGACACCCAAATGGGGAAGCCGACATGACCTCAACCACCCAGTACCACGTCCAGATGGGCACTAAGCGAAGCTAGATATGCGGAACCAGGTGGCCGGACAAACAAACTGGTTGGGGCATGAACGGCCTTCCTTCAGCTGGGCATTCGAGAATCTCTTTGTTTTTTCTTAGGAAGGCTGGCATTAAAGGGACGCACTCTCAGGAACACACCCTATAACAAACATCATAACCCAACTTTAACCCTTTACTTAATTGATAGGTCTCATGAGTTCCTGGTCACAAAACGGCGCACCTAGCGCTTATTGGGATTTGTTCTAATCTAGATTAGAATAAGCCGCCATACTAAACTACCTATCTAATTACAATGCATTCTTAACTGTTTATGCCGAGGTCACATAGGTAGGCTATTTCCTTTTTGTAACCTTTATTGACATCGAAGGTCTCTGTGCAGTTCTTCTAGAAGCAACTGGCGACTGTTATTTAGTTTCCCTTTACAGACTGCAGTGGAATTAGTTTGTTGGGGATGCCAAGGTTAATCTATGTAGGACCTATAATCTCTTCTCTATACTCTTGCTGTCATGACAAACTTGGAAGTCAATAATTTGTATTGCTTCTTGTAATGTAAATATTTGGTGGATGGAAGACTTTCCTGCTTTGAGAACACACTGATGAATGGTTAAAACACTCACACAGAGCCGCAGATAAGAGATTCAGTATTACAGACTGCTTCATTCTTCATCTTTAATTGGTGGTGCTAATAAGAAAGCTTCCTTTTTTGAGAATCAGGCAAACAATGAAGATGTTTCATCGACCATACCATACACTGACTTGATTTTCATTACCAAATCATTCCTTGTGGCTGTTAACAGCTCGTCTTAGAAACCACAAGCTCCAGTACCTCTTTTGCTTTTGAATTTTTTAATTGCTTTCCGTTCCTGAAGGTCATGTTGATTGGATTTAAATCTGTTACTCACCAACCAATCGATATGTTATTCAAAAATCAATTCAGAAATCATTTGGTAAACAATTAAAAGCCTTCAAAAATGTCCTTATAGTCATATCCTCATCTAAAGCGTTTAAATAACTATGAACTAATTTTCTTGCAACTACCAAATAAATTTCTCTTTCGTTTTGTGTGAGGCAAAGAAAAGTTTTGCAGTTTTTTCTATACTTTTCGGATTCCAAAACAAAAAACCATCAAAAGTAGCTATATTTGTTGATGCCAAAAACCCACAACTCAAAAAAAGGAACTTCTCGAAAAAATTGTTTTAAATATTTTTGTGTTCGTAGAAGTATAAAGGTCAACGTTTACTCGGTCCGTTTAATCCACAAATACACATCACTCTTAATCATGATGCTTTTGTTCCACTCACGAATCATTTAAGCTGTTTTGAGAACATTTTTGTTTTGTATAAAGTCTGCAATGTGGCTTATTTGGTTTGGTTGCTTTGAATATTCAAATTTCAGAGTCTGTGGTATAATTGCAGATACGTTTTTTTTCCTCCAGTTTGGTACCACTCTTATTGTTGATATACCTATAATTAAAAATGGTTTGTGTTTCAGTGATGTGAAATTTCATAGAGCTAGCCAATATGGAAAATATGCAACCGCAATGAAAAAGTTTGTTGCAAAATGTTTTCACATAATTATGTATAAGTATAGGCTTTTCATCAACGGAGAAATAAAAGTGTTAACGTATAGCCACAATCATGCTTTTTTTTTTTACTTGGGGATACAAATGAAAAGTTTTCTACATCTTTAGAGGCTATTTGTCAGAGTAACTGAATATATTATGCTTTTTTAAGAGCAGTAGAACATTTTTTAGGTACAAGAACTTTAAGAATATTGAATGTTTGAACAACAACAACAACTTAAAGGTCCTACCACCAATTGTTTACGAATTTTATTATTCGTTTTTATTTATGGCTGGAGATATATGTAGCTATTTCAAGGAGTAACAATTCCTATCATAAGTCTCCTTATTAATGGTGCTGAGCTTTAATCCAATTTTATTATGAAAAATTTTCTACATGCACAACATGAGATTTGAAACCGCTTATGACCACTGAGCACACAGGTCGATATGTTATGTTTTTTTGTTTTTTCAAACGCATTTGGAGCTTCAGCCTTTTTCTAAGTGCCTTTAAGTATGTTGTTTTGTTCCGCCTCCATTTTCCCCTTACCTTATTTTGATAGACTACAATAATTCGTAACATACTTATATCAAAGGGGGAAGAATTTGGAAAATTGGTAAAAGACCAGACTATTTAAGTTATTATTGTTGTTATTTTGTACTATTCGTACTAGAATGTCAGTTTTATTACTTGACCATTCTTTATTCCTTCAATTTTCATTGAATGTTTGAACAACAACATTTAATGTTTGAAAAAAACAAACATAACATCTCGACCTGTGTCGTCAGTGGTCATAAGCGGTGAAATGCGTAGTGCTGCATACGACTTCGAAGACTGAGCAAATCTCATAATGCGTGGGTTCGAATCTCATGATGTGCATGTAGAATTTTTTTTATAATAAAATTGGATTAAATCTTAGCACCATTAATAAGGAGACTGATGATAGGAATTGGCACTCCTTGAAATAGTTATATCTCCAGCCAAAAATAATAACGAATAATAAAATGCGTAAACAATTGGTTGTATCAACCTTTAAGTTGATGTTGTTTTTCAAACATTTAATGAAAATTGACGGAATAAAGAATGATCAAGTAATAAATCTGACATTCTAGTACGAATAGTACAACATAACAACAATTTTAAGAATTTTATTTGGTATTCATTTATCATTTATGTATGTAGGTACGTAATATATGTATGTACTAGCAGAAAGTACCCGGCGTTGCCCGGGCACTCGGTGCACTCAGCCTAGAACGATGTCTATATTCCTAATCCTTGTTTTAATAGAAAACAAAAATACATTTGGACTCATTTTTTTTTTAATTTATTTATTTATATTTTATATTATATTTCATCTAAATTCAAAATTTCAAGGGAAGTAGAATCATTGTCAAACTTCTCATCTTTCTCTTCAGGAAAGTCATCATCGAAATTTAACGAAGAGCAGTCCGAAATTTCCATTTTTCTTTTTCTGACATTTCTGCTACTTCTGCTTGTTTTTGTTGTTTTTGGACCCTTTTTTGTTGTTCGCTTCGTTGTTGTTGTTGACGTCTCTGTTGTTCTTGTGGTTTTTGGGTAACAGGAACTTTCAATGCGTCAGACGAAGCTGACCCCAAATCTGCTTTAAAAATAATAAAATAAAAACATCTTTAAGTACATATTATAGTCTAAGAGTTGACAGCAAATTTTGGCAGGGATGGTATTATCAAAATTTATATACTTGTACGTGTAGATGTACGTGATGTTATATCTAATTCAACCGTCTGGGCGTTTGAAAAAGGTAATTTTTCTGATTTGTTTTCATTTTTTTGGGGGCGCCTGGCAGTCCTTTAGCTGAAAGGAAATCGTCTGGAACTGAATTATTTGTTATATCATTGTGCAATCATCTATTGTTTCCATTTTATATCGAAATCGGAAAAATTATCTTTTTCAAACGCCCATTCCCGTTGAACGGTTGAATTCAATATATCATCACGTAAATTTACACGTATAGGAATATACATTTTGTTTAAACAATCACTACCAACATTTGCTCTTGTCATTTTGTCATCTCGGTCATTTATTGAAGAAGAATTGTTTTTTTTTTTTAAATGATGAAAACTTTCAACCAACCTGCCACAGCCATTCCTTTCTTAATTTGTAATTTGTCAAATCCAACGCGTCATCGTTTTACGTCAAACGTCAAATTCATGTTTTGTCGCTGCAGTAATCAGATTTGTAATAAAGAGCAAAGATAACTTAGTTCTTATTTTGACTACTTGTTGCGCATTTCAACTTTATCATATACGTGTAGCGCAGCAGTAGTCAAGTTTGTACTTATCCAACATGATCGCTTAAAAACAGAAAATATTAAGAATTTATGACCGAATTTCGCATCTCCTCAATTCGATACTTATGGTGACTACGTAGTAGTGCTTTTTCACTTCATCATATACGTGTAGCGCAGTAGTAGTCAAGTTTGTACTAAAGACCAACGATAACGTATTACTAATTTTGACTACTCGCTGCGCATATCAACTTTACCAATCCTCAATAAGTTTAACAATGGTAGGTATGACAGTTGGGCGAAATGCCCGTGAAATATTTTGTGAGCTCTCTTTAATATTCACTGATGACAGTTGTTAGAAAAAATTGGAAACGTGAAACGTCGAAATGGTAAGAAAAATTACTTTAATTGTTCGCCGGGCAAAAGTTTTTTTAAAAATTAACCCAGTTTTAAAGTGTATTTTGTTATTTTTAATATCCTAAAACCTGACGAACAGTTAAAAGTAATTTTTACAATAAATTTTAGAAAAGAATAGTTTGTTGTTATATGTGTTTTACCACAGTTTCTATATAACAAATAAACTTACAAAACTACTCTTTTATATAGTAGTAGGATATAATTATTTTTATTTGGCTTAGGGCGTGTTTCACAATATCAAAGTAAGTTTCATTTAATGCTTCAGAACTTTTTTTTGACAGAAAACAAAAAAACAATACACAGCAAACAACGATTTTTTTTAAACTTATAGCCTTTTTACACCGTGAATAAAAAACACGGTTTTTGACAAAAAACTCGAAATTCGTTCACACCGCACATTTACCCGTTTTTGTTTGACATTTAATTTTGTTTTGTCAAGAAAATTGAAATTGTGCTTTTAAATATACTTTTTTATTTTGTTAATTGTACCCCACTTTATTTCAAATGAAAATTGAATTGAAAAGAATTATTTAAAACTGATTTTAGTGCATTTGTAATCCTCAATGAAGGTTTGGTAAATTCAGTTTTAAATTTTGACAATTTCAATTTATCGTAAGAGTTCTCTTCAACGAGACGCTCTGAGGTCGGAACCAAAACTTTAAAAAACAACAATATTTCTCACACTTTTACAAATCTATTTGAACGCTTCGGGCATACTGAAACCGAATCATCGTTCACAAATATACAATAAAACAATCACGAAAAAATTTTCTTCAAATATAATCACGCAAAATTAATTTTTCCCAATCGAAATTTTTTTTTTTTTATGTTGAAATGAATAATATAACCGGCAAACTGACAGAAAATAACAAATTTGGATTTTTTTGTTGATCAGTAATCAAAGGACGTCATCGGGCGATGTCGGTTAAAGCGGTGTAGTGTATATAGGTTTGCGCTTTCGTTCGTTCCCGGATGTATGTTTGGTTCATTCGTTCGAATTCGGACCCAAGCGTACTTGGTAGCTTCTTTTGGGTTCACTTAAAATCCCCTATGAAAATCTGACACGCTCGAGTAAATTTTTTTTTACCATTTTTCAACACGTCAGAATAACCACCCCCACCACGCAAACCGGCAGATTAATATACAACCGTCATCAGAGATCCTTGGGGTGTATCCATTATCAATATCTGACGCGCTCGAGTAAGTCTGTTTTTTTTTCCATTTTTGACAGCCTGTAGACGCTCCCCCCACCGGTGAATAGGAAAACTCCCATAACATTTTTTTCTTTGTAACATCTAACCTTCAAAATGCATTAGGTCCCAACGACGCTCGATTAAATCCCCATTTAGCCATCGTTGGCTCCCCTACTAGTATACTTACTTACAAATCTTTAAATAGTCATTTTTTGTTTCCCCTGGGGAAAAGTTTATTTTAGAAGTTATACTCTCCTCCAGTCACAAAATAATTCGTGTGCATTTTAATCAGAAAAAAAAGACTATCTCAAACTTGTTTCTTAATTTCAGTCTAAATAACATTAGAACGATTTCACATCAACCTTAACTTCTGACATGGTTTTCACCATTTTAAACATCAAAGTTATATTCAGCCAAAACATCAAGTACGTGCCACCATTTACCATCCTTTTATTTCAATAATATTTAAAAAATTTGAAATATTGAAATATTTCTTCTTTCAAAAAAATTTCAAGTTTTTGTCAATAATGAACTTTCTGAAATATACAACATGAATGCAGGTGTACCCCAAGGATCTGTTCTCGGACCAATTTTATACACTTTATTCACATCTGATTTTCCTAGTTAGAGATATTGTGAAAATGGAATTTTTACTGATGACACCTGTATTTATACATCATCAGATTCAGTTGGTTCCGTAATAGAAACCAAACTGCAATATGATTTGAATACAATACATACATATTTCAATGACTGGAAAGTAAAACTGAATGTTGCTAAGACACAGGCTATCTTTTTTACCCGGAAAAGAAAAGCCTGTCTCTTACCAAACAGCAGTATTCAAATCGGTGGTAGAATGATTCATTGGGGTAGTAGTGCTAAATATCTTGGTGTGCACCCAGACAAAAAACTTACATTTGGATTCCATATCCAACAAATTTTGAATAAAGTAAATGTCACAATAAAGATTCTCTATCCATTCATAAATCGGCGTTCAAAACTAAATGACAAAAACAAGCTTCTTATTTTCAAATCAATATTTTAATCACTTATGTTTTATGGATCTCCAGCTTATGGTGGATGTGCCAAGAAACATATTCAAAAGCTTCAAATTGTCCAAAACAAAATCTTGAAAATGATGCTTAACTTACCATGGCACTTTTCAAAGCGAGAACTTCACCTGTTTACGAATATAGAGTATGTGCAAGGTCGAATTTTTAAGCTTAATGAAAAGAATAAAATCTCTTGTAAATTATCGGATAATCTCTTAATTTCTAATCTATTTCAATAAAAAAAATAATAAAAAAAAACACAAAAAATTAAAACTGAAAAAAAAAACAAGTTACCATAAGTTTAAATGTATTTATATAATCAATGTTGATATCTTTTATTGCTTTATTCAATTCATTGTTACTGTATTTTTTCTTATTTATTTATTTATTTGTTTATTTATTATTATTATATTATTTATGTAATCATATATGTATTTATTAATTTATTTATATTCTTTCATTTATTTATTTATTTATTTATTTATTTATTTATTTAGTTATTTTTTTATTTATTTTTTTTAATTATTTATTTATTTATTCATTTATTTGTTTATTTATTTATTTATTTATTATTTACATTATTAAGACTGTTTTTTTTTGTTAATTAGAGTGATACATTTAACTGTGATATTAATTTTTAAATTAAAAATTGTCGTATTATTTATTTATTGTAATTATTCTTATTTACTTCTTTATTGTTTTTTGTAAAATAAATACTTCTTTATATGTACTTGTGCTAAAACTAACGCTATCATCCATCTTCTCTCATCTCTAAGCAGGTGTGTTTTTACTTAAGTACCTAAGATACATTTTTTTTCTCATTTTTTACGAAGGTTTTTATTACCATAGCTTTTCCTTCTAATTATCACCTTATTCTAATTAAATCTCATTTTTGTTCAATATAAGTTATTTACATCAGTAAGGTAGTATAACCATATCTATGTAAATTGTGCAATTGCAATTTGTTTTTTCGGAAAAAAATATATTACTATGCCAAATAAAAAAAAGAAATATTATTATGCTCTTGAGTATCTTATTATTTGACATCATACGAGTGTTGACCAACGCACGGTTAGTTAATATGAGTAAGAAAATTGTATAATACCTAATAGGTATACAGGGTGAGTCATGAGCAATGCGACAAAATGCTAGGGCGTGTAGGTTGCGTTGAGACAAGAAAAAAATCTTATGGGAGGGGGGGTCTATTCCCCTCCGTTTAGCCGGGAGGGGCAATTTTCGAAAAAACTGACTTAAAATGGGAAACAAATTATTTAAAATCAACGGCTTCATTAACAATGCTGTGCGATACGTTTTTGAAAAGCCAAAAACTTTTTCTTTCATTCTGTGTTTAAATAAATCTATTCTAAGAAATAGTTTTTGAAATATTAATTTTCAAAGTCAAAATTTTGAAAAAAAAAATTGAAAACAAAATTTAAAATTCATTTTTTTCAAAATTTTACGTAATTAAGTGCTAATTTTAATTTCAAAATTCAATGCTGTTATTAATTTTTAGTCAAAAACAGAAAACCGGATGCCAAAATGTATCTTAGTTTTTGAGAAAATAAGAAAAACTAGAAGTATTTTTTTCCAAGAAAAACACTTTTTTTTTTTTGGTTTTCCAAATTTGACCTGCTCAGGTCAATTATTAATAAGGGAATTATTCCTTTCTTATTTTTCATTACATACCATCCGATTTTAATCAAATAATAAAAAAAAACTAATTAACTTTTTACTTATTTTACTAGTTTTACTTTTAATTTCTTTTTTATTTCTCAAAAACTAAGATACATTTTGACATCCGGTTTTCTGTTTTTGACTAAAAATTAATAACAGCATTGAATTTTGAAATTAAAATTAGCACTTAATTACGTAAAATTTTGAAAAAAATGAATTTGAAATTTTTTTTTCAATTTTTTTTTTCAAAATTTTGACTTTGAAAATTAATATTTCAAAAACTATTTCTTAGAATAGATTTATTTAAACACAGAATGAAAGAAAAAGTTATTGGCTTTTCAAAAACGTATCGCACAGCATTGTGAATGAAGCCGTTGATTTTAAATAATTTGTTTCCCATTTTAAGTCAGTTTTTTCGAAAATTGCCCCTCCCGGCTAAACGGAGTGGAATAGACCCCCCCCCTCCCATACGATTTTTTTCTTGTCTCAACGCAACCTACTCGCCCTAGCATTTTGTCGCATTGCTCATGACTCACCCTGTATAGTCTAGGGTCTAGACCATCGTACAGTAATACAATACGAGTGTACACTGAAGAGAGTGATAAAATCCCGATCACTCTGTTAGTATAGGTAAAATAGGGGTAGGACTGCATATGCAGCTCGACTGAGTGAAATTGGTGGTTGAACGATCTTACGTCATTTCCATATCAATTGTTACGGGCGCTCGGTCGAGTTAGCGAACTTGTAGTCGAATAATAAAATAAATATTTAATTCTGAATATTAATACGAGGTACATAGATACTTACTAAAATTGTGTAATGTTTGTTAATGGTTTAACGTAATACCTCTTTGGATGTTATTCTAGAAATGTTAATAAGCTTTTATATTTATTATTCCCAATCTAGTCGTGTTTGTGAAGAGTTCACTTCATGTACTAACCCAGGAGGAAGCAGCTTGTAAGTTTCTAATAATGTATATTTCTTTGGAAAATTTGCATTAGAGCAGCATTATGTTCTTCCCTAAAGGTTGAAGGCACTATTTTTCAAAAGTTCCATTCGACTTTATTTCCCCGAATTAGAAACATCCATGTAAAATATTTCCATCCAATTTATTCCTAAACAAAAACCATTTTCTTGATGCTTTAGTTCTTTTTTATCATTTCCCAGTGTAGAAAAGAAAAATAGTTTCAAATCATTTATTTTGCAGGGAATATTTAATAAAAAACCAAATGGTGTTTATGAACCTGATATGACACGTTCCGTCACAAAAAATATTCAACCAACAAGTACAACCGATGTATGTAGGTAATACAATCACAAACTCACCTTCTGCATATTTTTTTTAGCCTCGAAAACCATACAACCCTTAAAAACCCAAACTGTAAACGAAAATCTCAAAAAAAAAAAAAAAAATACAACAAGGCAGGGACATTGGTCTTATTTTTCCTTGTGATTTTTTGCCATATCGGCTACAATTTGTGTTCCTGACGGCTCCGATATTGCACGGTTGCAAAAACTTACCCAGGACGATGAGAAAAAAAAAATGCACAAAAGACTCTTAATAAATCATTATGTATATGAAAATAGTCTTGCGATGGGACGACACGTACAAATTCCAGAACAATATTTTTTGGCTTTCACTTTTTTCGTCCTTGGTTGGCCTTCCTTTTGGTTGAAAAGGCATTTATGGAAAATGCCATTTTAGTTGAGTTTTATTCATATGTGTTCTGATTTTTTGAGAAAAGTGGAATATAGTTATAAAAAAAAATATTCCGGGTCACATATGTGCAGACAAACACATAAACATCCTTACATAATGAGAAAGAGGTAAAGGACAAAAAAGGACCCCGATGGCGGCAGCTATTTATCACCCTGGCAATTTTCTCAGGAATGTATAAGAAACTAGGTCCATTCGTAGATAGGTACATATACCTCTGTCGAAAAGCAGGTCTTTTTTTTAATTTTGTGTGTGGGTTAAGGTGTTTTTCCCGAAGGATACTATTTCTGATTGTACTAGAAGCCTGAGCATACAAAGTATGATATGCGCTTCTAAATACAAATAAGAGTAAAAAAATCACAGAAGAAATGTGAATATTTTCAGCATAGGTAGTCCTCGCTCCTTCATCTCCATCCAATTTCAGAACCACCAAAGCACACATACATACGTATAACAACAATGCTCTGCGGAAGCAATCATTTGTTTGCAGTTTGCACTTGCAGGAGTCATGTCTAGCGTTAGAGAAAACAAAATTTATTGCATTCAATATGATGCAGGATGCATTCATAACAATGTGTCTCAGAGTTTTTGGGTGATGTGTGGTTGTTGGTTAGATTGTGCATCTGTTATACTTAATTATATTGAGAGGAAGGGTTTGCTTTTATTTTGTTTAATGAATGCAAAACTTTTGATTGAAGGATAAAACTTTAACTTAATTTTGTGAATATTAGTGGTAGTGTGTTGTTCTCTTGATAGAGCACTTTATTGTTATTTAAGTAGGTATATATTATGGCAATTTAGACAATTTGAATTTGAAAACTAAAAAAACTAAGACCCTGTCTTTTCATAACTCTTGCTAAATATCTAGTTTGGTCACCAGGAAATTTTCTTAACCAATTGTTTTTAAACTCGGTTAGCTGCAATTAGTCTTTTCACCATTTTGTCTACGTTGGTTTTCAAACTTATGGTTATAGTTAAACAGACTTGAAAAGACCGGCCCTATAAGAACAGAGAATCATAGGTTGTTGACAATCTTATAATAAATTTTAAGTAAAAACAACAAATAAATATAAAAAATACGATGTACATTTGGCGGGATCAAATTTATAAAAACTAAATCCTGAAAAAAATGTCCCAAAATCAAAAAATATATAAGTAGGTATATATAAAATGTAAAATTCGCGCAAATTTCGGGAAAACTTATCCTGGTTTTCGTTTTCTATCTAATTTTCTTAATTACATTTCGGTGAAACTCCAGAAAAGAAAGAAAACGTTACATGGTAAAATAAAAGGCACGACTGGGTCGAACAAACTTGCTCTTGTATCAGATTACTATAGCCTTTGGCTAAGGATACTATATAAACAAGAAAGTGTAGTAAATAATAGCAAGTAAGTAAGTAAGTACCGTTAATAAAGTGAATTTGAAAAAAAAATCTAACGAAAAATTCCGTCGTTGTTAACAAATCAGTCACACAAAATTTCATCAAAATCGATAGTAATTTTTTTCGAGAAATACCATCCATATAAACGCTATAGAAAATCCAATATTTCTCGAAAAAAAATACTATCGATTTTGATGAAATTTTGTGTGACTAATTTGTTAGCAATGACGAACGTTTATAAGATGATTCTGAAAAAAAAAATTCTAACGGAAAACTTTATCTCTGACAAAATTTCATCAAAATCGATCGTATTTTTTCGAGAAAAATTGGATTAACTTTAAGGCTAATTTGGCAAGTACCGTTTTGACACGAAAAACATAACAGTTAGGTACAAATAAATTATACGAACTTTTATCAAAATCGATCGTATTTTTCTTCGAGAAAAATTGAATTATCTGTTACGTTCATATGGCAGGTACGATAAAAATCTAAAATACGCCAAGGCATGTTAATCTAAAAATACAGAGTACCAAGTTTGAAGAAAATCGGCCGAACCGTCAAGGCTGTAGTTGTCGATACATCCAGACAGACGGATTGACAGACAGACAGACAGAATTGCCGAATCTATTTTTTTCGTGTTCTCTATCATCGAAATGTCATGTTTGATAGTTATTTCAAAACTTTTTGTTTTTTACGAATACAAAACTTGCCTTATTGAGGGTGCATCAGAACAAAAAAAATAGTGTCAGTTTAGGTTGTTTTTATGACCCCTGAATTAAAAGTTGGCTTTACTTTATTCTAGATAAATGTTTTGTGTTTTTTTTTTCAGAAAGCCATCCGTAAAAGATTAACACCTTCAATTTTCAAGAACAACGGGAAATGATCATTAGATATATGAAGATGTTTTTGAGCTCAAAGGGTTCCTTTTCGTGTAACTTGTTTGGAAAATCCGGTTTTTGTATTCTACTTATGTAGTTTATTCTTAATATTTTTTTCTGGCATCTCAGAATTAATATTTTTTTGATATATTAGAAAATAAGACTCTTCAATTCAATTTGGGTTGCTATTCATGAATTAATTTTAATTTCCCACGCAACAATTCGATAGGCAACATTTTGGAAACTCAAATAACTGTCTCATCGATTGTTTTCGTAAATTCAAAAATGTTCGTGCCATCATTGTATATACATTCCTATACTACCACCGCCTGGCCATCTTACGAAACTTGTGAATAACTAATTTTAAGGTTCGTGCATTTACTAGTTCTCTATTCTGTAACCCTGACAACATTGGAAAACATATACGATTTTTGTTTTGTTGTCTTGTCAAGGAAATATTGATTTTAGAGCCAATAAAATATTATTAATTTGTTTTGTTGACGACTATTGTTAGGGTAACATAATAGACACTTAGTAAATGTAATAACCTCCAATTGTGCGGTTCACAACTTTCTTTAGATGGCGCTGCTTCATGGTTGTATAGAAATTTATATTCAATGGTGCCATCTAAAATTAAATGTACAATGAAGTCGACTTTTGTTTTTTATACACTATATGCAAAGCAAACGACAAGTTGAATGAGGTTTCATAATATAAAAGCGGTTTCTTGTTTCCAAGAAATTACCACCCGATAACATTGTTCACATGGCACTGGTGAAGTGTAAAAAATCTTATTTAAAGACAAAAGCACAGAGAGCTATAATTTTAAAAGTTAAGTTAAAAGTAATTCCATATGTCACCTGTGGCTTTATCGCCTTCAAGCAAAGTCATTTCAAACAATTTGTTTAAAGATGGTAGGTATAATAACTTAGGTACAACATTTGTATTTGAAAGAAACACTGGGGGTTATAAATTTTTTTAAGTGACTTTTTTTTAACACATTGAAATTACATGGTTTAAACACTCGACTCGTGTAGAATATTTATTTCAGAAAACTCCAACTTGAAGGTGTAGTAGGTATAATAAAGTTACCTCGGTACGAGTACAATATGCGTGGCACCCACTCGATGTGATATTGCTATTAAAATAAAATGGAATAATTTCATAATTTTTGCTTTGATGTTTATTTGGACCCTTAACTTTTTTCCATATTTTTTTAAAATTGGTCATCGCTCTTTTGATAACCATTTAGGGTCTTTTTTTACTAAATTTTCAATCGATTTTGCGGGAGCTTTGATTGATAAGTTTAAAGGGTGGTTATGCGCATTCAAGCGGACTCAAACGTCCACAGGTTTTCTCAAAACCAACTGTCACCTCCCCGTGGTGAACATCGGTTGCTTAGTACCTTAATCTGAGATCTGGGTAACCAATCCCTTTGGAGGGTTTTAAGAGCAGCTAACGAGAGAATGAAAGAAGGAGTTTTTTCACTTAAGCGCACTTTCTCCTTTCATCAATACGGAAGCGGAAGGATTCCCCAGATGGAATCAACGGCGTCTACAGTTCCAGTTAGATTGAACTACTTAGTGAACACCTTATATGGGCTTCTACGTAATATTCGAAGCACAGGCCTTATAAGGAGCGGTTTATCCATTCCCTACCATGGAAAAAACATATTGGTTCCGAAACTTTTTCATTAACTATCGGTGAGTCATTGAACCAAACCGAATTATTCAACAATAAATTAATTTGATCGTAGTCGGCATTTTTTAAATCAAAGACTAACTTTCTCTCACTATAACTTTTGGGCGAGTTTTATCATGATAAAAATATTGAACTTTAAATATTTTATGAAAAATACTAGTTTTGTTGGCAACAATTGCCTCTAAAGAAATTATCCTACATTTTAGTTTGGTCTCTTTGAATTTATTAAAAAAATCTAAAATGAAATGTATAGATCGTCACTAGGGAGAAAGAAATTGCGATCGCGGGTGGAACAAAATTGGATACACTTTTCTGAATCGTAACGCAAAAACACAAAAGTCTGCTAATTGTGAATCATTTTTTTCAAGATTCTTTCACATTTTAAAAGGCGATAAATCAATCGACTATTCTGTAATTAAAAAATTAAAAAAAACACAAATAATTTAGCAATTATTCACTTTTTAAGCAATCGCGGGTGAAACGTTAAATTATCGCGGGTGCAACGCGTACAAATCAGATGAATATAAACCACATTTTAAGCACAAACAAGACAGAAATAAAAGTAAAGCGATATATTTTATTTATAGCTTTACTCATTAGTTAACTTATATTTTTTTTTCTTTTCACTTTTAGTTTTGCAATTATGTTTCCAAATTGAACGTCTGCTATATCATTCATGATTTCAATGAAGCGTTTACCATCAGTTGTCGTCAAAAACTGAATTCTAACTTCTCCATCTTCATCTATGTCGTTCTGGCACACCTCTACATAACGATACTGTGTAACTTTTCTGCCGTACTTGCAGGATAGCTGTACGAGTACGTACGTACCAACGCAAATGTCTTTTGGTGGAACAGCATTGAGTTCACCAGGTTCAATATGTACTTCTGCTGGTAACCTTGATAGTTCAAAAGACGTTTTAGGAGATTCATCGCTTAAGGATTCATCATCTGAGTCACTGTAAACATCGGAAACACGCAATTTAGTTCTATGTGGCATGGTAGAATGAATCTTCTGATCCGATACTGAGGACACACTTTCATTAGAACCCAGGGTTTCTTTGTGTACCGGACGTAAAAGAACTTCCAAATTTTCATCGTCACAATCAATTTCCGTTTGGGGGACAATTTTAAAAACGATCGTGCTTTTGAGATAAGACTGAGAAGTTCGCGCCACAAGAATGCTGTTGCCCTCTCCAAATTGGAAGAAATGTTTTGACTGAATGCCTGGTATATTTTTTGGACCTTTCCATTTGTAGTATAATATGGGTTTTGTGTCTTCAATTTGTTTTTTCGAAACGAATATAAAGTAAATAGTTGTAGAGCGACTGCGGGCCAGATCATAGAATTCTTCGGCACTGTTAACAATAGCTCTTCGTGACTTAACAGCGATCCACACGGATCTTTTAACACTTCCCCCGATTCCATCGACGGCACCTTTGCCATGTGAGGCAGCAAAAAAGTTCCATTCGAGGTGACTTAATTTATGATCTGCTATGAGTGCATTCATACTTCCTATTACATATCGATTCTTAAATTGAGCCGCGCAGTTATCGCTGAAGACGTATACGGATTTAATGTTGTCATTGATTGACTTAATATACCGAAAAATTTTCTCCAGAAATACATGCACAGTGTATTTACTGTGGCTTAATTCATCACTGACTATGACAGTTGAATGAAGTTTTTCGATAGTCCAAATACAACATGTGAAAAGCGTCACTTGCCCATGACACCAATGTGCTGTTTGTATTTCAACTTGACTGATCAGCCCATAGTTCTCGGCGAAGTCTATCTGTACAATGGCTTTCTCGTTCGTCATGTTTTGTTTTGCATTTTGAAAGAAGTCAGATTGAACATTTTTAACAAAAAAGTGTAGCTTGAACTTGGCAGTGCTCTCATGTAGTTCCTCAAGTGCTTCGCCAAAAGGTTTACTAACCACAATCTGTTTGGGCCTCTGTTGCTGAAAAATCCAAGCCTTCAATTTAACACTGGGATTTGAATCAAGGGTTATATCTCAAATGGTTGATTCTTTGAATACATCGCAACTACTGGACATACAATCTTCATTTCCCACATTACATGAAACCTTGTTAAGCAGCTCTCGGTGCGTTCTTGGAAACTCTGCTACATGCTTCGAAATAGCAGTAAGAAGGTTAATATAGTTTGAGTGTGTTGTACAAACACAAACATTATGAGGAGTATCGTTGATAGGCAAAATATGAGGAGGTCTCTCTTTATAAAAAATTGTCTTACCAACAGATGTTTCGGGAAAAGCTGATTTAAAAAGTTCAAAGGCTTCACGTATGGTCATAATCATTGTTCTTTTCAGGATTCTCAGTTTCGTACCTGTATTTGATATAACTGATTTCGCATCTTTCATCCCAGGCATCTGTCTGCTAATATCATCCCTAACATAGAAATCATAAATCTGTTGTTTAATTTTATCCGTCAGTTTCCGACGCAACAGTTTTGCGGAGTTATTTTGGTCAGATAGAGCAACTTTTAATTCAGCAGCTATTGTTTTAACAACTTCCACTACTTTGGAGGGGCTTGCAGGCAAATTCCGTTTTACTTTTGAAACTGCCTTTCCCAATGTGCAAGGACTCTTATAACTAGTGCATGTTCTTTTAGCTAGTTTTTCTTTACGCCGCTTTCGAGTCGCCTGCATTCGTTCTTTCGATCTTATTCTGGCCAGCGTTTTTAAATCTTCATCTGCCTCCATTTTTCTTTTCATTACCTCTCGTCGTTTCGAATCACGATCCCTTTCTCTCTGGAGATGGTCTGCATGAAGTTCAGCATTTGCTTTCAGTTTTCTCCTATACCTTTGTGAAGCAGTCTCTATTCTTGGGTTCACTGCCATTTTATCCTATTGTAAAAGAGGGAAAAATATTATTAATATTATTATAAAAATAAGTATTACATATTTATCTCTAACAAAATATACCATATACTATTTTTTAAGTCCAAATCAATCAATAAAAGATGCATATTGTTTGATGACAGAAATGTTGCACCCGCGATCCCAATTTCACGATCGCGGGTGCAACCAATTTAAGTCAAGATATGTTCCATTTTTACCTACCTTATAATCCTTACTTCGATTGAATTAAGTTTAATTCTTGTTTTTCCTTACTTTTGCAAAGTTACAAAACACTAGCACTTTAATTCTGTGAAAAAAAACAAACTTTCATAACTTTTTTATCGCGGGTGCAACGAGCATACAATGTAGTTTCTTGTAGTCGATAATGCGGAAAAGTAAAAACAATACTCAACGGTTTTTGCATGAGTGAATAAAAAAATGTTGTTACCAAGTCATTAACCGGTGTATTTATCAATTCAAACGGTCGGCCATAGTTTTAACTCAAGTGCTGCCAGGTAATGGTTTTCAGTTTTCACCATACCTTAGGTTGTTGATTTTTTTAAGCGCAGAAATCATTTAAATATGAACTTATGATGGTAAAAAGTAATTTTATTGTAAAGTTTAAATATTTTTCTATGTATTGGCATGGAAATAATTAACAAATACTGTGATTCAGAAATTGATGTCCAAAATCGTACTCAGCGGAATCGCCCATCACAAACATCGGTAAAAACAAGATCAAGAACATTAAAAAAAATATTTTTAAAACAACATATTTGATTATAACCATTTTCGTATAAAAAAATCAATAACAGAAGATTGTTGCTCAGTAACTATATTGACAGGGTCAAAAATTGCATTGTTATCATCACAGGAAATCCAGTTCAATCCAGGAAGATTCAAATCACCAAAAAGGATAAAGTCATCGGCATCATCGATAATTGATAATACAGCAGAAGCACGATTTATTGCGGCTTCATAAACTTCAACGGGTTTACTAGGGTGGATGTAGACACATCCTAAGTAAATACTTTTATTATCTACGGCGATTTCGCTCCAAACTTGTTGGTTTAAATTGTTATCAATTGATGATGTCTGTATGTCAAACGGAAAGCTGGGTAGAGAAGTATGAAGGGCCAGCAGTACTTTGAGCAGGAGAAAGATCGCGGTCACATCTAAGGACCTGCCATGAAGAATCGAAGATTTTAGCATCAAGGGTCTTTTCTTATCCAGGTTTCAACAAGGACAATAACATTGGATTCACAGGAAGAGGTAACTTGACGCAGTTCAACTAAAAAACTCTTAACTCCTTGCGGAGCTGTGTCTCATTTTCTGAAAATTTTCTTTAGAATTGCCAGGCTTGTTAGTAGAAAATTCACGAACAAAACATTCTTTTGGCTATTTGTTGGAGTTTAAAAGTTCAGGAACAAATTCCTCAGGTACACTGATAAAAGTTTGAAAAGTAGGATGAACCAACCGAGGACGAATTCCATGACTTTCTGAAGAACGCGTACGTGCCCGATGTACGACGTCAAAATTATTCTGGGCGACTTCAATGCCAGATTCAAAAAAAGAAGGCACCTCTGGTTCAAATAACGGAAGACACAGCCTGCACTATGAAACTTTCGTCAACGGAACGGATACCCATTTCCCGCACCTTGATACACACAAAGGTGCAGTGATCAAAAAACCGCCAACCAAATTGATCACATCTTGGATGTCCGAGCATTCCGTGGGGCAAACATAGACTCTGACCATTACTTTGATGTATTACGCCGAGCTGATACTGTGAAAAAAATTGATATCGCGAAACTAAAATCGCCAGAGACCGCAAGGACCTTTGCTGACCGCGTTTCTACCGATCTCCCAACGAGTCCACCACCAGCAGCAAGTACAAAGTACTAGTGGAGACATTTTCAACAAGCCATCAGAAAAGCCGCCTCTGATGTGCTGGGTTTCACTAGGCGTCCACAACGAAACTCCTCCTTTGATGAAGAATGAAGGTCGGCATACGCAGCGAAGAACAAGGCCTACCAGGCAGTGCTGCAGGCTAAAACCAGAGCTTCTGAGAGAGCAGTCCAGGATCTCTATGGGCAAAAAAGAAGGGAGGAACGCCGACTGATCAGGAGGAAAGATATGGGGCAGGAGAAACGAGCGGTTGAGTCTATTGAAGGTTGTTCCGGCAGAGGAGTTATGTTAGAAAAATCTACCAAATGCCCAGGGGGACTTGAGGGGCTGAAGAAGAAGCATTGTTAATTTTTCGATAAAAATAGAATTATCTTTAAAAATAAAAAAACTTTTTATTAAATTATTTTTTAAAATACTTTCTGCAGTATTAATCAAGTTTAGCCGTACTTTAAAAATATTAAATTTCGTCAAAATCGGTTTAGCCGTTCAAAAAAAATCAAAAAAGTACCGTTGTAAGGCAGGTACGGTTAGTAAGCTTTTGCCGACAGAAAAATGGATACAAAATATCACTGCAGTTGCTAACAATTCGGTTATATAAAAATCTATGAAAATTGATCGGATTTTTTTGAGAGAAAATGTAATTATCGGTAACACTTATTTTTATGGCAGATTACGTTAATTTTAATCCTAGAATAAAAATAAAAAAAAATTCTCGGCATATTACTCTAAGAATAATTTGTGACATGTTTGAAGAAAATCACCCTAACTGTTTTGGCTGTGTGTGTCGATGCAGATATAATTTCCAGACCAGAAAATAATTGTGCAAAATTATAGTCAATAACCTCTACATATATTAATTAACATTAGGTAGACTTCTTAACTCGACAATGCAGAGGTTTGTTTGGAAGTTCGACAACTTAATTATGCATTGTATGCTTTAATCCGTTCGACAGCTACATATTTTAAAACAAGTTTCACATTAAATTGTTTTTTAGATTCGTGTTAAATGAATTTTAGTTTTGCAATAATTTAAAAAAAAATAACAAAAAGGTAACTTATATGTTTCATTCATTTACTTAAACTTTGGGTCAATCACTCCTCCTCCCCCCCGAATAAAATCCTGGCTACGGGGCTGACCAAAATGTAACAAGATCTACCCAAGGCTTTAAGGCTAATTTCCAATGCCGCGTCAACATATTTTAAAGGTTTTGTGGCCTCAACTACTTATGCACTGTATCGAAGGTAGGTTAGTATGAATGCAACAACCTTCTTTATAAGTTTTCGTTAAGTTACTTTGATATCATTATAAAACTATAGATAGATTCTCTAACAGTGTTTCAGGTCATGCAACAGGTTTATCAATTTATTTTAATATTATAAAAATAATCATTAATCGTACACAAACCAGACCTTTGTTGTCTCAGAAATTGTCAATTTTATAAAGCTGTTAAACAGTCCATCCTTTCAAATAACTAGTTACATGTTCTCATTTTGTAAACAACACTGCCCGTTTGTACTCCGTCTTTTTAAAATACATATAATATACAATAATAAACCAAACTCATGATAACCATCCGAAAATAAATGAATATACCCCATCGGACATCACATTGTAATACAATATAGGTATCTACATATATATATATATATATATTGCCTTAAAATCAAGAACGAACACTGCAAGATGGTCAATGATTAATGAGTTGCTGTCATTCCCAGGAATCCGTTTATCTCTATATATGCTGCAAAAGATGTACTAAAAATCTTTCTTCACCAAACACACCCAAACAACTTAAGATTGCTGAAGCTCCTGCTTGGTATATCGGATAGGCCATCTATCAACTTCTTTATCATGGTCAAGTTGAATATTTTCATCTTCTAGACAACATCAACTCCCACAGCTTGGAATAATAAAAACAAATCATGTCAGTAACCTTGCCTTTACCTAAATATTGAAAACTTTACTGAAAAAACACAGAAAACATAGAATTCTATCCTTTGACTGACCTGGAGAAAAACATCGCTATCTCATCATGGGCTCTCCATATCCACACAGTTGATGTGGAATGTATCCTTTAAGGCGCATGGCAGAGGAATGAACTCAAAGTAATTTTATGCTCCTAGGCCAGAAGTCCTGACATCGGGTGCCAATAATCCTAACGACACGACACACGACAAGGATTGCAGCCACACGTGGAGAATGTGTTCTCAGCTGCGACATCGCTCTAAATGCCATTTTGAACGCATGTAACAGGATGTGGGATGCTCGACTAATAGTACTCGCTTATATTGGATAATGAGAATGACAATGCGAGAGCGTTAATGTTGTTTGCTTTGATTGAACTTTGTTTGTTCATCCGACCATTTGCCAAATCATGTGTGTGGGTTGGTGTTTGTGCATATCTATACTTTATATGGAACAAACACCTAGGGCTTCCTAGAACCCTTCGCGCTCTCAACGCGTTACCCGAGTGGTTTTTGCTTAACAAACAAAGATTCCGCACAATTGAAGGATTGTCTCAATGGACGTTTGATATTTCATTCCGTTGTATATTGTCCTTTAATTTTTTGAAACGAGGATGTTGTTAAAGTTGTGCAGTGTATTTTGAATTAAAAGTGCCAACCAAACAATGAAGCCATAAGAAAAGGATGCATTTTGTTTAAGAAAACAAATACTATTCATAGAGTGTTATTTTTTTTTAACAGCAGGAGCGGCTTTTGCTTTTCGTTCAAAGGACAAGAAGCTAACATTTTACAGCCTAGGGCCATGGGTATATCTTGGTAGCTTAAGGCCGAGTTCTTTTGAATTAAATGTCAAGTTCATTGAAGTTTAAAGAATTCTGTTTAACTTTTTTTTTGGTTCTTGAGTTCTTCCATATTGCCTACGGGGACATAACTTAAGGCAAGTTTTAAAAGTAGGTCAACAGAGTCCGTCATCAGGAACTTAATTGGCAGACACAAATTTTATTGTTTCACTTTCATAGTTTCTTTATTGTATTTTTTTGTTGTTGTTGTTGTTGTTGTTTTTTGTTGTTGTATCCTATACGCAAAGTACCTACAGTCTCTGCGGCAAAGTTTGCAAAATTTCTTTGTTTCTCAATCTTTATAAGGAGAAAGTTTTTTGTTATACAATATAAAAGACTTGTTGGTGCGGCTAAAAATTTAATAGCTTAAAAGAGAGAGAGATTTTCAAATTTATAAGGATGGAGAAAGTTATATGCCTACAGTTGGTGGTTAGTTTGTATATAAGTAAATAGATTTACCTTACCAAAGTTTGCGTTATGTTGTGAAGTTTTATAAACTGATATACGAATTGTATGTAGTTTCTTTGAGCAATCTGTTTTTATTTTATTATGATACACATAGGTATAGTGTTAAAGTTGATATAACTTAAAGATTGAAGAAAATAGTGAAGTCATGAAATTTTATTCACTCAATAATATAAGTATAAGGTGGTTGGGCTTCAAAATTGAGGGCACATCTTGTCTTCTTCCATCTTTTGTGTTTTTTTTTTTTTGCTTCGTTCATTCAATTACTTAATATATGGGTGTTTTTCGATTTCTTTTCTGTATAGATGAAGCTGCTGGCCATTACAACATATACATATACGTCGAACTTACCGCAGCCTAGTAACGCGATGACACTACTTTATGCAGATAATTCCATTACTTACTCTAGTCTAGCTCAATGTCAACAGTCTTTGCCACCCGAAAAGCATAACTAAGCGACCTTTGGAATTTCAACACAAAATTGGGAATACAAATAAACTCAGCAAAATCCGAACTAATTTGCCTTAGAATACGAGCATGTTACAGAAGCCCACACTCATCTACCAAGTGCCGCAGCCTCACCGCATGAACTTACCTGATGGATTTATCTTTACAGCCAAACCAATATAGTCTAGTAGGTACTTGGTTGTTTGATTTGAGGTTATATACATTTTAACTAACAAGCCACAATTTTGTTTAGAAAGGCTTACTTCGAATTTCATCGGATTCATCCCTTATTACGAAAGAGAAATAATGGCCGCTTACTCAGAAGACAAAATTGCTTCTCTATATAAGAGATTCCTGAGTTCCATCTTTACTTAAAATAATGAAAGACTCGTATTCCAATTTATTATAAAAGATAACTAAATTTGTTATTTATTGATTGAACGATTACAGTATAGCTAATAGTGTTTTAATTTAGAAAATATCAAAACAATTATTTCAATGAAATACAGAATAAAAGTGAATTAGAAATTTGATATTGATCAGGTAGATATTTTGAATATTATCTATACCTAAGTAAAGTGTTTATAATGCCTGGCTTGCCACGCCACACTTACTGCTTTCTCATATGGTTTCGTTTACCATTTAAAAAACTGGCATGCAGAAACTGAGAGTTTTCGAAAGAAAAATTCTACGAACTCTACTGCATTTTAACCGAAAGATATGGGACTTACAGCAATAAACAACGCAGAATATCTTTACGGAAAAAATAACTAGTAAATGCAGCTAGAAGGCTAACAAGCAATTTGGAAAACTATACCAATTTCGTAAGCCAACATCAGAGACACTCCGAACCACGCTACCTTAATGCAATGACTCTTCTAGAGGGAGAAATTATATCAATCAACGATGAGGCTTTACAATTATACTTCGAGGCAACTTGATCCTACGATCGTGGTTAAATGTCAACCTTCCAGCAAAGTGCAACAAGTCAAGGATAAAGCATGGAGCGGCAGCAGTAACATGTAACAGAAATGACTTTACTATGAAAGAGAATTCGAAAAAATTGGGTCTGGGAATTCTGCCTGTCTGTCTATCTGTCGGTAAATGGTTGCGTAAGTACCTACAGCCTAAACGGCTGAACCGATAAGCTTCATATTTGGTATGTAGGGGTCATAAACCATTGATTAGGAGAGGAATTGGAATTTTTTTCTATATTAAAGAACAACAATACCTTCCATATAGATATAACCGTAAACAAAAATCAAGTCTGATGAAAATTTCACACAAATATTTCAAAAAGCATTTTTTTTAAACTGGTTGAATAAATTTTCTTTAGCAAGAAGGTATTTTGCCAGAAGAGCAAGTTCGTGTGACCCAGTCGTGCTCTTTATTTCTCTTTTTAAATAAAGGACACGACTGAGTCGCACGAACTTTATCTTGGAGCAAGTTACTATCGTAATAACGACTGGGAATTCGTTTTTTTTTCCTCGAGAAAAAAGAAGATCAAAAAACTTTTTAGAGAACAATTTTTTCTATTTTTTTTTTATTGTAGTCTTAATCAAGTTTATTTTTACATAAAAGCTGCTTATAAATATTGAAATCACATCATGAACGAATCTTTTTGATCCTATACCAATAATAAGCCCTATCGAGGTATCCGTTCGGAACGAAAAATTCTCCGATTTCATAGAAATCCATATTATATGAAATGTCTTGTACTTTTCTTTTTGTAATTTGTTTGTTCATTAGTTTTGTTTATTTACTTATTAATGTAAATTTAGTTTTAAAATGAAACATACTTTGTAATAACAATATTAAGCTCTTTATTCGGCTGACGGCACATGCCAATGCTCTTTTGTGGAAATCATACCAAACTATGTAATTAGATCTTATAAATGTTAATAAAAATCATTTAATACTCACAACTATCTACTACTAATAAAGTTAAACAGAAATTTCGTCGAAATCGGTGCAGCCGTTTAAAAGATAATCGGTATCAAAAAATCGTTCTTGTCAGGTAGCGTTATTCGAAAAAAAAAATAGATAAGGGACTATTTCCTTTGGCAAAATCACTCATATAAATTTTTATTAAAATCGATCGTATTTTTTCGAAAAAATCGAATTAAAAAAACTTAGGTACTATTTAAAAAAATATTTGTTTGCAAAACTTTTGATTGCAGTATGAATCAAACTTAGTAGGGCTATTAGAATATAAGTTTTCGTCAAAATCGGTTAAGCCGTTTAAGAGATAATCGGTATCAAAAAAGTACCTTTCTATGGCAGGTACACCCAGAGAAAAATGGAAGTGAAATTGAATTTAAGAACGTATCCTTCTTAGCATAACATACTCAATTTAACTTCGTCTTTCTTCTTCTAAACAAAATGTATACTCAATGTAAGAACAAACGGAGTTAAAATGACTTCTATACAATTTATTTAACTCCGTTTTTTTTTAAACTTAAAAATGCAACTACTCACAGAAAGAATGAGTTAATATTGATTCAAATCCGACGTACTCAATTATAGAATAAACACAATTGCGATGAAAAGAAGTACGAAATTTTTTAGTTTAAGTATTTTTCTGCTTAGTTATTTTTTTTCTCTGGGTGTACCTACCGTTAATAATACTTACATGGAAGACAGTTGCATTACACAAAAAGAGATTTTATAATTATACAACAAAACTATCGACGTTTTCTATAAAAAAATAAAAAGCACGACTGGGTGGCACAAATTTGCTCTTGTTTCAAGTTGCTTAAAAGAACCTGCCACGAAATTATTTTATAAGAAATTATTTCTTAATTTTTTTTTAAATAATTGAATATTTCTTATACATATTTAAAAAAAAAAATAAAAATAAATAACTTTGGAAATCACTTTATAAAAAACTAGAGTTTTCCGAGAAAATCGTGAAATGCAATTTTCAAATACTACAATATATTAATTTTTTTTTTTTAAATCGTAGGTCTAGTTTTAGAAAAAATTGATTTTTTTCAAACAACTTTTTTAAAATATTTTTTTGAAACATTTGGAGAATGCCAATTTTGGCTAATTAATAACTTTCATCCGAAAAATAAATTTCAAAAAAGATTCATAAATTGGTTTTCAAAATATTCAATTTTCAAAAAAAAAATTGTTTAATTAATCTAATTTTTTTAAGAAACGTCATTAAAACATGAAGTACGCCATTATTGTTTGGCTATCTAGGTCTTCTTAGAAATGAAATTTTGTAAAAATCCAATTAGTCGTTAACGAGAAAGTCAAAATTTAAAAAAACCGTTATATGGCAGTTACCGTTAAAACTATTCCTTAAGAAATATGATTCATGCCATATGAAAGGCTTTTAGTGTCGTATCACTTTATGTCAAATTTTGTCAAAATTGTTAGAACCATTTTCAATAACAACAAGTTTTTTCTTAACCGTTATATGGCAGGTACCTTTAGTTTTAAGCCTAGAAAAAAAAATCAAAAAAAACCCCTGACTGTCATCATAAAAATCCTATATACCAGTTTAAAGGATATATATATCGGTCCAACCGTTTAGCTGCAGGTGCAAATGGCAGACAGACAGACTGACAAACTGAAAGACTGACAGACTGACAGACTGACAGACTGACAGACTGACAGACGGACAGGCTGACAGACGGACAGACTGACAGACTGACAGACTGACAGACTGACAGACTGACAGACTGACAGACTGACAGACTGACAGACTGACAGACTGACAGACTGACAGACTGACAGACTGACAGACTGACAGACTGACAGACTGACAGACTAACAGACTAACAGACTGACAGACTGACAGACTGACAGACTGACAGACTGACAGACTGACAGACTGACAGACTGACAGACTGACAGACTGACAGACTGACAGACTGACAGACTGACAGACTGACAGACTGACAGACTGACAGACTGACAGACTGACAGACTGACAGACTGACAGACTGACAGACTGACAGACTGACAGACTGACAGACTGACAGACTGACAGACTGACAGACTGACAGACTGACACACTGACACACTGACAGACTGACAGACTGACACACTGACAGACTGACAGACTGACAGACTGACAGACTGACAGACTGACAGACTGACAGACTGACAGACTGACAGACTGACAGACTGACAGACTGACAGACTGACAGACTGACAGACTGACAGACTGACAGACTGACAGACTGACAGACTGACAGACTGACAGACTGACAGACTGACAGACTGACAGACTGACAGACTGACAGACTGACAGACTGACAGACTGACAGACTGACAGACTGACAGACTGACAGACTGACAGACTGACAGACTGACAGACTGACAGACTGACAGACTGACAGACTGACAGACTGACAGACTGACAGACTGACAGACTGACAGACTGACAGACTGACAGACTGACACACTGACACACTGACAGACTGACAGACTGACACACTGACAGACTGACAGACTGACAGACTGACAGACTGACAGACTGACAGACAGACACAGACAGAATTGCCAGACCCACTTTTTTCGACTTCGCTATCATCGATATGTCATGTTTGATTGTTATTTAAAAAACTTTTTTTTTGCACGAATAAAAAACGCAAGTAAAAAACGGGTTTCTATAGAATTTGCTAATTTTTTGCAGGCCAGGCCAGTTCTTGACATCCTAAACAAAAGTCTCAATAGGCAGACCATATTCCTCTGACTGGATTTTTAATTATTTATTTGACACTAAATACATCATTCAATTAGGCAGATATAAAGTTTGGTATGGGCGATTCGCATAAAATGTGACAAATTGCTAGAACGTTTGCGTTAAGTAAATATATTTTGAGGTGGTCTTTTTCCTCGATTAGCTGGGAGTGCGGATATCACTTTGAAACTCTTTGTGGAGTTTGGAAAAGAACGGAACTTTAAACATGTTATTTTTTCATTCTTCCACATTTCCCACAATCTTCAATTAAATCAATGGTTTTGCTTAATGAAATGTCCATACATTATCGTGTCATCGCCATGTTTACCTCCATAACATATGCACTTCGTTCTTTGGGTACTATGATTGAATCAGCTTTTGATCTTAGTAGAGGCCTCAAAATAAGGGTACCTGCCATATAACCGTAACCGTAAGGCTATTATTTTTCTCAAAAAAAAATACCTACTGTTACTATATGTCCTTCCTAGCTTAAGGCTTGGTTTGGGATTAAAGTCGCAACTCACAAAACTCACAAAATTACGAGAAGCAACCAAAAGTATAGATGCTATGAAATATTCACTTGAAAATTTTGCAGTTGCAGAAAAAGAGTATATAGTAACTTAACTCAAAGTCAATATACTTAATTAAAAGTATTTAGTCCATTTTTAAGCTTTCGAAAATCATTACTTACTTAGAAACTCACCAGTAAAAGAAGTTACATCTTCATTTACCCCCAATAAATGAAAAATCAAAACTCCCCATGGCAAAACAAAAACAAACTTCGAAATACACTCGTAACTATATATAAAAGCTTTGATGGAGTCTAACCCTTGCTAATGTTGTATACAAACATTAGTTTTAAAGGAAAACAATTCATATAACCTTAATGCCCTTAACATTAAATTTCAGCAAACTAAGACTCTGTTCCTTATCACTTCATGTCGCCACAAAGCATTAGGAACACAGTGCTTGGTTCTGCTGCAAGTTATTTACAATTGATTTACTAACAAACTTAACTTCATCTTCTGCCCCCTTTGTGTATTTATATCTTTGAAAAGAAAAAGAAGAAGAAATCAACATCAACCCTTATATAACTCCATTCGGATAGGTATATAAAGATTCAATGTTGGGTTTGCATTCAGTTTATCCAACAACTCACAATCACAATGACAAACTTTACAACCGATTGCCATGGATTAAGTCACCGAACGAACATTGGGGACATTTTAGTTTGTCTGCACTCCATGATTGGATCCCCCTTACCCTCAATCAATTGCAGTCCATTACGTTTTTTGAAATATCATCCCCTTTTGGGAAAATATACATATACAACATAGAATACAAATATATTTGGTCGATGGCTAAAGAGAACTTATCCGGGAGTTGGTTCTGGAAATTCTCAAATGGCCACCATTTAGATTGAATCTTCGCCGCTAACAAAATGCACCAAAAAGGACCAAAAACAAGGATGCGTTCTGGTCGTCTCTCTCCATCTTTTGTTTGATTTTATTATCAAGAAAATATTATTCAATTACTTGATATATGGGTGCTTTTCCACCTCTTTTCTGTATAAATGAAGTTGCTGCCCCAGCAAAGTGCCCCAAGTCAAGGATAAAGCATGCGAAGCGGCAGCAGCAACAGAAGAGAATACCGAGCATCAGAGCTGGATTTATATATGCTGCAGGCAACCAAATGGAATCAGATACTAAAGTAAATACCAAACAGAGAAACTAAGAAGCATGCAGCACTGATGGCTGGGTATTTGGCCGTGTGTCTGTTGGATCGGTTGGATGCGTTTCGGGTAAACAGAAAATCATTTATTTGCCTCCATTCTCGTATCCTTCTTTCCCGATTGGAATTTCAATTTGACGCTTGGATAGGAGAATAACTATACAAAACGAATGTGGACACAATGAAGTCTTAACTCTTTTATTTGTTACCATATTTCCACGTTGAAATCTTCTTCCCTTTTACGTTTCCACACATAAACTATCCACCAGCGAAAGGCTCAGCCATCCATCATAGTAATCCTTACGTTTCTCGTCATCATCATCATTATCATGGAGCATATTCAAAGTCAATATTGGTTCCACGAGCTAGTGATTCCTCTTCCATTTCTATATATTGCTTCAAGTTGGATGTCGCCCTTTATCATCGTTTTCGTCGTTGGCGGTGTATCTGTGCAAATACTCTATCTAACCCAAGACTCAAACCAACTCATCGCCAACTCATTCGTAATGGTGGTGGCCCATTAGAGAAATGATATATGAGTGAAAGACAGGACCTTATCTCATTATGATAATTTCTCCTCTGTTTAAGTTTGATTTGCTTTTCGTTGCTTGTTCTTGGGTTATGTACGCTTGTGACACCGAATAGAGAAGATGACGATGCTATAATGATGATAGTATGACGACCATAAAACAAGCGTGATATATCTCCCATTGAATCCTTCATTTTATTATTCCCCGCGTCTCTATAGCACTCCTACCCTTGCGTTGGTCTTTGTCACTGAATTTTCTTGCTCCAATGCTGTTCTGTTTTCTGGTGTGCTGTGCTTATGATGCCTCATGCCTCCCAGGATAAGCGGAGTGCGCGCCGTTGGTGAATTAATTCTGAAACTTTGACACTTGCTCTTGTTCACGCGGAACGTAAGGGTGTTAAAACTGAAGGGTGTGGCTGGCAGCAACAAAGTGGTGCCCATGCCTTCATAACATCACATCCCATACCATTTCAACCATATAACCTCCAGCTAGGAGATTTATTGAAATTGGAAAATGTTTTCAAGGATTTAGATGTTGAATGCGAACGAATTATTGAGAGTTAATTAAGCGAGAATTTGAAAACGAAAAATGTTATGAGAGTAAATTGGAAAATTAATCTGAATGAAGTTTTAGTAGATACACAGGAACATAGTGTTAGCTTGGGGTTTGAAACAGGTGTTTAGATAAAGGAAAGGTCAGAGCGAAAAATCGATAATATACCTACACTATAGTATTCTTTGTGAAAAATATAATTTTGTTCCTGTATTACCTTCACTTCATTATGTAGAGTTTTTGTTTACTCTTTATTAATTTATAGAACGGAAGTGGGTGTTTAAATCAGAAGTTCAGAAGTATTAGGTGTACCTATACCTTTTTTGGTCTGAAGAATTAAACGAGGTTACTGAAGCAATAACTGAAGCTGGTTCTGCACGATTTTAAGAGGATCTGTTCATCCTAATCCAAGCTTCATTGCATGCTCCCTTTATATAAATAAGTTCCTCGGACGTTTAAAGATTTTCGTAATAAGTGTTGCTTGGTAATTCCTACATAAGGTAACGTACATACACTTTACATATTTTTCTTTAGCACCGACTGCGATTCTACTATAATGTTCAAAAGGTGGTGCTTGCAGCCTTTTGTAGCTTTGTGATGTTCTTTTTACCTTTTGCTAAAACTTCCGAACTTCATTCCTTTTATGGCATCCTTCTAACTCCTCGCGCGCTTCTCATGCTCCTTCTTTTTTCTTCTAAGAAGTCCGCTCTGGCGCTGCTCTAGTCCTTCTTTGTATTGCTGCTTTTTATGCCTGTTGTTTGGCTGCATGTACTTGCCGACATTCTTCGTCAAATCAGGGGTTTCGTTGTGGCGGTTGTGTGAATCCTAGCATCAGAGGCGGCATCTCTACTTCTCTGCTTCCTGGCAGTGTTTCCACTGGTTTTCGATGCTTGAAGGTGGCGACATAGGATTAGTAAAGAGGTTGTGGATGAATCGATTGAAAAAGGAATTAGAGATCTCTTGCGAGTATAGCCGGCCGGAATCTCCTCACAGTATTTCGACGTTTTGACTTTGTTCTGTATATTCACAGCATGACCTTGGCTACAACAAAGTAGTGGTTTGAGTCAACGTTAGCTCCCCGGATCGTTCGGACATCTGTGATACTTAAATAATCCCTCGCGTGATCAGGATTGATCAGGATGTCGCCAAGTCCGCTTGTGAATATCGAGATGCGGGAACTGCGTATTAGCTACCATAAATTTTCGCCCCGCAGCAAAGTCGATTAGCCTGAGTCCATTGCTGGAAGTCTTGTTGTGCAGGTTGTTTTTTCCGATTATTCTACCAAAGGCGTTTGCTCTTCATAGCTTGGCGTTAAAATCACCTAGGACAGTTGTAATGTCATAAAAAGTTCATTGCTCGTATGTCTTGTACAAGAGCTCGTATAATTCATCCTTGGTGCTTTTATCTTTTTCCTCTGTGGGGGCATGCGCTCATGTGAGCCGAATGCTAGCAAATTTAGCTTTGATGCGAATTGTCGTTAGGCACTCGTTCACATGGTTCAAACTCAAGACTTCTTGCCTGATCTGCCTCTTACGACGAATCCACATCCGAAGAGTCACTGTTTTTGTTGGTGGAAGCAGTAACCGAAGTAAATATGGCAGTCCTTCATCTTTCTTTTGCCCGGCCAATCCCCATCTCACTTCTTGGATGGCGGTGATATCAGCTTTGTAGCAATCTGGGGTCTCCGCTAATAATTAGGCTACACGTGGTCTATATAGTGACAGGACATTCCACGTGAAGATTCGAAGTTCATTGTCCTTATTTCGTTTGCATGGTTCGTCAACAGTAAATAATAAGTCCGTATCCGAGGCATGTTGTTGCTTCGCAACTTAAACTGCTCTACATGGCTGGGAAGTCACCCCGACTGCACGACCCCCCCTGGAGGACAAACAAGAGCTTAAGTGTAACTTCAAAGGCGGGGAGCCGGATCAACCGCTCCTTATCGGCCTAAGCTCAGAATATGTCGTAGTAGCCCGTATTAGATGTTCACTAAGTAGTTCAACCTGACTGGAACTGTAGACGCCACCGTTGATTCCATCTGGGGATGGGGAATTCCTCCGCTGCTATCTTGGTGAAAAAAGAAAGTGCCTTAGTGGAAACATTCCTCCCTCCCTCTCTCGTTAGCTGCAACCACAAACCTCCAAAGATATTTTCATGACAATGATACTCTTGGAGGATTTGTCACTTTCTCGCATGAATCAGTGCCCCTGAAAAAAACATTTGGTGTTCTCGATTCTCGGCTTGAACCCAGACCTCCGGCATGATAGTCCGACAAAAACACCCGATTGACCCAGAATTTTGAAAAATTCATTCGCAAAAATCGCAATTGATTCCTTGTTATGCATCCAATTTAAAATAAAGCATTTAAAGTACATACTTCACGACAAAAGCTTACATCGCATCTGCTGGATTCTCCTAAGTAAACTTCGTCTAGATACCTGTCTCTTAATTCAAATTGAGATATCTACTTTGAAATGTTCATCCAATTGTTATCCAAAAACTACAATGACGATTACCTTAAAAATTGCCGCTAACTGTGTCTGTAGCATCATATTACTGCAGGTCAGATTCACCTGCTGTATACAAGTGATGGTACAGTTATGTAGATCTGAACCAAACAATAAACAACTTTGAAAAGGACCCAGATTAAATGTCCTCTTGCAATTTTCACACTGGCATTGGGAACCATCACTATTGCAAGGCTAATAAAACAGAGATATTTTCTGAACTGAATTTAAACGCTCAGATTTTGTTTCTTTTATTCGCATTGAACTCTATTGTGAAAAGGGTAACCCAAGGAGCATTTCAGAGCTACAGAACATTTACTGAACGTTTACAACGTAGCTGTAATGTTTCAGGCGTATATGAAATGTTTACTCACTGTACCCAAAATGTAAACGGTTTTGGGGAATGAAATGTCGTGTTGACAGTATATGAACAAATTCTGTTTGATGTACCTGATTTGTACATTTACAAATGTAAACGTTCAAAAACACTTCGAAATAAATAACATAAAAACTAACTTAGGTACAAATCGTTTACTGAAAAATATTAAACTGTATAGGTAAATACGTAATGCCATTTGAGATCATATTACTATATGTATACAAACCAAAACTTAAACAATTTCCATCTTGTTCTTGACATTATTATTATAATATGGGAGGTATACAAATAATCAATAATTATATTTTTTGTGCAAGTAAAAGGCAAAATATCGAACGCGAGAAATATTTTCTACCAGTTTTGTAAAACAGGTCGATAAAAATAAGGGGCCTGTAAAAACTTTCTTATTTTAGAAATGATTTCTTATAAAAATATTTGAGACAATTTTTTTTTTCCCACAAAAAACATATTTTTCAATATTTTGTAAGACAAAATTCAAAATCTTATTTCAATCAAAACTTAACATGCTTTTTTTTTTACTAAATATCAACAAAAATAGATTTTAAATTTTTTTGGTTTTCTAATTTGATAAAAAATGGAAACATTAATGGCCGATCAATGTTATAAGTGTTACATTATCTGTAAATGAAATGTTTTACAGTTTGCTTACGTTTGAAGATGTGATGTGACTATTCACTGTAAACGTTTTGTAAGAGTAAAGTTTTGATAATGGCTTTACAAAACTGCTACAAATGTAAACGTATCGTGATATTGATTTTACATTAACGATATTTGATTTACAGTACGTTTACGTTTGAAGATGTGATTTGACTATTTACTGTAAACGTTTTGTAAGAGTAAAGTTATGATAATGGCTTTACAAAACTGCCACAAATGTAAACGTTTCGTGATATTGATTTTACATTAACGATATTAGATTTACAGTACGTTTTCGTTTGAAGATGTACTGTGACTATTTACTGTAAACGTTTTGTAACAGTTAAGTTTTGATAATAGCTCTACAAAAGTGCTGCAAATGTAAATGTTTTGTGATATTGGTTTTACATTCACGAAATTTGATTTACATTACGTTTACGTTTGAAGATGTGTTGTTTCAACAACATTTTGTGTGTTACAATTTGTTTACCAATCATCCAATTAGTTAATGTAAAAATACAAAACATTTTTCCAGCAACTGTATATGAATTGTAAACGACATACAATAAATTTGTAACATAAAAGGTACAAAATGCTACTTGGGAAAGGATCCCTCCTGGGCTCTGCTGGCATATACTTTCATTCACAAAAACAAATAAAAAACCCATATGTATCTACACACAAACACCTACATATATGCATAAATGCAGAACGGGCATTTGTTCGGACACAGAAGGAATACAAAAAAATACGCCCTATTCACAGACCAAACCCAACCCAGCCCAGCACAACCTGTCAGCATGTCTTGATGGAAATTTTATTGACTTAAATAAGGATCATTGAAGTTGCATTCGTTCTTATTCAGTTTATTCACCTTATCCTCTGTGTATAGATAGCATCACAGAATAGACAATTCTTTTCGAACCAGCTACATATACATATATATAGCTGCTCTTCAAGGGCCTTTTTGAATTGAAATTCTCTGGGGGGTCATGCTGGTTATTCGATTTGAAACATTTTAGCCCAAGATGTTTCATGTGCTGGGTTTGAGTTTAAGAATATGTAGTATTGTTACCGCTCTTTACCTCTATTTGTGATGATGGGCAATTGGGACTCCCATGTGAAGTCGATTCTTCAATAACTTTTCTGTCGAGATGTGCAGTTCTTGAAAAGCATTTTGCTTCTTCTTCTCTAGAGAAATTTAAGCTGTTTTGTCATTCAACGAGAAGCATTTCAACCCTTTTGTTCAATGTTTGTTTTTTTCTTGGTGTTAATCAAATATTTTTCGTTTGATGAATTATTCATTTTAAGTAGTATACAGAGGATAACCAGTATTGTTGTTACTTTCAGATTAAAACGTTTTTCCGATTGAACTGATATTGTTGACTTTTGTTTCTTATTTTTTCTGTCAAATCAGCAATGCTTTTTAGATTATTTGAATTGATTTTAATTTCAGAGCGCAACATAACACATCGCACCAAGTTCTGAGAATAAGTAGACATGTGAAAGAACAATTTAAAGAAAAAAATTCTACGGGGTTAGTTCTGTTAGATGTAGAAAAGGCTTTTGATACCGTGTGGCACAATGCACTTATACATAAGCTCATAACAAATAAATGTCCTGGATTTCTAATCAAAATCATACAAAGTTTTTTGGCTGATCGACGATTTTTAGTCTCGTTGAATGGCGCAAGTTCCCTTGCCAAAAATATTTCTGCCGGTGTTCCCCAAGGATCAGTTTTGTCCCCGACGCTCTTTAATATTTACACATCGGACTTTCCTACCTTACCAAATTGCGAATTTGGTATGTACGCAGATGATATTGCGATATACTCGTCTGACGAACATCCAGCAAATATTATAAACAATATTCAAAATGCTCTTGAAATTATTTTTCAGTATTATAAGCACTGGAAAATTAAATTAAATGCAGGAAAGAGTCAAGCTATCTTTTTTACTAGAAAAAGAAAGCATTGTTTCTTACCCAGCTGTAACTAAAATATTGATAACTGTGATATCCCATGGGTTAACTCTGTCAAGTACTTAGGAGTGTACTTAGACAAGAAGCTGACTTTTAGGGAACACACAAAAATGACACTTAATAAACTAAATCTTAGTATCAAACTGTTATACCCGCTTATAAACCGCAGGTCATTACTTAGTCAACATAACAAATTGATAATTTTTAAATTCGTCTTTCAAGCTATATTGTTATACGGATCGCCTGTTTGGGGGGATTGTGCTAAAACTCACAGGAATAAACTTCAAATAATGCAAAACAAAATTTTAAAAATGATTATTCGAGTCCCCTGGCATTTTTCAACTCAAGAATTACATAAACAAACAAAAATATTAAAAATAGAGAGTAAAATTGATATACTTAATGCAAATTTTTTCAAAAAATGTGAAAACAGTACCAATAGTCTTATAAGAAACTTAAAGTATTGTAAATTTATAAAATAAAATAGCAAATATTTAACCTTTATCCATATATTCGTATTTCTTATGTCATATTTTTAATGTTATTTATGTTAATTTATTTACGTATTTTCATACACGATTTATATACATATTTATTTATTCACCTACCTATCTATTTAAATTTTTGAATTTTGTGTCAATATAGCTATTTATGTATATTTATTTATTAGATTTAAGTACTATCTGTGATATTATTTATTTATTTAATTAGATATCTATTAATTTATTGATTTTTGTTTGTTTTATTTGTTAATCTATTTATTATTTAACTGTGTATTTATTTATTATTCTTTATTTATATTATTGATATTTATTCGTTAAATTGTTTATTTATTTATTTATTTGTTTAAATGTTTATTTATTTATTAATACTTATTTATATATTTTGTCTGTGATACATATATACACATAATATCTATAAAATTAACTCAAATGAAGGTTTTTATTAAACCATTTTTCCTTCAATATAAAATATTAAACGTAACATGCTCCTCTCTAATCCTTGATTGATTTTCAGTAGTAAGATAAAAATTGTTATCATATCTCTGTGCTGTGCAATGACTTAAGAAAAAAAAAATTGTTAACTATGTAAATTTTTCTTTGAAACAATAAATATCTATCTATCTATAAATTTTTAAATTTCAGGAATGAAGTTGTTTTCCAGTTGTGTGCCCCATTTGTTGGGGCATTTTTCGTTGCTGTGTTCCTCATAAGGGTTAAATTTAAAGACTTTTCGGGCTGATGCGTCGATATCCGTACTCTCCACCTCACCACGTGTATTATGCATTTCAGCTTCTTAACCTTACGTTTCAATACACCCTGTTCAGTTTGTCGTCGAATCCTTTTCTCCATTATAGACTCCTTCTGTATACACAGGACCAAAAATCATGTCTTTTTTAGTCCGAAATTTTAAGGTTCCTTACTTGATGTACCTCAAACAGCAGAGCTGAGATGATTTATGTATTGTGTATTAGCTTGTCCAACGTCTGCTTAGATCTCCCAAGTAACAATTTAATTTTCATAAAGGCCAATAGAAGCTATTTTCTTATTTCTATTTTAACTGTAATCAATCTTATAGAAACCTATTTGGCGCACATAAGCGAAGTTATAACTCTTAATAAACAGTTTGGATAAGGCCTGGTGAAGGCTTTGCAATGGAAACAATACTTTGCTACGAAAGGCTTTTTGTTTCGCTAAAAAGTTGTCACAAGACTTTCTTAAGGAGGCAATAATTTCTTTTAAAGTGTTTCGCTAGGGACTTACAGAAGTCATTACGGAAATCTTACCGAAACAAAAAAAATTCAAACAAAATTTAAAATAATTTTTTTAACGACTTTTTTCTTTTATTTTGTTCTTTATCTTTTTATTTCGATTAATTTTTTTTGAGACCATATTTTCTTCGTTCAAGTGCTCAGTTTCTTCAATGCCTTTTCTGAAAACTAGATATTTAATTTAATTATTATTGAAAAAACTTACTTGCCTCAACCAGGGATCGAACTTGCGACCCAACGCACCCCAGTCAAACATTCATCCACCAGGCCAATGTTATGTATACAGAACAAAGATCGAATTTTAACCAGTTGATACCATGTAGGTACCTACTTTGTACTATAGGAACGGATATGTAGCTATACAGTTCGATTTAAAATTCAGCTTAAGCAGTTTTTTTTAATTTATAATTATTATATTACTTGCCTGGTGGTAAAATATAATAATAATAATTTCGTATTGCAATAGCTTACTTAAGGGAACTATAGTTTTCTTTAGTTTGTTACTACTAAAAGAAGAGATACTTTTCTTATTTGAGCTATAGCTGTCATTAACAAACAAACCACCTGTCATATATTCCATGTGGTATAATTATGTACGCGAGCAATAGCTTTCTTAAGGGAACTATAGTTTTCTTTAGTTTGTTGTTTACTATTAAGAGAAGAGATACTTTTTTTATGTGAGCTATAGCTGTCATTAACAAACAAACCACCTGTCATATTTTCCATGTGGTACAGGGGCGTACCGTGAGGTCGAGCCGTGGGGGGTGAGTTTTACAAATGCCGACTTTTATTATAGGAATTTGCCGACTTATTTTGGAAATTTGCCGACTGCAGTCATCGCTATACTAAAAAGTAAAAAAATGACTGGATGTTTTGAATAATCAATAAATTTCCATGAAACTGTGTAAAAATATTGAGTATCAACTGTAATATTGAAAAAATATAGCACGTGAATTCTTTTAAGAGCAATGTATTTATTTAAAATATTAATAAATATGTATCTAGTTAAAAGAATTTGTTTTTATGAATAGTTTTCAATAATATAAATGGAATAAAAAAATAAATAATTAATGCAACAGTATTTTATATAAGAAGAAAATAATAATGAAGTAGTGTCATGAATTTAGATTTATATAATACATTTATATAATACATGTATATAATGCAAGGGAATATTTATTATTTTAACTGAATGTTTTTGATTTTAAAGTTAATTAATTAAACATTTTATAATTATAAACACAATTATATGTATTATAATGCTAAAGCCATCAATTCACTCGAAAAATTCGAAAAATTGAAAATGCCGACTATCTTGCTAGAATATTTATAAAAACCTGCAAAAATATCGACTTTCACACTTAAAATTCGAAAAAATTGAAAATGCCGACTTTTTTGCTAGAATAAGTATAAAAACCTATGAAAATGCCAACTTTTATACTAAAAATTCAAAAAATTGGAAATGCCGACTTTTTTGTTTTGTAAATTTAAAAACCTTTAATTAATGCTGAACTTAGTTTGAAACTCTTGAAAATGCCGACTGCAGTTTTATAAATTTTAAAATTTTCAAAATTGCCGACTTGACCGACTCTGGAAATTCTTGGGGGGGGGGGGTGAGACACCTCCCCACACCCCCCTCTCGGTACGCCTCTACACGTGGTATAATTATATTAGCGAGCAATAGCTTTCTTAAGGGAACTATAGTTTTCTTTAGTTTGGTATTAACTACTAAGAGAAGAGATACTTTGTTTATGTGAGCAATAGCTGTTATCAAGAAACAAATCAATGTGGCACATTTCTTTGTTTACTTTTATGCGAGCAATAGCTATCGCAAGGAAATTTTGTGCAAAATAAAGTGTTGTGTTATTGTGTTATTGTGTTACTGTGTATCTTTTAATATTAAAATTAGTAAATGGTGAAAACTAAACGTGTCTGTCCACATGACATTTTGGCGAAACCTAAAACCAATATAAAAAAACTACTATCTGGCGCGGGGAATGTAACAACGATTGCATATAGCCGCATTAAATGTTTAGCAACCTTAAAGAAGTCTTGTGATAACTCTATACAAGTCATATGGGTTATCGTTCATTTATGTATAATAAATTCAACGTATCAATATTATCTTAAAATAAAACGTTTTAAAAATTATTATTGCATACAATTAATAGTTACATTTTATAAAATAATGATGGACTTGAATAAATAAAATTCTAAATCACACGTTTTTAATTTGGAAGAAAATATTTTGACTGTTCGAATTGCTTCGGTTAACAAGCCTTGTCATTGATTTCGAGTATAAAGCTTTATACAAGCCTTTACATTTAGATTTTGTCTGACTAACTTTGACAAACCTTACAGCGACCTTATGAAAAGCGATTGTATCGTCCCTCCGTATGGCTTGCGAGTATTTTCTGCCAAATGCTTTAAGGAAGCTATTATTTAAAAAATTCAACAAATAACAGTTGACATCTTTAAATAAGCCTTATGATAACACTAAAGAAATAATAGCTTACTAATTTTTTCAAATTGGACCTTACACAAGTAAAATTGTTAGTTGGGCTATGAGAGAGGATCTTTCTACTAAAATATCTAAGGAATATAAATGAAAGGTAGATAACCAGTTCAAAGCTCCACTATACTCTCCATCGCTCTCATTTCGCACACAATTTAATTGACCGGGACATTAATTGCTCGCGAAATTTTGACATTTCTATTTTCTTCGTGTTTTTTTTTTTTTGGTTATTATCTATTATAAAATGGATTTCTGTTTGTTTATTTGTGTGTTTCTACAAATGGTAAAAATCTACATAAAAAATTGTTCGTTACCGTTTTGTTATAGCGAACTTGTTGAGGCATTGATGGAAAAGTGGTCATCTACGAACAAATATTCGCCCTACGGCAGATCTTGGAAGAAACCCAGGAATCTTATATCGATACACATCACCTTTTCATCGATTTCAAGGCCGCGTATGACAGAATCTGTATAATAGAGAAGACCTATAAAGAGCAAACTTGTCCGTTTTCGTCCAGTCAAATGAGATAAGAATATGACTGGACCCGGACATTGGAAAAAACAAGCAATATTAGTACAAATGATAGAGAACGATGTCCTAAGTGAAATGTCAAAAGTCCCAAAAAATCCGCATTGGGCAGAATCCGCCATGTTGGTAAAACTGCCCACATCATTATTCTTTTGTTTTTGAATAACTTTTGAACCAGCTGCCCGATTTTGGTCGTATTGGCACCATATGAAAGCATATATATGTTTATTTATTGCATAGAATACCTAAATATTGAAATCAAATTTATCTTGAAAACGTAAGGTTGTCCAGGAAAAATAGACAAAAAAAAGGCAACATTTCTAAATAATTCGGACAAAGCTGGATTTTGTTGGAGACCTTTGTTTTTATGTCTTGAAGAAATCCTCAAAAGTACCCATGATTTGGCCCGTAGCTAAATTTTTTATTTCGGGGGAAGTTGAAGAGCAGCACAAGCTAGCACCGAAATGATATTTTTCTTCGGCCAAACCGAGGGGTTTGAAAAATATCGCATAATGAAAATAATAAACTAACTGTCCTTAATCAAGTGACACGGAGTGTATAATATTCAAACAATTTTCTCTAAAAATTTGTTTGAAGAGTTGCCAAAAGTTTTTTTTTTATATCCGTAACATTTTTCTTCCTATAAATGTTCAGAAATTAATTCGACGAGCATTTCATTTTTCTTTTCAGAGTAGAAGAGCGATGTAAGAAGTCCCGGTCAAATCTTCCTCTTATTTTAACTTTTCCCCAAAGTCATCAAGGTCTACTCACCATTATTTTCCAAAACTGAAACATTTAAAAACAAATATATTGTAAATGACTCCAAACTAATCCTCAAAGCTGTCAATATCTTAAGATTCTGCAACAGCAGATGACGGCTTCCAGAATAGTAATTAGCCAACAAAATGAACTTCACCTAAAACTTATCCTTTATCTTGGCTTTTCCTTGATAACTTCACAGTATGAGTATATACAAATACTTATGTATGTTTTTGTATAAGTATATGATGCACTGATGCCACAGAAGTATTTGTTTGTCGTGGAAAAGTGTCGGCGGAGTTTATACTGTTCATCGGACACGTTGAGCGGAAGCGTAAACTTACTTTAAAATTTTGTCGGTTTACTATGGCATTAGCATTTTGCGGCGGTGATGGTGGATCTTAGAAAGCTCACTTGGCGACAGATTGTTCGAAAGGATATGCGAGGTTCAAAAAGTTTATTTTCATTGCGCGGGAATCGGGGTTAATAAAGAAGGAACACACAATCTTGTCGTAGTGTAGCGATGATTTGAAATTAAATAAGGACATGTCGGATACTGGTGAAAGTTTCAGTGACAAATTTGTGCAACTGAGAAGGACAGTTTATCGAAAACTATAAGATGGATGAGCTTTAGTAAATATAGTGACTGAGAAGATGTTTGTTTTGAGGAAATTGGTGTTTAAACTTTGACGCCAAGTTTTAAAGTAACGGGATATAGGGCCGGGAAGTTTATTAATAAGGTCAACCACAAGAATTTATCTGTTGGATGTGGATAAAGTTTTGTTTTATCAGAAAAGTTTTATGTCTTCCAATATATGTTTTAAAATTGAAAAATATGAACAATAATCTATATTGTTTTTTATAAATATGCCTTAAAAACTGATTGATACTTCTTGAAGTGGTCACTTTATGTATGTGCTTTAAACTTTTACGTAAAGATTTGCGGACATTGGATACCAGTTGGGAAACTTAGGATTTATAAGAAACATACAAAAAAAGAGAGAGCGGTCGTATGACAGTATTTGTCAAATAAGAACCGTCTTTGAGATATCCTCCCTGGAAAATGATGCAAAATTCCAAAAAATATTTTTTTCACCGAACTTCTTGTTTTAATTCCTTTCTACATTCTTTAACCCTAAAGTTGAGCTGTGAATTCAAAAGTTGTAGAAAATCACAATTCCTTTAAGAATATGTGTACAAATGATAATTTATCTCCACCTGGTGAAAAGATACAGCAATTTATATAAAGTGTTAGTTCCTAGTAAAAAGTAGTGCAAAAATATCCCACTCATTTAGGCTGTAGGTGCGGAGAAAGACAGAAAGACCGACAGAAAGACAGAATTTTCGGACCCACTTGTTTCGTCTTCTCTATCATAGTAATGTCTGGTTTGATTGTTATCTCAAAACTTTTTGCTTTCACGAATCCAAGACTTGTCTTATAGTACCATAGCAAGTTAAAATGCGCTTACAAAAAATTGCCATAATTGTCGTGCGAAGAAGATTTGACGGACAAGTTTCTTCTCAGAAAAGAAAAAAAAAAAACATTGGTGTAATTGATGCAATTATTTACATTTTATAAATTTTTTACTATAGGTACGTTAGGTATACCGTATACCCTACCAATGACACTATTGAAGTGTGAAAAGAGGTTTTCCAAATTAAATCTTATAAAGAATAAATTTATTTATGGAAATTTTATTAAGATCAACCATCAGTTGCAATTCAAAAAGAACACCACCGAACGGTTCGTGTTGGGTGATGAAAAGACTTCACGCAAGGCCGAGTTGACTTCACAAGGCCAAGTTGATAAAATTTATTAAAATATTTTCTACAAATAAATAAACTTTTATTTACTTGCATATTATAAAACAAAATATCAACAAAAAATATCAAAACAAAATTATTTGTTGTGTTGTGTAATTCCGAATTAAATTTTTAAAAATGTCTAAACAAAAGGCAAATGAGAATAAATGGTCTAAGACTTTAGAAAATTAACGAGCAGTATTAGGAAAGCTGAGAAATAGTGCTGTTCTTCGTATAGTTAGAGATGGCCAAAAAGATTTCAATGATTTTACCGCTGCAACAATGCATATTTTGCCAAGGTTTCAACCAAACGACGATCACTGTGAAAAAAATGAGTATGTATTGAAAATAAAGTATCACATTTTCGATAAACAAATAAAGATTTTATATGTCTAGCCACATTCAGCGGTGGAAAATTTTGATGCAGACGATACGGAAAACCCAATTTTGGTTTTGGAATACCTCATTAAAATAAATACTCGTATCTCTTTGCATTAGAAACACGATTGGCTATTAAACCAGATCATTTAGAAGACCAAAAACAGATTAATCCAAAAATGCGTGCAATTCTGATTGACTTGATCAAAGAACACCAGTTTCATTTACTTCCGGAAACATACAACATGATGATGATGACAGATATTAACAATCTGTAAGAACGACTTTCCGTCAGAATCTTCAAATGGTTGGCGTAACGTCGCTCTTTATTGCCTCCAAGTAGGACGGAGAACGCTTCCCACCACCAAATCGTAATTTAATCTACATCACCGATCGGTAATCTAGATTAAATTACGAATTGGTGGTAAGATGCGTTCTTCGTCCTACTTGAAAGCAATGAAAAGCGAGGTTACACCAATTATTTTAAGATTCTGACGGCAATTTGTTTTTTACATCAGCTTGTAAATATCTGACGGTTATTGCAACGTTCCAACACAAAAAGTTAAGTTCTGGAAATAGAAATTCAAATCATGCTCTGGACTTTAATTTTGCTCGGCCATTACCTATATTCACTTTTTTCGGCGTTTTTCAAAAGCCGCCAGCGCCGAAGATTGTCATCATGCAATATAAAAGTACTTCATGAAACTTGTCACAACTGAATTTTTAATGGCTACTGGTAATTTCAACAAATTAGTAATTTGCATGCGAACACTACATTTGTTGCATCAATAAATTCGTTTTCAAAATATTAAATGTTCAAAAAAATTTTTATTTACTTAATATTATTTTTGTTTAGAAAAGTTATGAAAAAATTACGTACGCCATTATTGTTAAGCTATCTAGATCTTTTTAGAAATTGAATTTGGTTAAGATCTGCTAAGTCGTTAACGAGTCAAAATTTAAAAACCCTTATATGGCAGGTACCGTTAAAATCGTTTTTTATGAGTAACGGTTTTAACCGTCTAAAAGGCCTTTTATGACGTATTATTCATGTCAAATTTAACCAAAATCGTTAGAGCCTTTTTCGAGAAAGACTATTTTTTTCATAACCGTTATAAGGCAGGTGCCATCTGACAAATGACGGTCACCCGTTACTTAGATGCCAAGATTAAAAGATATCGGCCCATTTGTTAAGGCTGCAGGTGACAGAATTTCCAGACCCATTTTTTTGGACTTCGCTATCATTGTAATGTCATATTTGATTGTTATCTCAAAATTTTTTCTTTACGCGAATTCATAACTTGCCTTATATAGTACCTTACCTACCTATAATAGTAAGTTAAATAAAGACTGGGTTGCCCAAACTTGCTCTTGTGGCAAGTAACCTAACGACTTGGAAACTAAATTAACCAGTTTTTAATAAAATAAAAAAAATTGCATTAAAAAAAAAAAAAAAAAATTAAAAAAAAAACTTTTTTTGAATTTTTTTGTGTAATATTTTTCAGGTATTGCAGGACTACCTGAATATCAAATTTCATCAGAAACGGTGAATAAATTTACGAGATAGTGGGTATAAAAAGAGATTCTATGGGAGGTACCGTTTAAAAGCTTTTTTGGAAAATAAAAAAAAATGTTTTGATCAAAGGCTTCGTCTTTAGTATCAAATCCCTCGTGCGAAATTTTATCAAAACGGTACAGCCGTTTAAAAGAGAGTGTGAATAATAAACAAAACGGTTCTACGAGAGGAACAGAAGCTGATTCTGAAAAAAATTGAGACTAGATACATCACCATTGGCTAAAAATCACTCATATAAAATTTCATAAAAATTGGTATTTTTTTGAGAATAATGAAATTTTCGGTTACGCTGGATTTATCGACTTCGCTTATGTCAACTTAACCTCTTTCAACTTATTGGCACATATTTATTGGGTTGAAGTATTTAAAATATCTAAGCATCAGTAGAAGACAGTCACTTTTTTTTACTTAAAGTAAAATTCAGAGCCTGAAATTCTGTCATTTCCTGCGAAAAAGCGTTTTACTTATCTCTCTTTTGTTCTCAAAACCAGAAGCCAATCCCCATTTGCTGGCCAAATCTTAAAATTCCTTAATAAAACCGCATTGAATGAATTTTCCGCTTTATTAAAGATCAACATATTAATCATTTCTTATCATTTTTAATGAACTTTGTGACACGACTGGGTCGCCCAAAATTCCTCTTGTGGCCGGTGAGCTAGAGCTTAGTAGCGAAAATGCAGAACTGAGTCAAGCGTACTTCTCTTGGATGTTGTAGTCTTTCAATTGTTTTTAAATTCTTTCAATCAATAAAAAAAAAATAGTTTAAAAAATTAATTAATAAAAAAAAAAATTTTTGAAAATTTATTTATAACAAACCAGAACTTTCCGAGAAAATTCTGGTGTAACAGTTATTACTAAGTATTACAATAGCTATATATTATAGAGATTTTCTTACCATAATCGTACGAATTTCTTGAAAATATTTGAAAAATTATGAGTATACCAATATCAACAAATTATCTAATAATAATTTTGCAAAAAAAAAATTAATATACATAATTTTTATTTTTGAAAACATTATCGTTCGGATACCTAGGCCTTTTTATAAATTAAATTTGGTAAAGATCCGCAGCGTGGTAAGCGAGAAGGTCAAAATTTAAAAAACTGTTATATGGTAGGTACCGTTATTTTTAGGCCCAGAACTTAATGAATTTACTTCAGCAAATACAAATGAAATAATTAACAAGATCCAATTAAAAAAAATAAAACAAACATAAATTGCATATTAACCAATACGAACGCCAGCACTTTCACAACATTTTTGTAAAACCTGTTTATGATTGTCTTTCAGAGTCGCAATCAATTCCGGAATATCTTGTGGTCGTGGTTGCACTAACTTAGACAAAGGTTAAGCAAGGAATTTCCTTCCATCAGCAATATCGGCCACGAAATATTGACTCTTTGGTTGTGCAAAGTTCAACTGGGTAAAAGCTGCTTGATATCCAGGTGTATCATGTACTTCAACAAAATGATCGCCAAAATACGTCGACTAAACTGGAGGCAACTCGAACATTTCCTCCAGAGCCTGTAATAATCGTGATAAACTTTGGACATAAGCGTGCCAGCATCGCCGTACATTCAGTCAGCATTTTCGATATGCCAACGGCAACGATTTTACGATCCATTTATGAGCATACTTTGGCCATATCTGGTATATGAACCCACGCACACGATTAACTACCGTTATGCCAAACATAGCGTTCTGAATTTGATCGAGCTATTCTACAAGTGAAGGTGCACCCAACTGTGTAATAGAAGAAAAAATCAATGAGACTGAGACCACGGACGTTTTTAGTTGTTTTTGAGAGCGAAAGTCGTTGAATGAGAAGTGCGAAGATTTACCGCATTCTCTCTTGCAGTTCAGTTCCGAGATTCAGCTATTTCGGCGAGTGAGGCGAGATGACTCGCCTCATTCACTTTCTCATCTCACTTCTTTGTTAATAGCGATTCAGCTATTTTGGCAAAATGAGAAACTTCGAATATAGTTTCAAAAACCAAACACGCCTTTTATATGACAAAATATTTGATTTAAAATAAGTTTCAATATTATGCAAATACATATTAAATTACGTATATTAATATGCACTAGGTAAAATTGAATAAATAAATAAAATTTTAACAACAATTTTTTACCATTTTGCGGCACGGCACGTTTTCTTAAAGTATCAATAAAGAGAGTCAATTCTTGTTTTTGTATTTTCATTACTAATACATGAAAATATGTGAAACTATTGAGAAAATTTCACATACTTATCCAAAGCCTAACTGATAAATTTACCTATACATGTACACCAACTCACGGCCGAAATGTAAGGCGAGTAATCTGACGTTTCATTTCACTTACAGGAAAACTCGCATTTGTTAGCTGAATCCCTTTTCAATGAAATGTGACTCACCTCACTCATTCACTGGAAGTTTGAATTAGTTGAATCTCGGCACAGGAAGCGGGCAGTATGTGAGAATATTTTGTAGTAAATAGAATCCTTCGTGATCGTTTGATTTTGATGCAATCATTTATTGAATAACTCCCAGAACTGTATTCAATTCTTCAAGGTCGCTTATTTATTGTGATCCTTGCCTGATAAACGCATAAACTAGTCGAATAAGTGGTGTAAGACTTCCCGGAGACAAGGAAATAGAGCCCAGTAAGGTTCTGGAATTTAACCGATTCCTTCACGAATTTCCAACAGGAGAGAGAGCATTTGAAAAACAGCAGAAATTCTTAAATATCCTGCTGAAGAATTCATTGGAAAACTGTAAAGAAGGTTTCTTCGAATGAACTCACTGCAACTGCTTCAGTTTTACAAACGATTATAATGGCTTAGGATAACGTTTCAAGCAAATAATGATTGAAATGTGGCTTTGAGGGATTCTTTGCCACTTGTGTAAGGATCTCTGTGAGTCGGGGAAGTGCAACAGCCATAAGGCAAAGTTGCTCCCTGTAAAGTATTAAAACTCCGCATAATTGCTTTCATCCAGATATACAACCAGACTGACAGACAGACAGACAGAACTTCAAGGCTCACTTTTTTCGTCTTCTTTATCATTTTAATGTCATGTTTAATTGTTATATAGTACATATAATCGCAAGTAAAAATGTTATGAGTTTATTTGAAATAGTCAACATCGTAATATCTTATTTATCTCAATGGCTTTTCTTCAGCACAGTTCAGAGTCTTTCGGAAGCCCCGTATCTTTGATACGGCTGATACGGCGGTAGCTTCACTCGTCACTTGATTGAACAGTTAATTTCGTAATATAGTGTATCACGCTTCCTCTTGTAAATTGGAATAATGTGCATCCACTGATTAGATATTTGGTTAGCGCTAATATTTTTGCTGATGAGGTGAAAATCGTTATAGCCATCTATACACCTGATGTCTGCCATTTTATTTTTTAGAAATCAGATTGTGATGGATGAAGTCTGTAATAGTTTATATCACCGAATTAACAATGACAATATTTAGCTACAAATTATGGATTATACTAGAAGCAATTTATGTACATCAATCGGTAATAGTAGTTCCGGGAAGAAACAGGTTACTTATAACTTTATAAAGGCTCAAAAATTATCTGATGGGTTTATATAACTTTACTTATCAACATGTAACATGCTTAGGCACAATTTCGTCTCATTCGATCAATTCTATGGAATTGAAAGAAAACACAGGTGATTTCAGTTAAAAAATTTCGAAATTAGTTTCATGTTTTAAATATCAAAAGAATCAATAGATCAAATAAAAAAAAATATACATAAGTACAAAAAAAAAATCAATTTAATTCTCACATACTCTTGTTAACTTGAAAGGTTTTCATCAATTACATGCCGTTGATATAAGTATACTTACAAATCACCCACATAATCAACTACATCTTCTTTATTGGTAATAGCCTCCGAGCAGTTTCAACCAAAGGAATGCAAATAAATCATCATCAATCGTTTCCATCGGCACCCACTTTACTTCATGGTTTTACATAAGGTAATTTGTCTATGTAAATGCTCAAAAATACTTTCAATCAAAGCTATATAGTCAAAGAAAATTTTAGCAAGAAAAAATATACCTATGGGTATATGGGTTCGAAATAGGATATCTATCCTGTCTTCAAGCCTTCTCCCTTCGCTTTCCCACCAAAACTGTCAGGTAATACAAGTCCTTGTATGTTTATGTGGTTTCGCTATACAAGCCCCATCAAAATGGTCTCTCTGATGATAAATGACACAGTGTGGAAGTAAAGCAAAACAAAAACGAGGACAGGAAGAAAATGAAAGAAGTCTCTTGATTGCATTCAACCCTTAGGTGTGCCAAGCCAAGAGCGACACCATCATAGCATTTTCTTGCATGTAAATCAAGGTGTTGCTCCCAGACTATCACCATCATGACAGCTCTCGGTGTTACTCGATATACTTGCTCCTTGAGATGAGGGCAAATTTAAAATTCAACTGTCACCAAACCTTAGAGGTACAATTTGTTGAATAGAAAACTTTGTAGGACTTCTCCTTCGACAACAAAGGCGATGGACCAAGACAAAAAAAAAATGGAATCAAACTAGACGATGGCAAAGGTATGAACGTAAAAAAAAAAGATCCTCATGAATCTTTGATGCGGGCCGACTACTATACCAAATACCCATGTCAGTATATGATCTGGAGCAGGGTGTATCACTTGGGTATTTTTCTTCTTTTCAAAAAGAATTCATCAAGCTTGAAGATTACAAAATTAACTCTATCTGTCAGAGTAATTTTATTAGGTACTTTGCGGATGTAGAGTGTTTGGATTCTATTGCTTTCTGTCATACAGTTTCATGAAAGTAATTTTTTGAATATTTTGTTCGTTTGCCAGGATATCAGACTGTTTGCTCAAATGTGCTAATTTAATAATATCCAATACAATTTCATATCCTGATATATACTTGGATACAAAGTTGAGTTTATTGGCAACTTGTTTGATGTAAATAAACACAAAAACAAATAAACAAGGTTATTTCGGAGGATTAAAGTTCATTAAAGTCACTTTGAACACAATCTTACGATAAAAAAGTTATAATTATGAAAGGATGTGGTAAGACTATATATTTTCCAGAATCTGATATCAAAATATGTTCTGGGTGTAAGTAAAATATTTGAAATACTGAACTTTCGAAATCAAATCGACCACCTATACATAGTCATTGATAGTCATTGATACATATATAGTATCTATGTATGGATCATTGATATCATTGATGTAAAATGTATTAGTAGCAACACATTTGCATCACACTTTTAAGAAGTGCATTAAAAGTGTTAAGGATCTTAAATAAAAAATCCTTTTTTAGACTGACCATTCCATTTGAATAGGGATGACCAAAATAACCGTCCATTCGACCAATATAAAGTGCTGCTAGTGATTTCCAAATCGGAGGAGTTTGCCGATAGGAGTATTTAACTCTTGGGAAAAAATAAAACCCGAGGGAAAACAATCTCCACCGGAATTGGCAAACAGACTTTCCTTCGTTCCGCGTCTGGAAGTCCCTTTTTATTTATGTATGTTTATAACATTTACATTTCCATTTACTTATTTGTATTTAACATTAGAAAATTCAAGTTGCTAAATTGCAATTCTCACACTGGATTAATATCTGACTAATAAATATATGATATAGCAATCGTCAACACTATTATAGTAATTTTCTTAAAATCGTTTAAAATCATCGTTATAAAAAAGGCACTGTTCATCATTTTATGATGCTTTTTATTTTCTGGCTGAGGGAGTTCAGTGGCTGTCCAGGGTCATTCCAAAGAAAGCAAAAAACTTTGGTGTATAGAGAGTTCAGAACTCTGATAATTCCGAGAGGTTTGTCACGAATGAAATCACCTGACCGCGGCCACTTGTACTTTCAATTATTTGGAATCACGTTGAAATCAGATGCAATAACTATTTAAAGTGATGAAATTAAATCAAATGTTGGTTATTAATTTTAAATGATTTCTTGCAATCATTAAAAATATCTGAAATCACTTTAAGTTTTTTTGTAACCAAAAATTCTGTAATGAAATCACGAATTGAAATCATAATGAAATCACTTGAATTATTGTGCAAATATTTCAAATCAGTAAATTTATTTGAAATCAATGCAATCACAAAATTTTTATATCAATTTAAATACTGCTTGAAATCACCTGAAATCATAAGAAGTCATTTGAAATATTGCAATCATTGAACCACTAAACTGGCTAGTGACAAACCCCTCGGATAATTCACTTTGATATACAGTTCAACTTAGAAGAAGTAGCACTGCATGAGAACAGCTTGGAAACGACCTTTTGTCTAGAGGACCAATTCTAGAGACAGCGGTAGGCGTCGAAGTTATTAGTCGAAGCACACCAAATATAACGTTCACAAAGTTTTATCAAAATCGTTTTCGAGAAAATTTGAAAAAACTAAAACCGTTATTTGGGAGGTACCTGTTATAGCCGGGTTAAAACAAATATTCAAATTTGTCCTCTAGAAAATCACCAAAAAGTACTACAAACAAAGTTTGACAAAGTTTGAAGAGAATCCGTCCAACCGTTAGGGCTGTAGCTCGGTGAACATACAACCGAACATTCGCACATCCGCTAATCCGCATCCACGCATCCACGCATCATTGGAAGATTTGATAGATTTATACATTTTCAAATCATGTTTTAATATGGCTATCTCACTTAAACGTATATACAAGAAGAGACGTCATTTATATCAAGAATAAGTAGGAAATGACCCAAATGGGTTCCCATTGGGTACGCCTAAATGGACAATGAAAGTACCTATATTTGAAAGGAATTTCTAAATTCAACCTGTCAAGTTTTATATTCTATTGCAGTGTTTTTCGTCGCCAAGAATCACCGAGGGGGTCGCGGTCGGAAGACGGCAAGAATACAAAACACAGTTTCTTAGTAGTAATTTGGTTGTATTTTTTGAAAGCTGGTCAAACTTCCGGTTTCTAAATACTGCTTTAAAAAAAATGTTTGTTATCCGAAATTATGCTTTTCAAAACTCTGCTTTTCAAAATTGTGTTTAAAAGAAAAAAAAATCAGCTTTTTTGCGATCATACTCGTATAGATAGAAAAAAATCTACATATATAAAAACAACGCGAGCTTTTTAACATTTTCCAAACCCTTTTTTTCTTTATTATAGGTACCTATGTAGGAAAAGAAAAAGCAGAGTTTCGACTAAAGCAGAAATTCGATTCTAACCCCAATTTTTTCTTTGATGGTCAGTTGTACAATCGAGATTAAAGTCTTTAACCCACCAATTTTGGTATGGTAGCTATAGAAATCGGTGAATAACTTGAACCACGATGATTTCACGAATGAAAGATCCAAAAATCATTTGAAAAAAACCTTTATTACGATGTTTTTACTTGCGATTATAGGTACAATAAGTACAAGTATGCTTCATACAAAAAATTGTAGGGAACAATCAACCATCCCATTACGATGATAGATAAGAAGTAAAACGTGGCACCGCGAATTCTGCCTGTCTCTCTGATGGTATCAGCACCTACAGCATGAACGACTGAACAGATTTGCTTCAAATTGGTAATGTAAGTTTTGTAGACCATTTCTATGAAAATAAATTGGATCTTCTGAGCTCCAAAAATAACGGAACTTAGTTGCCGTACAACCGGTATGATTAAGATAACTTTGCTCAAATACGGCTTCAACGGTTTTCTTGAAGAAAAAGTGTAGACAGTGTTGTTGTAATTGTCTTTTTTGTGGTTGCAATCAAACATTTTAACCAGCACCTCCAATAGAATAATTTTTTTTGTGGGCTTCTTCGTGATGAACTACTACTTACTTAGTACGTAAAATTGCCATACCTATAGGTACTTAAAATGTACTTAAATTTGTAAAAAAAGTTTTTTTTTTTTAATTATTTAATAAGTCAATTCCGTATAATAAGAATGATGGGTTTAAAACAGGTTCTGTCAGCTTATGTTGCTTATTAAATAACTGACAAAGTGGCAAAGTATTACTGTGAATGTGGGGGTCGCCAAAATAATTTTAATAACAAAGGGGTCGCGTCTTCGAAAATTTTGAAAAACACTGTTCTAGTGGTTCTAGCGTTCTATAGATAGGATTTAATCCACGATATAAAAAGACTAGGAAAACCGTATGCTTACAGTTTAAAGAAAATGTTATTTTGGTCTAATGCTTTAAGGATCTGGTCAAACAGAGCGCGGGAAGACGACGCGCGACGACGGTTCGGTCTATACAAATACTGGGAAAATAAGAACGCGGCGGCGGTCAAATTTTGTTTGTAAATTTTTACAAAAAACGTCGGACCACTCGCTTTTTTTGACCGAAACTTTAGAAAAATCTATGTACCTATATGCAATCAACTTGAGAACCAATTTCTATTGCATTTGAACAATTATGTATAAAGGTAAGAAGGTTTGTATTAGTAGATCTTTACTGAACGAAACCGTGTTGTTGTTTACATATAATGTTCTTACCAAAGAAACATTCCAAATATGAGATACCAATTAGATTTTCTGGGCTACGAAACCTAGCAAATCAAAATCCCGCATTTCTAAATCTCTCAGTTATATAAACCAGCTTTTCATAATCTCGCAATCATAAAATCCTGGTTTTTAAATTTCGCAATTACTAAAACCCCCAAACTAAAATCTCAAAAATTTAAATCTCTCACTTAAATAAGTAGTTTAAGTTTATAACGGAAAAAAACAGCGAGGTTGGTATGTGGGGCATGATGCCCCCTGCTTTGCTTCACTATATTATTCGGAGTTTCTTTTGGATTTAGTAATTATTTCTTGACAATTTAGTTTGCGGGATTTTGGTTGAAAAATACTATATGCGGGACAATTCGAAACAGGAATTGACATCACACGAAAGACGAAGTTAGAAACACATTAATTTTAAAGATGAAAATATTGCTTTCGTAAACGAAAATCAGAATAGGGTTGATAATATTCTACTTGTAATTTTGAACTTGTAAACTTAAAAATTATAACAACTAAATAGCACCCTGTGTGTATAATTTGTATTTCCAACTTTATCTATTTATGCATTAAAGCCAATCAAATGACACACATACAACTGAATTAAAGATAAACATTTCAAAGTATTACTTTATGTCGTCGGTGGTTTGTCCTGAAAAAAAGGTTTATGTACTCTTGTGTCTCCCTAAGAAAATTATCTGCCATTCATCAAGCACACATGCACACAACACCCCACAGCATGTGCAGTACATGTGCAACCACATTTTGTAAACGCAAGTAAACAAAATATCTTACTGCCTCCAGCAGCGACTACAAAAGCTCAGACAGACGTGCTTTCATCCCACATCAACCATAATATTAAATCGAACCAACAAAGTGAAGTCCTTCTGGCACATCTCATTCCAAAAATCGACGACACACAACCATTTAAACTGAAAAAAGAAGAGACATTCTCATTATCTTTTGTCCAGAGTGCAGCACCTATTGTTTGGATTTCCTTTATTTCGAAGTCCTCAAAGTATCCTTCGTTTAACTTCAAAGTGTTGCAGGACATTGGAATTGGACTGGCAATTGCTCTACTTCGCTCCAAACCTTATACACATTTTCATTGTTTAAAAACTTTTATCCATTTTTTTTTTGTCATTAGTTTCAGTTTTTTTTTTTATTTAACAATAGAATAGACAACCTAAATCACTTTATTTCCCTCCCCATCCCCTCTTGCTTTTTCACATAATAGGTACATATAAATATTTGGCACAAATCTAGTTAACTCCGGTTGGTTTTGTTCTAACTTTGGCCAGTTAGACCAGCCAACATTTGTTTTGCAAATGTTCTCAGCTCCAATGGGTCCTTGTTATTGAAATCATCCATTACTCCTTGCATTTGGTCCTTGAGGCCGTCTGAAATGGATGTTGTTATTCTGTCTCGAAACAGATTCGTAATTGGACTCAAAATGACTCCGGTCAGCTCTTGAATGAATCTCCTTTGACTCAATTGAACTTGAATATTTCTAAAAAGATACATGTATACAACATTTATTGTATATGATATAAATACATTCATTATTCATTTGACATACAACAGATTAAATGATGTTTTTCCTTTAGTCAAGATGTGTATAGTTTGAATGATTTGAAAAAAACATGCAATATATATACATATATATATATACAGGAAAAGAAAACTTATTCATTTAAAGGATATAAGAAAGATCTGCATAGCAGGTGATACAAAATACAAAGCAATGTGAAGGACATTTTGAGAGGACATGGACATCATGATAGAAGAAGTTTTGGTTCTTTTATTCACAATTGAATGCCTTTTTGGCTAAACAGGAAAATTGGTAGATGATTTGATTAACCTGCATTTAACTTGGAACATATTCTTCTTCTAAAAATGATGCTCCTCAAAGGAGTCTATATAATTTTCTTTGGATTTATGTTCTTATACATACATACATGAATGATTTTATCCTTTTCAGAAGTTAAGTGATTCTTTTGTTAGTTTGAGTAACGTACTTATAGATGCTCAATGCTCATGGTACACCTGAATGTTTCATCATGATATAGAGAAGAGGAGAAAAGAAGTGAAATGATGCTGTAGCTTCTGAATATTTAATGTGGTTATTTTGGTAGGAGATGAAGATGATACTGGATTTTAAGAGAAAGACAAACGCATGCAAAATGACTGAAAGATAAATTTCATACACTTACCGAAACCTAACTATCCGGAAATCATTCAATCGAAGTCGAGTATCTTCTACGTTGATTGAAAGGTCAGCATATATTACGGTGTCATCCAAAGAGCCAACCACTTTGCCATAGCCTACGACAGCCATCAGTTTTATTAGGAAATCATAGTCAAACTGTGGAATAAGAACAGATAAGAATTACTATAAATTACTTTAAGAATCTTTAATAGATTTAGAATTTCCATTTTTTACAAAATGTTTATAGATACTTTTTGCCAAAGCTTCATAAATATTTATTTTGTTTTACTGTTATTATTGTTTTATTGTCCATGGCTTAACTTTTCTCCTTATTTTATGCAATTAAAAGACTAATCGAGTACCATTTAAATTCCGATGTATCGCTTGGTGGTTTACAAGTTTTTTTTTTTGTTTTTTTTTATGAAACTTTTCTAACAGAACGAATTTGTCATCAATAAAATAACAAACACATTGTGTTAAGTTTGTATCACTTTGTTTTTGTGTAAAAAAAAAACTTTCGTTTTTCTTATGATTTCCTTGTATTTTGTCTCAAGCTTTATAAAACAATTCAGTGGCGTAGTCTGAATATATATCTAAAAGGCGTTAACTTATTGGCACATTTTAAGGGGCCACAAATTTTGGAAAATTAATATAAATCTATATAGGTATTGAATATGGCTGAACGCAATAGATAAAGGTATTATTATTATTTTGTTATTATTAATAATTTATAGCCCCAGCTAAACTAGACAAAATAAAATGCCAGCTTAAGAAAAGGAATCCGACAAAGCTGGATTTTTATTGAAGGGCGTACGCTAGGGGGTCCCCTAAAAAATGTTGGCTTCATGCAGAAAAACAAATTTTTCTCAAAAAAAAAAACAACATAGTCGTGAATTAACAACTTAATAAAAAACTTGTCTATTTAAATTTAAAAAAAATGTCATGCGAAAAAAACCTTATATTTTCTTTTGTTTAATGTTTAAAAATTTAGAAAAAAATTTTGAGCAGAATTTATTCTCCTCTATAGAGTACCGTTTAAAACTAATTTTTTGATCTGATGGATAAAAAAAAAAACCGTTTTGGACATGATATGTTTTGAAATTAAACGGATGTCAAATAAAACTCGTGCGTTAATTATATTTAAAAAAACAACTGCTTGAACTTGTATAAACAAACTTTGTAAGCTCAATTAATAAATTATCAAAGTCTTAACAAATATCTATGTACTACCATTGAGTTTATACACATAAAGAAATCATGTGTAAGTGCCAATTTTTGCTCGTAGGATGTCGTTACTATCGACTTGTTTTTTGTTTACTCTTGTAGTATTAATTCTTGAGTTAAAAGGCAAAAAAAAAGTAAGAAAAACAAATACAAATGTATGGAGATGAATTTAGTTCGGTTCGGTTTGAGTATTTTTGGTTACAGGAAATTAGTGAAATAATAATTACTCGATACGCTCATTTAGCGACATCTACTTCGGTGAGTTTGAAACCATCTTGATACCTCTATGCGTATAAACTCAACGGTACCACATACCTGTATAAATTACGCGGCATATGGTAAAACAAGTTGTTTAGTAAGATGACTTAAAATAACAACAAACTGCTGTTTATTTTTAAAATATGGCAATATGGTATTTGTCTTCTTCTCATATTAAATAAACATTTCGAGTTATTGTAAAATCAATAAATCAGTTAAAGATCGAGTGGGCACTTGATTGCACTTGTCCATACCTAGGGAGCAAATTTATGTAAAAATAGGGGTTTTGGTCCTAACCTAAGCCATCCAGCACCCTGCCTGTTTAGGTTTGTAGCGAAGACAGACATATCGGAGCTAACAGCCTGGCATAAAGCCTGGTGGGGGGAATGGGCCACTTCCCTTGAGTGAGGTATCCGAGGATCTCCTTGTCTTCCTATACGGAAGTTGGTAACTAAGGGGATATACTCCCAACCAAAACAATTTTCAAACCTTATATCATAAATCAATGTACAAATATCTCACCTTTTCCATAGGCCAAAAAACGGATCAAGAGAGCTACATGATTCCCGCAGGAACCACTTCTTTAGCCGTGTAGGCGGGTTGTGTCTACGGCGGACATCATGTCTTTCCCTAAACCGCATCGATCTCACGAGGAAACTGGTTCTACCCTAAGCCACCCAGCACTTTGCCTGTTTAGGTTTTTGGCGAAGACAGACATATTGGAGCTAACAGCCTGGCATAAAGCCTGGTGGGGGGTATGGGCCAGTTCCCTTGGCTGAGGTACCCGAGGATCTCTTTTTTCTCTATGGTAAATGGTAATAAAGGGATCACCTCCCAACACAATTCCAAACCTCAATACAATATCCCAACCTCCACATAATGATAGGTCTCATGAGTTTATGGTATCAAAACGGCGCACCAAGCGCTAATTGGGTTTTATTCTAGTTGAATAGCCGCCATTCCTACCTACCTACCTAGGGGTTTTGGAAAAAAGATGACTTGGTATGTTTTGAAAATAAGTGATTTATTTTTAAAGGCTATGTTAATGCGAATCAGAAGAATAGCTTGAAATTAAGGCTGTGTGCCATTTGCGTTAAAAGTGTTGTAAAATTTGATCCCATGGCTAAATTTTGACACTACTGACGTAAATACAGACGAAAACAATTAACCTGCTCAGGAGCTCGTTAAAATTTTAGGAAGTGGTTCATTTTTGCCATTTGTTTTATGGACCAAATTCATTATTGCATCTTTTTTTATCGACTATCTCCAAAGCGATCTGAATAGCTTCGTATTTTGTTGTGAACTACTGTATATGAATTTATAAAAATACTGAGACACCAGTTGAATGAAATTCGTAGCAATTTTGTATAAAGGAACGACAAATATTAATTAATAAAATTAAATAAATTTTTTAACAATAGTCAACTATTGTTATTAACGTACTAAAGGTATCTGAACATTTCTGGATAGGCTCTTAAACACAAGGAATTGAAATTTGAAATTTATATTTTAATTCAATTGACACAGGAAAAACCTTAAATTGTATTCACCACAATAAAAAAGGATACAATTTAACTACAATTTTAACTACAATTTTAACGCAATTGGCACACGGCCTAAGTGAAAAATTAATTAATTTACTCTTAAGTCACGTCATAAGAATACAAGAGCAGTGCAAGGTACAATGTTGTTATTTAAGTTATAGAAATTTTTTCGCTATTGTTTTTTTTAGCTCTTGGTCCTGACTTATTTTACAGAGCAAGAACAGTAAATCTTGTCTTTAAGAAAAAATTGTAAGTAAGAAAATAAATCGATATTTTCCATTTTCAGGGGTCTTTGTAAAACTTTATATATAACTCGAAAAATGCAAATGCAGTAATCAGCAATTTTTTAAGGAAACCATAGCATCATCACAGGAAAAATAAAGTGCACGACTGAGACACACAAACTTGCTCCTGTGGTGCGCGAATGGGTCGCACGAACTCTTCTTGAGGCAAGTTGCCAAAAAAATAAATTCAATAAAACTAAATTAAATACTTTTTTTTTTTAATATAAATGAAACAAAAAAAAAATATATGAATTTTTCACAAAAGTACTAAAACCCAAGACAAAATCAAAGTATGCAGACATTTTTGTTGCTTAAATATAAGTTTACCAAGAAAATAATTCTAAAATCGTTAGAGCGGTTTTTAAATAAACTTAATAATTTTTATTAATTCGATTTTTTGAAGTATGACAATTTGAATTGTTGAATAGTTTCTATTTATTGTACAAAAAATAAAATATTTTGGACAAGTCTTTTTCAAAAAAATAAATTGAAAAATTAAATAAAACTTAAACTATAAGCAGTTTTGCAAAGTTTGATACTAAAATTTGATATCGTGTAGGCCTTTATAATAAAATGCACGACTGGGTCGCACGAACTTGCTCTTGTAGCTAACTATTGGAGTGTGAAAATTTAATTTTCTGAATTATGTTGAAAAGTGAAAAGTGGCCTTAATGTGAGGTAAAGTTGTATGTTAGCTATCCTTAAATGGCTGCTTATCAAAAAACTTTAAATGCCATCTTGTGTTGGTTGCTTATATTAATACCATACCATTACATATTTAAATGAAATCGGGTAAGCCGTTGTCAATTTATGGGCTAATTTGTTAAAAACCGTTAACACCGAATCTCCGTTATGTGCATTTTTAGCCAAAAACCTGAAATGCAGTTATATTAAAAGCACTCCAAATATAACGTTCACAAAGTTTTATCAAAATCGTGAGAGCCGTTTTTGAGAAAATTTGGAAAAACTGAAACTTTTATATGGGAGGTACCCGTTATAGCTGGACTAAAACAGAAATTCAAATTTGTCTTCTAGGGAATCACAGAAAAGTACTACACACGAAGTTTGAAGAAAATTCGTTTAAGTGTTTAGGCTGTAGCTATCCGCACATCTGCACATCCACACATCAGCACATCCGCACTTTCGCACAGACAGACCGACGACGGATGGCATGACGAAACCTACTTTTTTGTCTTCTCTAACATGTTAAGTCAGATTTGATTAAAATCTCGAATTTTTTTTCTGCACGAAACCAATACTTGCCCTTTTGAGCAAGTAAAAATATTTTTTGAGATTAAATGGAGTTGCGTATAGTCAAATAATTTTTTATGCAATTTATCAAAAGAAAATCAGACAAAAACCATGCCTAATTTTTTTAGGTAAATCGTTGGAGCCGTTTTCGAGAAAATTAAGGTTTTTCATTACGGTTATATGTTAGGAAAAAAAAAATTTCAATTCCCTCTAAGGAATGGTCCACAAATCGATTCATCCGTTTAGGCTGTAGTTAATGAATACTGAAACATCAACCAGACCGACAGACAGACAGACAGAGATTTCCGGACCTACTTTTTTCGTCTTCTCTATCATCGTAATGTCATGTTTGATACTTATCTCAAAACTTTTTCTTACACGTAGGTTATGCATAACTTGCATAACTTACCTATAATCGGAACTTAAAACGAAACATTTCTTCTACGCTTTTGAAATAAAAACACACATCGGAATTTCATCAAATTCAGGAGAATTTCATCAGATCAGGAAAAAGGTCAGGTTTAGAGGCAATCTTATCAATTTTTGTTTTTCATGTTCCACAATGACCGCAGTGCTAAATATTTGAAGCGTTTACAACTATTTAATCAAATTTAACTATTATTCTTTTGAAAAATGTAATAAGAATGATAAAAGTAATTTTCTTTCTCAAATTTGAACAAAAAGTTTCGTTTCTATTCGGTGTAGAAAACATATTACCGCAGGCGACAGAAACCTACGCTCCGCCACTGTTTCTATTAACTACATAACAAACTCATTTAAGTTGTAAAGAAAAAACTTTTGTGTGTGCAATCTTCCAAGACAAATCAAGTTTTACTGTATTTACTCAATTCCTTTGTCGGGAAACCCCACAAACCACACGTCTTTCATTACTTTACCATCGACAATTGCAAGTATTTTACCGTATTTAAAGGACACAATAGAAAATCTCCAACTTCACTTTCTTCTCTTGATTGATGCTTATATAAGTATGAGGAAAAACACCATAAAATTGATCGCTTCGATGTCAATGATGCTTCTTGTTTATGTCTTTAGATTGACACTGACTGATTGTCCTCAGTAATTCTAAGCCACACAAAAGTTGTTTTGTTATACACTTACATATGTATAGATACTTTTATTCATACCTTATTCACCCATTTATATGTTCTTTGTAAACTTGATAATGGACATGCTTTTTTTAATGTTTTATTTGTTAAGTTCGCGTGAACTATATATGTTCTTTCTGCCCACCTTTTAACTTCTACTAAAACAATAAAATCTTATTCATATAGTCATACCCTTTGGATGGGTGAAGGCATTTGAACAAAAACTCTATGGTTTTTTCTGAAAATGCTCAAAGCTATTCGCTTATATATGTTTTATTATGTCTTTTTTGCTTGAAACCAAATCCCAGACATACTACAAAGGACAAGAGCACTGCGGACAACCCAAGTGCAGTTAAAAGAGTACCATGCCCTATACAGTAAAAGTGCACCGCAACAATAGTGCATACATCCATTCTAGTTTGGCACTTAAGTCTTGCTCTTTGAAAAGAAAACATACCCAAGAATGATGAGAACATGGACAAATGTAAGACGGATCGCTTACGAACAAAAGATTAGCAGTAATGCATCCATATGGTGGAGGTCTTCTTAATGTTGTAACGCGTCCATAGAAACACCCTAGATACAACAACTTTTTTTTATAATGGAAGATATAAAGAAAGTCCTTAAAAATTCATTCTAAGATTTTTTTTTTGTAAATTAAACAAAAAAATGAGAAAAGGAGAATAACATTTTAACGAGACGAAAGGAGTCTCTTGGGAATGAGGCCTGTTTGAATTTCAACTCAGAAAAAATGGCTTATTGCGTCCTTGAAAAAATACACCGGTAATGTAATCGAGCACTCAAACTTTTTTTTAACTGATTACGTTTTGCCCCACGTTGGGCGCCATTTTTACAAATTCATTTTTTATAGTGTCCATTTCTGAAGGAAATTCTTTCTTTTATTTAAAGCAAATGGGAAATTGACTATGTAATGTAAAGTGCCAAGCAAATGGTAGCTCAAATATGGTGCATGGTAAAGGGAAGGATAAGGTTTTGAAAAATCTTGTGGGAAGATTATTTTTATAGTCCACGTCTTTTGAACAACTTTGTTGCAACAAATGGCATAGATATAAAGGAGTGACGGTGGTAGTATAATATATATGTAGGTACATATATACTATGTTTGCTGATAAAAAATGCAAAAATTTTGTTTCCTTCCTTTCATTTCTTCTGGAGAGTCAAGAAGTTTCAGAATAAACTCTCTCTCTTACTGCTATACCGACATGCTAAAAGCTTATATTTTTATCTTGGATTTCTTTTCCACATCATATACATATGTGTATGCATCTGTCGTTAGGAATTACATAGTGTAAAGTCACTGAGATTTTTATATAAAAGATTACCTTCAATTTGCTATCAGTGCAACAGAGACAGCATGACCATAAGATAATTCTCCCAGAAGGACAAGCAAAAAATAACAAGAATAAAAAAAAAATATTAAAGAAATGAAAAGGTTCTGCAGAAAAATTTAATAAAGTTTTCATTTCTATCTTTTTGTCGTTTCACTTGGGAGTGACAACAAGTGAATGATGATGTCATTTTGTTTTTTAAATAAACTTTAAGGATTGATAGGTTAGTTCCTGTCCTTGTGCCAGATCAAGATTTTTTTTCCGTTGGTATAGGTAAAACGCGTTCGTTTGTTGACGTACATAAAGAAGTTACTCGGAAGCTATGCATTTTTTAACAGGCTTCAATTTGTTGATGTGAAAGTCCCTGGAAAGTAAAAAGTTAATGCAAACGTTGAAAGGATGGATTATTACTGCCAAATCCATTACAAGGTTTCGTTTACAAAATGATGGAGACAACGTTTACCTATATAAGGTGACCTTGGAAAGTATTTCAAGAATTCTGTACATATTTAAGATAAGATTAAAAAATATTAATTTCTATAAAGAAATGCTTTAGGTTGAATGTGGTGACCTGATGGTGGGAAAAAAATTATTTTCTAAGATTTGACTCGAAAAAAACGCCGTATCAAGAAGGCATTATTTTATTCTAAAGTATAAAAGTATAACAAGTTTATCTCCATGTCTTAACAGAAAGATAAGATGGCGCTATCGCAGAAATTTTGTGCGTGCTTACAGTCTTACAGACTATTAATGAGCAGGAAAAACTTACACATCTGATTCCATATCAGAAAACATCAGTAAGTCTCCCTTACTAACTTTCTTATGTTCTCAACTAGAGCATGGTGCTCCTAGGTCTTTTTAATATGTCCCTCCAGCCGCCTCAATCTCAAGCCTGCCGTCTATAATCTCGCACTCCAAGTAGTCTGGGATCTTCCTCTATCTGGTCGCAATATCGAAGAGACGAAAATGTGTCCTGAATTTGCTTTTGACTCCCTCCGTTTTGGCGTTGAAGACTTTACGAGCTAGAGCGTTGATGTCCATTCGCTCTTAATGGCCTTGACATTTAAGTCGTTGAATTCGATTTTTTCTGGCTAGCCTATAACCTTATGATGCTGATGTACAGCACGTGTATAGTTCGTCGTTGTATCCTCGCCAAATGTTGTTTTCTCTGTTAACGCGGACAGGAACACAACTTTTCTCTCGAAAACTCCAAGTGACTTTTTATACGATTGGAAAAGGGTCCATGCTTCTGCACCATGTAGAAGGACAGGGATGCGTGTTTTATGTAATGTCTCCTTTTTTATTCTGTATAGGGCTTTATTCTTCAATTGCTTGTTCAGCCCAAAGAAACAGCGATTAGCAAGACTTAGTCTACGTTTGATTTCAGCGCTGACGTTATTGCCTGTGTTTACATCAGTGCCCAGTTAGACAAAATAATAACCACCTTCAAATTACGCCTATCAATGAGTACGTTCTGACCAAGTCAGTGGTGGAATTGGTTTTTTGTTGATGGAAGCATATACTTCGTCTTGTCCTCGTTTATTTTCAGTGGCATTCTGCTTGTTGCTGACTCCATAATAGTGAAAGAACAGGTTACTGCTTCATTTGTTCTTCCTATCACGTCAATGTCGTCCGCAAACCCAAGTTATTGTGTCAATTTATTGAAAATGGTTCCCGATGTACTGGCATGGTTGTTTCGCATAGGATTGCATGACTGTGCGTCACCTTGTCTTAACCCTCTGCTGGTTTCGAAGGTTTAAGTAGAGTTCCTACCAACTTTGACGGAACAGTATTAGTTTAGCAGGCATTCTAAAGATGGACGGCGCTACAAAGAAGGACTAGAAGAGCAGTGCGAGAACGCAGAACAGGAAAGAGGAACACCGACTTATCAGAAGAAAACAGAAGGAGCATGAGAAGCACGCGATCGAGGAAATATAGTGATGTCATAAAAGGAATGAAGTTCGGATGTTTTAACAAAAGGTAAAAGGAACATCACAAGGTCACAAGGCCCGAACCAAAGCCTAAGGACAATCAGGGGAACATTATAGATTATAGTAGAATCACAGTCAGTGCTGAGAATTTGGAAAGATCATTTCTGCAAATTATACAACGGCGATGAAGAACCCAATTTTGCTGCACCTAGACGCTAGTCAACAATTCCACCCACCCGACATAAATGAAGTGAAGATAGCTTTATCTATAGTTATGAATAATAAAACTGTTGGAGCTGATGGATTGCGGCCGAGCTGTTCAAAGCTGCTGACGATAATCGGGTTAGGAGTATGCACCAGCTAATCTGCAAAATATGGTCGGTATATAAAGCATGCCCGATGAATGAAACCTCAGCAATGTCTACCCGATCCTGAAGAAAGGCGATCTTCTGGGCTGCACCAGCTACAGAGGCATTATTCTTCTTAACACGCATACATAACAAGATCTTCGCTGCCGTCTATGTGAACGCTTGAAGCCATTTGTCAACAACCTGGTAGGTCCCTATCAGTGTGGCTTTAGGCCAGCAAAGGTATCATCGACCAAATATTGGCCGTACCCAAATTTTTGAAAAAACCCATAAATTTCAAATCAATACCCACCACCTTTTCATCGATTTCAAGGCCGCCAATGATATCATCGTTATTTCACGGCACCAGCGTTTTTCATTTGAGCTCACATTTTGACCAGTCTTTTTTTTTTAATTCTATAATAAGTTAAGAGGGCACGTATTTCATGTGAACCAATCGTCCGTTTTATTTAACGATGCATTGCTTGTAAATATTTCATAAATTTTTTTTAAACGGAAAAGATACTAAAACAATAAGCAAGATAATTTCTTTTTATTTTAATCCAAAGAATTAATCTGGTTCGGTTCGGTTATATACTTTCAAAGCAATTTTCGCGAAGCGTTTATATTTTCTACCCCCAAAGAAGGAGCACTTAAAAATCTTGTTGGCAAAACCCTCTAAAGCAATTAGTCATCACTTCAAGTGTAAGGTTTTGTATACCACCTAGTTTATCTGCAATTAAGAGGATTAAAAGAAACACACACACACACACACACATACCTAGTTCTATCAAACTCTCAAAAACCAGGAGCAGCCAGGTAGCGTCAGAGCTAAGTCCCTCCTTGAGCAACGACTGACTATCACTATATACGACGAGCGACGACGGTCTTGCTCTCGTTTATCTATTTACATAAACTGTTTGTAAACCGTTTTTGTATACGCCGAAAGGTGGAATACAATTTTCCCATCATGCATTCAACTCTTAACTCAACGATGATTCAAAGGATGCTACCTCAACTTGAATATTCAGGAGTAACTTAAGTTAAAAACGCATTTTAACATGCATTACCTACATTGGAGGCAAATAGAAAATATAAATACAGGAAGAAAAATACACAACAAAAAAAAAAAAAAACACGAACCTCCAAGAGGGCACTTAATCAAGTTCTCTTTGCTATCGTTATCATGGCATATCCCTGAATACAACTATCATTCTGTCACAGTGTATATGTGTGTCTGTGTGTGCTTGAAGCCAACAACATAACCCAAGTACCTCGTTTCATGGAACTTAATTAAGAGCAAATCCTGCCACAATACATGCATATATGTGGGGTCTGAGAATGGTGCATCAGAAAATATATCTCAGGTGAAAACCCTCCTAAGAGTTAGGTAGGTTAACTTAGCATATTTGTGCCTATCACATGGAAGAAGGAGGATAGTAGGGGTATTCCTTTTAGCTATTAACCACATTCATGCACTGCACTGTCCTAGTAACTCATATGAACGCAATTATGAATATGGAAACAAAAAAAATGCAAATTCACTCTCGCTGTATGTGATGTATACCTTCATTTACCGCAAAAGAGAAATGATATTGGGGGTATCGTACAAGCGGTTTTTTTGTTCTTCTTTTTCTTTCATTCACTTCAAACCGAAATCGTCTACTATATGCGAATGAAGGAGGTGATGTGGCAGGATATCATCTACCAAGTCTCTAGCATGCTCTACTTCTTTCACGGAATGGAATTTAGTACAAGTGTAGGATGTCCAATTGTCTTGTCGTAGAACTATCTACCTGTATTTCAGAAATGGCACATATAAAGAATATTTATTTGTGCAGCTTGTTATAAGATATATTTTACCAACCCTGTGTGTGAATGTGAGAGGTGCAAAAGTGCATTTGAAATTTATTCTCTGTGTGATTTAAGACTTTGTAGTTCCGATTTTAAATGGGAAGATCTTTTGAAGGTAGGTAAAGGTCTTCATCAGAAATACTTTGAATAGCTCTTTGGTTATAGGTCTCACTCTCACCGAAAATTTATTTCTTATGAAATTTATTTCGATACAAGTGTCAAAAATCTTTCGAACTGTTATTTTTGATGCCTTTGTGAATGATGAAGCAGGAAGTAATATATGAAAAGAAATTATAGTTGAAATGGATAAGAATCATTATTAGTTAAAAATTTTCTTTTTTTTTATTTTTATAGCTGGAAACCTGGCAAAGGACGCAGAGCAAAGGAGTTTTATAGAGCATTGGACTGATATAGAAAGTAGACATTACTGCCACTAAGGAAGTGCGATGAAATAGAACACTAAGCTCATCATCAGCGTAAAAACTGTATGATATCAATAACGGTGCTTGTTTCAGGGGTCAAAAGCAACAAATGGATGTAACTTTGTCATTTAGAAAAAATAGAAACTATTGGAAGCCAAAGTTATACAAAAAAACTACCTGCCGACTGGACTATATACTCTCTTACAGAGGAAAAAAACGAAACTTGCAAAGATGAAATATACATATGAAAAATGTGGGATCAATGTGAGATACTTGAACAATATTCTAGATCCCTTGTTAGAGCTCATGTGATCAATGGCATGCGAGCCAAGATACATATGTCATCGAAGTGGTCACAAGACAACATCTAGCCGTCATCATTTATAAACTTCTGTTTCAATAACGAACGACGACGCCTGCAAACACATAGGTACATGGAAACGTGGAACGTTATGCTTTACAAACGCAGTAGTAGTTCAGGAGTGAACGCAGGGAGGAGGGGGGGGGGTCAAGAGTTGAACCCCCCCCCCTCCGAAATTTTTTGAATAGGTAACATTAATTTAAAAAAAAAGAAATATAAAATCTGTAGTTCAGTAAATTTATACATCTGTGTAAGCACCAAATTCCGATATTTCTGATTTTTTGCAGACTTGTTTATCCAAGTTTGTGACTCGAGCACCAAACGCAATTTTGTCAAAAATCAAAAAAAAAAAAAAAAAACACGAAAGTGTCAGATCTTCTCATATTTTGGCATTTTTGACAGTAACTTCTCAAGACTTTTTAAAACTGGATTTTACTATAATTGTTTCTGGGGTTTTTAAGATACAGCTTCTTAAAAATTATCAATTTTTCGAGCTTCGCTATTTTTCGAAACATTTTGTAGAGCCCTCTTATAGTCCAGTACCTCAAATTCAGTAGTTCTGATTTTGAGGAGATTTACTTATGATGTTGGCCCAATGAGTAATCCAAATTTTGACCTCGAGTACCGGTGGCAAAAATGTCAAAAATCGAAAAAAATGCGAAATTTGTTTAGTTTTTATTTGCGATTATAACCCTTAAAGACTAGTTAGTACTTTTTAAGAACAAAAGACTACATTGGGTACAATATGAGATTATAACTGGCTTTGTAGACCAAATAGTTTCCTAAATAAAGCTCTTCAAAGTTTGCAAAAATTTGCGAATTTCGAAAAAATGATAATTTATGCAAATTTTTAAAAGTTATATTTCGAAAACTATCTACACTAGGGGAGAGTGGGGCTTAAAGTAACACTTTTTACGAAAACCTCTGTAGCTCCTAACATTTTGAAAATAAGTCAGCCAAAACTTTTTTAAATTTAAAAACCATGTTTCAGCTACAAGATCCACAAAAAAATGTAAACAAAGTATGCTCGAAAGATGTCAAGATATTACATTGAAAAAAAAATAACGTGTTGTTTCAACTTACCCCCACATGGGGCTAGTTGTAACATAAGTAGGGGTAAGTTGTAACACGAATTAAAAAAAACTAAGAAATATTTTTAATGAACATTATTATTTTATTAAAATCTGATAAGAAAAAAACAAAACTCTTAATTCAATTAAATAAAACTTATGCTAAGGAAAATATATTATTTAAATATGTTTTGTAAAAAACAGACCTAGTTTTAATAAAAAAAAAATAAGTTCAAAACAAAAAAAAATTAAAAATCACAATTCATTCATCAAAAAATATAGGACTAGGAAGAAGAATCTTCATCCGTGTCACAGTTGAGGCATACGTATACACGAAGAGATCCTTTTACGCACTTGGTGTGGGCCCACTTTTTGCATAGTATGCACTGTCCACACTTGTGGCGACGAGACGGTGAGGACTATCACATGGAAACTTTTTCTATTTATATGTATCACACACAAAAACCAAAGAAAAAAAACAGCTCTCGATCGTAGGTGTTCACAACGATCAGTAAAAAAAAATCAAGGGGTAAGTTTTAACATGTTACTTTTTACCCCGCAAAAACGTTACAACTTGCCTCACCATGAAATTTCGCACAAAGAAATTAATATACAAAAAACCGAATGTCAGATATACACACAAAAACAACCAAAACTATGATGGATGTTTAAAAAAAACAACCACCACGCTATCTCTTCCGTGTGAAGAGGAAGACCAAAAATACAAAAAAAAAAAAAGTTAGAAACCTGCTGTTTTTTGGGACCACACACAGAACTTCTCTCGTTTGCGTCCAATTAACAACTGAAGTAGGTACGCTGATAGATATGGAAAGGATGCACATTTTTCTCCTTCACGCGATTCTTAATTTTAAGGGGAACCCTGTTTTTTTTAGCTGTTACTTCTTACCCCTGTTACTTTAAGCCCCACTCTCCCCTACAGAGAAAATTAAAGTCTCATATTGTAGCAAATTTAGTTTACTTCAAAATTTTTTTGAGAGAGACTGTCAAAAACTAGTCACTTTAAGTTAAAATCACCAGAATCTGGAAAGAATCAAAATGTTCAAAGTTTTTTCTACTTTTGAAAAAATTTCTTTCGGCGCTCGAGTTCAAAAACTTTGAATATTCATAAGGCCAACATCATATTTCATAAAAAAGTCTGCAAATTATCCCATACTTCAGTCTCAGGCGATAATTTTACTGGACTAGAAATATAAAATTAATTTGAAATTAAAATCTATGGATACTCTATTAAAAACGTAAATGAAAAATTTGCTAAATTAGTTTTTTAAAGTATATGAATAGATCAGCTGCTCGTTATAGATACTAGATAAAAAAAATTCAAACTGGGTCCTATTTCTCGCATCAACTACATCAGCTATGCATACACTACACTGGCATATTGTATAACATCATTCACAAATTCTTTCAATATTTCCAGTAGTTAAGCCAATTTTTAGCCTAATGAAGTCTAGCTACTATGCATTGTATAATGTATATGCCAATAACCTACACGAAAAAATTGTTGAAATGTGACAGAATTCGGAAATAAAATTTAATAGCATATTTTCGGAAGCTAAGAAAATTCCTGAGAAAATGGGTTTGTAGTTTATGTGTTCCCACGGAATGTGACAAAATAGAGAAACCGAGATGATAAAGAGGGTAGTCCGGAACAATATTATCGTAGGTCTATCTATACCTACGTTCTTTTTTCGACCATTTATTGGTGCATTTAAATATAGATTGCTCGATCACCATGAATAGTTTTCAAAGGATAGTAACTATGCTTTCGAAAGTTAAGAGGTATCATGATTCTACCTAGAAGAATCGCGCCATATTAATAAGGTGTACAAAATTGTTCATCAATATATAATTTATTTTTTGAAACCCCCACACCCCGCTGCTTTCGTCTCTGCAGCAGGTACATGGTACATATGCTGCCAATTAGTACAGTCAAATGGGCTTTCGTCGAGGAAGAAAATACTGAAGTTTTTTCTTATGAAAAGGGGTTCGCTAAGTCAGGTTTTCAACTTTGCTACTTCGCACGGATATGACTTCACAACAAAAATCGCAAAAAACAGCGAAAATTTCGACCTTTTTTTTAGTTTTTTCCCAAAATATCATAAAATATTGTATTTTTTATTATGGTTGAACCATGTGGTCACTAGAGCGCGCTGAAAAAGCACTAAAATTTCCGCATATGCGAAAAAAACAGTTTTTTGTTATTTATTCGCTTGTTACGCTTGTTGTCATAAGAAAAAAACTTGGATTCTTATTAACTATGTTGGTTGAACCTTGTAGCCGCTAGACCGCATTGACATTTTATGCCATATAACGTCCAGTCAGTTTTACCCATGGAAAGTTTTGGCGTCCAAAAACAGTTTTTTTTGGCCATATCTCCTCTCCTATTAATTTGAGGTGAATATTGTCAACGTATAAGTTAAAGCTTATGAAATTTCCTTATTTTTAAGTCTTAGTGATTATTTTGTTCGATTAATAGTTTCAACGTACTAGCCGAGCGCCTCAAACTACACTTGCAAAGGGATTTTGTCCAGTCGGGATTTTGGCAGTCGGGATTTCGTACCCAAACCGTTAAAACCACATGTAAACATTTTCCATAGGGAAAAAAATGTCTCCTGATTTTTTTTGCAAGTATAAAAAGTTATTAACAAATTACTAATATAAGTTTATTTTAAAAGTGTTTCTTTATTAAAAATAAAAAGATTTTTTAGTAAGTACCTAAGTAAGTACGCCATCTTGTATAACTGCCAATTAGAAACAAAAAAATAATTGTGACTAGAAATTTTGGACATATCGTTAGGTAGTTATGACCGTTTTTCGTGGTTGCCACTTTTTTTTATTATTAAAAAATTAAATACTCTATTTTATCGGCTTCACTGCAGCAGTTAAAATTCTCTAAACAAAAATTTATGTATTCCCAGAATCCATTGAAAAATTATGTCAAAGAATCAGAGTTTTAAAACCTTAATTTTTAAAACTATGATTTTTAATTATTTAAAATATTAATTTTTAGTTTGTTTTTTTGCAATTTCATCCACTTAAACGTCCGTTGATAATACTTTTTGCATAGAAAACTTAATTCGCAACAGAAATATAAAACACATTTTTTTTTTGAACGACGACTTCTTATATAATATGTTATTAGTTTGAGTTCTTAAAACTCAAGTTTGGTCACTCCGAATATGCTTATATGTCAAATAAAATGCATGACTGGGTCGTACGAACTTTTTCTTGTAGCAAACTATTGGATTGGGAAAATTTAATTTGCTGAACTATTTTGGAAAAGTGAAAAGTGGCCAAAATGTGAGTTGAAGTTATATGGTAGCTATCATTAAATAGCTGCTTAGCCAAAATCTTTAAATGCCATCTTGTGTTGAATGTTTAGAATGAATACCGTTTTAAATTTAAATGAAATCGGGTAAGCAATTATCAATTTATGGCCAAATTTGTTAAAAACCGCTAACACCAAATCTCCGTTATGTGCATTTTTAGCCAAAAACCCAAAATGCAGTTATATTATAACTACTAAAAATATCACGTACACAAAATTTATTCGAAATCGTTACAGCCGTTTTCGAGAAAATTTGGAAAAAATAAAACCGTTATATGGGAGATACCCGTTATAGCCGTGCTAGAACAAAAATTAAAATTTTTCCTCTAGGGAATCATCGAAAAGTACTACACACGAAGCTTGAAGAAAATCCGTGAAACCGTTTGGGCTGTAGCTCGGTGAACATATAACCGATCATCCGCACATCCGCACAGACAGACCGACGGACGGCATGTTGAAACCTACTTTTTTTGGGCTTCTCTATCATCGTAATGTCAGGTTCGATCAAAATCTCGATTTTTTTTTTATACGAAACCAATACTTGCCCTATTGAGCAAGTAACAAAATTAACTTTCAAACGAAAAAGGTATGAAAATTGGAAAATTGAAAACTTCGTTAGAGACTCTTCAACATATATGAGAAATCTTATTGGTAAAGTGTCTTGAACTCATTTACTCTCAAATAAAAAGATGCAAACTTTGTACTTTTATGCCAACAATAAATATTGGAAGTTTTAATAGAAAGAAAATCGCAGAAATTCACTGTATTTTTGTATTTTTTCTTTATTAAGTTCTTCTTAATTCATTGTCTCACATAATTCTATTTGGCAGTGTTAGCATTTCTTTTAAAATATAATTTGCTTCTCAGTCTGAGTCCCTTGCCATATTCATATCGATCGACAGAAGCATGACGATGAGGTTGCAGAAGAATAATGACCAAAGTGACTATATCAGATAATCTTAGACAGCGCGTTATGATGCAAGGATTTAATTTTGTATCCATCTATATCTATAATATACTCAAATTGTTGTGTTTTGTAAAAAAAAAAAAAATTAAATATCAACAGCAAGGAATTTCATATTTAAAAATTTAAATTATGTTAGACAGAATAATAATAAAACAAAAATGGTTAGTCTTTGAAATAAGATAGCTGATGAAAATTCTTTGAAAAAATCACCAAGTATAGGATAAAGACAATGAATGACATCGTCCGCATTTTTAACGAATTGTAAGTTCATCTACCAACCAATAATCTTTTTTTATATTCTCTATTTAATAAAATAGAAAAAGAATGCAATAATGGCAGTGCTTGAGGATACACTTTTGTTGCGCTAGCAACCATATAAGTATGCTATTTAACCAAGAAGCAGAAAGATGTTAAATCTTGATTTTAATAATTAGTTTGGAACTATGTATAATTAAACAGGCCAGTAGGCATATATTTGCAACAGTTATATTTCCATCGATTTCGAAACTAGGGTTGTTCCTAACAACAGATGCAGTTTGTAAGAATGTGAAATCTTATAAGTTGGTTTATGGGCTGTAGGTCAGTTTTGTTCCACTTAAATGAAACACAAAATGTTGTTTAAAATGACGTTTCGTTCATGATTATGAACATCATCAGATTTATTTCTGTTTATAACAACAAAGAAGAGAAAAAAGTCGTTTCTTAATAAATTTAAATTGAACGTTAATAAATAACAAATTAATAATTTTTAAAAAAATTTTTTATAAAAAAGTTAAAATAAATCAAAAAAGTTAAAGTTGTGATAAAAATATGAATATATATATGTCAATAGACTTACATAGTTATTGCGACACAATGCTTAAACTTTACAAAAATATAAATGTCTGTTAGACAAAACAAAACAAATTATACATGAATATTGCACTTTTTAAACATTTATATCGCTTTTAACATGCATATTGCTTTTAACATAATATATTGCACTTAATTAAAACATTAATCGAAAACAAAAACAAACATTACTCTTTACTTTTATACACTACTATGCTATTACATTATTGACATGACTTATAAGAAAAAAGATGACTAAACTATAAAAATGAAAAAATATAAACAAGGTACTCTATAGAGAGAACGAAAAAGAAAAGACGATCCAGATCCCCCTAGCACCCGCTAACTCCGAAGAGTACCTTGTTTATATTTTTTCATTTTTATAGTTTAGTCATCTTTTTTCTTATAAGTCATGTCAATAATGTAATAGCATAGTAGTGTATAAAAGTAAAGAGTAATGTTTGTTTTTGTTTTCGATTAATGTTTTAATTAAGTGCAATATATTATGTTAAAAGCAATATGCATGTTAAAAGCGATATAAATGTTTAAAAAGTGCAATATTCATGTATAATTTGTTTTGTTTTGTCTAACAGACATTTATATTTTTGTAAGGTTTAAGCATTGTGTCGCAATAACTATGTAAGTCTATTGACATATATATATTCATATTTTTATCACAACTTTAACTTTTTTGATTTATTTTAACTTTTTTATAAAATTTTTTTTAAAAATTATTAATTTGTTATTTATTAACGTTCAATTTAAATTTATTAAGAAACGACTTTTTTCTCTTCTTTGTTGTTATAAACAGAAATAAATCTGATGATGTTCATAATCATGAACGAAACGTCATTTTAAACAACATTTTGTGTTTCATTTAAGTGGAACAAAACTGACCTACAGCCCATTAACCAACTTATAAGTATATTCATAGACAGAGGTCAAAAAACATAAAAAGAATGTGAAATCGAAAGACTGAGCAATTATTTAGATAAGTTTCCTGTCAACCTGCGGGTGATTATACCAAAAGAACAGATAAAAAATCAGAATAAAATCTTGGACTTATACATGTAGTATTTCCTTTTTTTTGTATTTCTAAAAAGAAGAAAATTGCGTGCGAAACGAGGGGTTTGTCACGAATGAATTCACCTGACCACTTATACTTGCAATCATTTGAAATCACGTTGAAATCAGGTGCAATCACTATTTCAAATGATGGAGTTAAAAAAAAAATTGGTTTTTGATTTCATAAGATTTATTGCAATCATCAAAAATATTTGAAATCACTTTAAGTTTTTTTTGCAATCGTGCAATCAAAAATGAAATCACAAATTGATATCACAATGAAATCACTGGAATTAATTTGAAATCAGTAAATTTATTTGAAATCAGTGCAATCATTATTTCAAATGATGAAGTTAAAATAAACTTAGATTTTTAATTTCAAAAGATTTATTGCAATCATCAAAAATATTTAAAATCACTTTAAGTTTTTTTTGCAATCATGCAATCAAAAATGAAATCACAAATTGATATCACAATGAAATCACTTGAATTAATTTGCAATCATTTGAAATCAGTAAATTTATTTGAAATTAATGCAATCACAAAATTTATAAATCAACTTAAATACTGCTTGAAATCATATGAAGTCATTTGAAATATTGAATCATTGAACCACTAAACTGGCTAGTGACATACTCCTCGGTGCCAAACACGTAAACAAGGTTGAGGTTTTGCCAAGTAATTTAATAAAAGAATGTGAGGTATGTATGAGGGTGTGCTGCCACATGCAAGTTCTGCCTCTCACTCCCACTGCCTAGGGTGTGATGTTTCTTACATTTTACTTAAAATATTTAAGATAAAAAATCAGTGTATCGAGTTTTTAATGTGTCGAGTCTTAAAAATGATAATTCTTCTTCTTTTGTTTTAAAAGTTTGTATAAACGTACTTTTGAATGTTATATGCAAAACAAAGCTTTTTAAATAAAAATAATTCGTTTTTTAACTTTTTTGGGTTTATGAAAGTATGTTATGTTTCTTGTCTCTGAAAAAAACGTTAGCTGAACTTTTTACTACAATCATAGTCAACATTCTTAAGACATATCCAATTCAGTTGTAGAAGAAGAAGTTGTCCGAAGAAGAAGGAATTAAATTGGTGAACAATAGGTCAGCAAGACCCATGAAATCTTCTCGAAAGAACTTTTTTCCGATATTTATAAAATTTATATCACAAATCTTTTTTATTTCAACTAAAACCTAATATCGGTCAATAAATTTTGAGACAACAAATACCCCCATAATTGACATAACGATCGACAACAGAGTCCTTAAGATAACAAAAATAAGATTCACTCCTTAAACGTGTGGCATTAGTATATCAAAAGAAAAAAAAAGTCAGACTCTTAGGACTCTTACACAAATCCTTTTTGTCTATATAGCCCACATATTTATGGAAGATATTCTCATAAATTCTGAGCAATTTAATCTTATGTCTTGAAACATATCCTAACCCTAATTCTGGGGACCTATGTATATATAGAACAACAACGACATATCTGTAGGAGTTCTCTAGAGACAAATTCAATGAAAATATGATATCATCAACATCATCGTCATCATCGATGAATCTCCAGTTCTATGTATGAAAATAACAATGCAATCAGTTATTAGAGTATTAACTAATTATTGCGAAGACGATTCCCAAGAGAGGCAGACTCTTATCCGATTGAGTTAATTCAACTGGCTTGTATAGATAGCAGTTCAATTGTGCAATAATTCAGCTCTTGCGGAGTATTCAATTCAAATGCAAACATCATTGACAAAATTTTAGCATTATACTATTTAGAATCGAATATCGGACGACATAAAACAGGTTGTGAGAAATTTTCCACTGAGTGAGCACCTGAAGGATGTAAACGACATTCTGTTTGGACTGATGGAGTACTGTCGACTTGCCATTCTTCATCCTCCCGCTCTCACGGATATGTTGATCTTTATCTGTGAAGATACATGAAAGCAAAAGCAACTGAGTACCCACAATGGGTCCGTCCTATACATGTATAGTATACATAAATATGTGGATCCCACTTTTATATAGTTATGCATTTAATGCTGCATACTTATGTATGCATTTGTATATATAAGTGATAACCTCGTTATTTTATAATACATACGTGTTTTGATTGTGCAAGGTTAATTTTTTTATCCTGAAGGATAAAATAATGGATACCGAAATTTTTCAATTGTTATGAGTGGAAACAAAAGTTCTGACAGGCGTGTCCGTCCAGTCATATTTATATAATAAGAACACTTCAAATGAAAAAGATTACTTATTGAGCTTGTTAACTTATAGCCTGACATATTATATATGTACTATACTTTTTGAGGAATTTATACGAGTCCCATTTCTGCCAAATATTTCTGGACGAACTGTGTTAACAAACAAAATTGTCGAATTAAGGACAACATAACACATCAACAGATCGACATGTCATATCCACGAGCGTTCCATGCATACCGAAAAGTCACTGTTTGGTATGGATTTTGGGCTGGCGGCGTCATAGGTCCCTATTTCTTTGAGAACGAAAACGTTGGCCAGGAAAACAAGGTCAACGGCGAGCGCTATTTGTATAGGTCGATGATTTCCAGCTTTTTTTTTACTGAATTGGTTGGAAAATATATGTAGATGCGTCAAGCTGGGTCCGCAATTTTGGATTTTTGTAAATATAATGATGAATTAGTCGTGTTTTTTTGGAAAAGCTATCCGTAGTGAAGTTTTATTTTCCATACAAAAAGGAGAAGTCAAGTCTCATTGCGGATAAATTTTCGACTTTCATTCGAGTATCGATCAAAATGTTTGTTATTGTTGGTACGAATGATGAATTCATGTATCTCGATAGGGGTAAAGTTGTAGCGGCTTTAAAGTGTGATCTTGTTTTATGTTCGATGGCCCACAAACATACCCATATCTCGAAACAAATTATCAGTTTTTTTTTAAGGAAAATCAAATGGTTTTTTAAAATAATTTATATGTACATAGGAGGACATTACATTTGCCAGTACCATCCAAAAATGTGTTCTTGTTGCCATGTATTAATAATGTTCTGGAACCAACTTGACAGGTAAATAATTGCCTTTATGTTGAGTGTGAAAAATTTTTAATCCATGGATCAGTTAACTCGGATGTTAGAATTCAAATTACAGTTTATTTTTGATTAATAAAGCTGTTACTCTTTTAACCGATTTTTAGGGCCAAATATGCAAATAGTATAACTAAGGCTTTACCACGATTGTTCAACAAGCCCTTACAAATCCAATTTGGACATTTGCAGAGCTTATAGTGCTAACTGTCATCAATAGCAATATATTTCACATTTTGTAGTTTGAAACATCTGAAATCTTGACATTTGCAAATTACCTATTTAGTGCGAACCGTCATCGCAAAAGCTGTATAGAAATCGTTAATAAGTTTTGGTTTAAAGTATATGCTTAATTTTTGGTTCCACTAAATATGAAACAGACAGTAAAACACTCTGGGGGTCTAATCTGTATTTCGTTCCGAAAGTAAAATTTTTCGAAAACGGATAATTTGTGTGTATTTTGTTTTTATATTACAAAAACAACACAAAGTAAATTTTTTCTTTTCGAACGATTTGACTTTTGGAACGAAAATACAGAGTAGACCCCCTGTTCCGGAAATTCCAATGAAATTTAAAAAGAGTGTTCACTCGAGGAAATTAATAACATGTGTGCAAAAACATATCTTTGCTACGAACAAACCCCATTTGATCTTGTGTTCATCATTGTGCTCAACAAAATTTCAATTACATCTGTAAGAATGCCAATTTGCCATGAATTATAACATGAAATATGTTTTAAAATTGGAGTTTTTCGATTTGTTATTACCACATTTTCTTCTACATTTTCCGTTTTAGTTTTATATGTGTTTTTCTCTTTGAACATATTTCTTTTATAAATAGTTTTTTTTTTCATTTTATTCTGTCTGGCAGTTCAGTAGTACCATACTTCAAATACAAAAACGCAGCTACCGATGCGGCTGTGGATGTTTTTTTTTTTTGAAATTTCCTACTTCACTATGTATAATTTGCCAAAAAAACACGGCTATTATTTTTGTGTGGACGGTGCTAATTTAGTACGGCAATGGCAAAATAAGTTCTCCATAAATGAAATTTCTAAAAGTCAAAATATGCCTTAAATTTAACGTACAGTAACATATGTATGTAAGTAAGATAATCGTAAAGAACTTGTTGAGTGCTCTGCAAACAGCTTTAAATCACTTTTCTATCGTCACTCCATCCTCATTAAAACGGGTTGCGAAATCTGTGGAACGTATTAGGGTCCTCAATTTTGTATTTTGTAAAATATAATGATGCATTATTTATTTGTGTTTTAGGTGCTTATTTAGTATACCTATACGGTAATAAAATAAGCATCAAAGTGAAGATCTTGTTGAGTGCTCTATCAAAAATTTAAAATTACTTTTCTATCTCACAATTTTCCTTTTCAAATCGTCCAGTGGAATCCGTGGAACGTATTGAAGCGTCAAGCCAAACTGGGTCCGCCATTTTGTATTTTTGGAAGTGTAATGATACAATAATAAGATGCTAATTATGTGCTAATTTAGTACTGTATTGGCGAAATATGTGCTTAACGATTTGGCACTGAAATTGGACTTGCAAATGTTGCAATTGAGTGTAGACTTTCTGAAATTAAATCTTTTCTTGAAAAAAAATATAATATAGAGAAACTAAGGGTTCATTAAGTGCTCTATAAATATCTTAATTTCATGCACCTATTTTTACTTATACAGTTCCTACAATCCAAATACATTTGTCATGACGCCACAAAAACGGTGGAGTAAAATAAGGGCCGAGGAATTAAGGCCAGCGGGTAATAGTTCCCACTTAGAAAGGAAGCAATGCCTAAAGGCATCAATTCCTTCCCAAAATGGCAGTAAGGGGGGGCATGCTGCGCCTCAGCAAACCCCCCTGTCTGGTCCACCATAATATTTGGGGTGTTTGTGAGTTTGGGTGGGTATACAAGTACCACGGGTTTTAATGCTTTTTTGTGGAAAGTCTTATTGCCACTTTGAAAAGGAATTAATGCCCGTGGGTGTTGTTTCCGATCAAAGTGGGAATTAAGACCCGCGGGCCTTAACTCCGAGGCCCTTATTTCACTCCACCCACCAAAACATCAAGCACGGTCTGCCAGTTCTGATTTTTGTAAAGGTAAAGACGCAGAAATAAAATGTTAATTAACTGGCTGAACAGAAAAGTGTATATTGTATAGCTGTAGCCAGCAGCTCTGTCTAAACGACTGTCGAAATGGAACTCATATGAGTAGCAAGCTTGTCCAGAATGGTGTATTACAGAATATCAATTTTCATTCAGGGATCTCATCAGGTAATTTTACTGACGACTATCGTCTTTTGACGCATTTGTTTTGGTTTTTTTTTTGTTCGTCAAATGTAAAAAGTAGCAAGCAGCGCACGCTAAAGTTGACTTTGAGTGAACTTGTACTACAGCATAGAATAATAAATAAATAGAACATCATCTCAGGAGGCTCCACCCACTTTTGCCTACAAACCTTCAAAACTGCTAAAGATTTAATCATGTATGCGTGTCCGTGCATTTCAAATGGGACTGTCGATTTTGGTGAGACAATATATTCTTACAATTTTGCATTTAGCTGTTCACACGTATTCACGTATAGAATAACGCGTGTAAAAATTTGTTTCTACGGGAGGTAACGGATGAGTACAAGTTGATGACCTGTGTACTAAGGCACTACAGCTATAGCTATACAGCTACACATTCTGGGCGAATTATAGGATTGGCGTTGTCCCGACTTTGACAGTGCAAAAGCTACAGCTACACCATTCTGTTCAAGCAGTAAGTGCTAATTTAGTATACCACAATAATGAAATAAGTGCTCCACGATCTGACCCTAAAATTGAATTGCAACATCTAAGGACTATATTGATGTAAGAGTATTAAAATGAAATGCGATTTTTAAGGAATTCAAGTTTTTGATTAGATATGTAGGTATGTATGTGATATTAAAACATATTTATTTTGTTGGTAGGTATATCCTATATATAAATATGTACATACATACCTATTTTATTCAAATAAAATACAGTTTTATTTTTCACTTTTTTATAGTAAAAAAAGTATAGCAAATGTAGATTCAATCATTTTCAACAGTAAAAGAGTTAACTTTGCCAGTTAAAATTTAATTATTAAACTAGTTTTCTTCCTTGCCATTAATTTTATCTATCACGGGTCCCTTGAGATTTTGCCCAACTTGAATGACTGATATATGTATGTAGTTTACATCGACAGCCTTCAGATTTGCGTTGGATAAATTTTTTGCGAGAATACCAATCTGACGTATTATATTGGCTTTAAATGTACCGTGAGTAAAATATTAGAGTTGGATTCCAAATTTCCTCTTTGGGTGTTTTCGAAGGATTTACAAGCTGCAGTGAAAGATATAATGAGGCGGCAGCTATTTCTGATGGACGATAGCTATAGCCAGTTTCCATTGAGTATTCAGTTGTGACAAGTTCCATGAAGTACTTGGACATTGCATGATGACAAACTTTGGCGCTGGCAGTTTTTGAAAAACGTCGGAAAAAGTGAATAGGTAATGTCCGAGCTAAATTAAAGTGTAGAGCACACATGATATGAATTTCCATTTCCAGAACTTTACTTTTTAGACTTTTTGTGTAAGAATTTTGCAATAACCGACAGTTATTTAAAAGCTGTATTAAACACCACCAGTTTCATTTACTTTCGGAAACAAGATTGGCTATTTAACCAGATCATTTAAAAGACCAAAAACAGATTAATCCAAAAATGCGGGCAATTCTGATTGACTTGATCAACGAAGTTCACCAACAGTTTCATTTACTTCCGGAAACATACAACATGATGATGTGTGCTGCATTAACTGACAGATATTTACAATCTGTAAGAACGACTTTCCACCAGAATCGTCAAATGGTTCGAATAACGTCGCTCTTAATTGCCTCCAAGCAGGACAAAGAACGCATCTTACCACCAATTCGTAATTTAATCTAGATTACCGATCGGTGATGTAGATTAAATTACGATTTGGTGGTGGGAGGCGTTCTTCGTCATACTTAAAAGCAATAAAGATCGACGTTACGACAACCATTTGAAGATCCTGACGGATAGTCGTTCTTACAGCCTAAATATCTGTCAGTTATTGCAACAAACATCATCATGTTGTATGTTTCCGGAAGTAAATGAAACTGTTGATGTACTTCGTTGATTAAGTCAATCAGAATTGCACGCATTTTTGGATTAACCTGTTTTTGGTCTTCTAAATTATCTGGTTTAATAGCCAATTGGGTTTCTAATGCAAAGAGATCCGAGTATATATTTCCCTGAGGTATTCCGAAACCAAAATTGGGTTTTCCGTATCGTCTGCATCAAAATTTTCCACCGCTGAATGTGGCTAGACATATAAAATCTTTATTTGTTTATTGAAAATTTGATACTTTATTTTCAATACTCACTTTTTTCACAGTGATCGTCGTTTGGTTGAAACCTTGGCAAAATATGCATTGTTGCAGCGGTAAAATCATTGAAATATTTTTGGCCATCTCTAACTGTACGAAGAACAGCACTATTTCCCAGCTTTCGGAGTCTATTTCCCAGCTTTCTAGAGTCTAGACCATTAATTCTCATTTGTCTTTTGTTTAGACATTTTAAAAATTTTAATTCGGAATTACACAACACAACAAATAATTATTTTAATTGATATTGAAGAGAGCCTCGTTGATTTGTTGATATTTTTTTTATAATATGCAAGTATGTAAATAAAAGTTTATTTATTTGTAGAAAATATTTTCATAAATTTTATCGGCTTTGCGTAAAGTCTCCTGTTCACCTATCACGAACCGTTCGGTGTCGTTCTTTTTGAAATGCAACTGATGGTTGATCTTAATCGAATTTCCATAAATAAATCTATTCTTTATAAGTTTTAGTTTGGAAAAACTCTTTCACACTTTAATAGTGTCATTGGTAGGGTATACCAAACGTAAAGTAAAAATGTATGAATTGTGAATAATTACATCAATTACACCAATGTTTTTTTTTTCTTTTCTGAGTAGAAGCTTATTTGTCTTAATTCGTTCCACAGATTTCGCAAACCGTTTTGACGAGGATGGAGTGGAGGTAGAAAAGTGATTTTAAGTTCTTTACGACTAAGGTACTATTGTTACTGTAAATTAAATTTTAGGCAAATTTTGTCTTTTGGGACTATCATTTATAGAGCAGTTAATTCGCTATTGCTGTACTAAATAAGCACTTATTTAGCACCTTATTATGGCATCATTACTTTTTCGAAAATTTAAAATGGCAGACCCAGCTTGACGGAAATGGAAAATATCCTCAGAATCAGAATACATGTCATACGGGGTACCTACTCTTCCAAACCCTAAAATTAAGAATCACGAATGTCGGCATTTGGTGATATGCCTCTATGCCCTTAAGCGGCGCAACGAATCAATCAATCTTTTAATACATACAAATAATATACTATATGTAATTCGGAATTCAGGACTTTATGATTCGCGATTCTGTTAAACAGGATTTAACGTGTAAAATTCATTCACATTAAACAAAATGTGTGTTACCCTTATTTTGAATTCATAATCTTTTCGCACTTAGACCTTTGTAGATCAGATATACTGCAAAAATATTATCCTGCCTTTTAACGCTGATGCGGAAAACATTGGAAGGATGTATGTACTGGCAGGCCCGTGCACAAGAGGGGGGGGTTCTAACGCCCTCCATGGGAATAATAAGCATACTGAAGTACATATCTTTCCTCAACAGAATGAAATTTTTTAATGAAAAGTGAACTATTTACATAACGCTCTTCATTTATGCATGATGATTCTCGTGACTTCTGCATAAACGAAGTTCAACTTTAGCGTCGACATTTGTAGCGAAGATGGGTTTCCATTTTTCAAATTTCAATCAAATACTTAACGTTCTGTCAATTTTGGCTGTGAAAAACCCAGCTGCCTTTTTCAAAACATGTTCGTGTGGAAATCAGGCGATGTTTCAATGAATGTGGGCAAGGCCGTAGCCAGACAATTATTTCGGGGGGGGGGGGTTATACTTATTCCATACATCAATCAATCTGTACCTTTCTGTAGATGTAATAAATAAAATTAGTACAGCCCATTAACCCAAAATCCACCAAACAGGACTTTTAGTTGCGATAATGATACTATTTTATGTATAAGGCAAGTTATGGATTCGTCAAAAAAAAAAAAATTGAGATAACAAATAAACATGATATTGCGATGATAATGAAGTAGACAAAAGTGTAATGGAAAATTGTGTTCGTCCGACTGCCTGTTTGCAGATCTGCAGCCTAAATGGATAGGCTGATTTGCAAACTTGGTTCAGAGTGTTTATTTAGTAGTCTCGCACTAGGCGTTGTTGAAATTGGAATTTTAGCTCTAAAACAATGGTAAATGTCATATAACAGTTTGTTAAAACTTAATTTTTCTAAAAATGGCCTTTACGATTTTGATAAAACAATCGAGATTTATCTTAAAACAGTACCTCCCATAGAACCGATTTTTTTAAATCAGATTTTCCCGCTAACAACAAAATCGATTTCAATTAAATTTAAAATTTAGAAAGCTTTTTATGATCAAATTCTTTTACATAACTTTTTAGATTTTTTGAATATGTTGGAAACGCGAATATCGAATTTTTTCAGATTTTTTTCCAGATGAACTACAGATTTCAATGTATTGAAATACTCATAAAATTGCAAAATATTTTTCAAAAATTAAAAAAGAAAACGGTTTAAAAAAAAAACTGCTTTAACGATGTTCAATATTTTTTCCTAGGTAGAGTTCTGCTAAAAAAATACAATTGCATACTTAGTTTTTCAACTCTCAAACAAATTTGAAAAACTAAAAGATTTTTCCAATATTTTTTTAAAATAATTTTAAGTTATTATTTATTAGGTAGGTACATTTATCATCACTCTTTAAGATTTTATTATAAAAAAAAAGTATTACATAACATGTAAGCATATCATTTTTATAAAATTAAATTTAATCTTCTGGCCTTCTGTGCTGCAAATATTTCTAAAAGTTCTTCAGTGTCAATCTCAATTTGTCGATGAATTAACATTAATGCCAATCCTGTTAGTCTTTCTTCGCCGGTAGAATTTCTAAGGTAAGTTTTTAGACGAAAATGTTCTTTCCGGTGTACACGTTGAAACCGGTAGTGTCGCCAAAAATTTGAGCGGCTTGTGGATGTTAGAAAACAGATCCTTATTGCATTCCCCAAGAGCTGTTATTGCACTCTTTGAACGCTCTGTATCTTTTTGTCTATGGCATTTTGTCTTCCATAACGTAAACTGAGCTTCTAAAGTGTCCCAATCCAAAAAAGATCTATAAAATTTGAAGTTTTCTTCGTTGTAATTTTGTTCATATTTGCCGCCAAAGATCGATGGAATTAAAATGCACAAAGAGGAAAGTATGGACTTATGATTTTCAAATCTTATTTTAAGCTGACTTAAAAAGTCATCTAAAAGAGGAATCATTATACTTATCCTAAAATAGGTTTCAGGATCCGTTGTGCTCAAGTTTTGTCTGTGCTGTTGCTTTGACACAATTCGTGGAATTTGGAGTTTTTCATCCACAACACATATTACGTTGTTGCTCATTCCTTTTTCCTATTGCTGGCAAGAGAATAGAAACGCATGGAATGAACCGGCTAAAATGTTGCAAGTTACAATTGCAACTATATAAGTGGAGTAACGAAGTTGAAAACTAATGCACACAAGGACAAAATTAGTTTATTTGGAAGGGAAATAAGAATATACGTTTATACTATACATATTGTTTCATGTAGATGCATACACATACCTATCTAGGTATACTAAATTTCCTTGAGGCGTTTAGTTATTCATCATGTGCAATCGAAGCAAAAGTAACCTGGCATCCTGAGACTGTGTTGTTTGAGGTTGTATTTAAAAACTGTTAGAGCTACCTTACTAAATTCGGTGCAGTGCAATAACACCCGCGGCAATAACCCCTGCAGGGGTTATTTCCCAAACGAAAAGGAAATAACTCCTGCAGGGGTTAAAATTTGTTTGGGTTTATACCCCTGCAGGGGTTATTTCCTTTTCGTTTGGGAAATAACCCCTGCAGGGGTTATTGCCGCGGGTGTTATTGCACTACAACACTAAATTCATCGAAAATTATGTTGGTACCTAACTACGTAGGCTTAAAACTAAAATCAGAAAGTTTTGAACATAATCACTAATTATTTGAGCACAAATTTCATAGTTATGCGAAAAAGGTTGAATTACAGATGCATTTCTAAAAAAATCGGGGGGGGGGGGGGGGTTGAACCCCTGTGACCCCCCCCCCCCTTGGTTACGGCCTTGAATGTGAGCAAAATGGAAAGAGAAGGTTTTTAAATTGAAATTTATTCATTCCTAAACAACTTTTACAAAAGCAGACAAAGTTCGACCATGGGAGCATCTCAAAAAATCCAATTAAAAATGGCGGTTTGAAGAATCTAAGCGTGTTATAATAGGCTGTAATTTCTACTTACTCTTTGGTGTTTTGTGTTAAAGTCAGAATGTATCGGCGGACATCATCCGATTTTAGAGAACCATATTAACAATTATAGCCACAGTCCTACATGCTGCTACTAAACTTGATTTTTGTCCTTGACTAAGAAAACAGTTACAGGGTGTATAAGCATTACTTTTTCGACATCGACTTTAATAATTAAAATGGCTATCTAAAATTAATGACGTCCAATAGCGCTAATAGGCATTTAATAGGCCTACACGCTGACACTAATTTCTATTTTTTATTGATACTTACGTCGACTTTTTGTTTGACTTTGGAAATAGTTATAACGTGTAAATCGGAGTTAATCGATCAAAGTAAAGATGTTTTCTTATTTTTTCAAATGGCAATTATCCATATTTTTTGGGATACTGCACGTCTAGATACTTATACTTAAAAATGCGTGCTTCATGTAAAATTAAACTTTTATTTATGAAAAATTTAAAATTTCTTGTCGTGTTTAATGAACTTTATAAATATGAATAAAATGCAAACACCCCCCCCCCTAATGAGCAATTCCTGCGCTCGGGCCTGTGTACTGGTTCATTTAATGATGGCTATAGCAATAACCGTGCGAGGAACTCAAGAAGCTTTCTCCGTAAACACTATTGATCATCTCAATCTACGGTTGATTTACCCACAAAAAAAGATACACGAAACTTGAAGTTTCCAAAGATAAAACAAACAAAAAAAATAAAACACGGAGATTCCAAACATTAAACAGACCTACGACAATAATTATGTTATGTTTATGTATTACAATCTTGTAAAACTCTGTTATTAGAAATCAATAATAAATTACATCAAAGAATTGCATTCTGCAAGGCAAACTATAGGTGCCAAACTTACCTGAAGACTCTTGATGAGGAGATAGAATCGGCATATAAATGACCTATCAGAATATGTCATCAATGCGTCCCCATACCTCTGAATGCCACCTAAATTGTACACCAGACCATTGTTGAGAAACAGTCCAGCTGAGTAAGTGATGAAAAGCGGTCTCTGAAAATGGGAGGAAAACACAAAAGCTTAACTCTCATCAAATTCATCATTTACACAGTTATAAGTATATACATATGCATAAAAAGGAATAAAGCAATCTATCTATAATACATACCACGGACAGACTCTCTTGCATGTCAGGCAAGTCGAGATGCGCCAGGCCAAGCTCTTGTAAATGTGCTAATACCATTGGAATTACCATATCGACTTCTTCGTTTATGTTCGACCAACCGACTTCATCTGATGAAAAGCTGGAGCTGGTACTGGCATTGATGTTGGTGGTATCCTCATCATCTGCTTTCGATTTCGTCTCCGGCTCTGGCTGCACATTGTCATCCCGGCGTAATCGTCGCAATTGGCGATGATGGTTGTTCTCGAAAGCCGTTGATGGCTTCCCTGGTATGTCTGATGCTGCAGTAACCATTGATGCAGATGTGTTCATTGATTGCACGAACAACTGGACTATGTCATTATTGACTTTCGTTCCACCATCATCCCTAATAACCCTCATCGAATCTAACGGAAGCTGAGAGCTTGTTAGTTGATGGTTCTCATTCTGGCTTTAAAGACACAGAAAATGGAAACAATGAGTGGGTGATAGCATAAAAAGAGGGGACGTGTTTCAAAAACTGAATCCACTTGAATTGTATGATGATTCTAACATATGTCGATTTTATTTCCGTCAGAGGATTTGATTAAATCTCAGAAAAGCATTTAAGCATATCAGAGACAGAGGCAGAACTGCTGGTCGCTTGGTGGTTGGGTGTTGATGTTCTTTGAGAATTTAATTGAGTTCGGTAGATATATGCATTTAAGGAAATCACAGACAGGCAGGATGATGTTGAGAATTGATGAGTTTGTGTTCTTGAAATCGAGATCTCGTATAGTGAGGTATCAATGTAGAACATTTTGCAACATAGGTGATTCAAAATCTAGTTTTAGTGTCTTATGCGATTTGGTTAATATTTGTTGAGATGAATATGCAGATGGGTAGCAGAAAAAACTCTGATAAGATCTTAAATGAGTTGAAAGCTTTGTCATTATTTATTGAAAAGATTAATCTATCAATTTGATCTACAGTTTTCGCAAAAGTTTAAAGCATGATGCGGGGAGTGAGATAGTCTGTCACTAATTTTATTTTTACTTGTAATTTTTGGTTCTGACATTCAACAAATTTTTGTAGGTGTCATGCATGAGGCAATTAATGTCTATCAATGGAAATAAAACATTCAGGGAAATTCGTTTAACGGTACCTGCAATATACCTACCGGTTTTTTTTTTTTTTTTTTGTGAAATCAATATTTTGAACAGGACCGATTTTTATAAAACTTAGGTTTCAGATATGAACATAAAATTTCTTCCTCTTTTTCTTCGCCCGATCTAGATTCTCTAGTGGGATCACAAATTTGCCACTCCTATACTTCACCTTCTGATCAGCTTGTGAAGTTCGTCAGGTTGACCTTAGAAAATTTTGGAAAGCTTCCCGGTTATGGATTGCTCCATGTCTGAGGCCAACTGAATGCTGGTGTTCCTTCATTTGTTTTTTCCAGGAATTCTTGAGCCCGCCTTTCTCCCGCGATTTTATCGGAACGTATATGAAAGTGTCTTTTTGACAGGGTTCTTAGCGTCTCTCCTAAGTACGTAAAAATACCAGCTGAAATCGTCGTGATGTATCTTATCACAAATGGTATTTTTAACGTTAATGCTTCATTGGATCTTTTTTTTTCTTGTACATCTAACATTGTGATATTGTGAACCGTTTGTTAAGTAAAGAAATTTTTAGTTAAGATGGCAGAGTTCTCAGGCCCATTCATCGACCCTACGCTTACGCGATGAAACCTTCAGTTATCTTCACTTCTTCAGTTATAATATGACGGTTCTCTTTGTTCTATTGAATGAACTCAATTAATACCATGGCGGTTGTCTTACTAACTTACGGTAGCGCTACAGTCCGGGGTAGAACAGGGCCTCAGCCAACAAACTTCTTCCAGGCGGCTCGGTTTCTTACTAGCTGCCTTCAGTTTTGTACGCCATGTTGGTTAAGGTCCTCTTCCACTTGCGTGCGTCACCTGCTACGCTGTCCCCCTATACTGCGCCGTCTCATGGCTGGATTCAAAGGCCAGCCGGGCCGTATTTTGGTGTATTTTCACTTTTGTGACAAGGTAGGTGTCTCTGTACAGCCCGTACAGTTCTTTGTTATATCTTCTTTTCCATCCTCCATTTACGCAGATAGGACCATAGTTCAGGCGGATAATTTTGCTTTTAGTTTTAGTTTTAGTTTTAGTTTTAGTTTATTTTGTCAAGATAAGACAACAAATTACAATAAATTACAATAAAAAGCTTAGTTATTATAAAAAAAAGGAAAAACAAAATGAATTTAAACATTTTTTGGGAAAAGTTAGAAAGATCATGAAGTTAGAAAAATCATGAAGAGACTTCAGCCATCATTCTTTGCAAGATTCTTTTCTTAAAGGTATCTCTACTAATATTAATTGAAAAACAGTCAAAATAATTATTGAATGTCTTGGAACATCGATTAAAGGTTTCATTCGAAGCATAATTAGTCCTTGAGTTCGATTCTACTAAAAATTTCCTGTGTCGCAAATTGTGAACGTTGATATTTACAGATATTTTGGAACAAAGAAAAGGTGAATCTATATTACCTTTGAAAAGATCAAACGCAAATAAAGCCTCAGACAACTTTCTACGATTACGAAGACTACACATATCAATAAGTAATAAACGATGAGAATACCGAGGCAACACAAAACTATCAGTACTCCATCCAAGATCCCCCAATGCAAATAGTAAAAATTGTTTTTGGACAGATTCAAGTTTCTTAATATCAACATCATAATACGGAGACCAAACAACACTGCAATATTCAAGCAGTGAGCGAATCAATGAACAGTAGATCGCTTTTGTTATGTAAGGATCATTAAATTCTTTAGATCTACGTTTGACGAATCCAAGCATACACATGCTCTTAGCGTGAATTTTGTCGATATGGTGCTTGAAAGTTAGTTTATTATCAATAAGAATCCCTAAGTCCTTTATTACGTCCTTACGAACTAATATTTGATTATCCACGGTGTAGTCAAAATTAATTGCACGTTTTTTCCTAGAAAATGAAATAATATTGCACTTTTCCACATTAAGCTTCATACCGTTCATTTTACACCAGTTAACCAGTGTGTTTAAACAATGTTGTAATGCTTGACCGTTAAGAGTGTTATTAACATTATGAAACAATTTAAGGTCGTCTGCATACAAAAGATATCTGCACCCTCTGAACAATAAGGGTAAGTCATTTATAAATAATAAGAATAAAAGGGGACCGAGATGACTACCTTGGGGTACCCCAGAGGTGACATGGATTTGACGAGAAATAACATCACAAAACTTAACACACTGAGTCCGATTAGACAAATAAGATTCAATCCACTTTAGCAAGTTTCCATGAATACCATACTTTTTTAATTTATACAGAAGAAGGCCGTGGTCAACTTTGTCGAAGGCTTTGCTAAAGTCAGTGTAAATAGCATCAACCTGGTTCCCTTTTTCCATTTCCAGAAGAATATGCGACGTATAATCTGAAAGATTAGTAGTTGTGGATCTACCTTTCAGGAAACCATGTTGATGCTCACTAATGATAGGTTTTAGTACTACACTCAACTTATCAGTCACAATTTTTTCAAATAATTTAGGGATAGCTGACAATATTGCAATTCCCCGATAATTGTTAATCTTAGACCTATCACCGTTCTTAAATATTGGTATCAGGAAAGAATTTCGCCACTCCTTAGGAAAAAAACCACTAGAGAGAGAAAGGTTGAAAAGTGCAAGTAATGGCTTGGCAATACTATCAGCGGTTTTCCTTAAGAATGACGTAGGAATGCCGTCGGGACCACTGCCCTTGTTAACATCAATACACTTCAGTTCACGGACAAGTTCGAACATAGTTATTGACATAGAACTCAAATACATATTGTTAACTTCAATGTGTTGGAAATCATTAACATCAAACGTTATAGAATCATTATAGACTGATTCAAAAAATAAAGCGAATAATTCACAAATATCATTTGATTCAGAGCTAATACCACTCTCCGAATGCATTGATGATGGAAAATTGTTAACATTACGTTTAAAGTTGACAAATTTATAGAAGAGACGAGGATTTTTCTTTATCTTAGAACCTGTTTTGTACACGTATGAATCATAACATATTTTATCATATCTTCCGAATTCATCGTTGAGGTTAAGATACAGTTGGTAATCATTTGGTTTGGAGGAGGCCAACCATTTGCGATGAGCCCTGTTTTTACGATTTTTTAAGTTAGATAAAACCTTATCATACCAGGGAGGAGCACTACTAAGGGTTGTTATTTTTTTAGGAACGTAGTTATCAAAAACGAAATGCAAAACTGAAGAAAGTTCTAGAGCTTTGTCATCCACGGAAGAAAGCAGTCTAAAGCGTTTTCATTCACCTTTAGTAATGCCCATGTTTCTGCACCATATATAATGAGCGGTAGAGAGGGCTCTGCAGTTGCCTTCTTAGCCCAAAGAAACAGTGATTGGCAAGAGTAATTCTTCGTTGATAGATACACAAAGTCACCCAACACTGACGTTATGTCCAAAACGTCAGTGTTGGGTGTCCTTTCTTGTTGACAGCATATGTTTGGTCTTGTATTGATTAACCGTTAAACCCATCTTCTTGGCTTCCTTCTCAATACTCACGAAAGTACCACTGACAAGCATTGTTCTTTCCATTATGTCAATATCGTCGGCGTACGCGAGTAATTGGACGGCCTTTTGAAATATTGTGTTTCTGGTGTTGACCTGAAAATTTTGCACCATTATAAGCTTTTATAAGGTCCAAACTTTAGAATTTGGCAAGCAATAGCTAGTAAAGAGCTCTTATAAGCCAAATTTTTGCAAGCCACACATTTCAAACTTTGAAAATTAAAAAAAAACAGCTATAAGGCCTTTAAAAGGAAGTTTGACAAGCTCTATACAAGGCTTGTAGATAAAGGTTCAAAATAGTTTGTATTAGGCCTTCCGAAGTTGTTTACTGATAATTTTAAAGAAAATTGCTGCTATAAGGCTCACCACGACAAGTCAATGCAAACAACTTGTGAAAGGTTTGCCTATAAATGCTTAATACGAATTTAATTATTCTGCGTATATGTCAATTGTCAGTCTTATAAATAACCTCTTAGTAACAACATTACAGTTCTAAAGAAAAAAAGGAAAGGTAAGTATCAAAAATCTTTTAACCGAAAAGAAGTGCTTACAAAAATAATTTATTAATATGAAAATATGAAAAAACTAATAAAGATAATTATTTCTCTCCCTTCACCGTTAACATTTTCTTCATATCATTTTCTTCGCATCATATTTTTCTGAACAACAAAGTGGCGTAGAGGTAGATTGCTGGAGTTGTGCGTGGAAGTTCTCGATTCTGTGTTCAAAATCCAGGTAAACAAACACTTTTCTTTTTGATTAAAAATATAATTTTAATCTTTACAGAATACAGTCAAAATATTTTTGGGCCCTGACTGCGAAGGAGGAAATATCTAAAAATACAAATACAAAAATAAAAATATTGCTTAATGTACTAATACCTGAATTTTTTTTAATTTCTTAATATGGCCTTTATAAGGCATTATATAAACATTTACGGCAAGCTGTCATTAATAAAATGCTTGGATAAGTCCTTTTTACAACATCTAAGACAAGCTATTAGGTATAAGCTGTCATTAAATGGGTTGTATAGAGCCGTTTTATAACATCCAAAGCAAGCTATTTCCTGATATAGAACCTGCCACCAAAAGTCTTATAGGAGCTATATAGCTTGCGCAATGTGCGCCAAAATAACTTGTATAAAGCCTTTTACTATTTCTATAGAAGTCTAAAAATAGCTTGTGTTGAACCTAATACAAGTTAAATTGTTAATTGGGTACTGAAGTCCAATGACAGCACATCGCCTTGTCTAAATCTATTTTTGACATCAAAGGTATCGGTGAGGTCCTTAACGACTTTAATGGAGCAGCGTGAAATCTCCATTGTCATATACTGCTTAAACGGACGAGTTTGGTAGGGATGCCAATAACACTAAAAATTGATCTGTGTAGTTCGTCTCTATAAATGCTGTTTCAAATATCTTGTGGGGTTTGTCACGAATGAATTATCATTTGAAATTACATTGAAATCAGGTGCAATCACTATTTTAAGTGATAAAATTAAAAAAAAAATGTTGGTTATCGATTTCAAATGATTTCTTGCAATCATTAAAAATATTTGAAATTACTTTAAGTTTTTTTGCAATCATGAAATCAAAAATGCCATAATGAAATCACAAATTGAAATCATAATGAAATCACTTGAATTAATTTGCAATAATTTGAAATTAGTAAATTTATTTGAAATCAATGCAATCACAATATTTTTAATCATTCAACTACATATTGAAATCATTCTATATTGAAATCATTCAACTACTAAACCGCCTATATAGTGACAAACACCTCGAAAGATCTGCCGTAGTGCGAATATTTGGTCGGTGGTAGACTTTGCTGGCCTAAAGCCGCACTGTTGTGGGCCTATCAGGTTGTTGACGAACGGCTTCAAGCATTCACATAGTACGGCTGAGAAGATCTTGAATGCGATGTTCAGGAGAATAATACCTGCACAGTTGGTGCAGTCCCTTTCTTCAGGACCGGGTAAACAATGCTGAGGTTCCATTCATCGGGCAATGCTTTCCTCCGACCATTTTTTTCAGATTATTTCGGCAGCAAGGCCTTCAGCTCCAGCAGCTTTATTACTCTTAAGTTTATATATAGCAACCTTCACTTGATGTAGGTCATGTGGGTGGAATTGTTGACTTGCTTTGTCTAGATGTAATGGTGCAACCTGTATAGCAGAGGAAATCGGTTCTTCATCGCCGTTGTACAATTTGCAGAAATGATCTTTTCAAATTCTCAGAATTGACTGTGATTCTACTATAATGTTCCCCTGATTATCCTTGCAGGCTTCGGTTTGGGATTTGTACCCTTGTGATGTTCTTTTTATCTTTTGATAAAACTTCTGAATTTCATTTTTGTTATGACATTCCGCGTGCTTCTCATGCTCCTTCTTTTTGCTTCTGAGAAGTCGGTGTTCCTCTCTACTATTATACGAGTAGAGCTCTCGCGCTGCTCTAATTTTTCTTTGTAAAGCTGCTTTGTATGATTGTTATTTCGCTGCATGTACTTGCCGACATTCTTTGTCAACAAAGGGATTTCATTGTGGTGGTTGTCTTAATCCAACCTAATCAAAGGCGGCATTTCTAATTGCTTCCTGGCAATGTTTCCACTGGTTTTCGATGATTGAAGGTGGCGGCATAGGACTAGTTAAGTGGTTACGAGTGACTCGATCGGATAAGGACTTAGCGATCTCTTGGGATTGTAGCAGGCCGACATTGAAATTCCTCACAGTGTTTCGATGTTTTGGGCTTTGTTTTGGATTTATCGTAACATTACCTTGGTTCCAAAAAATAGTGGTCCGAGTCGACGTTGGCTCATCGGAAAGTTCGGACAAAGTTAATTGAATTCCATCCCAAAGCACCTCCGATTTACTATAACTTTAACATCATTCAATAGGTGTTCTATAGGGTTATAAGATCGGGACTTCGTGGCTGGCTAGCTCAAAGTATCAATGTTTCCGAAAACCGTGTTCTTAACCACATTGGCTGTAGGTTTTGCGTCATTATCAAGAGTTAAATTCAGCTGATTGGCATTGACTTTATTATCAAAAAATCAAGCCCACAAATAATAATCATGTTATGGGTATCATTGACTTAAGTATAGGTACCTGTGTTCAACTTACAAACCTTTCCTAGTCTACTGGCGATTGGTATAATACACCAAATTCCTCATAATGTTCATATTTTTTTCTTTTTATGAAACTTGTTTTAAATGACTCTAACCACTAATATTTCAACATATAAAAACATAAAACTAACCCACAATCCTTAAATTTAATTGAATCTATTAAATTCCATCAGGTCTTCTTATTATACATATATATATACCTATATATTGCACAGCCACTTAAAATTCCATGTTTATTTTGATTATTCTTATAATTAAAATTTTCCTTGTTCCGAGTGGCCTTTTTTCTTGTCTCGGTAGACTTAAAGGATTTCTCCAACACCAAACCAAAAAGCACACAGCAGAAATCCTTAATCTAAAGAAATACCTATACCATGGTTATCTTTCATCTCTAGAACCTTAATTGCAGGAAATGCCACACTTTTTCTCCATTTTCTTTTCCAGGATTGGCAATTAAATTGATAACCATAACCACACTTGAATAGGCCGAGCTGTCCCACACAAAAATTATGATTTCCAGGCACGCAACGCATTCCAAACCGCCACCAACACCACACCCACTGCCACCCTATTTCGCTCAAAATAAACAAATTCATTGTCTTTCTTTTTGTTTATTCGACACCCCTTCTATATATACAATCCACCCCCATCCATTTCATTGGAGTAAACATCACCCAAAGTGTGAAAATAGCCTTACCCCCCCCCCCCCCCCGAAATGGACTTGTTTATCAATTTATGCTCAGCTCTTGGGATTGTGATGGTGAAGAGCATGGTATACGATTTCTTTGCGTGCCCCAAGAATTAACAGCGTTCTGTCGAGGAGGGTGTCTTCTATCTTTGCTGACAAAGATACAAGAGTTTGTGGGGTTAGGGGGAATATTTGTGGTGAAAAAGTGCTGCAGAAGCGGATAAACAAAATTACAGATCAATTTGGATATAAATACAGGATAAGAAAGACTTATTTATTTGTTCATACATTTATTTTTTCATATGTATGTATTTACTTTATTTGCCAACACTATTATGTATGCCAATTTATAGACACGGACCATGTTTTGTATAAACCTTATCCATTTAATGAATGGAATGTTCAGAAGTGGGAAAATATCACCTTGAAACAGGTGACAAAACGCATTTGCCCGGATTTTTTATGTGTGTCCTTCGAACTATATAAGAGGGTGCAGGGATATAATATCCTTGACACACACAGAAACCTGGAAATGAAAATCACTTCAGAAAATAAAATGGGGCATTTCTGATGTGTATAGAACGTGATTACGTTTAAATGCCGAGACAGCAATCAGCATTCAAATTAAATTCGTAATGGGGAAAAGGTGGGTTGGTAAATATTTCAGTGTCAGGAGCAAGAACATACGAAAATTACAAGAGATAAGCTAAATTTGGTCGACTTTTAATTTTAATTTTGAAAAAAGGTTAGGTTGATAAAAGGGGGGTTGTTTGAAGAAAAATTCTTTACATAATGTTTAAAAATAGAACTAGGTCAGCAGGTAAAATAAGTTGGTTAAATATATATGTTAATTTAACTAGAAAATATGAAACACATGTTAAACATTGACGATGAAGTATTATGGTGAATGCGGGATAAGCATGAGGCCGCATAAATTAAAGGAAAACAAAAACTCAGACATTACCGGGATTCCAATTTATTTGATTATCTGTTTGTTGAATCCCTCATATAGTGGTATGCAATTCTTCTTTTTCTCATCAGAAATTTGTTGTTAATATGAAAATTAATATTCTGGGGATGGTTTTCGTAATACCTATGTTCAAAAGCAAAACAAAAGTTGGCATTCTCTGAAGCAAATAAACTGCAGAAATTGGATAGCATTAAAGTTATTATTGCAATACAATTTTAGTCTTAATGGATTTTTCCCCCAAAAAAACACAAACATATATTTTTCTGATCACAACGATGAACTGTGGGTGTTGAGAGAATCTCATTGCGAGTGGGAATCTACTCCACATTGAAAAGTGGAGCAGATTCTTACTAATAGTGCAATAAATTACAGATCGCCGATTAGAAGATTATGTGGGCAACAAACTAGTAAGCCCTATGAATCAGCTGGACTACAGGACTGACGAGATCATCACCCAATGGCTTAAAGCAGGTATACTCAACCTGCAGCCGGTCGAGCTTTTATAAGTGGCCCATCCTAACAATGTTACAAACATTGGTTGCCATTGTCAATCATATTAAATTTCGTTTGGATCAAGAAAAGATATGGTCGATTAAAATATTGAAAGATAATAATTTTTCTTCTTACAAAGCAAACATCTTTTACCGAAGTTAATTTCATTAAGAAGTAATAAATTGGCTTTTCTAAGAAGTCATTTGAACAGGAATAAAATGGAGGTATTAGAAGGCTCCGGGGTAACTAAGGCATTTTACTAAATGTATTACGTTTTTGGTAAGAATATAAAATTATAAAGCCAGCAATAATTGCAGAAATTTCAATGGAATGTTTTCCTTAGGTTTGCATGTTTAGCCATATACTTTTGATCAATTAGGCAACAATAAATAAATACTTTTCTAAAAAAGATCTGCAGCCACAGATTTTTTTTTTGTGGGAAGTATTAAATATGTTCAAATGTTCAGCACACTGCAATTTTTAAGTCTAACATTGGAAACAGATACTTCAGCAACATTGCTATGGCGTTTTTTTGGGTGCAGTGAAATAATTGAGACGCGGAATTAAGGCCCGTGGTTCTCAACTCCTACTATAAAAGGAAATTAATTCCTTTTCAAATTAACAATAAGACCCGCCACAAAAAGCATTAAGACCCGCGGTATTTGTACCCATTTCAATTCCTTTAGTGGGCTCGGCAAGGGAGCTTTCAGGGGGGAGCATGCCCCCCCCCCCTACCAATCTCAACTGTTGAGAAATAACACCAGCGGATTTAATTGCTATTATGGGAAGGAATTAATGCCTGTGGGCGTTGTTTCCTTTAGATATTTGGATATTTTTGGTGACCTATTCAATGTTGTTTCCTTTTAAATTGGGAATAAGACCGGAAATTCAGTCTGTGGTATGTCTGTCTGTCTGTCTATCTGCTTGTCTGCCTGTCATCCCTGAAGCCGATATTCTTTAAGCTAAGTACGTAGGGTTTTTAGTGTGACCGGCAGGGGGGGTTTTGGAATTTTCGTTCTAGGCCTTAAACTAAAGGTACATGACATATAACGTTTATAAGCTTATTTTTTTAAGTAGTCCGTGTTTACCCACTCTCCTTTATCTTTATCTATATTTCGATATAGGTACCACAGAATATAATCAATCATTCTCCATAAATGACATTTTTGTAGATGGTAAAGTAGAAATTTCCTGTGCCAATGTAGTAGACACTAATTCTTGTTTATAATATTTTCAATTTATTTTACGAAGTTAAGTTTAAATCACTTCAACTTTGAATAAACACTTTAAAATATTGTTCAATGTAGGTAGGTATCTACCTAATTTTCTGCTAAAAATAGACTCACATATCTTCGAAATCATTTAATTTAACTGAAATCGTTTAGACAGACAATAAAACCAAACGACAAATTCGCATCCCAAGTGATAGCAAGTATTTTATGTTTGCTATCTGCTTTGCATACCTAGGTACCTATTGTATGTATGTATGTATTTATTGAAATGGTTCAAATTCATGGTATGAGTCCATAGAAAACCAAACTATAGGTAGATAAAACATCTAGCAAATGCAGTTCATTGTAATATCTCTCTTTTTGCATCAACCCAGAAGCAATAGTATCTATCTATTAAAAAGCCGACCAACCGACGAAAACAACACAATTAACTAGTGCAACAACTATATCTACATAGCGATTCAATGCACTTTCCATACAAACACACAGAAACATACAAAAAATGCAAATATTTACCGGAATCAATTTCAAAATGAAACGTTTCCGGCTTTGGATCGTAAACATAATTCTGTCAAATCCATGTGCATACACATGCAGCTATGTTGTCAGCAATGATGGTCAATGGCGATGATGGCGCTCTATGCATAAAAGGCCAATAGTTCATTCTCATAAAGCTTCACTGTAAAAGTCAACTGGTCACTCAAATATGCATCGCCACAATGGCACAACCCAAAACATACAAATTTCTATGTCTGATTGATAGTAGCAACACGCACTGCCATGCTCTTATCAAATCTGCCGAATCTCAAAATCACATCCACCAACACTCAATCCGCCCATGGTATATATCTATGCACAAACAAGCATTTCCAAATATGTACACTGTGACTTCAGCGTGCAAGGTTCAATATTAGCGAAATGCTTACACCACCACCGGCATTGTGCGTCGTCGTTGGCTATCTATGGCACAGTTTTGTATCTATTATCTACTAACCTGGAATTGTGCACCATTTCAAGGTTGCCATTGACGAAAATCGCAAAAAAACAACTCACTAATGCACTCAGCAACGAACTAGACATTTCAATAGATCGACCGACCGGACAGATTCTTAATACGAAATGGAAGACTTTGTTTATTGTTTACGACGACGGACCGTGTTTTTAGACTGGACCGCTGCTATCTGTAACTGACACTAGTGTATAGGTTTTCACATCAAACACCGAAACGTAACCAGTACAACACTAACAATTTCACAAAAACCGAAACACAGTTAAAAATGTATCTATAGAATTTTTGTCCCGGATTAGTGTATAATAAAGAAGCACCACAACCAACTACAAACATATCACAGCGACGACATTCACATCAACTACAATTACGGCCAAAGTCAATTAGCATTCTCAAGTACTCGTACTTGTACCTATGAATGATAGCTAGTCTTAGCTCGTATCGTTAAGCTTGAATCCCGTTCGCGTTTGCATGCGGTAGGTAGATATAACTGTTAAGTTGCGTTGAAGCTTAATTGATGGAGGTGGTTATGTACTAAATATAAGTTGATCTGACAAATTTATTATTATTTATATCTTCGTGGTGTATCCGGTTTGATTTTTTCCGGAGGATCTTGCTTATAGAAAAAAAAAACAACAATATAGGTTCGTTGTTCGTATAAGGAGGGCCAGAAAAATGTTATTGTAGTATTGACTACTTGTTTAATATTAAAGCGTAGTCGGTGGGCACGAGTTTTATCGACCGTCGATCTTGAGAGGCGTAGAGTTACTGAGGCTATGATAAGCTTTCTTATGTTAACTATAAAATTATAGATGTTCTTCAAATTAAAGCTATAAGTAGAATTTGTAGAATATAGTAGATGAGATTATCGTGTTGTCTCTTTTTGTTCTAAATGAGGGAATGGTGGGGGAGGGTAAAGGTATGTTTTTATGTTTTTCACTTTCGTTTTCAACTTCTCGTGATTTAATGTTCACAAGCATTCATAAAGCTATACATTGTATAAGTCTAGTTGAGGTAGGTTCATAAAGTGGTTAAGATTTTGGCTCCAGTTTCCATGCAATAAGACCGGTAATTAATGAATATTTATTTGAATTTGTCAGAATTAAAGATTTGTAAAATTTTGGAAATGCATTTTTTTACGCACGTTTTTTTTATTTGCATATAAAATGAAGTGATTTACAAGGACGTAACCTAGAATTTGAACTTAATGGAAAAGGCCATGTTGTTCAGAAGAAGGTGACTGGAGGAAGTGAATTATATATGAAAAACTTGTCGACGAGAATAAAATAGCAGAAAATAAGTATGTAGATTTGTTTTTATGGAGTAATATGGGGAACGGCAGGTGCAGGTCGTACTCGTTACAGCTTTTTTTTTTTTTTTTTTATTTTTTCTCGAAAATAGTTTTTACGATTTTGATAAAACTTTGTAAACGTTGACTCTGCGTCTGCAGTGCTATTAATATGACTGCATTTCAGGATTTTGGCTAAAAATGCATATAACGGTGATTTGGTGTTACAAATTTCGCCAGAAATTAAAAGCAGATCAACCGATTTCATTTGACGTGCATTTTTGTCAGTCGTGTATTTTTTGTAATCAGGCTCGCAAAAAAAGCGATAAATACTAGATAAGATAGTGAAAAAGTGCATTATTGTTAACAAAAACTGATGGTTTAACAATTTAACACCTTTTTCTCGAAACCGCTTGATGAAACCCTTGATAGGTAGCATCAATCCTTATTGTGGAGAACTATACACTGAAAATAAAATGTAGGTAAAAATGCAGGTTTAGCAAAAAAAACTTCTGTTAACATACGTCCAATAAAATATTTTATCAAATCGATAAAGGTAACAAACATTTTTGTTCTTTTGTTGTTGTAACAAAACCAAATTGTTAAATTGACAAATAATATTTTTGGATACATAAAATATGAGGCTGTGAGTGCAAAAGCGGTGTAACCCACATTTTTTTTTCAATTTTGATAATTTTTCATCATAATAACGAATATAAAAAAAATCGAAATGTTTGCTCGAATAAACAAACATTTTGTTAGTTGGATAGAATTAATTTTTAAAATATGTTTTATGCTATATATATTTTTATTTAAAACGTTATTATTTAATTCTTACATTTTTCTTTAAAAAAATCGGAATAACTATTTCTCCATTTTAGATGTAATCGATATAAATGTAATGCAGTTGCAAAAACTTGCACTTGTTAGTCTTGTTACAAACCATGGAATTAAAAAAAAAATAAATTTATTATTATGTTGAAAAACAAGATATTTTTTCAAATAGCCTTAACTTGAGATCAAGTTTTATTGTAGCTTACATTTAACAGTTTGCTTAGCCAAAGCTGTTATAGTATATGGAAACAGGCCAAATAAAATTTGGCCCAGTGAAAAGGGCCCCAAACAAAAAATGAAAAATTGCCCCAAAAACTTGTTAAATTGGGGTGATTTTGCATTTATTGGGGACATTTTTCATTCCTCATTTTGGGGCCAAATTTCATTATGAAAAAATTGGCTACATGAAATTTGGCCCCAATGAAAAATGGCCCCAAACAAAAAAAATTAAAATGGCTTTAATGGCCACGAGGCAAAACAAAAACACCACCTCCAGTTGAAAATGATTGCAACGTGATCTTGCTGGTATAGTTCACATTAGCTTTTTGTCAAAAAAGTTATCTAAGCTAAGCTAGAAAAATCTTTAAATTGCGTAATGACAAGGTTCTTTTTGCTGGACGTCATTTAACGAGCCCACAAGCTAGTACCGGGCGAAACGCAATTTTTTCTTGGGCTATAGGTCGCTAAACGCTTTAATTTTGGATAATAATTCAGAAAACTCCACTTAATATAAATTGATGCTAAGTCTTCTACTTAGTTGAATATTTTTAATACAAAAAAAAACTTTTGAAATTAATTTTCATTATTAGTACTATTATAGAAACGGTCATATTCTTTACAACCAGAAAGCGTTTTAGCGGCCAATGGCGAGTCACAAGGGCACAAAGCGGAGCGATTTTTTTTATGTGGATGTGAGGTTCGGTTTGGGGTGTGAAAGTTTAAAATTCGCGCGAATTCATATCAGCAAAAACAAAAATTCGCGCCGCTTTCTGAAATTGGTTTTGCCTGTTTCAAGCGAAAAGAGAATTAGTGGCCCTTTGTCAGACACAAGGACAAACAGCACAGCGATATATTTTTTGCTGATGTGAGGATTGATTTGGGGTGAGAAAATTAAAAATTGGCTCGAATAAAAAGTACAAAATTAGTAAAAAAAAAAAACACATTTTTCATTTTTTGTTTGCGGCCATTTTTCGTTGGGCCCAAATGTAATGTAGCCATTTAAGCAAAAACCTCAAATGCAGTTATGAATACACTGCAAATAATAATGTTCACAAATTTTTTTCAAAATAGATAGATCGACTTGCAACCAACCTCCACCATCAGGGCTTCTAAAGCCATACTCACAAACAGTTTCGTCCCTACCACATCTTCTAAAGCTCCTTCATCAAAATTACCCCCTCCCCCTAAAGTCCACAACACCAGCTCCGTCTCATTAAGCTCCGATCCCCAAAAACATCACCCCAGCTACGTTCCCAAAAAAAGCTCCGCCCCCTGAGCCACCGAGTTGATGTGCCAGAACACTCTAATCACAACTACTCACGCAAAAGGATCTCTTAAATTCAACTCAAAGTTTACTTGTCAGCTAATTCTCTCCACTCCTTGGATCATCCAGTTTGAGTTTGAATACCTTGAAGGGCTAGATTCTTTGGAAAGCGATCATTTGAGTTTTATATAATAATAGCCGTATTTTATTATCCCCTCTAATCCGAAACGGATTGGAATTTTGCAAGATCTAGAAACAAAGTTGGATTTTGTGTTGTTGTTGTTTGCGTGTATTTTGCGACGCAAATCCATTCCGAGTCAGATCTGAGGGGATAATAAAATACAGCTAATAATAAACAAAAATAAAGTATTTAATTTGCTCACAAATAGCTTATTTAATCAAAAAAGGTAATTATTTCTGTTTTGTTAAATGCATTTGGTGCTGTTGTATCTACTTAACTATGCCCCTTCTCGGATACGCTCTTGGTGAATTAATAAACTAATAAACTGCTAAAACCAAATAATTAATGAAAAAATCATTATTAATAGGTACATACATTTTAGAATGAGATAAGTACCTACTTTAAATTAAGTATGGTGAATCATATGAACATGTACCTATAAGGAAATTGTTTTCGTAAAATGCATTATCATAAACACAAAATTATTTTGAATGACAAATGATTTTGCATCAAGTCAAAGAACTTTTGAAGTTATAACATTGACTTTACAATGTTTGTATTTTTTTTAAACAAAAAGAAAAACAATAAACTTGATCTGAATTTTTATTAGAAGCAGATATAATTTATTTGTGAATGTTGATTAGATGAGTTCATTGTTATTCTAATCCCATTGTGTCAGATTTTAACTGACCGATCGATATACCTATTCATACTATAGGTTAGGTATTAGCTACAAAAAATGTAATAGATTTATAATATATGTTTTAGAAACATAGTTTCGAGAAGGGATACAAAGATATGGATAATGGATATCAGATATGTATGCGTTTCCGCTATTAACACAAAAACTCTTCTTACACAATTATTCAATCAAAGAAGTTTGAATAGTGTTGATTAATCAAATTAAATACTATAATAATCAAACTAAAAAACATCGCGATACCTTATGTACTTTGCACAGTACACACTCAACTATAAGAAGGAACCCAATTGTAATAAAATAAAAGGCACGACTGGGTCATATAGGAATAGGAAATCAGCTAGAGCTTAGCAGCAAAAAAAACACAATCGTTCTTCTCTTGGATGTTGTGTTCTTTCATTTTCTGTACGTGAAATGTTTTTTTTTTTTTTTAATTTAAAATGCAATGATTAAAAAATTAATAAGTATCTACATTTAAAAAAAAATATGTTGAAAATTAAAATAAAAAAAACACAGTTTGCCAAAAAAAAAAAAAATCGTTGTATGCCAGCAGTTTTGAAATATTACAATATAGGAACTATACCTATAGTGACCGACGCCCTTAAGACAAAATCTCATGTTTGGAAATTCATAACTTTTCATGTACTGAATCGATTTAAATGATGATTAAATAATATTGAAGTGTACATAACTTTCAATTAGATTATTGAACTAATAAGTATGTTAGAAACACTAAAAATAAATAAGAGACTACATTAATATCCTACCACTTTTTTAGTAACCGGCACCATGTTTTCAGACGTGGACACTCCATTAATGTCAGTAATGGACACCCCTTTTTTGTTGCCGGTTTTGAAAATAATAACAACTAAACATCGAAAAAGAACTATTTTTTTTTTTTTCAAATATTACACTGTTAAAATAAATTTGTAATATCAAAGATATAAAATTAATAATGATACAAATTCTATATATTAATATGAAAATTAAATTTGAATAATAATCGAGAAAAGTCCACTTAAAATAAAATGGTGCTAAGTATCTTCTGTTTGGATGAATATTTTTCAATTATTTTTCATATGAGTATATAGAATTTGTATCATTATTAATTTTATTTCTTTGTTATATCTTATCATTGGCCACGAGGCAAAACAAAAACACTACCCCAGTGGAAAATGATTTGTCACTGTGATCTTGCTGGTATAGTTCACATAAGATTTTTGTCGAAAAAGTTATGTAAACTAAGTTAAAAAAAATCTTTAAATTGCATAATGCGTAATGACAAGGTGATTTTTGCTGGACGTCATCTGACAAGCTAGCACCGGGTGAAACGCAATATTATAACGCTTTAGTTATAAATTTGTAATACTATTTTTGCATTAGGTAAAACAATAGTTCTTAAATTTAGGAAAAATTTAAAATAATAATTTTATCCCTTAAATACTTAAAAAAATAATTATTAGATATAAATATCATTAATCATTATAATATTTTATTGTTTCAAAAATTTCATTCAAATAAAAACATCGCTTCTAAATAAATTATATCGATGCGATAGTTACAGAACATGGATACAGGAAACAATTCTTGTATTCATTTGTTTCAACTTTTCCTGATGGTTTTTCCTGATCGCTATAACCAGCCCCTCAGAAAATTTATATTTCATCAAGATAATAAATAAATAAATAAATTTTTCCGCACAAAAATTTGTTTGAATTATTGTAGCATTTGTGTTTTAAATCAAATGAAATCAAATAATGTAGGTAATATTAATATGAAAATCTTTCTGAATCGTTATAACCAGCCGATAAGCAAAGATATTTATGCTTGCCTTTGGGAACTGTTTGCTTGGAATATTTTGTGGAGATGAGTACAAATATCATTAGAAGCTAAAAGTATGATTTACAAAAAAAAATCTGTCCACGGCCTTGGACACACAGACAACATTTCCAGACCCACTTTTTTCGACTTAGACTTGTTATCTACTTACAGGTATGTAGGGTTTGTATAGACCCTACCCTAGAGGAGAAATTGAAATTTTTGTTTAGCTAAAAATATAACGGTAGCTGCCATAAAGCGGTAATAAAGAATGTTAGTTTTTTCGTAAGGCTAAACAACTATTTTATAAAAAAAAGATTATAGATGGTTTTTATCTGATTGTCTTTCATTCAGTTCCAAATTTTTTTTTTTGTTCAAGTATATTAACAACAAATACTGTGTTTAAGCAAGCTCCAGGTCAATGCATGCAAGGGAACAAAAAGTTGGGAGCATACCAACTTTACTGGTGCCAGTAATAAATTTTTGACAGATAAAGAACGGAGAATCCCCTTTTGAGTTTGATGTGTTGTTGTTTTTTCGTCATTTTAAATATAAATGGAGTGCCTACTTACTACTCGTATTTTAATTAAGTTTTCCTAACTTTTATTTAAGTTTTTCCATTTTGAAATAAAAAAGTTTTTTGCACTTTAGTGAAATTAGAAGATCCAAATTATGAAAAAAATAAGATTTTTTTTGTTTTAGAAAAGTTAGCTTATCAGAGACTAGCACCAAAATAAGGTGCTAAGTATTAAATTTACCGGAAGTCCGACCCAAAATGGTAAAAATTAAAATAACAACATTAAAAGGAAGTAATAAGCCTTTTTTAATGGTTATAACGATCAATCTTATCAATCAATCTGTTTTTTAGCAATACTGAATCGATTTTGGACAGTTCACATTCTGTAATAGAGGAAATGTCAAACTAGGTCTTGGGGACAATATACCTGGATAGATGTCCTCGGTTTGGTTAAGAAAACGAGACGAAAGTTCACTTCACAAACTTAAATAATGAAAGGAAAAAATAACTTTAAGTTTTCAGTGAAATTAGAAGTTCAAAATTATTTTTGCATATACAAATATGGCCGAAAAATGTGTGTTTTTTTTTTTTTTTGTTTAGATTTGGAATGTCAACTAATGTCAAAATGGAACTGGAAAGGGAAATTTCAATTTATGTGTAAACCTTTAAGCGACCTTTACACGGTGAGTCATTTGACATCAATCTGTAATATAGTGTTTGTAAAAATAAGTCTGTATGAGTGCATTAGTTTGACGAAAAATCACTTTTAAAACATTTTTTTAAAAGTGATTTTTATCACTTTTAAAACTTTTTATATGATTTTGCTCGTATTTCTCAATCAAAAAAATTATTGAATTTCATTTTTATTAATTTAATTTTATTTGTGTGGCAACTTGTTATAAGAAATATTATATTCGCATATAGTCTTGCAATGCCTGATAAATGTTGCACACATAGTATAATTTCAAAAAAAGTATATATAAAAAATATGTTTTTTTTTTAAATATATTTTTTTTACTGCGGTCAAATTAAGTTCTAAGTCGTTAGCACGAAGGTAATTTACCACAAGAGCAAGTTCGTGCGACTCAGTCGTGCTCTTTATTTTTTGTATTGTCAATCAATTTTAAGTTTTCTGTCCCAAAAATGTAGTAAGCCAGTCGGTATATTGGAGTCGGGATTTTGGCAGCCCGTATTTCGTACCCAACACGTATTACTTGTGTATGTAACTAATTGCCTCTCACCAACAACAATTAGCTTATACCAACTTCATGAAACATTTTTAATATTGTTATCCTATAATGGATTGCAGGTTGCAGGAACTGCAAAAGGTAGAAAAACGTTTTCTTTTTACTTGCACTTTGCACTGCAAACACAAATAATTTCTAGTTGCCATAACAGTGTGCATACCTATATAACTATTTTTTCTATTATATTAGAAAATGGGTTAGAAGAGCATTCCATGCATTTCCTCTGAAATTCTTCCTTGTGTACTGTTGTTGACAAAAAAAACTTGTTTTAAGGGAACGAACATTGAATTACATTTAAATAAAAATAATGGAATTCATATTGCATAAAGTGAAAACAAACAAATTTTAAACAAAATATTATTTTTAATACATGTTTACTTAGCTTGATAAAATAGAAAACGAAGTTGGAAAAGCATTTTAATTTAATTGAGTTTAATGGCTCATGATGATATGTATGCATTTAGTAGGTGAAATAAAAATGTATCTATTTATAAATAAAGGGCACGACTGGGTCGCACAAACTTGCTCTTTTAGCAAGTTAAAAGTACGAACGGAATATTCCAAAAAAATAGTATGAAATTTTTTTAAAAGATCTCAATGCATATCTTACAACGATTAAAAAAAAATCAAAGTATGCAGAAAATTTTATTTACTAAATATAAGTTTAAGAAATTTTTTTTTCAAAATCGTTGGACCAGTTTTCGAAAAATTCGAGTTTTTCAAAATATTTTTTCGACAATTTTTTTTTTTTTTGTAAAGTGAGTATGCCGGTATTTAAAATTTTATTCATTACACCTTAAAACTAAATTTCATAAGAATCTGTAAACTGGTTTTTGAAATATGGAATTCACAAAAACTGTTTTTCAAAAATTATTTAAAACTTAACAAAAACAATTTTCAAAATAATTTAAAAATGCCGTTATATGGCAGGAAGGTAATGTTAAACGAATTTTCTTAAAAGTTTTGTTTTCACAATTTGGTCTTTAACACTTTATTTCACATGTGAAATTTGGTTAAAATCATTAGAGCCGCATTCGAGAAAAATAAGGTTTTCGATAACAGTTATATAGCAGGTACCGTTATTTTTAGACGTTTACAGTAACCTACAAAAAAAGCTTTAGACGTATTATTCTAAAAACCATATCTACCAAATTTGGTGTAAATCAGCCCTCACGTTTAGGCTGTCGGTGCCGAAACACACAGACATGCATCAGACAGACAGGCAGACAGACAGGCAGACAGACAGACGGACAGAATAACCGGACCCACTTTTTTCGTCTTCTCTTTCATCGTTAGACCGTGTTTAGACTGTTAAATTTGAGTCTGGCGTCGTGAGTACTCTCGTGATTACACAGTTCCTCAATTGAGTACGCCTCTCTTCAAGCGGGTGGAATTTGTGTGAAGTGAGACAGTTGTACGACGCGAATTATTTGCATTTTATAAAAGAAGATAACATCCATGAACTATTATTAATTATTCCTATTTGTTTCCTTTTCCAAGAATTCATTTTCTATCACTCTGCATTTAGCTTAATTATGAAAATACTGCGATGTTAACACATCGGCGTCAAGCAGATAATGAACAAAATGGGAAAAAACTTGAATTTGGAATTGGAACAGTACTCACACTTCCAATGTTTATAATTTGAAGCTGCCTCACGCAGCTATGGCATAATTATATATGATTTGTGAATAAATGATAAGGGTAACGTTGTGTCAAAATTTAAGTTTTTCTAATTTTTTATGGAGCAATATAAAAAAAAATATGTATTTTTGATGGCTCTGGGGGCATTTCCACATTTGCTTCCCACCTAAGTTACGCCACAGGTGTGTTTGGGTTTCTATTGGCAATTGGCATAAATGGCTTTTTGACAACAGTTTTGTTGAATTTTCTTCAAATTTGAGCAAGTACTTACACACATGCGTTAAGACTGCATCAAAATATGCACATTCAAATCTACCTGACAATTTGCATAACTAAACCTCATATATACTCGTTACTATACTGTGTAATTGAAAACGCATCTGTAATCCATTAAAATTGTTTGGAAGTACGAACTTTAACTTTCTGTTACAGAGCTAAGGTATATACAGTACATACATATACATACATTTATATTTATATAGCTTGGGACAGTCACACATGCAGTAAAAGTTCTTCTCACCATTTTAGTAAAAATTTTGACCTTGATCTTGCCATATATAGATACATGTCATTACGTTTACTTTTCGACGACAAACTGACTGCAATTAAATCACAACTTGTTCCACATGACAGCACACCTGAGTGAAGTTGGAAAGCTATTACTTCTCTGACTCTGACACTGTATCTGATATGTCATCTTAATGGCATGTAACAAGTGTAATAGCCAACATCCGATGTCACAAAGGTCCTCCTGGTTTTGAATGTGTGTACTTCGAAGACAACAACCCTAATGCAATAGTAACAACATACTAATGGCTCTTAGCAGTTAGCAGGCAGCTAAACACGTGCTGCACAGTGTAAAGTAATTAATATTGATCTCGGAACAAACATTGCGGCTATGAAACCTTTGAACGGCTATTAATTCGATGACAGTTGGTCGATTCACATATGGCTAGTTAAGTTTTAACGCCAACTGGCTACTGGCTTGCCGTTGTTGGGGCACATACTTGAAATTACGTATAGATATTTCTCTTAACTTTGTAATTCTTTAGTCAAGATTGGTTTAGGTATAGTTAATATACAATCATTTTGTGACGTAGGTTATGGCATAAGATAAAAATAAGCTAATTGTTTCAGTGATTAAAATAAAAAAAGGATTAAAGTTCACACTACTATATGCTATGCGTAAGGCGTAATCAAAAATTATAGGCATGACTAAAGTTACAAACTTCATCTTGTGGCAAGGTCCCTGAGGTCTCAATCAAAATAAATAACACGACTTAAGAAAAAATGTGTTTTTTAAATTATGTGGAAAAGCAAAAATAACAAAAAATGGCCTAAATGTGAGATTTAATTGAATATGCGGTAATTGATTGGTAACTGTAATAAAACAGTTGTTTAGCCAAAAACTTTAAATGCTTTCTTATTAAAAAAATTATCTAATCTGATCTGAATGTCACATCAAATTTAAATGAGATCGCGTAAACCGTTATCAACTTATGGCCATTTTTTAAAAACCCATTGACACCAAATCTCTGTTATGTGATTTTTTATCAAAAAACATGAAGATCAGTTATTTTAACAGTATACTCAAAACATAATTTTTTTTAAAACAAACAAAAATAACATCTCGACCTGTGTCGTCAGTGGTCATAAGCGGTGGAATGCGTTGTGCATACGACTTCGAAGAGTGAGCAAATCTGATAATGCTTGGGTTCGAATCTCATGATGTGCCTGTGAAAAAGTTTTTCATAATAAAATTGGATTAAAGCTCGGCACCACTAACAAGGAGACTGATAATAGGAATTGGCACTCCTTGAAATAGCTATATCTCCAGCCAAAAATGGAAAAACGAATAATAAAATTCTTAAAAACGAGTAAATAAAATTCGTTTTAAAATTGGTGGTAGCGCCTTTAAGTTGTTGTTGTTGTTGTCCAAAACATTCAATCAAAAATTAACAGAATGGTCAGTAATAAAAACTGACATTCTATAATACGAATAGTACAATATAACAAATAAATATAATTTTTACAAAGTTTTGTTAAATTCGTTAGAGTTGTTTTCGAGAAAATTTGGAAAAACTAAAACCGTTACATGGAAGGTACTCATTAGTTATCTATAGCCGGACTAAAACAAAAATTCAAATTTATTTTTTATTAATAAATAATATCACAGTTTCAAAGTTTTTGGAAGGAAAAAAACTTTATTTAACGAAAACATTTTCTTTGACAAGAGAGAAGTGGGAAATGTTATCATGATCACTTATTAGAAATTAAGATGTTGCTTACAATAATTAAATACCACATTCATACCTAAGTTAAATATTTAATATTCACATTATAAATTCAATGTTAATTATCCCTGCACACCAGCTTTAATGATTGCACTTTGATAAAAATGGTTTCTAAATTTGTATGCATCATTTCTCAGAAAACGAAATGAGTTATTAAGATGTAAAGGTTTAATCATTGAATTGATTGAATTAATTTGTATAGTTACCTATACAAGAACAGTTTACTAATTTACCTAAGTTTTTTTTTGTGTTTTGAGTTAACATTTCTAATCTCAAATGAATGATCGCATCAGAATTATATGTGACTCAATGAATTAATAAGAATAACAGTTGAAGCAGACCATGGTAATTAATACCGCGATGGGTCTCATTTTTCTTTATCATCATCATCATCGGCTCGACAACCGGGGTCCGGTCCTGGCCTCCTTCAACAAGTCTCTCCACCTATCCCGGTCTTGAGCCGACGCCATCCAGTTTCGCACCCCAAGGCTCCGGGCGTCCTGGTCTACGCCATCTCTCCAGCGCAAGCATGGCCTACCAAGCTGTCGTCTGCCATAGAATGTACCACAAAGAACTTTCCGAGCAGGTTCCTCTTCGCTCATGCGAGTTAGGTGCCCTGCCCACCGGAGTCTACCCAGCCTAATTTTTGTCACGATATCTGCTTCAAGGTAGATTGCGTACAATTCATAATTGTACCGTCTCCGGAATCGTCCTTCCTCGCATATGGGGCCAACAATCCTCCTTAAGACTTTTCTCTCAAACGTGGCTAAGAGGTCAGAGTGCCTTTTTGCTAAGCACCCAAGTCTCGGATCCATATGTGAGTACTGGCAGGACCATGCATGGTCCTATACAGCAGTAGTTTTGAAGTTATGGTGAGATTTATGGATTTGAAGAGCTTTGACAGACTGTAGTAGGCTCTGTTGGATTTGAGAAGCCGCCCGCGTATTTCTTCTTCTATATTGTTATCGGCTGCTACTATTGACCCAAGGTATTTAAAGGATTGCACCACTTCAAATTCGTGCTCCGCTACCTTGATTGTTTGACCAACTGTTCCTCTCGCATTCGACACCACCGTGTACTTTGTTTTACCTTCACTAATGTGCAGCCCAAGATTTTGTGCCGCCTGCTCGATCTGGATGAAGGAATCGTGTACAGCTTGCTCGGTTCTTCCGATGATGTCGATGTCGTCTGCGTAAGCCAGTATCTGGCTGGACCTGTTGACGATGGTCCATCTTGTTGCCGTGCCAGAGTCACGGATTGCTTTTTCCAACGCCAGGTTGAAGAGGAGGCAGGCCAAACCATCTCCTTGTCGGAGTCCATTAAAGATGTTGATTGGTCTGGATAGCAATCCGGCTATTTTTACTTGGCTTGTTACGTTGGTCATGGTCAACCTACATACTCGTGTCAATTTATTTGGGATGCCGAATTCTCTCATGGCTTTGTAAAGTTCTACCCTGGCTATGCTATCATAGGCGGCCTTAAAGTCTATAAACAGGTGGTATGTTGGGATGTTAAATTCTAGACATTTTTCCATCGCCTGCCTAAGGGTAAAGATCTGATCAGTTGTTGATTTGCCTGGAATGAAACCACACTGATATTGTCCGATGATGGTTTTATCGTATGGGGTTATCCGGTCTTGTAGGATAGAGGAGAGTATCTTATAGACGGTACTCAACAACGTGATACCTCTATAGTTGCTGCACGTTGTGACATCTCTTTTCTTATGTATGGGGCATATTAGGTGCGGGTGCATAACTTCACAGGTCATAACTTCACATGGGTCATAATTTCACCTCTAGTGGGTTATAATTTCACTTTTTTCGGGTGAAGTTATGTCCCACCTTAGGTGGGAATTAGCTTCACTTTTTTGTGGGCCAGAATTTCACTTCTGTGTGAAGTTATTTCCCACACAAGGTGGGACATAATTTCACTTTTTATTACAGTTACAAGAAATTACCTTTCAGAGCTATTTGATTATGCATCATTTGTTCACGAAAAACTGCATTTCAGTGGTGGGGTAAGTAAATTTATTTGAGGTCAATGGGACCCCTTTACTCACGGGTTTTATAAATAAGACCTATTTTTCCTAAGAAAAAAGAAGAATTCTCCAAATATTTTATTTTTATCATAAGTTTATTATAAATAAATTTTGACTAAATAATATTTTTTATTATGTAAATATTTTATTGTATGCAAATTTTGAAAGTCTACGTTCATGGTAAAATTCTAAATCCGATATTACTGTAATTTCTAAACGCGAGTAAATTGTGTTGATGCTGATACTCTTGAGTCTTACTTAGTCAGAGACTGATTGTTAAGCAAGCTAAAGTGATTTGAACGTTTAAAGCGCGAGTTTCAGCAAGTACAGTTTATCAAAAAGTTAAAGTTAAAATGTCAGATCTATCGTATGAATTTATCAGTGGTTTTCGTAAAACGAGTCAGTTGTTATATTTAATTCAAGAAAAACAAATATATTTTAAAAAATATACACGAAAAAGTGTTTCTCGTTATTCGTGCTATATAAGTACATGCAAAGCATGTGTCCTCTTTGATGATAAGGAAAAAAAGGTGCTCCGCGGGAACGAAGCTCTTCATCCACATGGGGATCAAGAAAATACCATGAAAAAGATGAAGTTTCTAAAAAACATCAAAGAAGACTGCGTAAGTGATGTTCGAAGGCTAACGACAAAGCAGGTTTTTGAAAATAATCGCATGGATCAGGATACTGGATCTGTTGATGTACATTTCAAACAACTAAAAAGAAGTTTGAATAGAATAAGATCCCAGAGCTTGCCGAAATGCCCAAAAACACCATTAGAGGTTCAGAAGTGTTACGAAAATGAAATTTTGCTAGAAAATTATGGAAAGTCCAAATATGACAAGCAGACATTTTATAAGCATACAATCTTAGAGAACACATTTAGCTATATGGTTCTCATGTCATCAAAGATTGTGGACTTAATAAACTCAAATATTCCTTCTGGTGAGCAGAGAAGGTTCTTGGTTGATGGAACATTCAACATTGTTCCAACATCCACTGGCTACAAACAATTATTAATTGTGCACTTTGCATACGCAGAACATGTGAGTATTTAAGGCTGTTTACTTTTCAAAGTGATTGTAAGTTTTTGAAATCATCTTAAAAAATTATTAGTTAATCATAAAAACTGGCAATGCATAAGTTTTTAAAACAAAATCTTATACATATTCCGTTATACTGCACAATATAAATTAAAACTTAGAAATATGTTCAAATATAGTGTAGCTTTCATAAATCAATTATTAAAATTACGAACTTCGACATCATATATTTTCAAAAACAGATCTCTCATTTTAGTTAATTATATTATAAAGAAATAGTTTGAATAAACAAGCGTTGTTGGCGCTAAGTAGTTAAGCGACCGAAACAAAAATTGCGCAATGTTTGTTTCGGTCGCTTAACTACATATGGATAACTACATAACTACTACATGGATTAACTACATATGGATATGCAATGGATACTTCTTACTTAATGAATTTTTAAATAGGAATTAATTTTGTTATATGTGTATACTTTTAGGAGACTCCAACAAAATTTTCAGTGTTCAAAGAAAATATACGAACAACTAGCGCCTTGGAGGGCTATAACAGCAAAATTGGCAGAAAAATTAACAGACATGGAAATGTTCTAAAGTTTATGGACTTTTTAATTGATGAAGAGTATAATACCACACGAAACTTTATTGCGCCTTTGGATGGTCAGACTTCTTCGGTTTTTGAAGGTCCTAAACAAAATTTCAAAATACGGGATGAAATAATAGAAAAACTGACTTCGAAACTAACCAGAAAAAAAATAACTTTGTCCGAATTCTTACCACAAGTAATACAAATTTTTAATAAGTCTGATTTGCTCCTGACTTCTGAGTAATTATCATCAGAAGCAGAAGATGACGAGTCTCTAAACGATAGTAATTTACCAGAAGATCAAAGCTTATGTATAATTTGTTACAACAACAAAAGGGATATACTACTCCAACCATGCAATCACTTAAAAATCTGCAGAGATTGTTATGGGAAAATGGTTGAAAACTGTCGATCGTCAATTTTATGTCCTTATTGTAGAACTATAGTTCAAAATTCCGTTCATGTTTTTTTGTGAATAGATTTCAATATCTTTGTTTCAAAACGGCGTTTTGAAAATAATAATATGATATAAAGTACCTTTCATAAGAATAATTTTTTTTTTTTTATAAATAACAGTTTTTGATATTTTTTGTTAATAAAAATGTTTCATTAAATTGATTACAATTTATAATTTTTGTTGGCTTTCGACTGATTGGATTTCTAAAGATTTTTTACAATGTAGGTGGGAAATAATTTCACACAAATTTCAGGTGAAATTGTTGCTCACCTAAGGTGGGACATAACTTCACCCGAAAAAAGTGAAATTATAACCCACTAGAGGTGAAATTATGACCCATGTGAAGTTATGACCTGTGAAGTTATGCACCCGCACCGCATATTATACCTTTTCGCCAGTCTTCTGGCATTTCTTCATGCTCCCACACGTGCACTATTATATCATGAATTGCCTGACGTAGAGCTGGCAATTCATGATATTATAGTGCACGTGTGGGAGCATGAAGAAATGCCAGAAGACTGGCTAAAAGGTTTTCTTTATAATTCGGTTATATACGATTCAGATTGGTTAGGACAAAGAAATCTTGTACCATTTTCTGTTTGAAATGCTCTAACTTTTTTTAAAAAAGACCAAAGAAAAAAGTAAAACGGAGATATGTTTGTTATAAAATTATCTAGCACTTTTAACAGAAAATTTCCTCGACTCCAAATACTTAGCAAGTAAAACACTGATTTTTATTTGCTTATAACTTTTAAAATTAACAAAAGATGAAAAATTGTATTTGCTACAAATTTGTGCTTGGCATGGTTATTGTCAGACTAACGGTTTTTGAGATAATTAGGTTCAAACTCTCTTCAAAATTTGGGACCTTAGTAGGCGGATCTGGATTCCGAAAAAAAAAAACATACTCAGTAGGCACCCTTCTACTACATATAAAAAAATCCCACTGAGAGCACAAAATGCACGATTGATTCGCCGTTTTCCTGGACTATACATTCAAATAGTTTTGTATTTAACTTTTTATTTGTAATATAAAAAAGTTTAAAATGTTATCCAACGGGTTAAAATATAATCCTTTTATTTTAAAATGTAAACGGTCAGAATAAATATAAAGCTGTAATATTAATGTGTATTATAAGGTATTATGTATATTTAAAATACAGTTTGCGTGTCTATACATAAGACAGTGTTCAGTTATTACATCAGTTATTACACCAGCCGGTGTGGCGCTCAGTGGACCGTTTCATACATACTAGACGTAAAAAAGTCAAAGTATTTTTGTTGGTGCAGTTCTAAACAATAACAATACATCCCACTGATCACAAAACTGCAGTCTAATTACAGTTAGCTTGATTAATAAAAAAGTTATCTGACCTCAAATTTGAATTGTCAGTTTTTTGCGATAGCTTAAATAAAACATGTGTTTTTTAAGTCTTAAATAGTTATATTTATTGGTTTAAAGTAAATGTGAGTTAATGGCAGATACAAGTTTCTTAATTATTATATAATTTTTCAAACTTGTGTCTCGTTCAATTGTTCACACGAGTACTTTAAATAAAGTTTTTTTTAGTTTTTTTTTTTTTGAAAAATTTATTTTCAAAATTTTATGTAGTTAATATTAATTTTAATTTCCTAAATTCGATGCTCTTATCAGTCTTTAGTCGAAAACAAATAACCAAATTCTAAAATGTCTTGTACTTTTTGAGAAAATCAAATATAACAAAAACCACTTCAATAAAAAGTATCTTGTTAGGAAGTTTAATGGTGCTTAACTTTGTTATTCAGTATGGTACACAAAATGTGCTTAGTTTAAGAAATAGAGAAAAACTAAAAAAAAAACTTAGAAAGTTCGCACAGGACTCTCGAGGTCAAAAACTTAGGGTTTTTCTGGTCCCAAACAATCTGTGCAAGTTTCATTAAGTTCCGATTTTTTTCTAAGTTGCCCCGTTTTTTTCGACATATCAATTGGACTAAAATATTTTATAAAAAAAAGTGTTTTTTAAGAACATTAGAAATTAATTAAGATTGTTTCATAATAAAATAGAAACACAATATTTTTAACCGTAAGTGTTGTATTTAATTTTGTCGTAGATAACTTTTTTTTTAACCCCTTTTAGTCAATATTTTTTTAAAAGAAATATATGACTTTTGTATTCAATGTGTAATTATAATAAATACAATAGCTTAGAGCAATGTCGGAATTTTCCGCGCTGGCATGAATGAAACGGTCCACTGTGCGGCGCTAAGATGTTATTAGCTCATAGCCAAAAAACTTTTGGTATATCTTATATCTACGGTAGGATATTTACAGAGTGAATAAGCAATTCTGCGTCCCCTATTCTAACATGGGAAATTCCTTATTTTTAAAATATTCCTCAAGCAATTTTAGTTACAATGCGCTTGCAACAAAAAGCACCAAAAGAGGAAAATATATTATCATTTACAGTCGCTTCCAAGATAATCCTACACATCAATAAAAAATACGTATTTTACTGCTTTATACATATATCTATAAAAGATGCCATTTTATCGAAGAATTATTTAGTAGCTATATTTTATTTAATAAATTCATTCAAAAAGGCATCCTAATCAATAAAAAAAAGTAAATTTGTAACTTGTGGAATATTTGTGTTCGTTCAATTTTGGGAGCAACTGTAGATGTCATATAAGTCCATACACAGCGAACCGTATGGAACCATATTTGTTTTTAGTTGCATTTGCGAGTTGTTGAGTTGCATATTTTTTATATATATTTTGTCATTGCGTGCTGAAGTGTTCAATAAAAACTAAAAAAAAAAAATAATGTTTTTGTTTTGATAACTATTGTATTCCTCAATGTGACCTTTCGATAACTAAATCATCACTATTTCGGCACTGTTCATGCCCCTCAATACGTAATAGCTTATTACGCGTCTATTACAAACTGGCTACCACTTGAGCTGTCAAATATAAACTTGGTGTGCTTCTTTTTTAGCTCCAAAATATCAGATTCAGAACGCTCAACTTACGTTTCGATTTTCGATTAGAGCTTACTCGGAGCACGCTCTAAGGGCTCAGAATGAAATGTTGAAGTATTCGGAGGTCGGAGCACGAGCCAACTTAAAAAAGTGTTATTTGTGTGTTTAATAAATAAAAGCTCAACTCGGAGCGTACTTTGGACTCAGAATGCTCGGTACTCGAACTGCCAAGTGTCTTAAGCCACTGTACACATGAAACATGCTTTAAAACAAGTTAAAGTTTGAAGTAATGTTTTACAATGAGTAATGATAGGTTTTAAGGTCCGTTGAAAGAAAATAAAAAAGTTTCGATTTGTTTTAAAACATGTTTCATGTGTATGGGCAATGTCTTAAAACATTCCTTTATTGTTTTAGTTGCTATCGTTATGACGCGTGGATACAAATTTCAATTTAAGATCCGTGTGTTTATAAACGTGATGTGTATTGGTTTACGAGTGACATTTTTATATATGGCGTTGTTGGGAAAATGATTACTGTTGGCTTTTAAAGTGAAAAGGGCCATATACAATAAGATACAGTTTCAGAACTCACATATGACAATGACAAGCAGTAAATCAAAGTTTATCGTTAGGAATAAGCGGTCTTAATCTTGTTTTGTTACCTATTCTTAAAGAAGTCTAAATATTTCAAAAATTTGGCTTAGTTGGGAATTCTATTAGATATCAATGACTACAATTTGTATCTTTTCCAATTCTCTCTGTCCATATGGTCTCCCATAGCACCACAAAACGACTGCCACAATCAACGAAGACAAAGCAGCTCTACTTTGCAAAATACCTACCTATATTCTGAAAACGAAACCACCATTCAAAATTTAATTCCGCCCAATTAATGCTCAGAAAACGGTACGTATCTCTTTCTAAAAATCTAAATCACATCTGACAAGAGCCTAATAAACCATTGAGGATTCAATATTGACAGCAGGCCACACCACTGCCACCATGAAGAACCACTCCCGTCCTATCACTGTCACCGTTGCCGCCACTGATGCCACCAGAATGTCATCATAGTGCATGAGTGTAGGTACTGCAGGCGGTCAAACACCGGAAAAGTTTCTAGCTAACTTTTGGGAAAAGCGCTTCCTCAAAAACAACATCAATTGGGTGTGGTATGACGCATTAGGGTGGGATCTGTGTGCTATGCCGGATGGATACATCAGTACGGGAAGACCAAGCCTCTCCAAAGGGTGCTCTGATGGCTATAAAAAAAATGACTAACCAATTTAGAAAACATCGTACAATCGGCCGAGCCCCAAAAAACATCAGACCGCACGTCCGTTTGTTCGAGGCAATCAATTGACATATCCCAACAGCCACCAAGTTAAAGCACTCATACTTGCACACAAATGCACACACATGCCAAACCACATATAAAATATATATCGTAGTGGCTCCTTTGAACAAAGGAGACATGGTTGGATTTCACATAAACTCTTAAGTAGAGGTTATTATGTGGTTAGTATGAACTTTTAGGGGCTGTGTTATTTAAAAAATTTAAATTAGCTGAAATAGCATTAGAAAATATTTTTGAAACTTTTACTTATTTAGTTGAAATGATATAATTTTCTCCAAAATAACTTTAAATTTTGCTTGATATTTGTATATACTAATATTACTAATTTTATTAAAAAATTCAAAAAATATTGCTCATTGTTCTTAAACTTAAATTTCAGTAAATGTTTAATTTATTTTGTAGACCCATTATTACCAAAATTTTGCTACCAAAACTAATGAACTTCCATCTTTCAAACATAATTTCATCAGTAGGCCTTTCAAAATAACAATTCATTGATATAATAATAAAACTTGTTTTACTATCAATTTTAAAATACCGACACGTGTTGTTAACCCATTCAAGAATCGGGCCTTAATCTCATAACTGCTCTAGTTTGACCATGTTCACAATCAGCTGAAACACCAATCAATGGCGACCACAAATCGACCATCGAAACTTTATATACAGTATAGAGAACCTTGCCGTAGCTGAAAGGCAAAGCGAGAATCTTATGTGTGCCGCATTCACGTTGCAATCGTTTTTCATGATGTGTCCCAACGCTAGCAGCATCCACATCTCATCGATTTCAAGGATAATGCTATAGAGTGCAGTCCATCAAATGTGTACAGGGAATGGATGCGCCTTGTGTATACGTCCTATGCCATGCAGCGTATCTTTTCCATTGCTCAGCAAAAAAAACCGCAAACTCAAAATTCAATTGAACTGTTTGCCTTTTACGACCAAGCGTGTTCGAAACAGTAAACACAAAAACCAACCAAAAGCAAGAAGGCAAATTTTCCGAACTTAAACTGACGACGAGAAGCCTCACAAGGATCTTCAGTTTTGAAACTTTTCCATAGCACTTATTCCCTCTCTAATAGTCTGACTTTTGCTAAAGGATAAACGTTAAGTTATAGTAGCCTTAAACATTTCAAAACCCCGTTCAATAGATTTTTCATTTTGTATATTCTTTTCGTGGGGATTCAGCACTTCAGCAGACACTGGGAATTGAAGGATTCCAAATTGACTTTATGTCTGTTTTGAAAAGCATCAACATGGCATTTGAAGGAATACCTACTCTGTATAGTAAAAAGACAAGCGGAAGACTATACTGCATTGAAAGAGCCGCAAAACGATAAGTAAGTTTTGAAAGTGCAAGGGATTGCGGTTGAGTGAAGCGACAAGAACAGACATTTTTTGGGGATCATTAAGAAGGATAGTCGTTGAACAATTTGAATGGGTATTTTGATGGTTTATTCGAATGAATAGTGGCAAAGTTTAAAGAGAATTTTTGAAAGAAGAGGTATTTTTGGCATAACACTTCTTTGAATGCCGACTTAACCACTTTATTGTTGCATAATATACCTTTATAAATGAGTTTTGTTTATTGTCCATGCCAATTTAAGTTTGTTTTCCAAAAAAAGTGTATTCAAGCTTTGCAAGAAATTTTGTTATGACAAAAAAGAAGTACATTTATTCACTTCTTAAATGTGATACAAATATTCCTCACATTGGGAACGGTTATAATCACCAGGGAACTGATTCTATGGAAATGTATTTTTTTTTTTGCCTATTTTAACTTAACTGATAACTGATAATTCTTCGGTTAACAATGTTTTTTTTTTTCTGAGAATATAAAAAAACCATTTCAGCCGACTTCATTTTAGAAGGCGTCGCAGAAAAAGAAGGCCTTACATAAACTATGATGGCGTTGGCGTGACAAAGTAAAAAAGAGAAGAGCTTAAAAATTTGGAATGTCAAACTATTGAATGTAGCATAATATATATTTTAAATCAAATGGACATTTTAGGAAATATTAGGAATTATAAGGAAATATGAGGAATTATTAGAAAATATTAGGAAATAGTAAGAATTATTAGAAAATATTATGAATGATTAGGAAATGTTAGGAAACATATTAGGAATTATTAGGAAATATTAGCAATAATTAGGAAATATTAGGAATTATCAGGAATTATTAGGAAATTTTAGGAAATATTGGGAAATACTAAGAAATATAAATAAACATTAGGAAATATTAGGAAATTTTAGAAAGTATTAGAAAATATTAGGAAATATTAGAACATAAATATCAGGAATTATTAGGGTATATAGAAAATATAAGGAAATATTAGGAAATATAAGGAATTATTAGGAATTATTAGGAAATTTTAGGAATAATTAGAAAATACTAGGAAATATTAGGAAACATTAGGAAATATTAGGAAATTTTAGAAAGTATTAAAAAATATTAGGAAAAATTTTTGAATATTAGGATTAGGAATTATATTACTCTTTGAACGAAAGAACTTTGCTGAAGATATGGAAAGATAATTTTTGCAAATTATACAACTGCGATGATGAACTGAATTGCGCTCCAATGCAAACTGCACCATTCCACCTGGACGACGCAGGCCAACCATTCGCCCAACCCAACCTAGATGAAGTGAAGATAGCTATTTCTAAACTTAACAGTAAAGCTGCTGGAGCTGATGGCCTTAGGGGCTTGGGGCCAAGCTATTCAAAGTAGCTGGCGATGAACTAATTAGGAGTACGCACGACCTAATCCAAATATGGTCGGAGGAAAGCATGCTCGATGAAAAGAACCTCAGCATCGTTTCCCGATCCTGAAGAAAGGCGATCCTCTAGACTGCACCAACTACAGAGGCATTGGTCTTCTTAACATCGCATACAAGATCTTCTCTGCCCTACTATGTGAGCGCTGTAAATGGGGAATGCAGAAGAAGATATAACAACGAACAGTGACACTGACCTTGTCACAAAAGTGAAAAGCTAAGGACTAAGGTGGTTGGGTACATAGAGCAAATGGACACCAATGCTCCGGCCCGGATGGCCTTATTTGAATCCAACCCCGTGAGACAGCGCAGTATAGGAGGACATCGTAGCAGGTGGTGCACGCACATGGAAGAGGACTTCAACCAACTTGGCGTGCGAAACTGGGAGCAGCTAGCTAGAAACCGAGCCGCCTGGAAGAAGCTTGTTGGTTGAGGCCCCGCTGGTCCAACCCGGACTGTATATCGCCACCTTAAGTAAGTAAGTATAGGTAAGTTATGTGTGTATTTCTTATGTTGTGGTCAATGATCATACACCCCTCGTTGGAAAATAATAAGAATAACAATATACGAAGAAAAGTTTTCTCGATAACCAGTTATATTTAGTTTTGGTTTTGTTTGTTTGCACATGACTTAAGTGCCTTGCACATGAGAAGCGACCGGTGAATTGCGAACTGTGAATGGTCGCGGATTTTGACATTTTATTCACATGATAGGTCGCCGGCAGCCGCGAATCGTATAAACGAAAACAGATAAATTTAAGGTTAAATTCGTGCGAATTTTTCATTCGCCGATATGTGGAACGCGTCCTGATATTGTTAGCACATGATACTTAAGGTTTATTGTCGTCTTAAAAGTCTTTCGATTTTAAATTTTGTAACATGTTGTGGTGTCTAAACAAACATCTTCCAAGAATACTGTTATAATATTATCACCCAACGTTGTTTCAATAGATGAATTATTAATTTCTAAAAGACGAATATGTCAATGGGGCGTTTTATTTTAAATAATAACACATTGTAGTTTTTCCTACATTAAAACTTCATTTGATATTCTCTGTTTAAAAAAATATTTCAAGCTGAAGGTTCAAAAGTTTTTTTCACTCATGAAACTTATCCGACATAACACTATGGACTTTGATATACGTAGGTATATACCTAAAAGTATAAACCTACTTATCTATATCGCATATATTGTTCATGAATGTTTGCTGAATTTCCTTACAGCACCTGATTTTCCTAAAAAGATTCTTTCATATCCGCAACTGGAAGAATAAATCAGTTTCACTGCGACACTTTTGGGTGTTGTTAGCCAGGAAGCATGGACTTTGCACACATTGTGAAGGTAGATACGTTAATACATGCGTATATGCATGTGTATGAAAAAAGTTTATGTTTCTGTCAACAAATATGTGTGAAAGTTCTTTAGTTAAGTTGGTTCGTTTATGTTATCTTTTCAACACGATAATCCTACAGGAAAAGGTAAAACACATAGAAAACTTTATGAACTAAAGAAGCTATAGAAGGATGGTTCAGATTTAAAGTAGGTTTATGTAATAAACGGTTCTTTCAATGGAAAAGATGTAATCAACGGCTATTATCTGAAAAGTAGGAGGTATGATAAGATCACTTCTTACAAACATGCCGCAGTAAGCTTTACGGCATAAAGTGACGATTTGAAATCTTAAAAGCGAAGAAAATAACGAAGGAACGGTGTTACAAGTAAAGTTAATAAAGATTATGGTTATGAACTAATTATGAATGTAAGTATTCTCAAAGCTTTTGTAAACATCAACGTTTTTAATGTAAGTTTCCTGGTTTATTTATATTGCATTGACAAATTATTCAGTGATTTTTCTACGTTTAAATAAAAACGAGTAAAAGTGAGCTTATTATGGTTGTATTCCTAATATCATTTGGCACCATCATTTGATTTTTTGAGTATAATTAGTTTTCTTGTCTTTTCTTACCAACAATTCGTTGACATAGAAAAGAGGAAGAAAATAAGTCCGATAATTCTCACTGTCTGTCTGTCTGTCTGGATGTATCGACACCTGCAGCCATTAAAAGTTGGATTGATTTTTTTCGAACTTGTCTCAAATTATTTGTAAACAAATATCCCCGGATTTTTTTTTATTTTGACCTAAGTATATGTAAAATAATACCAAAAACAAAATAAAAATTAACAACTAGCAATAGTTGCGTTGTTATTATTTTAGTTTATTTTCTTTTTTGTTTCCTTCCATATAAGGGTAACCGATAATTCCATTTTTCTCTTTAAAAATAGGATGAGTGATTTGTTGTCAATGGTGATATGTCCTTCATCTGAATCATTCAGAATCAGCTTATTACCGGTACAATCAATTTTGATTAAATTTCATGAAAGAGTAGATATTGTTTGCCAACTGTGATGTATTTCATTTAAATCTTTTTCTGTTCCATACATTAGTTTTCAAAACATTACAAGTGTGTTTTAATTTTTAAGAACAATTTTAATCATGTTTATATGTTCCATCAAATTCCCACAAAATGCTCAATTGAACTTACAAAATTACGATTTAACTTGTACTGACAATAAACAGCCACAAATTTTGTTGTTCAGAGAAAAAATATACAGCCGTATCGAGGTAACCGTTCAAAAGAAGTTTACATAGGAAATGATTTCAAAACGGAACTCAAATTGTGATCGAGGTATCCCTTTTGGAACAGAATAAATAAAGCATATAAACGGGCTCATTTGACATTTTTCATCAAATGATTCATTCATAGCTATACAGTGTGAAAAATATTCTGTTAATTTAAAAACATAATTATTAACAATGAAGTTAGAATTGTAGAATGTACATGCCTTCACACAATTAATCAAAACAATTCAAAAAGATTGTTTTTTTATTTCTGTAGCTTGAAAATAACAAAACTAATTTATTCTCAATCGAATCAGCAACAACTTTTTAAAAATATTTTTTTATTGAATGTTCCGCAGCAATTAGTTATTGGAGAACTTCTAAAAATATTGTCCGTGTACCTGCCAAAAGTAAATTAATCAACACTTCTCATCGCATCAATAGTCTGCGTTTAAATCTATCGTAAGTCTCTCCGATTTGTGTAAATTGTAATTTCTTTTTTATTTAATCGAACTCAAAACAATAGACTTATACCACTATCCGAAAAATGGTTTTGTATTACCATCATTGCAGCCGAAATATCTTAACTAATTTGTTTACGCAACAAAGCGTAATTCAATTCATGTAAGTTCTGGCCAAGCTATTTTTTGCATCTTTATTACTTGCAGAATTTCGATAAGGGGAATTTTGAATAGCAGAATTTTAAAAAGCAGAATTTTGAAAAGCAGAATATTGAAAGCAGAATTTTGAGAAAGAATTTAGACCACGGCAGAATTTCGACCTCAACCCGATAGTGTTATCTATGTAGCTTTTATAAGGAAACGGTACGAAATCTCGAATGACAAAATCTCAAATGGCAAAAATCTTGAGTTTTGGAAAAAAATGTTCATCATATTCTCGAATGATGAAATCTTAAATGACAAAATCTCGAATAGTAGATACACAATGAAAATCACGAATTTTAGTACTTTTTAATACTTTAAATACTTTTCAGTATCTTTGGACTAGGAATGTGTACGAGAAATATAATTTCTCGTTCTTGTTGATTCTCATCTTCTGAAGGGATATAACTTAATGAACTTCTGTGATTGGTTGGAAAAAATAACTTGAACCTTTTATGATTGGCTGATTTTCTAATTTCGAGATTTTGCATTTAAGATTTAGTCGTTCGAGATTTCTTACCCAATTCGCAAAAATTCTTTGAATCTAATAGAAACTTTGCATATACCCAAACTCGCACTCATTCCAAATCCTATCACAATCACAGGCCCTGGCGGGTAGTTGCAAGAGGGAAGCATGCCCCCCATACATACTTTACTGTTTAAACACCGTAAATTGAAATTACTATTTTTAGTACAATAGTTTTAAATTCGAGATTTTGTCATTCGAGATTTTTTCATTCGAGATTTTCTCATTCGAGATTTCGTACCCAACCCCTTTTTTAAAGTTTGACTGAAGATATTTTTTTACATATTATTTTTATTTTATTAGGAAGGTAAATGTTTTTTGGGAAAAATGTTTAAAGTCAATATTTTGAAAAAAAAAAAAAAAAAATACAATAAAATTGCAGAAGGAAATGCAATCCAATTTTCAATGTTTTCAATAAATTTTTATTCAAATACCGCGAACCCGATTTTAAAAAGTATCTTAAAGTTTGTAAGAAAAGTTTGTATGAAAGGTATATAAATTTATCTCAGATGTTAATTTATCCTTTTTCTATTTTTTCCTTGAATACAATTAATCTTACTAGAAAGATTATATATATATCCCCCGCTTTAATTTCATTTGTTTCTTCTTTTGATCCAACTTTTGTTTGCACCTGATGATAATCACCCTACCTAAGTCTTTGTTCCGTAAGTAAGTAGTACGAGACGCCTTATATAATGAATTAAATTCATAATAAACAACTTTGTGTACTGCATTATCTAAAAAAAACTTAATGTCATTGCAGCAGTTTTGGTTTATTTGGATAATCCGCATAAACATTTCATTACTATTCTAGGCGTCTCGAATAAGTTGCATTCGTTCATCAAAAGTATAACATTATACTAACTAGCAATTACCACTTCTCTAGAATTAAAAGATAGATTTTAATATTCAAGAGTACCTTACGAATTCCCAATAAAACAAAAAACTCATGGTGTAAAGCACATAACGTTTTATAAAAAAATAAAATGCCGACTAGGCTACTATTTTACTCGCACATTGAACTTGATTAAACCGATAAAGGAAATACTTAATAAACATGTCTGCCAGAAGTGAATACTGCTCTGTGGTTCTTAATTTTCAATGACCAAGCTTCGATTCCATTAGCATAATCTACCTTATTCAAGGTCGGTTTGGCGCAGTTATAAACATTACCTTTACCTATCTTATAATGATTTGTATTCATGATACGTGATCTCCGAAACACCTCACCAACAAAAACGACCCACAGAAAACATTAACTATTTGTTATGTTTTGGTAGTCAGATAAAGTGGCTACCTTAATTATTATTAAATACACAACAACAAGACGTATCGCATCGTATTATATATTATATCTTTACCAATACGCACCTGCACGTTTTACTAATTATACAAAAATCAACGTGGGGTTTCTACACTTTCGTCCATATTCGAAAAAGTCAATACCATTATTATCTGTAGTAAAGATCTCAAGCAGGCACTTGCAAATTTATAATTGCATTACAATACTGTTGATGAACGACTACAACAGTTTTTAGATTATTTAAACGACTTTTTGTAGAAATGTTATTTTATTCATATCTACTGAAAAAAAACAATGAGTTTTACGTGATTTAGTGGAGTTTATTTTTTTATTTTACTTCTGTGTAACCAGGATTTGACGCGTTCATTCGAGTTACTCATGTTTTTTAATAGAACAATATAATTTCACAAAAGAAGATCCGTAGGTATCTATTGGGGTGAATAACTGTATTATTAGTTGGTTAGAAATTTGTGACTCAAATTTACTGTGAAATCACTGAACAGGAGAAAATTCTTAGAATCGCATATAAATGTGTGATGTACATTTTACATTGTACATGCGGATTTAAATTTATTCAGTTCACTTTTACTTGCGATTCTATTGGTATAGGTAATGTAAGTTACGCATTGGTGCTGCAAAATTGAGATAACGATCAAACATGACAATACGGTGATATCGAAGTCAAAAGCTATAAGGCCAGAATTGACGACTGCCGAGATGAGAGGTGGAATATTGTAGTAAATTTACACTACACAATACCCAGTCAGTATTGAGGATCTGGAAAGAACATTTTTCTAATAGCCGTGCCAACGGTGAAACTATTCAACATTCTGCTATTGAGTAAGGAATTTTATTCAACTTGGTCAATGATGGACAAAATTTTCGTCCTCTGAACCTTATTGAAGTGCTGTTACGATTGCCAAACTTAAATTTTGTGACGCTGCTGGTGCGGACGTCTTCCGACCCTACTTGCCGAATTTTTCAAGGCGGCAGGAGATATTGTTTTGGTAGGGAACGTTAACCAAATCCTCGGTAAAATTTTATTGGATGAAAATATGCCCGATAAATCGAAAATGGGGAAGGTGATGCTCTGACATGTGTCTGGAGCGTGTTATTTCTATTAAACTTCAAAAGTTAAATAGAAATAAGTTTTCATGCAAATTTTTATATCAATTTATTGTTCATTTGACTTGATAAATTGTAAAGTTTATTTTTACCGCCATATTGCTTACAAAAATTATTCATCAATTCTATTTATCATATTGTTTCCGAAATTGTCAATAAATTACATTCTGTAATGGAATGAATATTTTTAACTTTATTTTTTAGTAAAAAAAAATAATATTCTAATATATGCCAGTCACTTTAAAATCTAACTTGTCACAAAATAATTACAAGTTGAACCCACTTGTAAAAATTTTCTTTTGGTAAGTAAAAATTGGGAAAAAAGTCTACCGTTTTTTTAAGCTTCAAAAATTATTTACAAATTACGAAAATTGGATTTTTTTAAAAAACAGAAATCCGTTCGTTCCTCCAACTACCATTTGTTTATATTTTTTTTTGTCTGTAAATACATGATGGCCCGCCGATAGAGGGGAGGATTTTATACCAGTAATTACACAAACATAAAGGCTTTTGACTAATCGAATCACTAGTCATTATAGTTGCGAGCTAATATGACATAGAGTTAACGCGAAAAAGTTGTCGAGTCTATTAATTATAATGCACGGAATTGTTGAAAAAATGCTGCAATTCTAGCTTTCTTAGCAAATTATAGAAATACCGGTTTTAAAAGCGTCAAAAGTGCAATTTTCACTGCAAAATAATTGGATTAAGAACTAGGAATTGAACCTGTGTTTAGAGCTACAACAAGAATTTATAAAGCGTTCAGCTATGATGAATCTATAAATTCCCCAGAAAAAAAAAATTGATACAGAAATTTTCAACTCTATTTTGGAAAATTCATTCATTTCAGTTAATGAAAGATTTGAAAAGTTATATGAGTACTCGGATAGGAATCTTGGTCTTTTTGTACAATATAAAACAAATTCCGGTAATCTCCAATTGAAATTAATTGTAAACTCTAAATAGATATAGCTGGTCGTGTGTTGTGTGATGAACTCCTAAGTGTGAAATCTTTTTTGCCGATCAGAATGGTATTTACTTATGCTTTTATTTTAAACTTTATTAAAGATCGTAACTTACAAGAACTATATCAAAATAAAGCTTTGCAATTAGAGGAGGTTTTCTGAGCTTAAGATGATAAAAACCTATCTGCGATCGACAATATCCCAACCTACATTGACAAACTTGGCAATGGATCCTTTAATTTTTTTTTTTCATATGGATTTAAATTCTACTTGGGGGACGCTGTAAAAATCCCCTGCAGGGCGCTGGTAGAGCTGAAGCCGGCACTGCCTAAAACCGATAAATATAAGAAACAAAGAATTTTTTGTTACTAAATTAAATTCTATCTATCTTACTTGCTGCCTATAACTGGGCTCTGGAGAAGACTAATTAGGAACAGAGAGATGCTTCAAAAATGGCATCTTATTGATAAGACCACACCGTGTAATATACCTACTCAGGCGAAACCCATTCAATGATGTAAAGAACACTAAGAAAATTAGTTTTACCTATTTTTTTTTCACATATCAGCGATCTTCTAAGTCTTATGTTAATTCATTATCTGTAGGAAATTTTGTCACCTTGAAGTTTTTATCTAAAATTTTGTTTTTTTGATCAAGAATTTCTGAGTTATAAGTGAAAAACTGAAAAAAAAGATATTTAAAGTTCACCACCCCGCACCTTTTGGCGGCCAATCTAGGATCGGAGTATATGTTTACCTCCTCGCTAGTACAAATAAATCTTCATACTTAGTTTTTCTGTCCTTGATATTTCCACCTAGACCGCTTTTTTAGCATTCATTGACTGAGCTAATAGACACATTTATCTATAATTGCATTTATTGTGATAAAAGAAACCTGAGCCAGCGAATGCAAAAATTTTCATGTTTTGGGTTTGTATTTCTGAGCGTACGGACACCTCGGAGATCTTAGAAATGTAAACTGGGGCAAATGATAAGACTAACATTACATTCAAAATCACATAACTTTACAATTAAAATTGTTTATTGATTTAAAGTATACGTTTTCGTTTTGAGACTTCTGACCAATATCAGAAAGCAGAAGTTTCCAAATTTTCTGAACTATACTCTTTTGTTTTCAAAACATTAAAAACAAAAGAATGGCATTTGATTTCCATTTTAGTTCAGGTACCTATTCTCTATATACCTACCCTACCCACACTAAGGATATTTCCACAGTTCTTCTTTATTGGTCCAAAAAACCCATTATCTTCAAACTTTACAATTCACATCCACTCGACTTCAAAAAAAAAAAAAAAAATCTTCCCTCTCACCTTCGACAATTCAGAAAATTCAAAAATTTTCCTAATCTCCCAAGAAAATAACTCAATTGAAATAATTTCAACAATTTTAATAAATTTTTTTTGTAATGTAGTCCAAAATGCCCATTGTTGCGTCTTTCGCTGGTTGTGTGCTCCACTTAGACTTATCTTTGCCTTTGCCAATTTCAATTTTCCCACAAAAAAAAAAATATATGTATAACTTCCTTCGTTTGTACGACATAAAACATAATACAAAGTTCAAGGAAACTGCTAAATAACACAAACCTGTCTAGCGGCAACAAAGGTGGTGTGAAGAATGAAAAGACGTTCTGCACGCGTATATATAATAGATTATGTTGTTTTGTGTTTATTTGTTGAGTTGGTCGTGGTCGGTCTAGAAACTTCATGTTGCAATACCTCATCTACACCCTCCTTAATTTCTACATAGCTATACATTATTTATATTTTATGTCATGGAAGAAGTGCCACCCAACAAGCTCTGACAACAAGCTGCTTGTTTGAAAGTCAATTTAACTTTTCAATTTGGGCGAAAAGTTTTGGGAATTATTCATTTGTGGTGTGTTATCCAGGAAATTCGTTCCAGCCACCCTTATACATTCGCTTGTCCTACTGTGTATCTATTTATCTAAAGACTTCTGACTGTGGAGAACTTATAAATCAAATGATCACAATTGAAATATCAAAGCACATCTTGGATGCCAACTGAGTTATGTATTAGGTAATATTCGTTTGAAATTAAAAGTTAATTGTTTAAATAAATAAAATCGTTTTATTAGGATTTGCATAATAAGACCTGTGTTTTGAAGGTCCTGGCTGACAAATGTTCAAATCATGACGGCCATTGATACGCGCTGTCCAAACAGTCAACAGTGTTAGTGGTTTATTGGTATGTTTTATTTTCTCAAGTGAATCTCAATTAACAATTTAGCTTGTATAAGGTCCAAATTTCAGAATTTGGCAAGCAATAGCTAGTATAGAGCTCGTATAAGCCAAATTTTCGCAAGCCACACATTTTCAATTTTAAAAATTAAAAAAAAGCAGCTATTAGGCCTTTAAAAGTAAGTTTGACAAGCTCTATACAAGGCTTGTAGATAAAGGTTCAAAATAGCCTGCAAAAGGCCTTCCAAAGTTGTTTACTGATAATTTAAAATAAAATAGCTGCTATAAGGCTCACCACGACAAGTCAATGCAAACAACTTGTGAAAGGCTTTCCTATAAAGGCCTTATACGAATTAAAATATACTGCTTATGTCAGTCTTATAAACAAGCTCTTAGTAACAACATCATAGTTCTAAACAAAAAAGGGAAAGGTATGAATTGAACATCTTTAAACCGAAAAGAAGTGCCTACAAAAATAATTTATTAATATGATTTCTAAAAACTAATAAAGATAATTATCTCACTCCCTTCACCGTAAACTTTTTTTCTTCATATCGTATCAACTAGTTCGAAATTGATCATATTTTGGTGCTGAGTGGTGCGTGGAAGGTCTCGACTCTCGAGTCCAAAATCCAGGTAATTAAAAACTTTTCTTTTTTATTTAAAAAATAATTTCAATCTTTACAGAATACAGTCAAAATATTTTCGGGCCCTGACCGCTAAGGAAGACATATCTAATAAAAAGGCTTGGGTGTGTCCTTTCTAAAACGTCCAACGCAAGGTATTAGGAAAGGCGTCATTAAAATGCTTGGGTAAGTCCTTTTTACAACATTTAAGGCAAGCTATTAGGCTATGCTGTCATTAAATGGCTTGTATAGAGCCGTTTTATAACATCCAAAGCAAGCTATTGGCATTAGCTGTCACAGAATGGCTGGCAGAGGCAAGCCAATTGCATTTCATGAAAAGCTATTTGCTGATATAGCACCTGCCACCGGAAGTCTTATAGGAGTTACATATATAGCTTGCTCAATGTGCGCCAAAATAACTTGTATCAAGCCTTTTACTATTTCTATAGCAGTCTGAAAATAGCTTGTGTTGAACCTAATAAAAGTTAAACTGTAAGTTGGAATAGCTCGACAAATAGATTGTGGAAAGATAGCAAAAATAATCGACATTTATCCAAACAAACATCTTTGTGTGGCGATTTTGGGGCTAGTTGGATAGTTGCCCCGTGTGCGTATAGTGGTGAGTGTATCAGACTATCATGCCGGAGGCCTGGGTTCGAGTCCAGAGTATACAACTAATGTGTTTTCAGGGGCACTGCCTCTGACGAGGAAGTAACAAATTCTCTTAAAGTATCATGAAAAGTGTCTATCATCTTAATTGTTCGGATTCGGCGAAAAATTGTAGGTCCCCTTCAATATTGTAGAACTAACATCGCACACAAAAGAATTGACTTAGAGTGCAAGTCACTATGCCTAGGTTTTTTGCAGTTTTCTTAGTTTATTTTCAAAACATGATGGATAGATGATGAGGTGTACAATTTATGAATAAATTTTGCATTTATATTGTGTTTTACTTTGTTCTTATTGGCATTTTATTCTTATTTTAATTGCTTTCTAGTGTTGTTTGATTCGCATTTTATTTGGCACGTTATTCACTTAATATCATTTGCCTTTTTCAACTGATTTTTTTTTTCATTTTGGCCATAGTTTGAATTTCATTCACTTTTTATTCGCATTGCATTTTTATTTTATTTGCCTATTGTTCGAACTTCTTCGCTTTTTATTCATATAAATTTGACTCTCATTTTATTCACATCGCATCAAAATTTTATTTGACTTTCACTTGATTTTTATTCATCTCTCATTGTTTTTATTCGGTATTTCGTTTGTCATTTATTCGCCGCATATTCCTATTTCATTCGTTGTTAAATGGGTTTTATTAGAATTTCATATTCTATTTGTTTGTTTTTATTAAATGTAAATCAAAATGCGAAAGAAAAACGAATAAAAGACAATTATAAAGAACAAAATGAATAAAACGCAAAAAAAAAAAACAAAAGGAAGTTGAAATAAAAAGTGAACAGAAAGTGAAGGAAATGCGAATACAAAATGACCAAAACTTAAATAAATCCGAATCCGATGCCATTTTTTTCGGAGGAATTGAGAATGAAATGCGAATTGAATGCGAATGATATAAGAATGAAGTTCGGTAGAAATGAAAAAAAAAATCCAAAACAAATGCGAATGAAACAAGTAACATTTAAAGTAATTGCAAATATAATACCACAAATGCGATTTAAATTTATATGGAATCCGAAAGAAATGCAAATAAAAAACGAGTTAATGGGAAGCTTAAGAAAATCACCAAGTTGTCACTGTGTAAGGTTTTTATTTTGTCTGTTTTGTTTCTTTGCGTCAATATCGAAAGCTATTGGCAACAATAGCTAAAAAGTCCTTGAAATACGTTCACATGGTAAATCTATCTAAATAAGGTGCTTTAGTGTGCGTATTTCACTAAAGGAATTCGGTGCAGCAGCAAGGACTATCATTGTTCAGAGAAAGCCATGTTAGTTACGGTTGAACACACACTAACATTCAAGAGAAAGCGACCGTTGGAAAATCCAATAATCCTTTTTTGCCTTCCAATGCACTTAAAATCTGGGAGAGTGAAATTCTGCTAGTTGGATTGGTATAGATTTTTGGTTAAGTTACCTTATTGGACAGCCAAAGCCAACGTCCGTCTTCGCACCACAAATCGGGTTGGATTAAATTTCGTGTTACTTTACGAGTACGATTGTGGTTTTTGTTATTTGCTCAAACAATATTGTAGCTGTTCTTTTCTAAAAAAAAACTTTTAACTTAAAAAGGTGAGGAGAATTAAATGAATTTTTTGGTCAAGTATGTCCTATCTTTGGTGTTGATAATTTGATGAGAAATTGATTTCAAAATTTTTTTTTTTGTAAATGTAAACAAAACACTACCTTTAGCAGATGCTTTTGCGTTGATTTGAAAAAATCTTTCTGCAAAAAGCATGCAATAAAAAAATCTTTATTCAAAAGCAAAGATTAAGAATATAAAGATGGGAAACTTTCGTACGTTTTACCCTCCAACACCCATTTGTTTACATTGTTGTATTTGTAATTTCGATTCGTATCCGTGTAAAATTGAGAGGGGAACCGAGGTGAATTTATTTGTTTTGACAGTTCTCCTTTTTTTGTTTGTCTAGTTTGCACAATTAATAAACATTTTTATGTATTTCTATAAGAACTTTCATTCTTTTAAAATATTTATGCTGACGATGGCTGACTAACTATAAGTGATAAATTTACTGGCAGTGATTCCGGTCAGGTGATGGTAGTAGCGATAGTGATGACGATCATGAAAATACAGACGGTCCAAAGAAGACTAGAAAACGAGGAATGGAAGATGATAGTAGTGATGGTATGATTATTAGAAAATTTAACTTTTATTACAATTTAATGTTTCAATTATATTTTTCAGAGGAAGAAACTACAGCTGCACCAAGTCGAAAACGTAAAGCGGCTGACTCCTTGAGTATGAAGTCAGGACGAACAAGAACTTCGCGTTATACAGCTGGTGGTAAAGGTATTCATAGACCTGTAGCTGCATCAGTTAAATCTAGACATAAATGCTATTCAGTCCAGACTACAGCTTCAATGTACTCAACAAAGAAAGCCCAAGGTGATATGAAGAAAAAGGGAAAGTTAGATCCATATGCATATATTCCACTCAGCAGAAATGTTTTAAAGCAAGTATTTTTGTCTGAAACTAAAATGTTATGATGCAAATAGTAGCGCTAACTCATTAAGAGTCAGGAAGGGCATAAATTTTGTCTGTGAGTCAAACCGTTCCGGCATGGCACCAAAATAAGTTTAAGACATTACCTAAATTTTCATAAAAAAATGAAAAATAAACGAAAAACTGGGTAATGTCATGAACATATTTTGGTGCCATGTCCGAACGGTTTGACTCACAGACAAATTTATGCACTTCCTGACTCTTAATGAGTTAGCGCTACTATTTGCATCATAACATTTTGGTTTCAGACAAAAATACTTGCTATCAGTAGACATAGCTAATAGTTTTTGTAAGCCTTCTTTATATTTTACACTTCCGTTCAATAAAATATCATTATTCATTATCATTGTTTGTTTACTTGAACATTTGCTCCCACTTTGGACTCCAAGACGCTGATTTTTAAAAATGGCAACTATAGTGCATTCGAATAATACCAACTATATTGGGTTATCACCCACACCCAAAAATTGCTGTGGGCTTTCGGCCTACCAGTCTTGATTTTGTATATTTACACGTTCGTTTTTGTAAAAGAACAAAACACATTGGTTTGTATTGTTTTCTTATATAATTACTAGGGAATACAATATACAACCAGAAACAATTAAAATAAAAACAAAATTACAAAAGATTGATTATAAGGTACGAGTTGTGTTGTTGTTGCTGTTTCCGACGCTATCGTCAGACCTCCTAGTATGGATCAGAGCACTATAATGACATGTGTACTTATATTAAGACTTGCGACCATCCTTATCTGTGCCGGTCAGCGAGAAGTACTGTGACACCAGCTTCTTGGTTTCTTTAGAATTGGCATCGAGTGTCTTCAATTCGTAGCAATCGTAGCCAATTCGCCAGTCGCATTTTGCCTTGTGCATTGTGCCTTAAAAATATGTATCAGGGTGATTGGTTTAAGGTGCACCAAAAAGCTGGAGCGTGTAGGTGGGGTTAAGACAAGAAAAAAATCTAAAAAATTGACTTAAATCAGAAAAAAAAATTATTTAAACACAACGGTCAATGATACAAAGCCTTGTTATATCTTTTTTGGAAATCCAGAAAACTACTCTTTTATTTTGTTTTTAAATTAAGTTGTTTAAGTCAACAGTTTTAAAAAAATTAATTTTCAAACTCAAAATTTTGAAAAAAAAATTTTAATCTAATTTTTTTAAAAATTTTATGTATTTAACTATTATTTTTATTTTTAAAATTCAATGCTCTTATTAATTTTTAGTGAAAAACAGAAAACCGGATGCCAAAATCTGTCTTAGTTTTTGAGAAATTAAGAAAATACTAAAAGCACTTTTTCAAAAAAAGGTGAAATCTGGTTAAACTGGTTAAAAACAATTAACTGCTCAGCTCAGAATTTAATGCCATCTAATCGTGGCTTGTGTGTCTCTCACTATCTCACGACACCAGCTCCCTCAGTGACAAGCAGTAGTCAATCAACAACCCGAGAGAATTCCGTTTGCAGTCAAAAAGTTAAACCCAAGCCTATCGTTCAAGTTCGAGAAAAACCACCAGAAGAAGTGAGTTCTTCTTTGGAACGAAAAGAAAAGGAGAAACGCCAAAAGTTTATTGACAATGGGCAATTCGATAATAATCAATTCAAAATGTTGCACTTAGATGATTTTGTATCGTCTGATTCAGCTGAATCCGATGCCGATGTTGAGGAAGAAATTGAAGTTAAAAAGGAAACTATATCTGTCCCTCAGAAAGTAAAACTTAACGAGCCATGAACTCCACCCGTTGCAACCAACATTCCAAAAATGACCACAGAAACAAAAGTAAAGCCAAACAAACAACTTCAGCAAGTAGCACAACCTCCATCAGTGGAAAAACCCTCCAAAGATCCAAAACAACTTTCGTCGTCGTCTTCATCAACCTCTAATTCGAGACGAGGAGAGAATAGAGATAGAAACAGTCGAGGGCCCAAATCAATTCCAACAATTTCCTCCACACAAGATCGCACTAACGACAACGAAAGAAACCGCAATCGTAACTCCAAACTAAACAATAATCTATCAACTGTAACAACAAATCGAAGACTGTCCAATCATTCTCACCAATATGTGGCAGCTGCCCCACAGCAAACATCAACTACACAACAACAAAAGCCATCACAACGCGAACAAATGTCAGCAGAAAAGCCCAAAAGATCACGTAAATTCAAAAACAAAACTAAATCGGGTAACAGCTATGGTTCTGGGGATACCGTTTCTTCAACTTCTGTTGCTGTAACCAACCAGCTGGGCTCTAAATGTAGACAAAATCAATCTGTGATACAATAAGGTAGTGGAGTGGGTGGTCGGAAGATGATAGATTCCTCAAACTTACATCAATCTATGCAAAATCTGCGTTTAACCACGAATAATTACCCACAGTTACCACCACAAGAACAACAACTCAACCACCATGACAGACATCAAAAGTTATTTTCACAGCAACTTGCCTCGAATGTGAGCATTATGGATCAATTGAACCGTGGTGTCCAAGTGGAAAATCTATCTCTGCCGCCAGATATAACTCTTACTAAGGTTGACCCTAGTAGGAGTGAGCAGCTACGTGCCAAGTCTGAGTCGATAAAGAGACTTTCAAAGCCCCTTTCGTCTCAGCCTCTAGGATCCCATGCATTACATCCTACTGTTTTTACGCCCGGATTCTATCCACATATGTCTAGTTACGGTGCTTCTGACCAAAGTGGTGTTATCATGGTTGAAGCAATGGGAATTTCTTCGAAGCAGCACCATCAACTGCTTCCCAATGAATCATTCGTTTATACGTGCATTATTAAATAATTAATTTATTTTCTTCATAAAAAATAAAATTAAACAAAATATATTTCGTACATATTTTTTTCTTTATATCTTTGTAAGTATACTTCTAAATTAGAGAAAAGCGTAACCTAACTTATGACCTGTAAAAAAATGAAATCATGTGAACGACCTCATATCAACTAAAAACACTCTTAAAATAATAAATTTAAGGAAACAAACTGAAGTTTATACAAAAACCGGATTCTCTGTATCATATTGAATTAAATTTTCTTCAAAACCAGCTAGTTTGATAAATCATAATAAATATATAAAAACGTTTATATCGTGAAAAGTTTTCTATTCATTTGAGAGAAACATTTTTCACTTTTTTAACGTCGAGCCATAGAATAATAAATAAATAGAACATAATCTCAGATTTAACTCTGTATGAGTGCCCGTGGATTTTAAATGGGACTGTCAAATTGGGCTAGACCATATATTCTTACAATTTTGCATTTAGCTGTTCACACGTATTCACGTATAGAAAATCGCGTGTAAAAAGTTTTTTCAATGGGAGGAGACGGAGGAGTACAAGCTGATGACATGTGGGTCGAGCGCAACTCGAAAATGATGCCAGACAGACCATATTCATGAGGTTCATGAGCTGTGGTGGATTTCGTTCATAATTCTCACATATAATGCCGCGTTCGTGGATCTAACAAAATTGAAATTATTTTTTGTGAATATTTTTGTTATTTTAAATATTTTATGCTCACGCTCTGATGTATGGTCAGTCAAATTATTTTTTATGAAGAAATTTATTTCAATAAAAAAATTAATTATATTTTGGCTTTAACCACTTATGCGATATTCCGATTTTTCATAACTTGTTAATTGATGGATTCCATTCATGATTAAAACATAAATGTTTGTCAAATATTTATGTCTTACGCAACAATACGCAAAAAGTGAAATATTGACCGAAATTATAGACACTGTTTAAGCTTTTTTCATAAAAACTCGAGTTTATCCTATTTAAATTGCTTAGACCCAGGCTAAGAAAAACTGTAGTTAAAAAAAAACTATGAATATGCGCCATTAAAATTACACAAGTCTATATAAACTTGCAAAAAAAAAAACGGCTATTTTACATGTTTTGTATCAAAATCACTGACAAACAAACAGTTACAAACCAATAATAAGTTTCTAACAAGAATAATTTTGAACCCGTTAAGAAAGAGAGGTTCGAGTCGACCAGTAAAGTAAAAATTTTTAATCATGAAGATTAAGGATTTGAATTAGAAGAAGATTATGGATAAATCTGCTCAAATCAAGATTAAGTGCTTGATGGAAACATAGTATAAAAAGAATTTGTCAAACATCTATGAATATGCATTATTAAAGCATCTGCAATAAATTGCTCAATATACTGCGTCGTGTAGAGCAATATCTTCAATATTTAGGTATTTGTATATGTTTCATACCAAAACCACTGACAAGCAATAACAAATAATAATATATTGCACACAGGCTAGACCTTGATTTTATAACAAATCTTAAATATATGAATGAGTGAGCCCGTGAATTTCGACACGTATTCACAAAATTTTTCAAGAATGCGGAAAGACAGGTTCGAGTCGACCTGTGACTCCCAGTGAAAGCACAGTTTGAAAGTTTCAATCCAGAACGCACCCCACGAAATTCATCATTTTTTGAAAATAACTGCTAATTTTTAAAAATAACAGACAAATTAATTCCCCACAGGGGAAATCTGTGGTAGACTGATTAAGTTGCATTGGTGTGAGTTTTTAACGCACATTTTTGCAACTTAATCAGTCAAATGACAGTTTGAGTTCGTAGGCAAATGCCGTTATCAGCCATTCTTTCCCATCTTTATATTTTTAATCTTTGATTCAAAAGACATCATCCGTCGCGTCGGCAACAAATCAATTACATGAAAGTTTATCAAAATTTTTTCAAAAAAATTTATAATTATCGGTTTTGCAAAAAAAAAAAACTATTAGTATACCTATTTAGAGAAAACAGTTGATATAGAATATTAAATTTTGACAAAATCGTTGCAGCCCTTCAAAAACAAGTCGGTGTGATAAAAAAACGGTTCTAATAATGACAGGTACCGCTAATAAGCTGATTCTGATAAAAAAAAGTTTAACTATCATAACATTATCGAGTTGGAAAAGGGTTGCCAGAGCAACTCAAAAAATTCAATAAATTTCTTTTTTAAGTGTTTTTATACTTTTTTTTTAGTTTCTCTGGCAACCCCTTTCCGGCTTGATAATGTTATTGCATTTAAACATTATTATCTTAAACGTTTCGTACTACATTTTAGTAAAAAAAATTCGTGCCAAAATTACTTACCATATAGTTGGGTTATTTTTGTTGCACTTTGAAGGTCTGTAGCTTTGGTTTCTGGCCATTTCCGGTAGCCATCATTCAATAATAAGTTGCCTTGAACCAATAACTGGACAAGAATTAAAGCGCGCAAAAAAATGTGCCAAAATCGGTCTCTAGTTCTCGGATAAGAGGAAAAATACAACAAACAAACGAAAATATAATAGGTATACGCCCTAGTGAATTTACCAAAAGAAGGAATTATAGGTATACAGAGTCTTAAAATTTAGCATGGACCTTAAGTCCACATATGATAACATAGCAATCGTCCTTTCCGGTAGATTAAGATTGGCACATGTAAAAGAAAGAGAAGAAAAGATTTTTAATATCAGAGTTAATCCTGAAAAATAAACTAAAGAAAATTTAAATAAAATTGTTTTGTATTTTCATCACAGGTGTGGGGTCAGAAAAAAACAAATATGGCAAAAAGAATCACTAAGCAAGCTTTTATGGATGCACTCAATGCTGCAGGAGTGCCATTTCCAGCAACAGCCATGTTTGTGCAATTGCGGCCATTGTATGAAGAACTGGTTGGTCATCAGGATGATTTTTTTTCAAAATCCTGAAGAAGATGACTCCGCGGACGAAGTGAATAGACACCACAGAAAGGACCTGACGAAGAAGGCACTGATGAAGACCAGAGGTGAAGCAACTCGAAGCCAAATTGAAGGTGATGAGATTGCAGCACGAGATAGCATTGCTGAAGCAGAAAATAAATTTAATGCAATAGAATACCAGTGTCGGTGGATGTTAGATACGATTTTACTGATGAATGCTTGCAGGCTTTTAGGGAGCTACGAAACAAACTTGTGTCTGCTCCAGTCCTGGCAATTAATAACCCTAAACAGGAAACAGAATTACACTGCGACGCTAGTAGCCACGGATTTGGTGCAGCTCTCACGCTGTTGGGAAGTTTAACACAACAGCTTTTTTTAAAAAAAAAAACAACAGATTCTGAATCAAAATTTCATAGTTTCATAGTTCATTATAGTAGAAATGAATGTAAGGCTTTACTGTTGAATAATATTTAATAATAATTAGATTTGATTTAGTTTGTAAGATATTCTAAGAAAGTCTTGTACTTGTTAGAGTTAGTAAATAAATAAATAAATAAATAAATAAATAAACTTGAAACGTTGGAAATTATATATGCATTGAAAAGATTTCGGGTATATCTGGAGGGAATACCTTTTAAAATTATTACAGATTGCAATTCCCCAACACTTACCTTGAATAAGAAACAAGTAAAATCTAAGATAATTATTCTATTCAACATCGAAGTGGAACATGTAGATATTTTGAGTCGGTGTCATGTAGTAGCAGCTGTAAATGGGGATGAAATAGATTTTTACATTCAACTAGCTCAAAATTGAGACCCAAAGATCAGGAATCTGCGGAATGAGCTTGAGACACAATTTTGGTTGAATTACGAATTACGAAAAGATGGCCTAGTTTTCCGCAAATTAGATTCGAATAATTGTTTGTTTCTTTATGTGCCAATGGAAATGAAGGACAATGTCATTTGGTTGCTTCATGAGAAAATTGGACACTTAAAAGTCGACAAATGCTACGATCAAATACGAAAAAAATATTGGTTTCCGGATGACAGACAAAACATTAATATCTAAACGAAAGCATATTCTAGTTGTAATTGACGCATTTACAAAATTTGTACGCCTGTATCCTGTCAATTCAACTAGCACCAAAGAGGTTTGCGCGTCAATGGAAAAATATTTTAGTTACTACAGTCGACTAAGGCGCGTAATCATAGACCGAGGCACTTCTTTTACATGGCATTAGAATTTTCAAATTTTTTGTGAAAACATTATATTGACCATGTAAAGGTCGAACGTATGAATCGCGTATTAAAACCAATGTTCAGAAAAATAAGTGAACCTGTAAATCATGAAGACTGGTCCAATGAATTGTCAGAAGCAGAATAAGCGATATAAATAATACGACACATATGTAGTTCTACGAAAGAATCACCTAGTAGATTCTTTTTTGGAGTACAACAGCGTGGTAAAATAGTCGACGAACTTACGGAATATCTGAGTGATGTTTTTTTATCATGAAAATGAGAGTGGTTTAAAAAAGATTCGAAAAATAGCATCAGAATCTATCAGAAGATCACAGGAATACAAGGAAAAATATTTTTTGAAACATAGTGTACCGGTAAAAACATACTCAATTGTTGATTTTGTAGTAATGAAGCACATTGACAACACTAGTGGGACAAACAAAAAATTTATTCAGAAATATCGCGGTCCTTATGTCATGCACAAGGTCTTACCGCATGATCGATATGTCATAAGAGACGTTGACAATTGTCAGTTGACACATTTGCCATATGATGGTGTCGTCGAGGTTGTGCGGTTGCGAAAATGGGTTAAAACTTTAAAAGATTCGGGTACTGTGGCGGCTGACAGTGATTGGCACATATGTAATTTATATTATGTATATTGTAATGTAATGTTAAATGTATATAGACCTTTAATCATCCAGTGTCAAAGGGACCTTAAGTCCATCATAACATCTTAAGATGGATGAGCTGAACGATTTCGTTAACAATCGTCGTTTCCGGTAGATTAAGGCCTTTCTTACGGTTCGCCAGTCGTACGTTCGCCTCGAGACGAATTGTTTGGCGAATACTTTACTTTGGTTTGAATCGAAGGAATTCGTTTCATTCGCGAACCTTTATTTGTTTGGCTTACTTTTGTTACTATTTTGACGTTTAGGGCGAGGAAATTATCAAAATTTTCAAAACCAATTTAAAGCAATCGCCAGTTTTTTTGTTCGTTTCGCAAACGATAATAAGGGGGTAAGATTGACACATGTTAAAGCAAAGAAAAGAAAAGATTTTTAATATCAGAGTTAATCCTGAAAATTAAACTAAAGAAAATTTATAAAAAATTGTTTTGTGTTTACAATTCTACCAATAATATCAATATTCTTTTAAGAAAAAGTGTTGTTATGCTGCGATCCCAATTGGAGGTTCCAAAATTTCAGAACGAGTATTAAGATTGTTAGTTCAAACGTTAACAAATTCAATATTATTTACTATAAAAGGAAATAAAGCAAATGCATATTCTAAAACTAAAAGTTTACAATGTACAAGTATTACTTACACTATTATAACCTTCTTGACTGTTTTCCTCCGTTCGACAAATTACAATTTTGTTAATAATTATCTGCTTCTTTACTAATTTGAATCTTTATTAATTTAATTAAAAACTTTATAAATTGAAAGAAAATCAATAGGAAAACTTAATTTTACCTTTTTCTTAAAATCTGCTAAATTTCCTCGCTTTAAAGCCAAAGAAATTCAAATCGAGTGCAAGTGGAATTCAACCATTTGGTTGGTAATGTTCAAGTCAAGTTCTGTACTCTTCCATTCTAAAGCAAGAGATAGATGTACGATGCGGCGGCAACAAGAGAGGTCAGGTATGTAAGTCGAACGGGGATGATTGAAGTAAATAAATGCAAGGCTATGATATAATTATGACATAAATAAGTTTCTGCTAATTCGGCTCTATGACAAAAAGAATGCAATGGGGCACATTCATAGTTGTTTTTAAACTACAGTTTTGCTAAGCCTTGGTTTAAGCAATATAATTTAGATAGGATAAACTCGAGTTTTTCTTAAAAACAACTTAGACAATGTCTATGAATCCCCAATGTATTTTAACGACACGGATGCTCCGTTCTCTATAAATAGTTGTACCTTGGTCTCTTAGGTATAGCGTAAGTAGATAATGTTAATGTTGCGATATTATGTTGGAGCTCAGTTCTAGATACATAAATATAAGATTATTATTAAAAATCGATCATTTAACTATCCACACGTAAAAGCATAACCATATTATCGTGTTTTTCGTGCATTTTTTTTTTATCTTACCCACCTGAAAAGTTAACCAATCTGGTATATTATTTTATTTCGTTGAAATAATATTTCTCTTCGACTCAAACTTGATAAGCCACCTATCCACGCAATAAAACTGAATCCTACCTGACGATTGCATTTTAATGGCGCCACTTGCACTACTTTTTATGCAGCTCTTGACTGCCTGATTGCAGGCAATTTTTAATATCTTTATTGCTATTTTATTTTTATATTCAGCTGAGTTTTTTTTTGTATCCCTTATAATACATATTTTACTTATATATATTAATATGAATTGTGTGGGGCCCCATAAAAAGTTTGTCCATTCGACAGAATGTTGTGGTGCAATGTTGGGATGGAGTAGGTACGTTACGAGTGTAAGGATTATAATTACGTGGTTTTAACGTTCTCTCTATATATATGTATACAAACACATTGCCTAAGATGAGGTTACGAGAAAATAACCTCTTCCATTTGGCGCCCTTAAAAATTTACCTCAGAATGGCGGGTTGGTGGCGGCAAATCAGGGCTTTTAACTTTTTCGATTAAATTCTAAAATAAACACACCTGAACGCAATTTTCCAACATTTACATTATTTATCCCTGCACGCAGTGTGGCGCCCTCCTGCTTTACCAAGAAGAATAAAGGTATTCCCAATGTGTCCTTGTATAATGAGTATGGTATGCCGGGATCACCACCATCAGGACAAGGACATTTTTTTGCAACTTCGAAGCTGTTGTTCTACTTTTCGTCTGCTGCGCTGCTGTATCGTGTGTGGGGTGGTTGCGAATATATAATTTTCTTCTTTTTTACCGTTACTTTTGTATAATATTTATTTTTGCTGTTCGTTCGTACCCTTTGATTTTTTTTTTTTTTTTTTTTTTTTTTAATTTTGCATATCCTTTCTCGAACAATAACAACATTTTGTTGTTTCATGTGCTTCACACAGTTTGTGCCTGCGGCAATACCATTTATATCGAGGTAAATAAAAACCAATTTCATTGCAGTCGCTGATTGAGGAAATATTCCCATACGGGGATGGCCTGTGGGTGGTTGGGTGGACAACGAAATGACGCATTTTACTGAGGGTTGCTGGTGACTATAACGATAAGTGTGCTCTGAACTGAAGTTCCTTCATTCATTGATGTTGTCTTTTTATTTTTAGGTCTTGGTCGTTATTTTGGGATGCCGAAGGGTAGGTATACTCTTCTGAGTATGGTATCATATTTGTTGCGTCTGAATCTGACGTGAATTTACTTGAATTTATAAAGTAGACAGCTATATACATAGTGACATAACTGTTTTAATATTTTATGTATGAAATAAATTTGCGGAGGTTTTCAATTCCTGAGCTTTTGTTTTATGAGTTTGTCGAGGATTTCGACAATCGACGATGAATAATTATGCAGTAAAAGTCTTTTGAGTGCCAGAAGGAGACTTTTTAGTGCTTATAAAAGGTGAAGCATTGAAAAACTTTAACAGCTGAAGTTAATGGCTGTACTGTAGTTGATGATGATGGTACAGTAAAGTCATTGGTATGGAAACCTATATTTTATTTGCTTTTTAATGAAAAAATTGGCTGTTTGATAAGCAAGAAAATAATTAAATGTGATTTTCAGAGGCAGAAAATTCGGCAGCGAACCTGTTTATTGGTATTAATATACTTACATATATTAATTAATAGAATATATGCATTAAAGCATTAATAAACTGCTTGAGCTAAAGCTCGATATTGACCGTTGGATAAGTCTGAACTTCGACGAATATAAAAAGGACAATCAAAGAGATGATATAGAAATAGTAGAGAATTACCAACATTGAAAAAATAGATGTTTGAGTAGATAGGTATATAACCTAGACTAGAAAATCTTAGAAAATTTTTCTGTTCTCTACTGATGAATGAACGGAACAGAATAGGTAATAGTTTATCCGTAGAAAACTACCACAAAAAAGACGATCCAAATAAATATTCTTCTTCATTTCCGAACGGTGAATATGATACTAATTGTCCAACTTTTGCATTAAAAAGGTGTATTGTATGAATGCATACTGCAGTTAGGCTGCGTAGCTTGCGCTCCATCTCCAGAATTCAATTTACATTGAGAAGTAACAATAGCTGTTAACGCCAATACTATTTTTGGCATTAGTTATAGCTATTTCATGGCCACCACCGCCAACCATCAGACTCTTTTTTGTTTACTAGTGTCGCTTGTCCATTTACAATCTCCATGTTTCTTCTAAAAACACGTTATCAGTTCCGGATTAGCCCCTAAACAAATCAAGCAATTGCTTAGGGCATCAAGTCAAGGGGGCACTAGATAGATTGGGTTGGGGCTCTATAATCGGACGAAGACCTTATGAAAAATTAGCAAGGTGTTACAAGCTGGTATATTCACTCTAGAGACGTATGACAAAATTTTCTAATCGCCCTTTATTTTTTTTAGAAAAATTACAAGAAATGCGGAAAAGAAAAGAAAAATCAAATGAGAATTTTAAAGTCATCCATCAAAGTTCTTGAAGCAAGATGCGAAGGGAAGAAATATTCAAAACAATAGAAGACATAAGAAATTCCCATTCCTGACTAAGTAGAATTATGTGCCCCGATCAAAAATGTTAATACAGTCAGAGTCAGCGTTGTAAAAATTTAGAAGAAGCATATTATCTAATGATTTTTAGAGAAGCTGAATTGACGAGGAGGAGGAGGAGACTATCTTCTATCTTTTAAGGTGTGTCAAAAATATAGAGCGAGTTGGTTAAATTGGGAAAAGAAAAAAATCGTATGGGAGGGGAGTCTATCTCCCCCCGTTTAGGCGGGAGGGGCAATTTTCTAAAAAATTGACTTAAATCAGTAAAAAAAAAATATTTAAAAATAACAGTAAAGCATACAAAACCATTTTATACTTTTTTGGAAAGTCGAAGAATTCATCTTTTATTTTATTTTTAAATAAAGTTTTTTTGATAATTTTTTTTTGAAAAATTATTTTTTAAACTCAAAATTTAAAAAAAAATATAAGTTAAAAAAAATTTCAAACTAATTGTTTTTAAAATTTTATGTAATTAACTATTATTTTTTTTTTGTTTCCAAAATTCAATGCTCCTTTTAATTTTTAGTCAAAAAGAGAAAACCAGATGCCAAAACGTATCTTAGTTTTTGAAAAATTAAAAACAAACTAAAAGTACTTTTTCCAAGAAAAACACTTTTTTTTGGTTTTCCCAAGTTTGAGCTGCTCAGGTCAATTATTATTTTTAGTTTTTTATTACATACCATCCAATTTTAAGCAAATAATAAAAAAACGAAAACTTTTTACTCTACTTACTAGTTTTACTTTCAATTTTTTTTAATTTCTCAAAAAATAAGATTCATTTTGGCATCCGGTTTCGGTTTTTGACTAAAAATTAACAAGAGCATTGAATTTTGAAAATTAAAATAATAGTTAATTACATACAAGTTTGAAAAAAAATTAGTTTACATTTTTTTTTCAAAATTTCGAGTTTGAAAATTAATGTTTTTAAAACTGTTCACTAAAACAACTTTATTTAAAAATAAAATAAAAGAGTAGTTTTCTGGCTTTCCAAAAAGGTATAACATGACTTTGTATCATTCACCGTTGTTTTTAAATATTTTTTTTTCTGATTTAAGTCAATCCTAAATCCTAAACGGGGGGAGATAGATATAATTTATATATCGTTGTAATAATTACGTTTAATTTCTTGAATACCGAAGCTATAAGTTGACTAGTCGAAAAGGGGCCCAAAAACGTGGATTGCTTAGGTCATCAAGTAGTCTTTATCCGGCACTTGCCGTTATTGAATATTTTCCGGTTCCATCAGGAATCAAACCTGTACCTCCCACAGAACGTAAATAATAGAAAGAATCAGAATGAAACAACAACAAAATGTGTGTACACTAATAAAACAGCCGTCTTCTCAGCGGATCGATAATCACAAATTGAATTGAGGTAACGAACATCTACAATGGTAGAATTTCGTAGTGCGATGACCATCCTATGTGCGAGTCACAGGGGGCCTACTCTGTACTTCTTTCCGAAAATGAATTTTCAAAACAAAACAAAAACAAAACAAAGTTAAATTTCACTTTTCGAACGAAATACAGAGTAGACCCCCTGTAGGTTCGATTCCTGATGGTGCCTTGATTTTCGTCGAAATTAGAAGAGATACTGTGAAATAGTTCAAAACTATCAAAGTACTGTTGAAACAATAGTCAATACGTTGCACTATCATGTATAACTGTTTCAATGTAAACGTTGAGTATTGAATACCCAAACGATCGAAAAATAAGTGTATAACAGATGCAAGCGTTACTTAATAGTTGACGTCGTAAAATCTTATCAGTTTTCTGGAACACCATCAGTTATTTTGATATTGAACTTCACGTAACAATTGATAAAAACAAATATAATACGCCATTTTATTTATTTATACTAAGTATTAAGTGGCAGTCAAGTGGCCGTTAAATAACTGGCAACTGTATCTATAGCCAAGCGCCAAGCTATGCAATAAAATTAAAATCTAGTTTTGAAATCCGTCAGAGGTGAGTGCGGTTCCACTGAGAATGACATGTCGTTGTCAAAAGATTATAAAATCAGCAAATCATAAATGTATCCTTATAAACGGTGGTGGGAAAAACTTTAAGAATATTTTCAGCCCTAAATTTACAGTTTTGGAGCTGAATTCGTATATTTCTTCTCTTCTAATCGGCGTTTTTCCACCAAATAATTTTGTGATGATTTTTTACCAAGACGACTGTAAACTACCACCCATATTGCGATTGTCGATTTATAGTTGATAGTTGATTAATACTGAAATTTTGTACTTTGAAACGCAATTAATTAATAAACTGTCCAAATCTGTACTGACCATTTTCAATTGTCTTCCTATTCAGAATTTTATGCATTGATTTATAAAATATCAAATTTAAGTTTTTATCAACTAACAACTGTCAATTGACAATCAAAATATGGGTATGAGTCTACTGCCTAAAATATTGATACAAAAAACTGGGGATTGCTTTCTTGGTATAAATCAATTATTAATCTTATAACCAAAACTATTTTTAAAAAGTGCAAAAAATTAATCAATGTTATAATTTACCTTTCAGAGTGTAATTTATTTGCCCCTTAATAATTATAAAACATAATGTAATGCGACTGTATTTCTTTTTTGTCTTTTTTGTTTGCCCTTCAAGCTTCCATTTATTGCTCGTACCTCCGCCAAACTTAAAGGCCGATGTTTAAAATTGAAACCAGATGGAAAGTCCTTTTGTATCTTTATAAAACGGTTTCCCATGCCATACCATAATGGTAGAGTCTTATGATTCAAACGGCTTTTCTGCCAATTATTTGTATAATTTTCTTTTTTGTTTGTATTTACATCCTTTGAATGTGAATCGATGTCACGCCAGTAAAATATTGTCGATGGACCAATCAATTCCTGTTTTGTTAGTCTCTTTTTCCAATTTTTGTTTGGTGTTTGGCATGTTTTCTCCCATGGATTAAGAATTTCTGTGTAAAAATCAGGATATCTTGTTTCATGAAACCGCATTGCAAGACCAATTTTATAAAAGAATTTTTACAAGAAAAAAATAATTATGCTTCCATAATAAAAAGGTTAAACATTTCCGAAAAAAAAATTTAGTTGATTGGCCGATAGAAAAATAAATTCTAGTGCTCGAAATTTTGAAATTTGTATGATTATTAAAAACTTGAAGCTTAGATTTTAATTTTGAATATTTATTCATTTGCACTGAGTGGTTCTAGCAAAAGTAGGAAAACCTTGAGAAAAGTTATTTGAAGCACAAAATGAATCAACATTAAACGCTCCGGAACGCAACGTTTATGCTGTTGTGCAATGTAGTTGTTATTCGATTGGTGCACTGTAATGCAACTATATGTCCTTTTTAGTTTTTTTCGTATTTAATACCCAAACCTTCGTCTTTTTCTCTTCTGACAATAATGACCTAGAATAGGACCACGATTATCCCACTTCACCACTTCACCTAGGAATCTTCTTGTGGAATTTCTCGGGTTGACCTTTGAAAACGTCCTATACAATAATTACTTTTGGAAGGAGCACAGCAGTGACCCGTGGACCCGTCCGATCATTTCTTGAGAAAAGCGCATAAGATACCTTCGGTATGTACATATCTATCTACACAAAAGCTTATTCTCATTAAAGAAACGTAAAAATTGGAAGTTTAAGTTTATACGTAGTGAACTCTCACGTTTCTTGTTTATGTCATGTTCAATCTTGAAATCAAATTCATAAATCGAAATGCTTGGAAAATTAAGGGGCACGACTGGGTCGCACAGACTTGCTCTTGGGGCAAGTTACTTTAGTGCTCACGACTGCAAAACTCATATGACAAGTTTTTTTTACAAAAAAAAAAGATTTTCAGTATTTTGAATTGGGAAATATTTTTTTTTTAAATAAAAAATGATTTTTATGTGAGATACCACTATCGGTAAAAATTCAATTAAATGGAATGTTATTAAAATTAACATTATTTTTTTCGAGAAAATTAGAACTAACAGTTTTTCAAAAAAATAAAAAAAAATATTTTTTTTTGTAAAAATTTGCTTGCAGTATCATTCAAGATATAGCAGTTGTTTTAGAATATTAGATTTTGTCAAAATCGAAAAATCCGTTCAAAAGATATTGGGAGTAATATAAAACGGTTCTATGGCAGGTATTACCAAACTGATTTTGGAAAAAAAACCTTTAGATAAAGAACATCACCATTGGCAACAAATCACTCATATAAAATTTATCGAAACCGATCGTATTTTTTTACATAAAAATGGATTTATCGGTTACGCTTATATGGTATAGGTACCGTTTTTTTTTTTCATACCAAGAAAAAACATTAAAAGAACGTCCGTGGATATTTCTCTAAGAATAGTTTCTACCAAGTAAGGCAAAAATCGGCCCAACCGTTCAGGCAGCAGGTGTCAATACATCCAGACAGACAGACAGAATTGTAGGACCCACTTGTTTTGTCTTCTCCATCATCATAATGTCATATTTGATTGTTATCTCAAAACTTTTTTTTTACGAATGCTTATAACTTGCCTTATACATAGTAGGTACCTATAATCGCAAGTAAAAATATATAATCTACATATATGTATCAATTACAGAGCACAAATGCGTAAAGAATAACTGAAAGTCAAGACATCCTCCACTCTGCTGTAACGGGATATTTCGTATTTCCTTTTACAAAAAAACTTCATCATATACACCAGCTAAAATAACAGTTATGTGTCTGTGAAATTCGATATAAAACATATAAATTTGAGTATACTCATCATCATATAATCAGTCACAAATGCTTCTGCAGTTCTGATTCAAATTTGCTGTCAATTGTAAGCCGGCTTCATACCATACATGATATGTATTTGTATATTTCGTTGTTTTGTGCTGTGTTAGCTGGTGAATCCCATTAGGTGTCAAATCCATAACATCTATAATCCACAAAGCATCTATACTAGCACCCTCTTCCAAGAAGCTGTCGCAACAAATTTTAAAGACCCAATTCAAAAATGTCCCGGAACAATTCACGGTTTGCGGCACTTCCCGTCGTACAATTTGAGCAAGGACCAATTTCATCCGCATATCAATTTCATTATCCTTTTGCTTGTTGCCTCAGTCCATTCCGACAAAAACTGTGTCAGCAAAATTATTCTCCCTTTTCACTATGAAATCGCTTACACATTCTCTAAAGTAAGTTTTTTTTTACTACCCAAGTTATTGCATTGACTGTGTGCGTCTATGTCCCGTTAAAGCTGTGCGCTCCATTGTCATATGCGATCATGGTTGAAGAAATCTATTACCGAAACGGCACCCAAACGAGAAAGGAGTCACCGAGGAAATGATTTAGGGTTCAGTTACCATTATGTCCATTGGCCATAAGTCAAGCGTGTGTACTTGGCAGTGAACGTACTTTGGTACTTAGTTTATTGTGACATAGACCCCCACCCTTTTTAACCTTCTTTGGTCATTTGGTCAGTCAATAAATCGGAAGAAGGAAAAATACTAGCAACATTGTAAATATGCTGACGTCGCACATAGCTATAGTTACACTGGCCTCTGACATATATATCCTGCTGTGTGCTAGGATGGTTGATAAACTTTGCTTGCCTATCAAAATGGTCTAAGGGCTTTATTATACCCTGGTCTGATCATGTTGGTCGGCGTCGCCGCCACCGCACCACCCTTCACAATGGGGGAGAACAATAAAACATATTACATATCCGTATCCTTTTTCACTCCTCTGCCCAGGTTGGTAGATTACTCTTTTTTATTTTATCCTAGTTTGGTGCACGCCCGGTAATAAGAACATCGCTCTGCCTTTCTAGCCTTTCGCATTCATGCATTTCAATTAAAATTTGGCCAATTTTCTGGCACAGGATGGATGAACGACAATGTTTCATTCATACTTACTGTCAAGTAACGAGAATTCATATTATAGGGCCCTAAAGTATTATAATCGTAGCTCCATCATAGTCAAGACCATAGCCATTAATTTCTATCAAAGGATAACACTTTATTTATTTCTTTAGATAAAGAAAATCAATTTTGTATAAAATACTGTTTTTTTCATAAAAAAAAAACAAGGCATATTGGCACGTGGATTAAGAATGGGGCTATAAGGGTTGCTAAATGTGCTTTATCAATATGTCTATAGAAGAGAAGCCAGGTGGTGGTGTGGAATATACATATAGGATGAATCCATGATACTATAGGCTTTTTTGCCCTATCAACGTCAACTGAATTCTTTTCTTTTTTGGAAGATACTTTGTTACTAAAACTCAGGTATTTTGTTGTCGGGTTCCACTATGTATTTTCCCCAAAGAATTATTTTAAGTTGAATTTCAGAAACGAACAAAGAAGAAAACTCTTTGATAAAAGGAAATACTGGCAAGCAAATGTGATTAATAGACAAGAAACCCTGGCATTCTTACATATATTCAATTTATTTCTATCATAAAATCCGAAATCTTTTAAATGGTTAAACAATATGAAAGCCCACCAAGTTAAATTTCTTCACATAAGTCGGTTTTGAAAACACTTATCTATTGCTTTACACAGCCCATGGTTAATGATGCGCAGTGCTTGGCCTTAACAAATTTGGAAATTGTGATGAAGGGTTTTCAGTAGTATTCAAGAGGAAAATAGAGTGTGCACAGTTTTTTCATATATGTACATATGTAAGTGAACAATTACTATGCGGTGATAAAGTGTCTTATGGATTATTACGGAAGCCAGCGAGACAAAAAACAAAAAGCCCTTGTTTAGATGTGAATTTCCTGTCAGAGAACCACTTGACAAGAATTGTTGGAACGTTGCGAAAGTTTTTGAAAGAGTGACAAGGAAATCTTTTATGACCTCCTCGCCGAAACTTATGAGTCATTCTGATGCTTCCCGAAACAATCACATCAAGATATTTTTATAGAAGATTCACAAAGATTGTGAAGGAAGAATTTTTCGAAACAATAAAACTACGTACTGACTTACTTAACTTACTTTAGATAGCGCTCACAGTCCAGGATGGATTTAGCCCTCAACCAACATGTCTCTCCCGCCAGATGTGTTTCTACCTAGTCCCTTCCGATTTCACACCCCAAGTTGGCTAAGGTCGTTTTCCACTTGGGTGCGCCATTTATTGGGGGGTCTTCCAATGCTGCGAACATTAATCGGATTTGACTCGAAAACTCGTCGGGCTAATGCGTTGGTGTTCATACGGTAATCCACGGGGCCAGCAATCTCAGCCGATATATTTTCAGCTTCTTGTTGACCAGGTTAATATCTCCGTATAGCCCCGTATAGCTAGTCATTGAATCTTCTTCTCCATACTCCTTCGATTCACACAGGAAAAAAAATCACTCGAATAATCTTTCTTTCAAAGCATCCAAGTAACTTTTCATCCAAGGCCTCTGACGCCCATGCTTCTGCCTCTTACAGCAGAAGTGGGATGATCAAGGTCTTGTACAGCTTTTCTTTCCCCTTGGTTCTATGAGAGGGGCCTTACTACTAAAATGCCTTCTGAGACCGAAGAAATAGTGATTGACAAGGATAATTCTTTTTTTGTTCTCTGCACTGATATCGTTCTGCGTCGTTATAGTGGATTGCAGGTAGACAAAGTATTTCGATTGTTACGTTTTGCCTGAGTGGTTGATGTTAGGATTCCTATAGTTTTGTCTTCGTTAAAATCCAGTCTCATTTTCGCCGCCTGCGATTCAATACTGATAAATGCAATTCAATAATGATTTCGGCCGATTATGTCTTCATAAGCGATTAGTTGAACGCGACTTGTACCACCAACGATGTTAAATAGGTTGCATGATAACGCGTAGCCTTTTCAACATCAAACGGTTCCGTGGTGGTGGTGGTGTGTATATCGATCTGTAATTCCAAAGTTTTGTTTTTTTCAAAACCTGTCGGTGTCTGAACACTTGATCGACGGTTGACTTGCCTGGCCTAAAACGATACGGATAAGGGCGAATCAAATCTTTTACAAGGGTTTCAAGCGATCACACAGGATAGCCGACAAGATTTTATAAGCCACGTTTAGAAGGCTAGTTCCTCTGGGTTACTATGCCAAGGTGCATTTCAGAGCGTCTCCTATTTTTGTGGATGGCTAACTATGCCAAGTTTCAATTGATCGGGCATACTTTCATTCGAACAAGACTAAGACTTCTTGCCTAAGTCTTCCTGGTATCACAAAACCGTATCCAAATAGACGCTGATCCTGTTCTTTATATTACGAAACTTGGTAGATATCATAGGAAGTCATCCTCCGTACGTCCTCTCCATACTCCTGTAACACAGCTGTTACATCAGCCCTTTGTTGATCCAGGGTCTCCTGTTCGGTTGCACGTGGTCTGTATAATGATAGTACATTCCACGTTCAGATCCGAAATTCGTTGTCCTTTTTTTGTTTGCTGGGGTCGTCAACATTAAGATCATCCGGAACTGAGGCTTGATGATGTTTCGGAACTATTACATTTTTCCGTGGTAGGAAAGTTACCAGAGGACCAGACTCTTAGATAGCTCCAAGTGCGGGAATCCGAATATACCGCTCTTTATAGGTCTGAGCTTCGAATATGCCGTAGTAGCCCGTATAAGGTGTTCATTAAGTAGTTCAACCTGACTGAAATTGAGACACCACCGTTGATTTCATTTCGGGAATTCCTCTGATGCCGTCTTGATGAAAGGAGAAAGTGCCTCAGTAGAAACACTTCTCCCCCTCCTCTCTTGTTAGCTGCCCCCAAAACCTTCCAAAGGGATTGGTTACCCAGATCTCAGGTGGAAGTACTATAGGCACCCGATGTTCATCACGGGGAAGTGAGAGTAGAAGTTGGTCGTCAGAGGTTAGTTTTCAGGAAATCTGTGGACGTTTGAGTCCTTTTGAATGCACATAACTACCCTTTGAACATCTACGTACTGAGGCTTCTCGATTTTTAAGTGAGGAAAAACATGGTGATGAGTATAGAACGAGATTCTCGCATTTCGACGTCCATAAAAGCTCTAGCAGGCCACCAGATCGTCGAATCTCCAACCAATAATCGGCCAAGTAGCTATTGATGGATTGCATTTCGCCAGCATAATAGATGACTGAAGTTTCGGAGGAGCCAATATCGACTCTAACCATATTAGCTGATTTGTGCAAGGCTTCAAGTACCGATATCCACTTAAGATTTCAGAAGGAAATCAACTATGAAGAGAGAGTACAACGCTAAGGAACTAGGAGTGATAACCAAAACTTATGTCGATCGAGTATCCTTAGAACTTCAAAAAAACCCCACCGCTTTGTATCTGAATCCAGAGAAGCACCACTTGCACCAAAGTTAACAAGCTTTGTATAGCGCTGCATCAGAGACTCTCCCTCAAAGAATTCCTGGTTTCACTGTGACTGTGGCCAGTCACTCAGGCCAAGCCAAAACAGAGCAGGACTTGTAAAACAAAAGCATACACAGGTGGATTGAATTGTCAATGAAGTCTGATCGGGAGTCACAAAAGACACCCTGGAGATTATAAGTAGGAATAGCAAAGGGAAGATCGTGGTATGATTAGGGTTATACCATTTCAGAAAATGAGAAAAGCACGCTGTACAAAAAATCATCGTGCTCTCTATTAAAGTTTTTTAACAAGAATACATTTTTATTCATAAAGACAAGTTGAGCACATGCTTCTTTCTTTAGCGTAAGGTTCAATTTCTTAAGAAGCACGTTCCTTACGCACGTGCTCCGGATGATGTTTGTCGACATGACTTCCTCGTTAAAATGTGTATTTTACTCCTTTAAGCATTTTTCTCTTCTTAAACATATTTTAAAGGTCAAACAATATAATTTATAATGCTACATTATGACTTACAACTTCTAGAATGGTCGGGCGTTTGGTCGCTTATAGTCATAAGTCGGTAGACAACAAAAGTAGTCATTATTGGCGTCTAATGTAACCACTTTTGTAAAATTAATAACCTAACCATTAATTTATGACCTGCTGAGACAGACGTGGGGTGCGTCATTCTCGATGTTGTCGTTCCATAGCAAGGTATATTCTATACACAGTATTGTTTTGTTTGGCAGGTTTGTGTGGGTGGATGGGAAATAGGATTGGCAAGCCATATAATAAAAGGATTTCTAATGTAAGAACAAGAGTTGTTGGAATCACCCAATTACGATTAAGTTATGTTATGATGCCGGAAGGAAGAAAAGGAAAAGCTTCGACGGAGATGAAAAATTATATTAATGGGGCAAAAACGTCGGTAGGAGGCATTTTGTTGGAGCAAATTTATGGAGTTGTGTTCAGCATGTTCAAGGGACTGGGTAATAATTTTATGTGCTATTCTTCAAAAACCAACTATGGTGAAATGGAAAGGGAGTTAACATTATTGAACTATAATTTCTTGCTTCTGATGAACACGTGTTTGCATAAATTCATAATGGATTGCCTAAGGATACACCTAGTTTTGTTTCTTTGACGACTCTCCTCTATTCAGGAAGAAAAATAAAATTATTTCTATAAAAATCGATCTAAAAATTGATGACTTGCAAATAAAAAGACAACTTATGCGGCATGACAGAGATGTATGGGCTTTTGGGCGATTAATAAACATGCTGGTGCTGAATATTGTTTGATTTTGAGGCCAATTTTAGGAATGAAGACGCAAAACATGCTGGTAAAAGTAGGGGCCAAAACACCGCTAATGGGGCCTGAGCCCTAACTGCTGATTTGGTAAATACGTCATAAATATTAAAATCAAAAAAAGAAGAGGAGGTCCAAAAGAACTCTAAGCTAAGACAGCCGAAACTCCTACTTGGGAACTACAACCAAGTAAGATTTAAAGACTGTGTTAGCTAATAGGAATAACCTCCTAGTCATCACAAGTTTTCTCACGTACCACTGCAAGCTAAAAAGACATATTTTAGCATCTTTGGAGTAATAAACAGCCCATACATGCAGGTACTGCAATGAAGACGAGGGGACACCAGACTAGGAAAGTTTGGATTATCGATTTAAAATTGCATAACCCAAACCTTCGGGAAAACCCGTTAAAATGTATCATTTTCTGCCAATTTTTCAGACCTCTGTCTTATACATATATAGCAACCAGAACAGATGCAAGATACAAACAGGATTTAGTTTTTAAAAAGTCGTTACTTAACAGTCCTTGAAAGGCAAACTCGATCAATATCGAAATTACCGATATTTATGACGTTTTCTTTCATCCAGAACCCATGTAATAGATGCGGATTCACAGGCGTTATTTACGAGATACCATAAATTCTTTTGAAATACCCAAAGAAAGATTTCATGAGCTTTACCGCTTCACAAAAAGCACAGCGAATACTTTGTTGGAGGAATTAAGTCACCATATGAAGACAGGGGTAAGGAATACTTTTATTTCTAAGCCGATCCGAATGTGTGCTGCTTTGCATTTTTTCGCAACCGGGTCTTTTCAAAGAGATATCGGGCAAGATTTTTCCGTACCTATGATAAGAACGATGGTGTCTGGGTCAGTTAAAGAAATAGCACTTATTTTGCAGAGGCATCTTATGCCAAAATGGATTAAATTTCCGTCGGTAGATGAATACGATGCTATAAAACAAAGGTACATTTTATTTTATTGTCACTAGAAAAAAACTTAAATTTGTTTATATTAAAAGATTTTACAACAAAACTGCATTTGCTGGTGTCATCGGAGCTATAGACTGTACCCATTTTCGTATAAGAATACCAAAAGCAGAAATCAATACCTGCTACCTAAATCGGAAGTTAATATTAAAAATCAGTTGCATCTCTCTGGAAACTACTTTTATAATTTGTCTTCTTAGATTTGTATCTTTGACCTTTGTACTATCGGAGGCTCTGCACGATTTGGAGGCGCAGCACATGATGCATATACATATATGGGAAGCGTCTCAGATAAATACTTTACTAGAAAAGCGATATGAAGAAAACATGACAACTAACTCTTGATTATTGGGTAAAAAACGATTTACGTTATAAAAAAAAAAAATTTATTCTAATTTTTGACTTTTACAGGTGACTCTGGATACCCACTGCGTGCCTGGCTTATGACGCCGTATTGCTCATTAACCAACCTAGATGAACGGAAATATAATACAGTTTACTCAAAAACGAGACACTGTATTGAACGATTAAATGGAAACATTAAAAATGTGTTTCGATGCTTACAACGTGGTATTTGTTCCACTCCTCATACAGCTGGTCTCATTATTAATGCCTGCACTACCTTGCATAATTTTCGCTTAGCCCATAGATTATTGGACGAAAATCAAACCGTATCAACAGAAGATGTAGAAGACGACCGAGAACTTTCAAGTAACTCAGAAACGACCAGTGACCGATTTTTAAGAGAAGCTGAAAGAATTCGGAATTCCACAAACGAAGAAAATATACATATTTGATGCTTGATTGCTCTTTAAAAAAAAAAAAATTATAGTCAGCATCCCCACTTCCTCAATTTGAGAAGTTTTCAAACAACACACACAAATTAAAATAAAAAATAAAGCAAACAATTGAAAGAATAAACATTTTTAATTAAAAAAACAGTTAATGATTTTCATGCAATAAAAACTTTAAAAAACGAAAATGGAATTAAAACTTTAACTTACAAACTAAACACAAAAAACTTCAATTCAATAAAAAAAAACTTACTACCTAAAAAAAGCAAAAACTTAACTTTGATAAAAACCTCAAACAAAAACAAAGAAGAAATCATTCATTTACTTACAAGCTAAATAACTAGGAAAAATCTCATTTCGAGATTATATTATTACCCTGAAAACACAGAGGCAACAAAAATTCATGCCAACAATATAAAGTCAACTATTGTTGGCATCCATCGAGTCCAAAAGCGCCCATTATTAAATCAATTTTTCTTTGAATATCTGCATTTTGGACTTCAATGTTACCAATTCTTGACATAAGGGTGACATGCATTTATTTTGCAACTGATAAGGGCTTTATTGTAACTTGAAGATGGAAGCGATCGTTCTTCCTGGTGGTCGTCCATAGTTGCCGGCTCGTTTTTCTTTCTCTTTGGTGGTGGCACGGCATTTGAAATATCATGTGCCACCCTAAAAAAATTGGTAAAAAAGCGATTAGTTAAGACATAAAAAGCCAATTAAAATATTTTGGGAAAAGCTTTATAACAAGTTTTTGATATTGATTTTGAAAACTTAATGAGAATTTTGTTTTGTTTTGAAATAAATCAAAAAACTAGAAACGCAGAAAGTACAAGAGTGCTCTGCTGAGTTAAAAATGGTATCAATCATCCGGATCGGTTGAATAGTTAAAAAGATTTGGTCCCAGGAGGCATTTTGCAACTCTTATAAGATTTTTTTTTGTTTTGAAATAAATCAAAAAACGAAAAACGCAGAAAGTACAAAGGTTATTTGTTGAGTTGAAAATGGTATCAATCATCTCGATCGGTTAAGTGGTTTAGGATATATGGTCTCAGGAAGCAATTTTCATGACAATTAGGTACATTAACAATGAAAATGCTTTATCGGTGAATATTTTCAGAACTACTTGACTGATTGGGATGGTTGTTACCATTTTTAACTCAGCAGAGCATCCTTGTAGGTACTTTCTGTGTTTTTAGTTTTTTGATTTATTTTTAAACAAAAAAATTAGGACCAAATCTACTAAGCCACACAAAATACTAAACGTTCATTGACCTTATAGATTTTGAAGAGTTTTAATATTTTTAACTTTTTCAAAACTATTTTGACTATTTTTTTAAACGACCCATTCATTCATTTAAAACTCTTAAAGGACTTAACAGCACTTAAAAAAAAAATTAGTTTGCTTCATACCACACGACTGAAGTAAAACTTTAGCTCCATCTACATGTATGATGTATGATTATGCATATATGTTTATCTATGCATATATGTATAATTTGAATGAAAATAAGATAGATATCTACAGAAAATTGCATCGATTGTTGTTCCATGTTTTGTGGTAGGCTCACTTCGGTTGTTATTGATTTGTAGGTCTAATTTATCTTGTAGAAAGTTAATCAAGAGTTGTCCATCTTCAGATGCGAAATTAACGTTGAAATCTCCCGCTAAAATTAGTGGCAATATGTGATTTCTCAATGAGGAATCATTTGTTGGCGCAGGCCTATTATCTTTTATTTTCTTAATTCTCTATATCTATTCCTTTGATTTTGCTTCGGCAACGGACAAATACTTTTGTGTTTATCCATTTTTTCGGTTACCCCCGGTAAAGAAGTTTTACTTCAAAAACAATACTTTGAAAAATGTATGTAGGTCTGAGATCGTTTGCATTATTGAACGTTTATTTTAATATTTGTCCTTACCTTTTTCGACTGGTCGCTTGTTTTGCTGAATCCTCCCATCGCATTTAAAACTAGGGACAAATTTTTCCAATCCTCCTGATTTTTAATATTTGAGATGGGTCCCCTTGCAAACTCCAAGTGTGTTGACATATAATCAACTCATATTTCCTTCTGATCCTTAGTGATCCTTTGATTTTTCTATAGATAAATACAATAATTATCTAACCTACAATTATACAACAAAAATATCGAATACATTACCTTTTGTTTATTTTCTGCCATAGTTTTGTTGTGATTCGCACTGTTTATGCGAAAACTTTTTCGAAGTGAGAGTTAAAACAAAACTATGATTGAATGGGCCAAAAATCTGTTGCAAGTATGAACTCCATTTTTGTTTTTTTAAGTTTTTATTAATATATAAATATCATTGACTGTTTTTTCAATAAAAACGTTTGTTCTTTTAAATGCATTTTGTAAATAATTTTAAAACGCTCTTTTTCCTGTAAAATTTGACATTTCATTGACTTAAAAGTTTAATAATACACCGGTCCAAAATTCGCGCACAACATTAACATTTCCGCTTTTGTTTTCAATCAATTTGTCAACAGTGACACACAAAAATTCAGCTGTCATCCGCGTACTGCTGATTTTGACACTGCTCTGCAAACGAGAAAGAGATACATATATCTTTGTTACCTAAAAAGCCCTATTGAGAAACTAATTAAAACTGTTACTGTTAGTGTAAAGAAAACATTCCTCCTTCCATTGGAAACTGGAAACTTAATTTACGTGCAGGCATGTTTTCGCATCATGTTATAGGCACAGTTTATTTCCCAAGATAGAGACGGTGGAATATTGTGTTCCACCTTGAATCGAATGAAAAACTTTTCGACCAAGTTACAGAACCACTTCATGTGGTTTCTTGCAAAATCCAAGCGCTGCTTTTTCCTGTCATCATTAAGTGGTGTTTTTTTCTTCAGCTTTAATCGCTTTCGATGGTCGACACTGCGAATGAAACGAAGAACCGTGGATAAACTTGACTGAACTCCAGCTTTATCCCTGATTTTTGCGTCAGAGAGTGCTCAGTTTGTAGTGATTCTTTTGATTTTTCGTGTTTCACGAGGTGTTAAGGCTGAAGAAGTATTTCCTTTTAGATTTTTCCAGTAAGCCGATGGATTTTGTACATATTGGCCGACTGCATGATCACTCCGTGCGATTTTGCCATCTATAGACCGTATTGAAAATCCTTCAGCACGATACACATACATTTTTTCCTCTATTAGTCTAACATTTTTTCCTTCCTATTTTTTAAAAAAATACACTATTTATATCTAGATTATAATTTGTAAAACTAAAAAACAAAAATAAAATTTTACCACTTAGCAGAAAACGTTAATTCTTTGACTGATTCAAAGAACCTTATGACGCGGTTTAAATGCATTCATTTTGTTCTTAAGTTCTTGCGAGCCTTTAAATTACCGTTTTCTTTTTCTCTAAAATTATTTTTTTTAAATCTTTTTGATAAGGCTCTACTCTCGCGCTCCATACTTATCTTGGATATAACAGTAGAGATATAAGTTTTACTTCTCAAAACTGCCTGCTTCTAACCTTATGACGCGAAGTGCAGTGCATCTATAGGTGGTATACAAGTCTGCGGTAGACGGCCTTAGGCCAAACCAATTAGGCTAACATTATTCAATATTTGTACATTATTTGTAGAAAATAAAAGTCAATTAAAACTAACTAACTAACTACAAGTCAACCCATCTGCCTATGATTTCATATTAATTTTTCAATCGACAATTACCTACCCTGAAAAAAGACCCTGAAGATTCCGAACCATGTTAAACGCTCCAAAGACCACATTTTATAAAAAAAAAAAATGACAAACAGCAAAAGTTTTTCTATATGCACTTCTGGGCCTTCTGCAAGTTCGCCATACATATACTCCCTTGTACATTATCGCGTCACTAGAAAAGTTAAAATATCTTCTAGAAACTCTCGAACTACAATGAATGCCCCAAGGATGAAGCAGTTGGGCAACGACATCAAGCAATGAAGATTGGATGTTTTTCTTTCACACAAAGAAATGTCTCTGTACTTGGGACGAAGTGTATGTATAGTCGTCTATACCTACACTATAATGTAAAGGATAAGGAGTTCTTCTCTTCTTGGAAGTCGAACCGGATGCACACTCTGAATGGTTTGGCATTCAATCTTCGTCTTTGCTAAACCTGCGGCCTTCGTGTCGTTGCCGCATTGCAATGCAATTCAATGCAATTGCGAAGCTGTTCCAACTTGTCGGGTCGTTGGCGTTGACTTCCACCACTTTTTCGGTAGATTTTGTATTTAAACGTCCGCACTTGTTAAGAAAACAAAATAAAAAAATAAAAGGACGAAAATCTAATTCTGGTGGTAGTTTCTCACTGCTTCAAACAATTCATTTGGCCAGTTAACTCAACTGCATTTGCAGTAATATTTCTGCCAAAAAACTGCGATTTTTTTTTTGAAAGCTTGCTATTTCATTTTTCACGTTAGTCCAGCGAAAAGAAGGTAAATAAAAAAAATATCTTTTGGTTTTGGGCTAATTTGCCCGGACTATGTTGACAAATACATATGGTATTAAGCAAAATACTCATCGAGGTATTATTTTATATTTTTATCTTTGTAAAGGGACTTTGGGCCCGTCATATATAAATACGGACCCGTTTTATAAAATGTTACTGTGTTTTGTTTGGCTTTTCATTTTGTTCTTTTATGTTTTTTACCCTTGAGCCATGAGCCTGCAAGACATTCTTCTACCATTCTTCATTTTGGCGCACAAGAAAAATGCAAGCCCCCGCAGTATAGATGGGATAAAGAATTCCTTTCACTCCATGGCCAATGACTTCTATTGCAGTGCAGTAGTCTAAGACATACACACATAAATATATTTGCATTATATGTACTTGCTAAGTATGTGATGCTTTTCAGCGCGGGAAGATGAATTTAGTCGCCATCTGTACCATCAATGTTGTTCGTACCACCCGACGACGATGAAGATTTACATACAACGAAGATTATATCCACCATCAGCCGACCGATGACGACCGACCGATGCACGGTGGCGTTTAAAATTCGCTTGGAGGAGTCCTTACGTATGCAGGACTTAAATTCATTTCTCCATTCTTGGCAAACTAACTATGAAATAATAAGATAAATATGTTCTTCATTTTGTGCTTGGATCAGCTTCGGCAAATACATTGGTTTGGCTTGGAGGTATTCTTGGTGCTGGTGTGTTACCCTTCCCTTACCAAACAAAGATACTCTCTTCTTATATCTATTTCTCTTCTTGTGCGGTGATATTGCATATTTTTTGGAGATGCCATGGAAAGAATTTTGCTAGATGGTGAGAAAATCTAGCATATCCTTGCACAAACATTTTGCGAATCCTTTATTAAGTTGTCCAAATTTGTTATGCAAAGCAGGATAGAAATCCTCCTCCGGTGTGCTGATGTTGGCTGAAGCCTAAGTAGATATAGAATGAATTTGTGTGTGTGTGTTTTTTGGGTGACTATAGGGCATGCTTATACTCGTACGAAAGTGTCGTTGTACTGCTAATAGTTTGTGTTCGTCTGGATGGATATGTGGTTTTAAGGGAATTTTCGGGCATGATGATATCATAACTGTAAACAGATTGATATGTTGTGCTGAAGAAGGGAAAATCTTTGCATATTTAGATACAACACATACTAGGATTTATGTGTCAATATGACCTTTAGGGATATAATAGATTTCTGAAACTAAAATTCAAATTTATTCTTTAAAAAAGTACTCTGAAAATGTACAAGTTCTCATTTTGTTTTGAATTATCATTCATGTACGTTTGCGATTTGTAAGTTTTGCAGAAGAAATCTTTTTTTGTGAATGAGTTTTTTTTTAATTTTCAGGGTGTTTTTATTATTCTTGTTGTTGTTATTGATGTTGTTGTTGTTGTTGTTGTTGCTGCTGTTGTTTATTATCCAACATTGTAAGCCTTATTTAAGCGCTGGTAACTGCTGTATACACCCATACTCTTAGCTTAAAAAGATCTGTGTTGATCAGAAAATTTGCAGGATCGTGGGTCTGCTCAGCACTTTAAACGATAACCATTTTCCTCTTAAACGTCATCCCATCTGTACATCAGGTGCTCATTGCAAAGATGTATGATCTTCACTACACTATCAGCGATGAAAAGCTGATTCACTCTGCGTCTTGGGTCCGTTTTAAATTAGAAAGGCAAGGCAATCTGTGCAATAAAGAGCATACTCGTTGTATTAGTGTACAACACTATGTATAAAGTATACAGCAACCTTGATTGGGTATTCGAATATGTATTTGAAGTAACAGTTACAGCATTCTAGCCCAGTGGGTCAGCAGCTCATCCTCAGGAGGCAGAGATTTGTTCAGGGGCTTGGTTAATGATACAGCTTTTGGGGGCGAAACATTTAAGGATAGGGTTTTAGAGAGCTTTATGGGATCGGGATGCAATCATTACGGGTTAGGTTGAGGGTGGAACTCTTTGTGGGTCTCTGAGGGGAAGTGGTAGGGGTGTTTGGCCATTAGGGTCGTAGTATGGTAGGGTAGCTTGGTTGGTGGCTCAGCAGCTAAGCAACTCCAGAGACTTGGAGACTTGGTCGCATGATTGCTTGGTGGCTTGACTGCTCTGTGGATAAGGAACAGAGTAAATTATCCAATCAAATATCATACTGAATGCATAGCAAAGAGAATGCAACTTGATGAAATCAAATGACTTATTTAAAAGATTTTTGCTTTAATTTTTCTTTTTTTTAATAAATTTTAAGGGTATTTTTTGTTACAAACTTAAATTTCAAAATGTTTCGATAGTAAATTTTCAGTTCCGAACGTGAATTTTAGTTTTCGAACGTTTTTGACGTAATAAACATGAATTTTATAAATGTACTCTGAGTATACATTTTGCTGAATATCGGGTTCTCAATATAAATTTTGTGTTCCCAACATACAATCTGGGGTTTCAACCTGAATTATTTGGTTGCAAACGTAAATTAGGCGTTCCGAATGTGTATTAACCGTTCGTAAATTGTGAGATTCTTTATCCTCCAAGTTGTCAAAGGCCAAGGCACTAAGATGCTAACTCACTATAGACCGCTGAAGCCCAGTGGCCGTATTGCATTTTTTTTTTTTGCAATTTTTGATTGTAGCACGTAGCTTTAATTAAAAACTGACAATTTAATTTAATTTAAATAAAGGGACATTCTATTAAAAAGATGCAACATCGATTTAGCGAACTATCAGAGTGGCACACATTTGATTTTTGTAACCAGAAACAGACTAAACTTGTTACATACGCGTTACTTTTAAGTTCTTTCTGAAAACCCTTTGCTTAGTTGTTTCTGAAAAGGCTTTTACTTTTACGATAAAACTAAATTCATTTGAGTTGCATTTGTGTTACATATAAAAGGTATGTGCGCAAAACTTGCTACTGGATTGTGATGGGGTTGACTCAAAATATACTGAGCAATTACAAAGGTGTTTCAATTTAGCCCAACAAAAACCTGGCTGTGTATTGTAACTGAAATGACTACAGCTCAGTAACTTCCATTAGTTGCAACTTCTGAATGATCCAATAGTTACCTTATGTTGACATGTTTAGGAAAACTGGATTGTAACTTATACGAGACTAAAAGAAATTTGAACCATCTATTCTTCGTAGTAACTTAAAAGAAACAATTGAAATTGATAACTTTAATGTAACTGCACAGTGTAACTAAATGATTGTGCATGTAACTGAAATTGAGTCAGCTCAGTAACTTCTTTATGTTGTAACTTCTGAAAGACTCAAAAGTAACCTAATTCTGACATGTGCAAAATGGTGTCCATCAAATAAAAACAATGCGGCAGTTTGGGAAAAAAGAAATGTTATTGCTAATTATAAAATTGCAAACAACCTTCAGTTAGTGCCATTCAAAATGCAAAAAAAAGGGCACGACTGGTTCGCACAAACTTGCTCTTGGGGCAAGTTACTTTCGTGTTTACGACTGCGAAAATTCATTTGAATATCTTTTTTTTATAAAGAAAAGATTTTCAGTATTTTATATTTTGAAATTTTTGTCTTTTAAAAAAATCTTTTAAAAACAAATATGTATGGAATAAAACAAGATTTAAATAAAAGATAGAGTTTTCGGTAAAAATATAATAACATATTTGAAATGTTATCAAAGTTTACAGTATTTTTTTTTTCGAGAAAAAAAAGATTATATTTACCTATCGGTTTTGGCAAAAGAAAAACTTTTTCAAAAATTACTTTTTTTCAAATTTTTTTCTTGCAGTTTCATTTCAGTTAAGCTATAGTTTTTTAATATTTAATTTCGGTTAAATAGGTGAAGCCGTTCAAAAGATAGTTGGAGTAATAAAAAAAGGTTTTATGGCAGGTACCGTTAATAAGCTGAATCTGATTTTTTTTTAATGGTGGACAGCACTTTTGGCAAAAAATCACTCATATAAAATTTTATCAAAATTGATCCCATTTTTCGAGAAAATTGAAATTATCGGTTTTGACCAAAAAAAAAACTTTTTCAAAAAATTACTTTTTTTCAAAAAAAAATTCTTGCAGTTTTATTTCAGTTTAGCAGTAGTTTCTAAATATTAAATTTCGGTTAAATCAGTGAAGCCGTACAAAACATAGTCGGAGTAATAAAAAACGGTTCTATGGCAGTTCGCGTTAATAAGCTGATTCTGAATTTTTTTTTAAATGGTGGACATCAGAATGGGCAATAAATCACTCATATAAAATTTTACCAAAATTGATCATTTTTTTCGAGAAAATTGGAATTATCGGTTTTGACCAAAAAAAAACTTTAAAAAAAATTACTTTTTATCAATTTTTTGCAGTTTTATTTCAGTTTAGCAGTAGTTTTTGAATATTAAATTTCGGTTAAATCATCAATGAAGCCGTTTTATGGCAGGTACCGTTAATAAGCTGATTTTGATTGTTTTCCAAATGGTGGACATCACCATTGGCAAAAAATCACTCGTATAAAATGTTATCAAAATTGATCGTATTTTTTTCGAGAAAATTGGAATTATCGGTTTTGAAAAAAAAAACTTTTTCAAAAATTACTTTTTATCAATTTTTTTTATGTAGTTTCATTTCAGTTTAGCAGTAGTTTCTGAATATTAAATTTCGTTAAAATCGGTGAAGTCGTTCAAAAGATAGTCGGAGTGATAAGAAACGGTTCTATGGCAGTTACCGTTAATAAGCTGATTCTGAACAAAAGTTTTTAGATAATGGACATTACCACTGCCAAGAAATCAGTCATATAAAATTTACTCAAAATTGAATTATCGATTACGCTTATATGGTAGATACCGTTATTTTTATACCTAGGTCAAAAATAAAAAAAAATGTCCGGGGATATTTCACTAAGAAAAGTTTGAGGAAAATTGGCGCAACCGTTTAGACTGCAGGTGTCGATACATCCAGACATCCAGACAGACAGATTCTGTCTGTTGGACCTACTCTTTTCGTCTTCTCCATTTTATTTTTTTTTTTGTATATTAAGTTTTTATATTTAAATTTTCTTATAACTACTTACTTGCTAGACAAAAACCTTAACAATTAGCTTACATATTAACTTAACTAACTTACCATAACCAACTTTAAATTATTGCCTTTCGGCGTACCTAGCTTAAATACTATCGAAATTCATTTATTACTTAAAAAAAATAAGAAAATTGGGAAAAAACTTATTATATCTATCAATTTTATTTTTTATAAAACTTAAAACTACACTTAAAACTACTTAAAATAACTTAAGACTAGAACAGCCACAGCAACGTCTTCTCCATCTTCTTAATGTCATGTTTGATTGTTATCCTTTAGTACCTATAATCGCAAGTAAAAACTGTCATAAAAAGGTTTTAATAATTTAATTTGCTGAACGAATGACAAAACAAACCTCGCCCATGTCAGGAGACATTTTTGTTACAAAACAGTCACAGAAATGTTTCAACAATTTAATATTTGAACGAATGAATAGAAAAAAGTGTTTGTTTCTTGACTCAAGAAATGCAATTTTGTTTGTTTATATTTTTTGGTTTTAAGAAAAAAAATTATACAAAAAAAAATGTTACTTTAAACATTTATTTAATGTTTTTATTTCCCAAATTTTGAGTTTAAAAGTTTTTTTTTTCAAAAACTATAGATAGATTTCACTTAATTTAAAAACCGTAAAAAGTATTAAAAGTAGTCTAATGTCAAATGTTTTTCCAGTTGCTATGATTACAATTTAGTCAAAACAAACCTTAATAACTCTTATAATTTGTTGCACTTCAGTTTCTGGAAACTTTATAGTAGCAATTTAAAACGATTTCTGATTACCAACAAGTTACAACTGCAACTTTCTAGTAATGAGAATTTAGTAGCAAAACGAGACGATTTTGGATGCATAGAAGCATTGAGTTTATACACATAGAGAAATCATGTGTAAGTTTCAAATACTACTCGTAGGATGTCGTTACTATCGACTTGTTTTTGTTTTACTCTTTTATCAATTATTCTTGAGTTAAAAGGCATGAGAAATAAAGAAAAACAAATACAAATGTATGCAGAAGAATATTGTTTATTTTGATTTAAGTGATTTTCGTTACAGTAAATTAAGGCAATAATAATTACTCGTTATGCTCATTTAGCGACATCTATACTTCGGTGAGTTTGTAACCATCTTGATTTATCTATGTGTATAAACTTAATGATAGAAGTCATGGCACCTTATTTTGTCATTTTTATGTTACCGTCACAGAGAAGTCAATATTACTTCAAAGTAACAAAACGTGTTACTTGGCTAGTCATCAGACCACTTTCAAAAACCCTCACATTTGTTCATTTAGGATGTTTAAAAGACAATAAAGAGTGCACTTAAGTGTTAACATCTTTGTGTCTAAAAAAAAACGTACTTTCAAAGCCAGGTCAGCACTACCAAGAAAAATTGTACCACGTTGTAAGATTCCGTATAGTTACTCATTTTGCTTTAAGCTTAAGCATCGAGGACATACTAGATATTTTGAAAAAACAAGAATTAGAGTTAATAAAAACCCTGATATCAACAGACAGAAAAGAAACCAAAAATGTATAAGAAAAAAACAATGAATGGTGAAAAACAGGCCTAGAAATATGAATTTTAAGTAGAAAAACAAAATTATCCTGATTTGAACCAAAAACCTCATTAAATCTTCTTAAAAGTTTATCATCTTAATTAGGAATCAGTTTTATAGCTACAAACTTCAAATATATACTAGATATGGCAATTATAAAAGCCCCCATTGAACAGCTTATTTAATTGTCATTTTGTTATAGCAAATAAACCTATCAAACAATTCTTGTATGAAAGCTTTCAAACCACTTATAGCAACCAATTATCTAACTCACCCCTACGCCATCACATACCAACATAGTTATAGAGATATTAGGAGAAACTGGAACTCGCTGAATTTCACTAACGGGTTAGACAATTGGTTTCCAAATAATTTGACACATTCCTGCCGCCCTGTCACAGTCTCCTTGTATGTTGTCATTGTGTGAACAACCAGAACTTCCCATAACGACTTAATTCAAAGCCATTCAAAGTTCCCGTCAATTAATTACGTCCTTCCACAACACAGAGGAAAACCTCCACGCCCTCTCTCTATTAACTGACTTAATTTCTCCATCAAGCAAAGGAAATTGGCTAAGTGTGATTTGTCCATGATGTCATTACAGACAAAGTGAATAGCAAAAGCAACATGAGCAGGATCTTTGGAGCTATCGAAGTTTGTGACCAGAAACAAAAAAAAAAAAAAAAAAACATAGTCATTCATGTCCGGTGTATTCAGTTCAGTTTCAATAGAAGCGTGTTCACAATTACGTTACCTCACACGCCCCAAAAGACACAGAAAAAAGTTATTTCAATCTCATTACAAGAGTTTCCTCTTTTTGGGTGGGTTGCAGTGCGATGGAGAGGATCTTTGCCCTCAAAAGTTTGTACCAACAAATCCGGAAAAATACGTTAGACACTCAGAGTTCACCCAACAGAGAAAGTCTTTCTCATTTGTGTAACGTGTGTTCTGTTTCCTCCAGCTCTATTACAAATCAAGGACGATACAGCAAACAAAAAAAAAATCTACGAAATACAAGAAATAGGATTCTCTTGCGTAAACGAGTGTAGTGTAGCACAAAAAGCATGGAACAGCTATCACATGTAGCATAAAAACGAAGTAGAAGAAATACCTTTTTTTTTTGTGCAGAGTGCAATATTTAAGGGGAATTTCCTCAAAACAATTTAAACAAATCTTTAGTAACAGGGTTAACAAAAAGCTTGATTTATCTTGAACTTGAAATAAATGCTTTTATAGTTTTGTTCTTCAAGTTTTGATGGAAGGAGACAAAATTATCCTTGAAGATAACGTGAAGTAAAGATCCGAAAATAAATCCTTAAAGAAGATCTTTCATCTTACAATGAATACTCGAGCTATTCGTTGACGTTTTGGAGAGAAACGAATACCGCATAATAGCAAGACGGACTACCTACGCTAGCCTTTTTCTGATCCACTGAGGCCTATTCCGGACATTTATTTGAATCTTTATCGGATCTATGACCAATAGCAAAGCAACTCGTGATGACGATATCCACCATCAAGCAATCGTAAGCCCTTCCATATGTCATCTTCTTTAACCGCAGAATGCTCTAGGCTGCAGTTGTTCTTACAAACGGTTCACACTGCTGGACAATGCACAAGATGTTTGAGAATAAATTGAAGTCAACTCAAATGAAGATGATTGGCATGAAAGCAGTGGAGTGGCAAAGCTTGATAATATTATAAGTAATAAGTTCCGACTAAACATTCACGTCAATACCAGAACAGGAACAAAATGCACTTCGGCCGAATTTTCTAAAACTATCAATGTTACATGTACAAAGAGTAGAGACGCTTAAAAATTCCAATATAAACCAGTGTTGTGCCATGTAGACTATAAATGCATAGACTACACGATTGTCTACCTGTAGATAATTCAATGTAAACAATTGTTTATTGTCTACATATCAATGCCGACAATGTAAACGATGTATTCAATCTTTTTCCACTTTGCTCCATATTAAACAAACAGAAATTTTGAATCATTTAATGCATGATTTATATTATTCATAGAAATACTTTATTATTATTTATTAAAACATTTTTTTAATAACTGAAAAAAAATTCGCAATTCCATTTGTATAAATTAAAAGAAAAATCTATTGAGCTTCAATCGGAAGACCTTTTTCTATTCATAGGGAGTAGTAGACATGAAGAAGCTTCTTTGAACGCTCAAAAGTGAGTCGGTTCCTCGATGACAAGTTGACGTGTATCCAGCTGGAATAAAAAACTCTCTCAAATTAAGCGGAAGAAGCAGGAATTTGTAAAAGTTTCCATGTATCATTGCAGCCATGTTCCAGGTGTCGAATTCCTTGGATTTTTTCAGATTTGATCGGAAAAGTTGACTTTTTTTTCTTTTCCATGGATGTTGAAACTACAAAGTTGCCTTTTTTCTACGATTGTATTGTGTGTAGGTATTTTATAGACGCGATCTAAACAATTCACTGAAGTTCACTTTATTTACATATTACACTATTAACAACAAAATTCACGTCCAATATATTATTTTAAAACTATTTTATTTGGGAAATCTATATTAAAACAAAGCAAACTACACAATTAAAAGGTTCGTCTGACAGAAGAAATCAAATCTGTCAAGTATGTGTGCAAATACGTATGAATCTTGCTATCAAAACGAGATACAAGAAAAGTTAATCTGAGGGAAAAAAGCAACTTTTTCTTGTCCATGGATCATGATTTTCGGAAAAAAATCAACTTTAGTCTGATTTTTTTCGGACTAAATTCGGTTTTTTATTTCCAAGGAATTGGACATAAATTTTAATTTTAGGAATTGTACTTATCTGCAATTTGACAAAGGTGACATTTGACAGCAATTATTTACGTTTTCTACACATTATTTACATTGGGCCATATTCATAGATGTTTGACAAGTTCTTATTAAGTTGTTTTTAAGTAAACTCGAGTTTTTGATATGTATAGAAAATTTAAACCCAAGTCTAAACGAAAACTTCGAATCTAACTTTAAACTGGACCGAACACATGTTTAAGTTGTATTTAACTCTGATAAACGTCAGAAATAGGTACACGAATGAAATAATTTGTTAAGGGTCGCGAGTTATTTTCTTTTTTTTGCAAATAAAATGTTGGTAATTATCACCTTACGAACAAAAAAACCAAATACATCAATGGATAGTAATATTTCTACATATATCTAGCTACCTACAATAAGACAAATTTCAGCGGAATATAGGTATTTTATTCTAGAAGATGAGGATATAATTGTGCAATAAAATAATCGAGATGGAGAAACTAAATGCTGCGGCATTTTATCAGACATTTTCTTAATTTTCATTTGATATTCTTCAAATTTTATAATTTTCTGCTCCTAGACAAAAATTATCAATAAAAAAATATTGTAAACATCTGGAATGTATTGTTTGTTTTCAACCTGTCATGTATTGTTTTCAAACCTTCTTTATCTTACTTAATAAAAAATCAATCTATCCCACTCACTCCATATGTGGAACCCAAATATGGGACACGTTCCACTCGTGTTTTACTTAACTGAGCTGACAAAACATCTATACATAACAACTGTGTCTAACCTAAGTGTTAACGTTAGACTCCAGTTCAGAAGAATTTGAGTTTACAATATGTCTATGAATATGGGCCATTGTCTACACATTGTTGTTGACATTGTTGAAATTGTCGACTCAATTGTCTACGTAGATATGTAGACAGTTAAAGTTGACACGTATAGAGTAACAACACTGATATAAACGTAAAGAGGACAAAAAACACGCTTGAACACTTCTGGAAAAAATGTAACGACACCAACATTAAGTTGGGCTCAGATTATATTAATCCTTAACCGTGAGGCTGTCTAACGTTTTCTGAGGTCAACGCGGTTAAGCGGGGAATTATGGTTACAGTGGAGATAACAACCATTGTCGGAAAAGAAGTTCAGACTTTCGAAGCAAATATGTACACTATATGTGCGTCCTTTTTTCTCTTTCAGTTTAAAATCCTATCAATTGCTTATAAGTTCTCGCACTTCTTTAACCATTTTACAGACAGCTAATAACGCTTATAGTTCGCGTAAATTTATAAGAAAAGTACTTTGAAGCAGTTGTAAGTTGTAGTTAGTATATTAGAGGTTTCTGAATAATTGGCACTGCGGCGTTAACTGCTCGAAGTTTTTCTGGGCGAGGGAGGGTTTTTGAGGGTTGCAGCTTTATGAACAGAGCTTTTTAGGTGCTGGCGCATAATTAAAATTACAAAATTTACAAAGTTCATGTTCACCACAAATTTAGGATCAGAACCCAAAATACAAGTTTGTAACCAATAATTTAAGTTTTTAGAATTGTGTTCTTAATGTGTAAAAAAATCACCTTCAAGCATAGTACGCACTTGATAAGAAAGTATATAGAGTTTCAATATTTAAAAAAAAAATATTTTTCAAAGCACACAAAAAACAATTACAAATAACATAAATGTATTTTATAATAAAAATATTCACAAAAAACACGAACAAAATAGAAACGTCAAAATTGTGTGCAAAAAGAATGTAGAGAGTAGTGGGAGACTTGAAACTGTTATCTACAATTTAAGCGCGGAACTGCGTACCATAGAAAGGAAAGAAGGCCGGAAAATTTCTTTTTAGCCGGATAGAAAAAAAAACTATGATAGACCGTGTTTAAATAAATATTATGTTATAAATTATTTTTTGATTCTTTAAAATTAGTTATCATGTTAAAATATTATTTTTAAATTAAAATTGGATTGTAAAAAGATTTTTTTATGAAGGTAAAAATCTCGAAAGACTATTATTTGTAGCTTTCTGCTTTACTTCTGTATAATTTGAGACTCTTACATCAAAATAAAAGCACCGTAATAATAAATGGAAACGCAACTTTGGTGTTGTTTGACAGCTAAACTGTAGACATCTGACCAGAAATAAGATTCCCACGACCAATTTTTTTTTTCCATCCAACAACGTGTGAGCCATGTAAATCGTTCGTTGCCAAAATACAGAAGTATTAAGAGTTATCTTCTGAATTTTCGAAAAATGCCTAGCTGCCGTTCAAAATTTGAAAAATAAAAATATGAAATGGATTTTTTTTTATTAGCTTAATTCTAACAACTTATTGTGTTAAACCATTACCTCACACATAAACGCCATTTTTATGTTTATGGTGGTTCAGATATTAAGTAAACGAAAAATATGCTAAAGCTCAATTAGGTGGTTGTATCGGGTTAGTCAGTTTTTCCATTGTATATACATTTCTATAGTATTTTCATTGTATATACATTTCTATAGTATTTTCATGCTGAATAATCACCGCCTGGCCATCTTGAGAAACTTGTGATAAACACATTTTTAGGTTCGTGCATTTAATAGTTGTCTATTCTGTAACCCTGACAACAGTCGTAAACATATATTATTTTTGTTTTGTTTACGACTCTTGTCAAGGAAATATGGATTTTAGAGCCAATAAAATACATTATATATTATTAATTTGTTTCGTAGACGACTATTGTTAGGGTAACAGAATAGACACTTAGTAAATGTAAGAACCTCCAAATGTGCAGTTAACAACTTTCTTTAGATGGCGCTGCTCCATGGTTGTACTATATAAATTTATATACAATGGTATTTTCATGCTGAATAATCACCGCCTGGCCATCTTAAGAAACTTGTGAATAACACATTTTTAGGTTCGTGCATTTACTAGGTGTCTATTCTGTTACCCTAACAACAGTCGTAAACATACATGATTTTTGTTTTGTTTACGACTTTTGTCAGGGAAATATGGATTTTAGAACCAATAAAATACTTTTAATATTGTTAATTTGTTTTGTTGACGACTATTGTTAGGGTAACAGAATAGACACTTAGTAAATGTAAGAACCTCCAAATGTGCGGTTCACAACTTTCTTTAGATGGCGCTGCTCCATGATTGTACTATAGAAATTTATATACAATGGTTTTTCTTAAAAATCGCAATAAATGGCTTTAATCATTGAATTTATACGCATAGAAAAATCAATATGGTTTCAAACTTACCGAAGTAGATGTCGTTAAATGAGCATATCGAGTAATTATTATTGCCCAAACCGAACAAAATTCTTCTGCATACATTTGTGTTTGTTTTTATTTGTCTTGTCTTTTAACTCAAGAATAATTTATACAAGAGTAAATAAAAAAACAAGTCAATAGTAACGACATCCTACGAGAAGTATTTGAAACAAACATATGATTTCTCTATGTGCATAAACTCAATGCTTTAATAGTTTTGTTCCGAAAATGCAACTTTGGGGTCGTTTAACAGTCAAACCGTTGACATTTGAACGGAAATATAGTTCCCGCGACCTATGTAGTTAGACATTTTTCCTTTCAGAAACGTGTGAGCCATGTAAATCATTTAAGTTATTGCTAAATAAAGACGCATTAAGTTGTGTCTACCGAATCTCCGAAAACTGCTTAGCTTTCGGTCAAAATTTAAAATTCAAATTTTATGTATCCGGTTCGAATTTAAGATAAGCTTTAATATAATAACAATCGCCTGAAACATAGACCCAAAACATCTAATAGACTGGCTTTAATTATAGAGAGAATATATACAAAGTTTTTACCTGCAAAATATTCCGAATTAAATGAATCTTTAACAGGTTATTTAGTTGTATATTAAGAAGCACCTCCTTATAAGTGTTTGACCTCGAGGACCCTATCCTAAATTGGGGAGTTATCTCTGAGTTAACGAGAGACTTAAATCTGAATGAAGGTCTTGTTTCCATCAGCGTTAACTGGATACCCTCGCACTGAAAAATTGCGCCTTAATTTTTAGGAATTGATACACATGAAGAAACTTCTAAATATTAGATTTATTTTAATTGGTGTTGGGCCTTATTGCATAATTTTTGGTTGGGACTATTTATAATAATGAAACTATGCATTATAAAATTAATGCTGATTAAAAATTCAAAATGACTATTTCATCAATGTTTTATTAAAATTGCATTTTGTATAAGCTTTATTATATATAGAATGCATTTTTTTATTTATACGTGCAACTAAGTAAAATACTAACTTTCATCATCATCATCATCATCGGCTCGACAACCGGGGTCCGGTCCTGGCCTCCTTCAACAAGTCTCTCCACCTATCCCGGTCTCGAGCCGACGCCATCCAGTTGCGCACCCCAAGGCTCCGGGCGTCCTGGTCTACGCCATCTCTCCAGCGCAAGCATGGTCTACCACGCTGTCGTCTGCCATAGAATGTACCACAAAGAACTTTCCGAGCAGGTTCCTCTTCGCTCATGCGAGCTAGGTGCCCTGCCCACCGAAGTCTACCGAGCCTAATTTTTGTCACTATATCTGCTTCAAGGTAGATTGTGTACAATTCATGATTGTACCGTCTCCGGAATCGTCCTTCCTCACATATGGGGCCAACAATTCTCCTTTAGACTTTTCTCTCGAACGCGGCTAAGAGGTCAGAGTGCCTTTTGCTAAGCACCCAAGTCTCGGATCCATATGTGAGTACTGGCAGAACCATGGTCCTGTACAGCAGTAGTTTTGAAGTTATGGTGAGATTTCTGGATTTGAAGAGCTTTGACAGACTGTAGTAGGCTCTGTTGGATTTGAGAAGCCGCCCGCGTATTTCTTCTTCTATATTGTTATCGGCTGCTACTATTGACCCAAGGTATTTAAAGGATTGCACCACTTCAAATTCGTGCTCCGCTACCTTGATTGTTTGACCAACTGTTCCTCTCGCATTCGACGCCACCATGTACTTTGTTTTACCTTCACTAATGTGCAGCCCCAGATTTTGTGCCGCCTGCTCGATCTGGATGAAGGAATCGTGTACAGCTTGCTCGGTTCTTCCGATGATGTCGATGTCGTCTGCGTAAGCCAGTATCTGGCTGGACCTGTTGACGATGGTCCCTCTTGTTGCCGTGCCAGAGTCACGGATTGCTTTCTCCAACGCCAGGTTGAAGAGGAGGCAGGCCAAACCATCCCCTTGTCGGAGTCCATTAAAGATGTTGATTGGTCTGGATAGCAATCCGGCTATTTTTACTTGGCTTGTTACGTTGGTCATGGTCAACCTACATAGTCGTGTCAATTTATTTGGGATGCCGAATTCTCTCATGGCTTTGTAAAGTTCTACCCTGGCTATGCTATCATAGGCGGCCTTAAAGTCTATAAACAGGTGGTATGTTGGGATGTTAAATTCTAGACATTTTTCCATCGCCTGCCTAAGGGTAAAGATCTGATCAGTTGTTGATTTGCCTGGAATGAAACCACACTGATATTGTCCGATGATGGTTTTAGCGTATGGGGTTATCCGGTCTTGTAGGATAGAGGAGAGTATCTTATAGGCGGTACTCAACAACGTGATACCTCTATAGTTGCTGCACGTTGTGACATCTCCTTTCTTATGTATGGGGCATATTATACCTTTTCGCCAGTCTTCTGGCATTTCTTCACGCTCCCACACGTGCACTATAATATCATGAATTGCCTGACGTAGAGCTGGCCCACCGTGTTGAAATAATTCGGCTGGTATACCATCAGCTCCCGGGGCTTTGTTTTTCTTTAGCCGGTCTATAGCCTTCTCAACCTCTTCTATGCTTGGTGACGGCAACATAGGGTATTCGTCTTGAAGCAGTGGAGCCTCCACTTCTGCAGTGAGTTGACCATTTAGCAATTCATTAAAGTACACTTCCCATCGCTCCAGTATGCTTTGTGGATCGGTGATCAGATTTCCCTCTCCGTCCTTGCAGTATGTGCAGCGTGGTGTGTACTGCGTCATGTTTCGGATGGATTGGTAGAACTTCCGCGCCTGGTGCTGACCTCGCTCTCGGCTTTTTTCTATTTCACAGATTAAGTTCTTCTCCCAGGCTGATTTTTTCTGTCTGTGAAGCCGTTTTTCTATTCTTCTGAGCTCTTTATATTCTTCTTCGCGTGCCCGCGTTCTATGAGATTGCTGCATTGCTCGGTACGCAACATTCTTACGTTCAGTCGCTAGCTTGCATTCATCATCAAACCAGTCGTTCCGATTTCTACGACTGCTGCCTAAGATGGAGTTGGCAGTACTAATGACAGTATTCTTAAGGCGTGTCCACTTCTCATCTACGCCCAGCATACTGGCCCCAGGACTTACTCTCCCTAAATCAAGCGATTCTAGGGCGAGTCCTAACGCATTACCAAAGGTGTTACTGGCATTTTCATTGCGCAGGGCAGCCGTGTTGATTCGAACTTGATCGGCGGATGCAATACGTCTTCGCAAGGCAATCCGCCCTCGGAAGACCATACCAACAAGATAGTGATCCGAGTCGATATTGGCGCCTCGGTACGTTCGTACCGTCATCAAGTTCGAGTAGTGGCGACGGTCTATCAACACGTGGTCTATTTGGTTACGAGTGACTCCATCAGGTGATACCCAGGTGGCTTTGTAGATATCTTTTCGCGGGAACCTGGTACTCGCAACGACCATGTTTTTCGATGCTGCCAATTCTAAGACTCGAAGTCCATTGTCATTAGTGTTCTCATGCAAACTATGGGTGCCTGCGTAATGCCTGAATACCGGCTCCCGACCTATTTTTGCGTTCAAATCCCCAAGGATGATTTTTACGTCATACCTTGGACAGGCATTGAGGGTCCTCTCGACTTGTTCGTAGTAAGTCTCTTTTTCTTCGTCTGAGGACTCCTCCGTAGGTCCGTGAACGTTAATGAGGCTAATGTTCGTAAATTTGCCTCGCACGCGAAGGGTGCATAGCCTTTCGCTTATAGCGTTAAAGCCGATGATGGTAGACTTCATTTTTTCGCTGACTAGGAAGCCTACCCCGAGCACATGGTGTTTTGTATGACAGCTGTAGTATACGTCATATTCTTTCTTCTGTAAAACACCATTCCCTGTCCATCTGATTTCTTGTAGTGCTGTTATGTCAGCTCTATATTTTGACAGGGCATCAGCTAGCTGCTGAGCAGCTCGAGCTCTATAGAGCGATCGTACGTTCCATAAGAAAATTCGTAAATCGTTTTGCCGTTTTCGTTGCGTTGGTTGTCGTCGTGAGATCAGTCCGTTTCCGAGGCTTGTTGTCGAGTTCGTAATTCTAAAATTTTACGGAACAGGGAATTAACCTGTTGCCAACCTGAGGAACTAGCCTGATCATATTAGCCAAACCTTTTTTAAAAGGCTTGTTACTAGCGGCCGCCGCAAAGAGGCTATGATCACACTTCCACCAGTCCCGAATAGTTACGGCACGTGCATGTTTTCATATGCTACATGTTATTCCCCCTATTCGTCTGATGGCTGACCGCCTGACCGCTGACTAACTTTCATATTAGTTTTTATTAAATGCTTTGTTAGGAATTTCTTCATTAAGATTTATTTCATAGTATATTTAAGGAGCTATAATGCCTTGAGGGAGGTGGTCCTTTCTTTTTTATTATACCTATTCAATTTTCGGATATTCTTCTTGGTATTTCTAAATGCTCAACAATTTTGCGGGATGAATTCTTATAAGCTACAAATGTGTGTAGCTATACCTACGTATCTCTTATTGCCTGCGATAATTGAAAGAGAAAAAATGAAGGAAGCGTCGGAGAAACAATAGGAAACAAGCAATAAAAAGACAAAAGAACGTCACAGAACAAGAAACAAAAACTGGGAGCTCCAGGATTTGTATATGTGATTTTGAATAAGTTGGTGGTACCTAGATATTAAAAGCCATGATAGGAGTTTTGTGTCTTTTTTTTTTTTTTTGCTTTGCAACAAAATAACATCTGCTCTGGAAGACAAATGACTATGACATAACAAGGACACTTTTTGAATTTAACAAGGCAGTTAAAAATGCAAAATGCACTGATAAAAATATATAAGACACTCCAACATAAACGAAAGCAAAAATAAGAAAAATCAGCATGACTGGTGCGAAAAAAAAGCACAACTTAGTGCAATGTTAGTTTTGCCTTTATTTCTAGCGAAACACAGCAAGATATTACGTACTTACCTTGTTGCAAAATGTCAACAAGCGTTGCTTTTAAGCGAATGACACTTGTTTTTAAAAAGTATGCAGCGGTTGAAAGAATATATATACTAAGAATATATATACTGCCTTCTTAACAAGTCTTGTTAAGGGCTGAAGGAGTGAGGATATTATAAACGAAAATAAGTGGATTTATAAACGTCTAGAAATGTGAACAGCTTAATAGAAGAACCTCTTTATAAAATGACAAGTGTCGCACAAAAATATTGTGTAGATAAATTATACCTACATACTTCATAATATACGAGAATACAAGTAGAACCAACAGGATGTTGTATTAAGTAATACCATTTAGTTTATACCACATAGAATAATCCAGATGGTTTCAAACTCATCAAAGTAGATGTCGCTAAATGAGCATATCGAGTAATTTTATAATCGCCCTAATTCTCTGTAACGAAAATCACTCAAACCGAATAGAACGAAATTCTTCTGCTTACATTTGTATTTGTTTTTCTTTATATCTCTACAGTACTTAAAAGTACAGTACTATTATGTCATCCATACGATTCACACCGTCTTGCTACCGAAAATATTATAAGTAGAGGTGTGATTTGTATGGAAATTTTATCTTTCGCCTTCTCTTGTTCCGATACCAATCTAGAGTATTCAAGGCATCAAAGATCAGGCTGAATTGCGTACCTCGAGTACCCTAACAGTGACAGATTCGGTTGAGCTTCGGGCTTTTTAAGCTATAGCTGCCAATCTAAATTTTTCTCACCTTTGGGCCAGTTATCATTATTTTAAGTATTCCGTAAATCTTCCTGGGTAGATCCTTCAGAACTACCTCAGACTGGATCCATCGACCATCGGTGCTTCCAACTAGAGATGTGTGCCAATCGTTCATTTTGAAAGATCCAATCGTTCAAATACTGTTCAGTTCAAAGATTCGGTCTTTTGTTTCAGTCAGTCTCAGTCGTTCTTTGAATCAAAATCAATCCCGACTGAACCGAGTTTGAATAAAACAAAAAAAAACTCTTTTGTCTCTTATCTTCTTATTCCAATGTGTCAAGTCAATGAGGCATATTCATAGTTGTTTTCAAACAACAGTTTTTCTTAGCCTTGGTTTAAGCAATGTAATTTAGATAGGATAAACTCGAGTTTTTGTTAAAAACAACTTAGACACAGTGTCTATGAATATGCCCCAATGTGTTTATGTGTTCTTATCCAATTCAGTTTTCAAACTGATCTCTCTAAAATCTCTCTTTATAACAGAGAGTTTTAAGAGATCAGTATCTGTTGTCGTTCATACTTCGTGGGATGGGAAAAGTATTTTAATTGTGTGTTCAATAAATTAATGTGAACGAGTTTCAGCTCAGTTCTGTCGTTCATGCGTCATATGAAAAGTATTGATATTGTGTCAACGTGAATCTAATTCAAATCAGTACCGTTGTCGTTCATACATACCCTAACACAAAGTATTGAAATGGCGAATGATTGATTTGAGCTAGAGTGATTGCAATAATCAATACTTTTCGATGAACGGGTCGTAAAGACCGAATCAATCACGATTGACACACCTCTGGTTCCAACTTTGTTTCCGTCAATCTTCCTGAGTAAATCCTTCAGGTTTGCTTCGGACTGGGTTCCCCTTTGTTAGGCAAATATCCAAAGTCTGTAAAGGATTAGGTTCCTAAAGAATTTGTATAAGAATTGTATAAGCCACTAGGTTAAGTTAATATGAAATGCCGTGTTAACCAAAAAAAATAACTTTGAACGAAATTTTAAATTAATTGTTTAACCATATTATTATTTGAATAAAATAAAAACTAGTTCGAAACAAACAACATCAGCGTTTTTGAACCCGCAAAACCAAAGTTTTACTGTGCTTTCTTTGGACATACTTTGGACCCGACGCGACGTGCTACCTCAGCCTGGACCAAAAAGCACCTCACAGGGTTCCCCCCGAGACTTGTCACCGCTTTTCCACCACTTTTTGTTTCCGTCTCACAGTACCTACCATTGTTAACATGTGACACAAAAATTATGTTCTATTTATTATATTCTCACTCTCATTTCAAAAGATATACACAGAATGAGAAGAAGTTTTTAGATTTGCGTTGTTTCAAATGAACATCAATTTATACTAATGATGAATTAGAAATGCTAAAACAGCTTCAATCGACCAAGTGAACCTAATTGTTTTCGATTCGCTCCAGTACCTAAAGCAAATTAGGGTTGTATCGACGAACTTTATTTTAATAAATGCATTGAGCATGTACATATGTTATTTAAAAATAGAACATGTAGGTAAGTACCTAATCATTATTTCTCGTTATTGCACTCGAAAACCCCCAAGCCTAGGTGTATTTGCTTAATTAACTGAAAATATATATACAATATATACTTATACCTACATAGTCATAAATGATATATCCATGCATAGGTTTAACTAAGTATCCCTTAGCATACAAGTATCCCTATGGAACAATCTATAAATAGATCAAAAAATGAAACAGCAGTCCTGGAGAATACTAAAAGAGCTAAGCTCACATGCCACCCACGTTTAACTCGTAGTCGTCGTAACACTGTCCACTGACTGTTTAATGAATTTGTTGTAACCCCATTATACTTCCCGTAAATTCTCAAAAATGAAATGAGTAATGACCTGATTTAAAAAAAAAAAAAACAAAAATAAATGTTTTGCTTTCAAAGCGAATTTTTACAAAATTTTGCCTTTTTAGATCAATTTTTACTTGCTCTATAGGTACTATATGAGGCAAGTATTGGATTCGTGCAAAAAAAAAGTTTTGAGATAACAATCATACATGACATTACGATGATAGAGAAGACACAAAAAGTGGGCCCGACGATTCTGTCTGTCTGTCTGTCTCGGCACCTACAGCCTAAACGGGTGAGCCGATTTACTTCAAATTTGGTAGGTATATGGTTTTTAAGGTAATACTCCCAGAGCTTTTTTTTGTAGGTCACTGTAAGTCTTAAAATAACAGTACCAGCCATATAACGGTTATCGAAAACCTTATTTTTCTCGAAAACATCTCCAACGATTTTGAAATTTTTTTTTTGTAAACTCATTTAATAAAGAAAAATTTTCGCATCCTTTGATTTTGGTTTGAATTTGTTTGTATTTACAACCCTCAGGTCATTTGCTACAAGAGCAAGTATGTGCGACCCATAGTCGTGCCCTTTATTTACCAATACTCAACGCTGTTGTCTCAGTTTTTGGGAAGTAAAAAAATTATAGATATACAACAAACATTAGGTACTTTCTTTTTTCATTCTATTTTGCTTGCATCCTATAAGCCTTTTTAGATAATAATCTTAGCAAAAAAAAAATAATTGAAAAGTTCAAAAAACTTAAAAAAGTTTTATATATCACATTATTGTATGTGCTATATTTGATTTTAAAAAATTTTTCCATTTAAAGAATTTTGTTTATAAATTTCTCCTCACGCCTAATAATAAACGGGATCTAACTTAACAATTTTTAAAAATGTTGCCCTTAAATTAATAAACTATAACCGATTTCATCGAAATTTAGTATTTCATTTTAGTAGAACACTAACTACAAGATGACATTCAATTAAAGCTCACATGTAGGACAGTTCTTTTTGGTTTCTTATTCCAGGAAAATTTAAAAAAATTAGGTTATTTTTTTTAATTCTATTGCTACAAGAGCAATTTCGCGCGAACGAGTTCAACATTTTGATTTAATACGCAAGGCTTTTAAAAGGAAATAATTATTATAAAATAATTAATTTTCAAAACTCACATACATTAATAAATTATATGTTCCATTCTTATTTCGTATGCCACTTAACAATAAATAATGAAGAAATTATGCGAAGAGTTGTTGTCATGTTCTCTATTTATATTTATGACCACTTCACTTCTTGAACAGCTTTACAGCCACAAATTCATATAAAATAACCTTGCATGAACTTTTATTTTATCATTTTTATTATTATTCAAATTACAACGCTTGTCAGGAAAAAAAATAATGGGTATAACTTGGAATAAGAGAAAAATCTTCGATCAAGAAATCAGCACTCAAATCATATTTCGCTGAAAAAAAAATTGTCCTTAGATTTTTTTTATAGAAACATGACAGAGAAAGTTTTTCTCATCCTGTCCGCATGTTTTATAATTTTTTCACCACCAACCGTTTTTATATTCCTGTTGAGTTGAATAAATATAAGAAAAAAGGACGAAGAAATCTTACTAGTGGGTTAGATAAAACTAAACTTTCATCTAAAAAAAAAAAAAAAATAAAAAAATTAAGAAACAAAATAGAAGATCGCTAGGTATCTCATTTAAAAAATATTCTTTCTTGTATATTGCTGATAAATTTAGAACTATAGTATTTGTAAATTTGTATATACTTTTAAATGGATGTTTCATTCGTCTTCCTTTATTTATTTATCGAAATTTATTTTCCCCAAGATTTATTATTAGGTATAATATTACTTGGGAACCGTTTGCCTCCGTAAGTGATATGTGTATTGTTAATAGGCCAAATGAATAAAAATAAGATTTTACTTTACTTTACTCATTATGGTGATTTTTAAGAAAATAGAGAAATAGAAAATAGATTTACTAATTGACATTTGAGATGAGTAAAGTCTCATTTGAGCAATTAGTTTTTCCAAAATAAAATTTTGTATGAATAAAACGGGTATTTTTCTGAGTTTACTTAAAAATAAATGAGCATGCCCCCGAGGTTACTAAAACGACTGCTCATTCTAAAATGAGATTTTGAAAGCCATTTAGGAATTTTCGAATCGCCCAGAGAATGTGTTTGTTATTGAAAATTTTAACTGCAGGCAGATTGCACATTGAGGCCGAAAAGTATTTGATTAAATGTTGTATTACAATTGTCCTTCAAATGTTTAACAAATGATATATGATAGGAAAGGACGGTTGGTTTTTGGTCGAAATTGCATTTTTCACTTATGTTTATTTAGGTAATTTCTTAGCAGCGCGATGTGGAATTTTTATTTATATAAAAAGACACTTTATTAGTACCAAAACTGCATATGAAATTATCCGCGAAGTGCCAGCAGGTATTTAGTAATAATGCACCTTAAGAGGTGAAGGTACATAGCGGTTTAAGAATTTGCATAATTTTTTTTAGTTGCTGAAATATTTCATTCGAAATTAAACTAATAATACACAGCTCTTGCTGAGGCCAGGCGAACACTAGGCGACCAAGCCGCGCGACCAGGTCGCAGCGTCCACGAGCTCTTCTACTATGCATACAAGTGCGCGCATTAGGCGACCAGAGACCAGTGGCCATACTCCGGCCGCGCGGCCATCAAGAAACATTGCGGCACACCCGCGGCCACGTGGCCGCTTGGGCCACTGCTTTATATGAAATGATATCAGTATGCGCGCACTTGTCATAGCGGCCACACGATTATTCTGATAAGAATTTAAAAAAAAAATTTATGGTCGGAAGTGACCGATATTTTTTGGTGGAAAAAATTTGCAAGAAAAAGAAAAAGAAGAACTTGATAAGTCATTTTTATTTGTTTTTTTATTTGTTTTAATAATAAAAAGAGCAACTTAAATAATTTGTAAAACACATTATTTCTTTGCATAATGCATTTCAACAATTATATTTATAAATACAAAATAATATTTATGATGTGAAAGCTAGCTTATATTGCCATGCAAGCTTTCCGGCGTTCATAAATTAATCGGCGAATTGATCCCTGTATTGATTTGATACTCTGTTAGCTCTAACATTAAGTCCTGCAGGTATTTAATTGATAACATCTGGTATACTTAACATATCATTAAATTTATATCCATGGTACGATCGCACGATACTAAGGAGGACGCAACATCATGCTTGAACCATAGCAATTGAAAACTCTGTTTCTACATCAATGGGACGATGCAAAATTCTCCATTTATTAGACAGTATACCGAAACTGCATTCTATATACCGACGTGCACGAGAAAGCCTGTAGTTAAAAATTTTCTTTTTGTTGGTTAAATTCCTACCAGAATACGGCCTCATCAAATATTCTGTCAAAGGGACCGCCTAATCGCCTACAAGAACAAGTGGCTTTTTTAAATTCTTTTTGTACGTCCATTTCACAGCACTATGAAAACTCAACTGATGTTCCTGGCCCCCGGCCCAGCCGCATTGATCCGCGCATCTATTAACTGGCCGCTGCGGTTATGTGAAATGCAGTCGTGGATTTATTCCCTTAAGCAACGAGCTTGACATTTTCCACCAACAGAAATAATCTAAATTGTTCACAGTTTGCGCAACAGCAAACTTTTCACTATTTTTTTTTTTTTTTTTTTTTTTTTTTTTTTTTTTTTTTTTTTTTATTTTATTATTTATTAACATATAATGAATTACATATTAACATTAAAATATAAATGGTTATAGCTCTAGCTACCAGGCTTTCGGCTAGTTTTTAATTTTCTTTTTTTTTTATATTCTATTTTCTAATTTTAGTGAAGTTAGTAGGTTAAAAACTAGTTTAATATTTGTCTCTGAGGGAGACGCAAGTATATCGTTAAGGTTAGAATTATTTAAGAGTATTTTTATTTTTGGGCAATCATATGTTAGATGTTTAATTGTTAGTTGAACGTCATTATGGCAAATATGGCAATTGGGTGGATTTTCCTTGCTGATGAGGTGGTTGTTTGTGAGGAAAGTGTGTCCGAGTCTTAGTCGAATAAAGCATTTGTTCATTCGGTTTGATGTAGTCGTTGGGTAGGTGGTAGCAAGTCGTCTGGGGTTGATGGTCGAATAGTGATGGGAATATTCTCTCCACTCCGCATCGTTTTGATTGCACCAAGTATTTTTGATTTTTCTTTCGATGTCTTCTTTGTTGTTAATGAAAAAGGTGAGTAGAGGTTCTTTTGAGGCATTCTTTGCTGCGTTGTCTGCAAGTTCATTACCGAGGATTCCTGCATGCCCAGGAATCCAAATGAGTTTGAGATTACTTTTATTTGCTATGAGGTTGTCCCGGATAGCTGTAATTATTGGGTTTGAATTGTTTATGTTCAAAATCGCATCGATAGTAGAACGGCTGTCTGTGCAGATGAGGGATTGTGTTTTATGGAATTTTTTTGTAGCTTGTAGTATTCCAAGAGCTTCAGCTGTATATATTGATGCTATTTCGGGTACTAATCCTTTTGATTGTGTTTCTCCTCTGTTGTTTACTACCGCATATGAAGTGCCTTTTTCGCTCTTAGATCCATCTGTAAAGATGATGTTCCATTGAGGGTGAGTTTCTAGGATTTGACTAAATATTTGTCTATAAACTGAAGGGTTTGTTGAGTTTTTTGGGAGCGTTGTAAGTTCAGTATTGACTGAATCTATCGGTAACATCCATGGTGGAAAATATGCAGGTCGCGTGCGTTGGCTGTTAAGTGGGATGTCCATTGTTTTTGCGAGATCAATAGCGTTAACAATTGCAGAAGGTTTTTTTGTAGGTCTCTTCCGATTTAATATTTGTTTAACGTCTGTTAAAATGGGAGAGTCTTGTGCTATTGCAATCTTGGCTATGAGGAGTGAAGTGAGATATTCAAACCGGTGGGCAATTGATGGAAGGCCACATTCAGTGAGTATATTCTTGATAGGTGTTGTTCTAAATGCTTTAAGACTAATTCTTGCGGCGGCGTGGTACGTTGGTAGAATTGCTTGAATGTTTGATTTGTAGCATTTGCCATATACAACCAATCCATAATCTATCTTAGAAAGTATAATTGATTTTGTTACATGAATGAGTGAGTTGACATGAGAGAAACTATTCTTAGATGCTAGTATTTTAACAATATTTAACCTGGTGGCTAGGCTTTTCTTAAGTTCTAGACAATGCATTTTAAAACTATAGCTTGAGTCAAAATATATACCTTAAATTTTAAGATAATTATTATTTATAATATTAGTGTTGTTAATGTTAAGCGATATATGTTTAGAGCAACTAGTTTTTTTGCATATGTGTAAAATTGAGCTTTTTTCTGCTGATATTTTGGAGCCTGATGTATTACACCAAGTTTCGATTTCTCTAAATATCCTTAAAAATAGTGCTTCAATCATTTCTAGATCCTTACACTTAGTGAAGATGATGAGATCATCGGCATAAAGACAGTATTTGACTGTTTTAATTTTTAGCAAAATATTAGAGATGTCATTGAACGCTATAATGAATAACATAACTGATAAAGGGGATCCTTGTGGAATACCATTTTTTAATTCTTTTAATGCAGAAAATACACCGTTTATTTTTGTTCGAAACTGTCGATTGCTTAGGAAGGATTTTATGTATTTGAACATTTTAGGGCCAATTTTCCATTTTGCCAATTTGTTTAAAATGATATGAATACCAATGCGGTCAAACGCTTTTTCAAAATCAATTGAAAGAATTGAGACGTGGTTTTTGCTTGATAATGCAGTTGTAACATAGTCGTCAATATGCAGCAATGCATCCATTGTCCCTCTCCCATGCTTAAATGCGACTTGGTTGATATCTAATAATTTCTTATTTTCTAAAAACCAAGATAGTCTCTTAGATACAATTTTTTCCATAATTTTACCTGTGCAAGGAAGGAGTGAAATTGGACGGTATCCTTGAATTGAGGTGGGGTCTTTTTTTGGTTTTGGAATAGGAACCACAGAGGCAATTTTCCAGACTTGGGGAATGATTCCGGTAGTAAATATTTCATTAAATAATTTTAAAAGTCTATTTTTAAATAACAGTGGACTGTTTTTTAGCATTTTGTAGTCGATCCTGTCGAAGCCAGGTGTATTTCCTTTTGTAGAATTTATGCTAGAGTTAAGTTCAATCATATTGATGGGAAGTTCAAATCTTTCGGTGATAGGATCTGGGTTCAGCGGTAAGTAATTTGTAGCCAAAGCAGTATGAGTCTTACTATCGCAAAAATGGGGATGGAAATTTGTGTCGTTTGAATAGTTTGACCAAGTTTGTGCAAAATGTTCTGCAATTTGGTAGGGGCAAGATAATATTATGGGACCATCTATTATTGTTTTGATTGTGTTTGTTTTATAGTTCCCTGTCAATGTTTTTATATCTCCCCAGAGTTTTTTTGGAGAAGAGCTAGGGTTTATATTGGCCGTGAAATTTTGGAAGCATTTTTTCTTTTCAGTTTTTGCATTGAAACGAAACAGAGCGTTAATTCTTCGATAAGAGATAAGATTTGTGTCGGTTGGATTTCTTTTAAACTTATGAAAAGCTGTTTGTTTCTCTTTACGAAGTTTTTCAAGCTCCTTGGTCCACCAGGGAACTACTGCTTTGTGCTGCTGTTTCTTCGTTTGGGGAATAGCCGTGTGGGCTGCATGTCGTATCGATTTGGTTATTATAGCTGTCTCTTTGTTTATGTTTGAGGATATTGGGTTTGAGGTAAGAAAGTCTCGATTTGTTTGTTGAAATAATTCCCAGTTAGCTTTATTGGTTTTGAATTTTGGAAGAAGTTTTATTGCCTTGTGATTTTTTTCTACTGGAATATTTATAATAATCGGGAAATGATTACTCCCATGTAAATTAGGAAGGGTTTCCCAATAGGCGTTAATTGTGTTTTGCGTTGTAAGAAATGATAAATCAATATGCGTAAACGTTCGGTGTGTAGAAAAATGTGTTGGGGCGCCGTTGTTTAAAATTGATAGATTTGAGGATGTTAAAAAATGTTCAACAATTTTCCCTCTACTATTTAATGATGGAGAACCCCATAAAGGACTCCAAGAATTAAAATCACCAACCAGTAGAATTGATGAGTTTATGTTCTGGACAATGTCCTCAAGTTGGGAACTTGTGAAATGTTGGTTAGGAGGAATGTAAAGAGAGACTATTGTAATTTTAATTGTAAGCTGAACTTCTACTGCTACGGCTGATATTTGGGAGCTTATTAAAACACGTTTGTGTGGTATGGATTGATGAACTAGAATCCCAGTCCCTTGTTTGCCATAATCAATTGAATCGGGGTGAAAATAGCTTGTGTATTCTTTTGGTGCCTTTACGGTTGATGGATCTTTTAAATGTGTTTCTTGTAAGGCAATGATTGATGGGTTATATTCACTGATAAGTACTTGCAGTTCATGCAGGTTATTAAAGTATCCATTTAAATTCCATTGTAGAACTTTCAAAGAAGTTGAATTTTGATTTCTAGATTGTTGGGGATAATATTTTATTTTTTGCTTTGATAAATTTATGTTGGCAACGTTTCGTTGTTTGATGCTTTGACTCCGCTCCTCGGGCTGTGAAGCAACCTCGCTCTCGAGAGAGCGAGGTTGATTCGAAGCTCGAAAAGCGGAGTCCGAATTTATTTCATTAATGATGTTTTTATATGTCGCCATCCTCTGATTCGGAGGAGTTTAGAATTGAGGAGATGATTGGGTTTGAGGTTTCTTGTGTAAGGGGGGTTGTTTGGGAATTATTAAACTGAGAATTTGAGGTAGAAGATCGAGAGGGAATGAAACTGTTAGAACAGTCAGATTCTTCGATTTCCATTAAATTGTTGTTAATTGTTTTATTGTTGTTAATTTGAGAGATCATTTGGTCGTTGATTATTGGGTTTGGAATTTGTTGAGAAATTTGCGAATTGCTGTTAAGCTGGAGGCTTGCGGTAGAGGGTCGGGGGAGAGTAAAACTGTTTGAACAGTTTGAGATATTATTTTCTATTGTTTTGGTATTGGTTAATATTTTATTGTGTGTTGAAGAGATCTTTTGGTCATTAAAAGGTATTGGAATTATTGTTTTTTCATTTTGAGTATTAGATAATACTGTTTTTTCTATATTTGGTTCTTTGTGGGTCGATTGCTTAATGATAGGAGGAGGAATCGGAGGTGGTGTTCTGCCAGTTATGGTTTGTTTGAGTTTCGTTGAGTAAAGGTTAGAATGTGGGACTATTGGAATAGGGTTTTTTTCTTTGTAAATTTTTCTAGCCTCGGCTAGGGAGCATTTGGTTTTTGTTTTTATTGATAGGATTTCCTTATTTTGGATATACCTTGGGCAATCGGTTGAGGAGGCAGGATGAGGGCCTTGACAATTTGCACACATGGTGCGTGTGCACTCAGAATTATCATGTGGAGGAAGGTTGCAGTCAACACATGAGGGTGCTCTTTTACACCATTTGACTGTGTGTCCAAGAAGTTGGCATTGTCGACACCTCATTGGATTGGGTATATATTCGGTAACCTTTGTTTTATGCCATCCAACTTCGATATCTTCAGGAAGTTGGAATACATCGAATGAGAACAACATGAGGCCGGTTGGTTGTCTTTTCCCGTCTTGCAATTTTGTAAATTTATATACATCTGTAACGTTCTGACACTTCATTTCGGAGATTATTTCAGCTTCAGGAATTGTTCTAAGAAGGGAAACATATGCCACACCTTTCGTAAGATTGAGGTTCGGGTGAAGTTTAATTGTCACAGGGCAAACATTGTTCAGGGAGTTGGACTTGATAAATTTATCTGCGATTTGCTGATTTTTGGTTAATATGAGGATTGATCCATCTCTTAATTGGGAGATCTTTTCATATTCGGTACTAATCGAATCTATAATTTTTTTGAGAAGGAATACACTAATAGAGGTCAAAGGCTTTTCTTCGCTCTTGGATGAGATAAGTACGAAGCGTGGATTTTTTGAGACTGTTTTCTTTGGAAGCTCTGGGTATTCAGTGAATATTATTGAGGATTTTTTATGTCTTTTGTTAGGTCTTTCAGGTGGGTCGGGGGGATCCGAAAGAGAAACATCTTCCTGATCCCCGAACCTATTGCTAGGTTGGGGACGTGGCTTTGGAGCCATCAAAATTAAATTGATAAGCACTTACTATCACTCCGAAATTGGTCGAAAATTAACGGGAGAGTATAAGAGAAAAAATTAAGCTATTGATGCTAAATAACTGTCAACGAAAATCACTGATTGATCACCACGATGTGTACGGTTCAAAGGTAAGCCGATGACTGAACTTTTCACTATACTTTAATAAAAGTATAGTAAAACATATTTTAATCTATTTGCACCATCATTTTAAATCATTTTTACTTTTTTGTTAACGATCTATTCTGTTAAATTTCCAAAATATAATATTTTTTCCCGTAAATTACAACAAATAATTAACGGATAAATGACAGCCAAATATTATTTTTAGTAAGTAAACTCTTACTTCGAAAATTCGAAATAAAGTGAGTCGAGTAAGTGTTTATCATACCAAAATATGACTTTGCTGAAAGACTTTACATGTATAACAATTTTGGCTTTTGAGTATATTCTCATTTTTATTCATATGGCCTCTAATAAACATGTTGCAAACGAGGTTGCAACAAGTATTGGTTTTATAAACTAAAGGTTTAAAAGTAAAATTTCCATTACGAAACATAAACTAATATAATTTACTTATATCTGCAAACTGCAAAAAATAAAACTGTTTCCAATCAATATTCTTTGTGATAGGTAACTCTTAAATGTACTGGCGCTAACTCATGTCACGTGTGTGTACAAGTTTGGTTTCTGTTATTTTTTTTTTTGGCTTCGATAAACCCCTTTGGGTTTTTTTGAAAATTAATAAACAATATTTTATAAATAATACATTGAATTTTCATTTAAAAATCAGTTTTTTATTCACACATGAATCTGTAATATAATTCAAATATTTTCTCAGTAAGATAGCGAATCCTAGTTTAGTTTTAAGATATATTTTTAAAGATAGGTACTAGTATTGAGTTTATAATACACTCAATGGTACTAGCCCAGTCAATAACGACATCAAAGGTCGCAAAAATTTGCAGTTCGCAGATTTTTTTGGGAAATTGTTAGGATAGATATAGCAACAGTGTAAAACCAAGTTTGCATAGCTTCCAAAAGCTTGTGCTAACTTGGTGGTGGTCAAAAAACTTCAACATTTTTGGACTTTTTTCAGTTTTCGCCTCATAACTTCATAAAAGTGCATCTGAGGAAAAATAATTTTAAAGTAGACACATTTTGCTAAAAGCCTAACAGCAGTTCTGTAGGTACACATAATAAGTTTGAAAAAACAGCACTTCAAAGATTGACTTCTTTTTCCTAAAAAGTTCTATGTAAATTGTAATTTAAGTTGTCTTCGGATAAAAATATCCTTTAAACGATTATTTTAGTAAAGACTTCAAACTCAAAATAAACTGGAATTTTATTTAGTAAGTTAAAGTAATGATATATCAAAAAAAATAAAACAGTTTTTGTTGCATTTTATTGAAGGTAGGTACCTACAGTTTTTTACAGCCAAAGCTACTTTGAATATATAGACTAACTGCGTTGCAGATCCGTCTTAAAGTTAACAAAACAAACAGGAAAAAAGAGAAGGAAAGGCAAAATAAGATACAAAAAGGTAAGGAAAAGGCAGAAAATATAAAAAAGATGAAATATGTAAAACAAAAGCAAATAAGGTAAAAATGGCAAATTAAAATACATATATTCGGGATCAGAAATACGTAAAATGCATTTGTTTTAGAGTTGTTTACGACTGCGCAAAAAATAAAATGCACGACCGAGTCGCAAGAACTTGCTCTTGTAGCAAACCACGGGATTGAAAAAAAGTTCAATTTAATAAATTATGTACAAAAAGGAGAAAAATATCAGAAAATGGCCTAAACGGGACCAAGTTGTATGGTAGCTATTATAACACGTTTGTTTAGCCAAAAACTTTAAATGCGTAAAATAATCAAATTAACTTCCATACTAAATTTAAATGAAATCGGTTAAGAACGTAAACAAAGATTTATCAAAATCGTTGCAGCCGTTTTTGAGAAAATTTTGAAAAACTAAAACCGTTATATGGAAGGTACCCGTTATAGCCGGGCTGAAATAAAAATTCGATTTTCTCCTCAGACAAACCGACGGACCTCATGACAAAACCGACTTTTTTTGGGCTTCTCTAGTATCGTAATGATTAAAACCTCGATTTTTTTTCTACAAGAAACCAATACTTGCCCTCAAGTAAAAACGACTTAAACGTGGCATTATCATTAAGCGATGGTTTAGCCAAAAACTTTAAATGTCATTTTGTTGCAAATATTCAATTCAAGTCCCATATATCAAGTTAGAATGACATCGGTTAAGCCGTTATCAATTTATAACCAAATTTGTAAAAAAAAAACCGTCTAAACAAAATTCCCGTTATTAGCATTTTTAGCCAAGAAACATTCAAAAAGTTTTATCAAAATCGTTCAAGTCGTTTTCAGAAAATTAGGAGAAACTGAAACCGTTACATGGGAGGTAGATACCCGTTATAGCCGGAGTAAAACAAAAATTCGAACTTTTCCACCAGGGAATCAAGACTGTAGCTCGGTGAACATACAACCGCACAAGCACATCCTCACATACGGCACATCCGCAAACACAGACCAACGGACGGCATGACGAAACCTACTTTTTTGGGCTTCTCAATCGTCGTAATTTCTGGTTTGATTAAAACCCAGAATTTTCGTTTTACACGAAACCAATACTATAAAAGTCGTTTATCGATAGAAAAACGGCACTCGCAATAAGGGCCGATAAGTTTTATTATAACGAACACTGAGTTAAACATATAAGATATTTATGGACAATTTATTATGTTCGTATTGTCAATAAAGTATTATTAATAATTTTATCAAAAGAGTTATATAGAAACAAACTTCAAATTTTGATTTAAAAATGTCACTTAATCAAGATCTTCATTTTCTGAGCACTTAAATTATGTGCACTCCTTCGTTTCTTTCTGCATCAATTTTTTTAATGTTGATGTCTTAACATTACAGGTTTTTATTAAACATCTTAAATCAGTTTTTTGACTAATAACATCTCCAAACTATTATTTCCCTTAATTTGAACAAAGCACTTACATATATATTTGTTGCAACAAGAATCTGATTGTTCGGTTTTATTTCTCCAATTTTGCACCGATTTGCTCCAAACTTTGAAGCAATATTCGTAGAAAAGTATCAGCTATCACCTTCAAGTAAGAGCAAATTTGTACAAGCCAGTTGCATTCATTTTACTTAAAATGTACGAAATAAACTCATAACTAATCCAAAACTGAATTTCTCTGACGAAATGCTCCTGACATTTGGTCATTGAAATTAATTTGAATAAAATCAAAATCCGTTTAATTTTCTTAATGCTCACACAACCGCTCCACTGCTCAAAGTAACTACATATATCTTATATATACATGAATATAGTTACATATGCTATGTACCAACTACAAAATATAAATCAATTTCAAATCGTACACTTTAACTTTTACCCATTAGACGTTCGTTTTGCTCTGACCGACATTGCTTATAGGAGAGTCAGCACTTAAATTCCATGTTAAACCACAAATCCAATTTACTATCTGGTCCTCGGATTATCTGAACCACTAACAGTCGACCGATGCGATGGCCAAAATCTACCACTAAGCCAATCTCTATTTGAAAGGGCTGTTCCTCTCTGCTTTTCGGTTGGGGTTTTTGGTCTCCGAATCTGTAGAAGTGAAGGTACATACTTCACAAAAGAGCCACATTTGCATATCTATCGTTCGTATAGTCGTCGTCATCGTAGCCATCGCCGTTTGGGCTAAAAGGACATCTATAGGACATCTCTTGGCCACCATCTATCTGCCATTGAAAGGCACCTGGAGGTAAAAGGATGAGACAAAGATATGAAATGCATAATAATGTTCTATGGACGTGTGCCTAATGTCCAAAGCAGTACATACAGTCAAAGTGATAAAATTCAGTCAAGTCTCTATACTGTGGTTAGATACTGAGATACATTTCACCTTGGCATCAGATACAATGGGCAGAAATATATGAGCTGTCCTAAGGCGGGATAAAGTAGGAACTGCAGTCATACTTCCTATATAACGTCGCAATCATTGTGGTCATTTTTCTTTTCAACGAAAACGTATTTCGGGTTCCTTCTCTGTTATATATATGTATAGATATATATGACGCTGAAGGCTCAGATTAATATCTTGGCTGGTAGGAAACGTCTCGTCCCTTCTATAACGGTAATAGATGATGCTCGGCCACATAACCCTTTAGCACATATTGGATTTGGATGCCGATGCCGTTTGCCAATTTTGAAATGTTCTTCTCTGTGCATATTCACTGCAAATATGCTTACTCACACTCATCCCTATATGCATAGTAGTGGTGACTTTGTGCAAACTCATTAAGCCAATATTATGCAGTCCACAAAATTTACATAGCCAAAGTTTTGTGCAAAACAATCTCCCGTATCTAATAGTTGTTAATTAAGGCCGTATATACTCTGCCTTTGTGTTTGTATGAGTGTGTACATATATTCGTGGATGCCAGGACAAAGAAACTTTATTGCAATTGAATCGGGTGGAAAGGATAATAGTAGAGCTTATGAGGCAAATAAAAAGGTGGAGTTTATTGCTCTCGACATGCCACATAATATTGAAGTACTTTGACACTTTTCCTAACACTTGAAAATGGTAGCCTTTTGAGATTACAACATGTTTCATACACTCTTGGGGCCACCAAGAATTCACCAGCAGGATACCCAGTGGAAAAGAAAAACTGTACGAAATTACAAACATCATGACTTCGACGTTATAGCTTCTTTCAACGAAGCAAAGCCCAAAATTGGCTTATGACTTCAACTTAATCGGGTAGAAAATATGAAATTGCTGTTATTCCACCATCACGGTATTCACAATCCGAGGCGAAATACTAGTTTGTCTTAAATTTGTGTTCAGTTGGGTCTGAGTGTGCTGTATGTTCATTGATAAATATCGATTTATCAATGTCAATTATCAATTTATAAGTCTAATAATTTCTAGCATTGTATTCTCACTTCTGAAATCTCCGAGATCTCGTATCTACTTATATGTACATATAGTTTTATGAAAAATGATTTCTGATATTGATTCATGTTTGAAAAAATGGGAAACTCATATTGCAAATAAATACTGAAGAAGAAATGTGAAAATTTCTAACCATCAAGTTCCAAAATCATATAGATTATCAAAAGTTTATAAGAACAAAAACTGCATCCTATAATAGTTATAGTTTTACATTTAAATGCACCATCATACAAACTTAATTGTTGGCTTAACAATCAATTTAAGTTATTAAACTTAATTGTTGGCTTAACAGTCAATTTAAGTTATTCGGAAATTTTTTATGGCCTTTAGTCCATGTTTTCATGGACTAATAACTTAAATTGACTGTTAAGCCAATGGTGTTTCGTGCGGATGCTCACTTTGCACTCATCAGTTGACGACGAGTGAGCACCTTGTCAATACGCAAATTTCCGATGATTAAAAGTAAAACTAGTAAAATAAGTAAAAAGTTAACTCGTTTTTTTTATTATTTGATTAAAATCGGATGGTATGTAATAAAAAATAAAAAAGGGATAATTCCCTAATTAATAATTGACCTGAGCAGGTCAAATTTGGGAAAACCAAAAAAAAAAGTGTTTTTCTTGGAAAAAATACTTCTAGTTTTTCTTAATTTCTCAAAAACTAAGATACATTTTGGCATTCGGTTTTCTGTTTTTGACAAAAAATTAATAAGAGCATTGAATTTTGAAAATAAAAATAATAGTTAAACACATAAAATTTTGAAAAAAATTAGTTTAAAAATTTTTTTTTTTAGTTTTTTTTTTAAATTTTGAGTTTGAAAATTAATTTTTTTAAAACTGTTCACTTAAACAACTTAATTTATAAATTAAATAAAAGAGTAGTTTTCTGGCTTTCCAAAAAAATATAACAATTCTTTATATCATTCACCGTTGTTTTTAAATAATTTTTTTTTCTGATTTAAGTCAATGTTTTAGAAAATTGCCCCTCCCGCCTAAACTGGGGGAACTAGACTACCCTCCCTTACGATTTGTTTCTTGTCTTAACTCCACCTACACGCTCATGCTTTTTGGTGAATCTTATACCAATCACCCTGTATATGTTATAAGAAACCTTAAATTTTTTTAGAATTCAAAATAGAGAAAATTTAATTGATAGAACTACTTGCTTACTTAAGGTGGCGCTACAGTCCGGGGTGAACCAGGGCCTCTGTGGTATTAAAACACTTTCGTTATATATAAGTATATCATGTTCTTTATTTCTACTTTTAATCTCAAGAGCAATTAGGATCACAACCACACTAATCGAAATTCGCAAACCAACCCCGCGTGATCTCCACTCTGCAGGCAGAACTCTACAGTCTACAAAATTGGATAAATTGTGTGGAACTTGTTTGTGCTTTCGATTGATGTGGTTTAAGGGCTTAAGGTGGTAATACAATATTACTACACCTCAACCAACAAGCTGCTTCCAGGCGACTCGGTTTCTAGCTAGCTGCTTCCAGTTTCGCACACCAAGTTGGTGGACGTGCTCTTCACCTTGCGTGCACCACCTGTTAAGCTGTCCTCCTATACTTCGCCGTTCCACTGGTTCCACGGGATTGTATTCGAAGACCATCCGGGCCGGAACATTGGTGTCGATTCGCTCAATGTGACCGCACTACCTTTGTCGTTGGCTTTTCTCATTTGTGACAAGGTTAGTGTCGCAGTACAGCCCGTACAGTTATTGTTATACCTTATTCTTCTTTCTTCATTCATGTAGATAGAACCATAAATCACACGGAGATTTGTTCTTTCAAACCAGCCTAAAGCGTTCTCATTTACCTTAAGCAATTCGTCCAGGTGGAAAGGTGCAATCTACGGAGCGGAATTCGGTTCATCATCGACTTTGTATAATTTGCAGAAATGATCTTTTTATATCTTCAGCACTGACTGTGATTTTACTATAATGTTCCCATGATGGTCCTTGCAAGCTTCGGTTCGTCCTTTTTTATGTTTTTTTTTACCTTTTGGTAAAAAAATCCTCTATTTGCTCGATCGCACGCTTTCCATGCTCCTTCTTTTTTCTTTTGAGAAGTCGTCGTTCCTCTCTCCCCTTCTGCGCATAGAGCTCTCGCACTGCCTCTAGTCCTTCTTTGTATCGCCGCTTTGTGTGTTTGTTGTTTGGCTACATGTAATTGCCGACATTCTTCGTCAAACCAGGGGTTTCGTTGTTGTGGTTGTGTAAATCCAAGCACATCAGAGGCGGCACCTCTAATTGCTTCCTGGCAATATGTTTCCACTGGTTTTCGATACTTGAAAGCGGCATAGAACTAGTTAAGAGGTTGAGTTTCAGAGTGATTCGATTGGAAAAGGACTCTGTGAGGAACAGTATTTCGACGTTATGGTTTTGTTCTGAATATCCGTAGCATTACCTTGGCTACAACGAGGTAGTGGTCCGACTTATAACGTTTTTTTCTCTTAACGTTCGGACATCTGTGATACTGGAAGAATGCCTTGCGTCTATTGAATGTGGTCAATCTGGTTGATGGTCGATTGATCAGGATGTCGCCAAGTCCTCTTTAGAATATCTAGATGCGGGAACTGCATACTAGCTACCGTTAGGCTTGTTTTACACTAAGGCTTGTTTCACACTTATGGGATTTCATTAGGTAAGGTCGGTATTGGACTTTTGCAGTTTCGTTCACACACATGGAGTTTGTATTATGTCTGTATTCGGTGACCCACCATTAACTAGAGAAAGAAAAACAACAAACAAAAACAACAAACAAAAATAGCAAACTTAATTAAACATGAAAAAAAAATAAAACGAACCAAAAAAGAACCTTGCAAGTGTGAACGCTCTCATGACTTCATGTGCCCTAGAGTCCAACAGAGACCCAATAGAAACACAATGAAACTTCATGGTTTCGCGTGAGTATAAGGTGCTATAGGGTTTCTATTAAGTCGCTATTGGGTTTCTATTGGGTTCGTATTGGGTCGTTTTCATCGGTTCACACTTAGGCTAGTTTTACACCTAGGCTCATTTCACACCTATGGGGGTTTCATTGGCTGAGGTCGCTATTGGGTTCCTATTGGGTTCTGCCTCACAAGTCTGAACCGATGAAAACGAACCCAAAAGAAACCCAATAGACAAATAAAAGCAACCCCATAGCACCAAATACTCCCGCGACACCATGAAGTTTCATTGGGTTTCTATTGGGTCTCTATTGGACTCTATGGCACACAAATTAAAGAAAGCGCTCACACTTGCAAGGTTCTTATTATGATCGTTATCGTTGTTTTGTTTGTTGTTTTTCTTTCTCTAGTTAATAGTGGTTCGCTGAATACAGACCTAATACAAGCCCAATGCGACCCAATAGCGACCTAAAACCTAATGAAACCCCATAAGTATGAAACAAGCCTTACTGGAGGTGGTGTTGGACAGGTTGTTTTTTCCGTTTATGCTACCAAAGACGTCTTCCTAGTTTGGCGTTAAGATCACTAAGGACAATTTTAATGTCAAAACTATGATATTGCTCATATGGTTTGCCTAGAAGCTCGTAAAACTCGTCCTTGGTGTCCTTATCTTTCTCCTCTGTGAGGGAATGTGCGCATATAATGCTAATGTTGTTGAATTTTGCCTCTATGTAAATTGTCATGAGGTGCTTGTTCACATAGGTTGAAACTCAAGACTTCTTGCCTAAATCTGCCTCTAACGTAAAATACATATCCGAAGAGACGCTGTTTTTGTTGGTGGTAGCAGTTACTGAAGTAAATATTACAGTTCTTCATCTTTTTTTTGACCGGCCCATCCCATCGCTCCTCTTGGATGGCGGTAATATCCGCTTTGTTAGAATCTATGGCATCTGCTAACAGTTCATCTTTTCTCGGTGATCTTCTGTTATATAAAAAATATCATCGAAAACGGCAAACCCCCGGATCTATTTCCGCAATGGTAAGTATCCTTTCGGTATCTGGAGTTTAGGACATGGGACATATGGGAGATGGTTTTGATCATTTCTAGAATTAACGGCCCGAATTCTGTTGTTCCAATACAAATTAAAAGATAACCTATTGTTCTGCCTAATAAGCAGATTAAGGTTTTTGATTGACGACTTCAATGTCCTAATCTCCAAATCTCGTTTGTCTCTGACACGTCTGTAAAGAAGTTTCAGCCTAATCAGAATTCCACTTTTTTGTGGGTGTAGTGCGTCGATTTCGATAGTCGTATCGATTTGAGTCAGGTACCCGTCGATCTCGTTGTTCCTCGGTTTCCTGTCATTGGGTATAGAAATGTCATCGGAACGTATTTCTCTTGCCAAGGCGTTGAAGAAGCGTGATCAACGCTTCTTACTGAATTTGCGCTGGCAGTTGGCACATATTCATCCAATACCACAAGTTCGCTCGGAAGCTGTATTATGGTCCGACATACTATCCACTTCGGCACGGAGCACTAAAGTCAAGCAGTAGTGAATTTTCCTTTTTTAACTAAAAATGGAAGAAAAAAAACATTTTTCGTGTTTGTTGGGTTTGGGTCCCGAAAAACGATCCATTCAGTTGGTTTTGGTCCTATTCTTAATAAGATAAAAAAGTGGGTTCTCGAAAATGCGTCCGCTTGTGGGAATTGTCCGCTTATCGGAGCTGTCGCCAAGTAGAGCTTTCTGTAATATGATAGATGCATGATATACATCAAAAAGCTAGAGAAAGTAGGTTGGGTCTACAAAGGACAAAAGTCATTAGAAAGGAAGGTCTTTATCCCCCCGTTTAGACGGATAGGGCAGTTTTCGAAAAAATTGACTTAAAACTAAAAAAAAAGTATATAGTCTTTTTTAAAGTATTTTGTTACCAGGATGTGTAGAGTTTAATATATTTCATCTACTAAAGACATAAAATATTTTTGAATTTTAAGTAAGTGAACTTCATCATCCTTTAAGTGGTTAAACATAATCAATAGTGGTTTTCAATCTCGTAAGACTCTGGTTTCTCATTCTGATGGATGACATTGATTCAACCAAAACAACCACTTACACCGCACAGCTGTATGCAATCCAGATAAACATATATATGTGTATATCTCCTAGGAACAGCCTGTGAACAATAAGCCATTAACGATGCCTGACCGCATTATTTCTGTCCCAATGTCCACACAAGTCTGACTAGAGTCACAAGGACTTCAACAAAACCTTGTCAAGGGTCATTAATTTTAAATTAATCATTTTCTGAAGTTCAGCATTTCCCTTCCATATTTCGTCAGCGTATAATTTTTCTCAAGAAGAAGACATATTTCTCGCCTGACCTCACCACCAGCAGCACACTAACATACAAACATATGAACAAGCCAACAATAAAAGGACTCAACAGTCAAGCAGGCGTGAATTTTCCCATCTTAATTTAAAATACGAAACATAAAAAAATTTTCGTGTTTGTTGGGTTGGGGGGTTCCCAAAAAAGGATTGCAAGTTCAAGGATCCATTCGGTTGGTTTTTGTCCTATTCTTAAACTTCTAAAGAACCTCTTAGTTGAGCATTGTCATATAAACCTAATTAAAAGCAAAAGAGGAAAATCCCACAAAAGTCACTTAATATGACTCAACAAGGACTATCACATTTGCCGAACAATATGATGAGGGTGGTCCTGGACTAGAATCCTGATCCGCTCTGGTCACACACAGAACGAGTGTATTCTCAATTTACCATGCTTAAGTAATTTTCATTTCATTTGGAGAATAGGTTCGCCAGCCATGAAAGTGGTTTGCCAGATTCATAAAAACTCCAAAGTAGGTAAAGGTGCTCATGAAGCTGCAAAACTATTGTGTTCATATATAGTACGGCTATAAGAGCTATATATAATCCTCAGAGATTGCTCTATAGTTGTATAGGGAAACAGTGACGGAGGAGATAGAAAAACGCTTATATACTTACAACACAGGATAATTATCAAGGGATTAGCATAATTATAGAGTTAATGGAAAACGTTTAGTGGTCCATTATGTCTCGCGAGATGAATAATTGTGCCAGGACCTCCGGATGTGGTGTAGAAATAAAATGCAAGCTTTTATAATAACGAAGAGCATCAATTTTGCATTTTAAGTGAGTGAGGGTAGATATTATATGCAGTAAGGCAGGTATACGTAAGTTTTGAATATTTATACAACAATGTTTTTAGTAATGCCAAAGGGAGACGCATTAAGTCTTTATAAATCATTCTAATGACAAATCATATCATAATTTGTCCCTGTTTTGTTGCTCATATATGTATACCTACATATACAGCACTATTCTGTTAAAAATTCTCGTGAATATTTGTATTCGGAAAAATTAATTGTTCTAAAAAGCATATACAAGTTTCTATCAAAAATAAATTTTACACAATAAAATTCTATTAAGAATCTTAAAAACAAATATTGGTAAAGATTTGAACTTAAAACATAGAAGACTTTTGAAAATAATTAGTGAACAATTGAGTGAAATATTCACGTGAATCGAAATATTCGGTCGGATCGGATAGTTAGAATAGGGCTGATAGTTTTAAGTCGAACTATATTGCATTTTTGCACAAAATAAAATACAGAGGCTGGGCTAGGTCGTGTATATACTTATTTTTTGTGAGCAAGCTACCTAGAGGATGGATAGAGGTTTTTAGAAAAATAAATAGGTACCTACAGTGAAAAGTCAAGTGACGTAATTTTTTCAAAATTTTAAGTTTGAAAATTAATATTTCAAAAACTATTTGCCTAAACAACTTCATTTAAAAACAAAATAAAAGAAAAAACTTCAAAAAGTATAACAAGTTATAACCGTTATGTTTTAATATTTTTTTTCTGTTTTAAAATAATTTTTGGAAAATCGCTCCTCCCGGATTAATGGGGTGAGTTAGTATTTTATGTGAATTCCTTTTTTAGGTGATTTTTAAGTGGATTTATGAGATACTTTAAGGCTGAATATCTCCTCAGCCAATAGACTTAGGACTTTTGTGTAGTAATATAAATGTTCATTTTAATACGATTCATCAGAATATCGATTTCGGTAGCTGGCTAAAATAAAAAGGGCCCAAATTGGCGGATGTCCTTTAATTCTTCTCGCGATGAAAAAAAGCATCAAACCTAATTAAAACTCGTGATCCGATTCGATCTGAAAGAGGCTATTGAACACAAATTAAGGCAAAAAATACTGCAATGGCAGTAAACATTTTTGGTCATTTATAGAAAACATACGAAATGCAAATTCGTCTTCATCAATTTCGACGCTTGTCTCCAAGGAAACTCCAGTGGTAAGCTCACAAGAAAAAGCTGATCTCGAACTCGAAGCTGCCACTTAGTTTTATTTCTCCTCCTGTACTTGAGAGCGTAAACGTTTTTATGGGACAAAAATTTGGTAGGTATGGTTTTTTGGGTAATAAACCCAGAGCTTTTTTTGTAGGTTGAATAACGGTACCTGCTATATAACGGTTATCGAAAACCTTTTTTTCTCGAAAACGGTTTTAACGATTTCAATCAAACCTCTGAAGTGTAGAATGTCTATCAGATAAAAAACAAACTTTCCAGAAAATTTGTTTAACGGTACCTGCGATATAACGGTATTTTTAAATTTCGGTTATCTCGATAGCGGCTAAAACGATTTGAACGAAATTAAATACTAAAACTGTTCTAGCTATTCGTAATAAGATGGCATTTTGTATACAATTTTTTTTTTGTTTTAAAACATGTTTAAAAAACTAATTTTGTAAGTTAAATATTTCAAAAATCTGTTAATGCATTTTAATGAAATTCAGTATTAAGATGTAATAAATTAAGCCCAAACAACTTGCATACTCACTTAAAAAAAAAAATACTTTCCAATTTTTTTTTACGAAAAATTTATGCTACGATGAACGAGACCGTTCTGTTACAATCACGAAAAACAATTAGCAGATCTTATTTAATGTTTGTTTTTTTTTTTAAGAACGAAATATCAATATTTCAAACACAATTATAACACTCAAGCATTATCCAATTTTTTATTTTATCAAACAAGTAATTTAGATATCTAAATGCTTGGTTGAGGATTAATTTATTAAACCAGCATTGGAATTACACCAACTTTTAAGAGAATCTTTAAAACCTGGAATTCTTTTAACGCGTGATAACTTAAAATCACGAGTATCTTAAAGACTTTTTGGCGCAAAAACAACTCAACAATGTAGATACATAATCACTACATGCTCAACAATTTTTATTTTCAAAATATCTATGTATGTATAGATAATATAAGAATTTTTTCTTTCTATAAATATATGCGCATATTTTCTATTGCAATAGTATAATATACATAAAATGTAATGAATTTTGTATGCTTATTAAGATGGTTTATCTGAATATTTAAGATTTTTCTATGACTTCATTCTTTGAAAGGTCAGATAAACTTTTCAAAAATAAACACAAAAGCCTATCGCCTTTTGTTACTTTTTAGATGTCCTTGGCCTGATAAAGTTCATCTATTTCATTTCTTTATTGCCAACACAAAGCAATATCTAAAAGAATACTTTTTTCTTATTTCGCTTTAAGTACTGCCTTTAGCCCAATGACCTTTTGATAAAAATCAGCACTACTTTGCACGAAAAAAAAAAATAACATATAGAGCCACCTCATGATTTGAAACTTAGTGAAGTGTATACAATGATTTTTATTATGACAAAATGTATCTATTCTTCTTAATATAGGTTTGTATTTTTCTTTTAAAACCTGCGTGTTGAGATAAAGAATTATGAGACCCGGTTGTAATGAAAATGACAAAATTAATTTGTCGTTAGTATACGTATATCTAAAAGGATCAAAGCAAATTTTATAGTTTCGTCTCTTCTCCCTCAATAATATAATGATTTTTATGCATGCTCTGCGTTATAAGCTCATTGATTTTATCATTAAAACCTCTCCCTTCAACGCAAAAGATTTCTTAATGTATATATCTTCCTTAACTAAAAAAAAGAGTATAGATACACCAACATTATATTCCCAATTGTTTCCATTCTACCAGGCATTCATCAAAATCCTTTTTATCTGGGTCACTTCACATCACCCCCCATGTTGACTAATTTTATTTTCATTTTTTAAAGCTCACACAAGTCTGGAGGACTCCTGCAGTGTCAAAATAACGAATCATTACACGACACGAGGCCTGCAGTGTGGAGTGGGCGGATTAGACGCAAGAGGTTTTTACTGCACAAATCAAGATACACTCACAATACATTAAGTATGTATACATATATGGTCTACTTTAAGGACATTCTTCCACACACGATGTACGTTATTTTGTATGAAATATATAAATAAAACATTTTATGCAAATTACATTGCACAAACTTAATTTACAATCAAGTCCTATGGCGTGACATAAAAAAAACACCCTATTCTATGTATATGACAGAACATCAATTGGTTAACATAAAAGATTTATACAAACCAAAACCACACATATTATGTGAAATCCTCTAAAAGGACATGACACGACATCATAAAGGCAATGATTGTGCATATAATAATGACTTTAATATGGAAGCGCCCCAAAGCTTAGGACTAAATTAGGGGTGTGTACGGATGTTGAATATCTTCTACGGAAGAGACTCGCCGCGAAAACGCGTGCTCTATCTCGAGGCAATAAAACCGTTTCCTTGCAGGCGACGGTTTTATCGACAGCGACACCATCTTCAATCACCTACAGTATCGTTAAAACGATAAGGCAGTGTGAGGTTTTCCTCGCCTTTATTGGTAGACGTTCGTGTTGGCCTGAAATTATTTCGTGGTTTTACGGCATGCATTCGACTTAGTATAATAGTTTTTGGGGTTGATGGCATCATAAGGAACGGTGAAGTCGATTAAGATTATTAAGGACTTTTTACTGTCGAAATCACTCAGAGTGCCCTTAAAAATTTTAATGCTTTAATGCTAAATAAATGGGTTTCTTGACTCGTTTTTTGATGTACAAATTTTAGAAAAGGTTTATCGGTGAGGTTTAATATTGTAAGAGGAATTGAAGTAGTGGATACTGGTTCCCAAAAATTGTGATTTGCATCTTAAATAAAGAAGAAGGCTCACGTTTAGAATTTTCATCAAATAAGTATATGTATAGGTATAGGTAAAAAAACATGCTAAAACAATCTTAAGCAAATCGGTTAAACAAGTACAACAATTTTTTGATTCCTGCCAGATTTTGGAGAGGATCATAATTGTGTATTCTTTAGCCTCGAAACAAGGGAACCTAGTGAAGAAACGATAAATCGAATATAGGCAAAAACCATTCAGTGTACATCTGTCCACACAATGAAAGCACCACATGCATGAAAATCATTTAATAACGCGAATCGCGACCACCGGGCTCCGTGTGTAATAAAAGAATTTCAAAGAGCAAAAAAATAAGGGCCCGCCAATTTTGAAAAAAAAAACTACAAAAATGTTTTGAAAGTTTTGAAAAGTTTCGAGCTTTTTGAAAGCATGAACTTACTAATACGAGCATCACTACCCTGCCAGACAATGCAACTGCTATGCATGGTACCATTGAGTTTATACATATAGAGGAATCAAGATGGTTTCAGACTCACCGAAGTAGATATCGCTATATGAACATAGAGTAATCATTATTTTCCTAGTTCTCTATAACGAAAAATAATTGAACCGAACCGAAAAAAATTCTTCTGCATACATTTTTATTTCTTTTTTTTTATTTCACTTTCCTTTAAATTCAAGAATAATTGCTACAAGAGTGAACAAAAAACAAGTCGATAGTAACGACATCCTACGAGCAAAGTTTGAAACTTACACATAATTTCTCTTTGTATATAAATAATTGAGTCACATAGAGTCGATAGTAACAATAGTAACGACATCCTACGAGCAGTTTAAAACTTACACATGATTTCTCTTTGTGTATAAACCAATCTATATACACATAGAGAAATCATGTGTAAGTTCCAAACTTTGCTCGTAGGATGTCGTTACTATCGACTTGTTTTTTGTTCACTCTTTTAGCAATTAATCTCGAGTTAAAAGGCAAGAGAAATAAACAAAAACAAATACAAATGTATGCAGAAGAATTTTGTTTATTTTGATTTAAGTGATTTTCGTTACAGTAAATTAAGGAAATAATAAATACTCGTTATGCTCATTTAGCGACATCTATACTTCGGTGAGTTTGAAACCATCTTGATTCCTCTATGTGTATAAACTCAATGGTATAAACTCAATCATGATACTAATCCTGGACAAAATAGAAATTATAGAGTCAGAATTATCTACACAGATTTCGGGAGCTAATTAAAGCTGGTGACTGTACATCTTCTGTATCACGTATCACAGAAACTGTAGTTCTTTATGTCAGACTTTAAGTACCCTTTTTAAAAACGGGTGTAATAAATGATTTTTTCCAAACACTAGGAAATTTCCCGACTTAAGGGATAGCTCGAAAAGAAGTTGAAGAGGAAAAGCTTAAACGGAGCTGCATTTTTTCAGTATAATTGGGAGAATGCCATCTGGGATTGGAGAGTATAGTAATCTTTAAGCAATGAAAGATAATGTAAAATCTTATCAAATTCCATCGGAACGTTGTTAAAAGTAACTTGAGGACAGTCACGCAAATATTTATAGAACTCAACATCAACATCGACTCGAGTGTCAATAAAGGAGTTCCTAGTTTTTTTTTGAAAATGAATTACAGAAATCAGAAGAGCTCGTTAATGAATAATCATTATAAGCAAAGTTTATTGGACCGTCAGACTTCTTTTTTGAATTTACAAAATTCCAAAACTTCTTTGGATGAAGCTTCCATGAAACCTCCATTTCTTTTAAGTAGTCGGAGTGGAGAATATAAACTTTAAGAAAGGTTATTAAACTGCTCAAAAAGTTAAATATACACATTATGATCCAAAGTAAAAAGACTTTTGATGCAAGTTTTCCAAGCCTTAAACAGTTTAGTAGGAACAGATTTTGATGAGCAGTTATTGAAAATAGTATAAAATTCAGTAACTGCATCGTCAATATTAGTTAAAGAAATTTCTGAAATACCAGAGAAACTTAATTCATCATAAAGTAGTTCAAAATTAGCTTTACGAAAATTAAGAGAATATGAACAGTCATGAGACTGGGTGTTATTGAGCAAATGGAAGTTCAAATCCAAAAATATATCAAGGGGAGGATGGTTGCTGTCTATGATAGATAAGGCTATGGCAGACTCTACCACAACAACACTAGTAGCGTTTTTTAATACAGTTTACTTGCTGTAAGTCAGTACAAATAATATTATCCAAAAGAAGAAGTTCCTGTTGAGAGGAAGTAGCAGATGCTTCAAAATAGAACTCGTCTTCTGTGGGGATCCAATTAACTTTAGACAAATTGATGTCACCCACCAGTAAAATTGCCAGCTGTAGCAATTATATGATCCAAAGCTAAAAAAAACCTCAGAATAAATTGCTGCTGGAGTTTTATAAGGAATATAAACATTCAGAATGTAAAAAAATGCTTAAAGAAATAAGGCCCTTTTTTCCTAATTTTATGTTATTGATTTTTATTTTTATTATTGTTACGTTCATTCAAAAAAATATTAAAACGTTATGTTTATAAAGCATTTTCTGATGGAGAAAATTGAACCCAAAGTCAAAAACTTGGCATGGGCAGGAAAAATGGAACGACTTAAATTGGATATCTTTAAACTCAAATAAGATATCAAATTTATTTAAATGATATTATAAAGGCTAGTGTTTCTGCAAAAGATAAAGCCCTAAAGGACGCGAGGTTTCTATCATTAGTAATAACTGCGCAACATTGCGGTCAAGAAACACCAAAGTAAGCCTTTTCTTCGCCCTAGTATTGAAGTGCCGTAAACGCCATTTTTACATTTTTGGGAAATCGCATTTAAAGGTTTTGGCAGTCTAGTGTGGAAAACCTGACCGAAGGATTTTTTGAATTTTTTTACACAGTATCTGTTTGTAAATCCTCTTTTAATAATTGTTATCAGAAACTTTCCGAATGTTTTAGTTTTAAAAATATTTACATTTTTGTTCAAAATGAGTTTGCCGTATACGCCACCAAAATCAACAGTTTCTTTTTGGTACATACACGTACGTCAAAAAATCGAAAACATACGGCATTTCAATAATAAAAACGTAATATAAACTCCTTGGGAAATTTGACGTACATATGTGCCAACCATTTTTCGTTAACGTCAAATATCTCACCAATTAGAAGCGATAGAAACAAACAGATAACAGATTTGAAAAGAGCGCACCCGAAAACATAAGACTGCATACCCAGTTCAAAAAACGCAATTTGGCGTTTGCGGCACTTCAATACTAGGGCGACGTTTTCTTAAATCCCCGAAAAATTTATTAAATTTTTATTGTAAAACAATTTTGTATCCAAAATGTTATACGCGTGCAATAAAAAGAAACAAGGACCGAATAAATATTATTGACGCTGAAAAATATAACAAATTTCTTTCTGAATATAACAAATAGTTTATGATGCAGCAGAAAATTACAGTTAAGTTTTCTACCATTTAAACCGAAATTGGCTTAATATTGATTAAAAACATTTACCTCCAGTTTCACAGTCAACGTTTAAACTCCACTTTTAGTTTAAACTACAGTTCAACAATTTATTTGGTTTCACAGTTTCAATTAAACGTTGAACTAATTTTTATTTTAAGTTAACCGAAACTATTCTGCCGTTTAAACTACAGTTCAGCTGTTGCAACCACTCCCGATGACAATTCAATTAAAGAAAATTTATTTACAACATTGCAAAACATTACTTCTTTTTAAGAAAATATTTTTTACTAAAAAAATTGCGTAAGAAATCTAACACTTTTGTCAACAACAAAAAATATTTGTTGTTTGTTTCGCGTGTTCTTTGCCTCAAAGAGAATAATAGCGGAAGACAAGGAAAGATATAGTTAAATACGAAAAGTGCTGCCAGCTTTATTTAATAAAATCTTATTAAACGACGTTCAACTGAACTGAAAAACAGATTTCACTGTAAAACCGGACGAGTTGAACGAAAAATGTAAACTCCGTTTAACGTTCAGCTGAACTGAAGTTTAAACGTTCACTGTGAAACTGGGGGTTAGTATTAAATGTATTTAATGGGTGCTTATATTGTTTCGTCTTTTTTATTTTGCTTTTTGTTATTTCGTTTTAGTCACAACTATTTCCGTTCATTTCGTAAAAAAAGTTTTTGTTCACTTTGTTTCTCGATCTTTTCGCCCAACAATTATTTCGCACTTCTTGTCTTGTTTTTCATATGTTTTGCATTTTCGTTCAAAGTAGGTACAATAAATTGTTTAGCCTTATGGATTATCTCGTTAAGGGTTTTTTTCGCATTTTGTCTTAATTAAAATCTATTATTTCTATTATTTCGTCATAATTTTTTTATTTTTATAGTTGAATGTTATGAAAATAATACAAGATTGTGTCAATGGTTTGTATCAATTTTCAATGAAGCGTGATGAGAAGATAAGAAGCTGACAGCATTAAAAAATTTGCCTCGTTTTTTTTGTTTGTTTTTTGTGGATGTTAAGAGCCTTAAGGCGATGGCGAATTACTTGAAATTGAACTAAACAAAAACGAAATGTTCGAAAAATGAAACAATAGAAAACGAAATAGAAGAAAAACGAAACAATATCAAACAAAATGAACTGAATACGAGACAATCAAAAAGCGAACAAAAAACTAAACAACAAAATGCAAAACAACAAAATGCGAAACGACATATGCGAAACAACAAAAAAACAGTTAAAAAAGTCGAAACAAACCACACCCGTATTTAATACAAACCTGGCTGAGAACAATCCATCACAAAAGCAATCACTTAAAATGTTTAAAATAGAATAAAGAATTTCGATAATAACCAAAATTTGCACCTTGTAAAAATTAATAAGCGACATCTTCCGAGTGATCGCGTGTTCCAACGTGAGACGATAAAGCTTTAACAATTTTACCGTTTGATAAAGATTAACTAATTATCTTATTGATAAACAGCAATACAGGGTTGGCAAGTGATTTCAAAAAAATACTATTCTGTCCAGGTTTTAGCTCCTAATATCACACTGTGCAACGTATAGAAAAAGATTGGTTGGAAATAAAAGTTACTTTGATAATCATGAACCTGTTCTGTCATCATACACTTTGACTAATGAAGTTCTAAATAAATTTAAAAAAAGATAAATAAACGAAATAACCATTTTTTGTGCCGTTTTCGAATTCTTCAACTGCAACACTTTAATTCCATTCAAGTATTCATAATATTGATCGTCGTATATCGCATCCTTTGTCGAATTTCATTCGTTACATACCTATATCTACTCATGTATCCACTCTCCACATATGTCTAGGCAAAAAATGTATCACTAAAAAAAGTTCCATTGTTATACAAATTATTTTCACATAATTTGTCAAAGGATATGCAACAAAAAAAAACTTCATATTTCACAATGCTTCAAGCCAGCCATGACTATTTCTTTAATCTTTCGAACAAACAGAGTAGAATTAAGTCCTTGATTTTGTACACATTAATATGCTAGCTACATGCTCTTCCTCAGTCTCCCCATAGTTAACTCATAACTTCTTTTCAACATTAAAAAAAAAAAAAGAACCATTAGCGAAGCACATTTATTTGGCGGCGTTACCGATTCTTTTGTGTTTCCACATCCTTTCCCAACATGACCTTCTGCTCAATGACCCTGCTTCGCCTTTCAATTGCATGGTTTTACCGAAACAATGGTAGAGTTTTGAAAAGAATTTGAAAAAAAAAATTCATATTAACCTGCAAAGTTGTAGCTTTAACTTTAAAACTTCACCAAGGATGTTGCTGGTCGAGTGCGGATGGTATGATTTCAAATACACACATTTACACAAAATCAGGTACAAGGACACACAATATTCACACCACCCACCCGTTGGCAGGAACTGAAAAGTCTTCTAATTAAGGATATGTTTTCCCCTGGCACATATAGCCAGTACCACCCTCTCTGCGTTCCTGATCCTGATCCAGATACATGCTCCCAACCCTAACCTAACTTCTTCCTAACAGTGTTTACGCTTGAGACTGGTCGATGAAATGAATTCCTTAGAGCTGTAATTGTTCTAGCCACCTGCCACAAAGAGGATAAAGAGAATATGGCAACATACACATTTGCATTATACACGCATCCTTACATATACATAGGTATAGCGCCAGGAGACGATGATGTTGCAAAATTAACAAAAAAAAATAAAAAATTAAAAAAATCAGACGAGCTGCCATATTTGTCTGAGGTTAAGGGTATGTGTGTTGTTTGCAATTATCACGTCAAAGGATCATCATTAATGTGATGATAACATTATTCCTGCAGACATTTTATTTTACACGTTTACTGATGCACTTCGCATCAAACGAATGCAAATTTATGAGCCAACTACCTACCAACCGTAATATTATTTGCGTGGGAATTTGTGAAAATTTGTATAAATTGCCGAGGTCATCATGTACTTGGACGGTTAGCCGACCATGACTTGTGTGACCCGTTATTCTACAGGCAGGGTAGATTTATGTTATTTTTTTGAGTTAAGCATGTATTTTGGATCCGGGAAATTCGTTACAACTGCGCTCCCGGAGGTATTGGCATGGAAAATTACATTTTCGCATTACGTCGAAATAGGATGCGCCCTGCATCGTGAATTTGGGTGTGTGCTGAGCTTTAGTTTTGCAACAACCGCAGGAGAGTGTTTGTGTTTTACAATATAAGCTTATGCCGCAATGCAATCGCTACCAAATAATGCAATAAGTTTGGTAATTTAACCGGAAACGCATTAGAATCAGATTATATTTAATTTGGCGAACAGACTTAGTGCGATGGTTTTCATAAAATTCTGTACTGTGAGTGAGGCACAGCTTATGATTTCATAGATTCATACATATTTGATAACTTGATGGAACTATAATTTGTTAGAATTTAACTTTTGTATTGGGCTACTGGGCTATATTATGTATGTATGTATTTGTATTTATCGGTTTTTTGAGATTTTTTTCATGCGGGCCTTGATGAAGTGACGCCTTTACCTTCCTAACATAAAAATGAATCGTGGTTTGTTTGTATACTTAAAACGACTGGACCAAATTGGATACTTTATTCTGTGTTCCTTTTTACTTGCGATTATACAATAGGTACCTATTATACAATATAAGATTTTAATCCCGATATCTCGGGATCCCGTTCAATTTTATAGACCAAAATATCCCGGGATTGTTAGGGTATAATATGTACTGGCTCTTGTCCTCCACTCTTATGTTGATGACTTACTTCGCGGTCAAAAAATTTATTTAGTTGTTGCAATTTCGTACCGAGAAGTAGCTCCTAACCACCGTTACTCAGACGGTCCTGTTTTTCGTTGCTGCACCGGACAAATGTTTCCCTTCGATTAAGTGAAGTGTGTGGTTGATATTTTTCGGCCGCAACCACCAATACCCGACACGGTAGAAAATTCTTCTGGCGCCGCGCAGGCCGTTCTTGAGTTTGCTCATGATATTGCCCTCCACCATATGTGGTGCTATAATGTTATACAACTTTATGGCATTTTGCTTCCTGGAAAGTAGCTCTGGTTTTCTGCCTATGCCTATGCTAGAAAATATGTAAAAATGACACCATTGTATATACATTTCTATAGTATTTTCATGCTGAATAATCACCACCTGTCCATCTTAAGAAACTTGTGAATAACACATTTTTAGGTTTGTGCATTTACTAGTTGTCTATTCTGTAACCCTGACAACAGTCGTAAACATATATTATTTTTGTTTTGTTTACGACTCTTGTCAAGGAAATATGGATTTTAGAACCAATAAAATACATTATATATTATTAATTTGTTTCGTAGACGACTATTGTTAGGGTAACAGAATAGACACTTAGTAAATGTAAGAACCTCCAAATGTGCGGTTCACAAGTTTCTTTAGATGGCGCTGCTCCATTATAGAAATGTATATACAATGATGACACATAGACCTCCTTATATGAAAAAGTTTTTTTTTTTTTTCAACTTACTTTCTCAAAATGTTCAAGCTAACGACTTTCTTCTATTCTTAATTTTTGTCCTTGAATTTTTGACGATAAAATATTTGTATCATATCTTCGTATATTATTATTGATTCACTTATATGACACAGGAAAGTGTCGTTAATAAAGCATCTGTTGGCAACATTCAACGTGGCTCTTCTCATAAAATCCAGCAACTGCCTTGGAAAATCATCGGTCTATGAAACATTTTGTAATTGGCTTCACATATTCGTTTTCAATCTGAATGTTTTAAAATACGTGTCTCGAGAAATTATATGATTTTAAGCATTGCAAAAAGTTCATCTGCTTAACACGGTGTGTCCACGAGCAAGATTGCATAGATTACCATCTGTCAATTTCTATAGAAAGAAATATTGCTAGAATGCTATAAAATGTATGGTGGGCATTTGATGGTTTACTATTTCATACTATTTCAGTCCAATTACAAAGAAAACAGAAAAGTGAATATGAAAATGACAGCTCATAGAATACTATCTCTAGCGTGCTATGAGCTGAGCAATATATTGCAAGAAATGTTTCATAGAATACTATTTGCTGTCTCCATAGGCAGATAGAATGCTATCTTGCATTCTGTGAAATCTAGATCGTGGAGACAACGTGTAATGTAAAATGTTCACAATTTCGCTATTAGGAAGGTATTCCTTTTTTTACATATAGACCTGTACCTGCTGCAAAAGAAAACCTTTCCAGCAAAAAAATATCATAAATTTCGGTGATGCCGAAATCCGAGATATAAAAGGGCAAACATACATCAAACTCATTTTTGCAATATATTATATGTAGACTAGCTGACCCGGTGAACTTCGTATCACCTAGTTCGTTACTTACAACTTTTAATTTGTGTTTACTGGTTGCACTATGTACGTTTAAGATGTTTCGTTATTTACTCAAATTTATTCATAACTAAAAAAAAATTGGAAAACAGTCGATTTGACGGGCCATCCCTGCAACTTCCCACTATTTTTTAACATTAAGTGCATACAATTTTGTGAATTTTAGTGCTTCTGACTTCGCAAAGCTTTTAATAAAAAAAAAACATTATTTTTTGAAATTTTAAATTAAAATATGCTGACTCGGCAAACATTGTTTCGTCATTTATATTATTCCTAGGAAACATTTTTTTACTTCAATAAAAATAACTATCTACTATAAGTGTGTGAGGATGTACTTATAATCCAAAGCGTTATAAGCAATAAAAGTATGCCTTATTTAGGTTAATGAATTAATATTTATTAAAATAACGACTATATTTTGAATTATAATTTCTGATAGATATCTAAACATAAAAAAAACAATTATTTACATTGTTACTATCAATTATGGCAGTTGAAAAAAAAATTAATCTCCCAGTGCAATAGAGTGTACAATATTCTTGGTTAGTCCGTCTTTAGCCAACACAAACAAACTGGATGGTTTCCCCACGCGAGAACATGCCACATATAGTTGTCCGTGGGAAAAGCATGGTGTTCCCAAATCTAAGCCACATACAGAGGACAAACTTTTTTCATAAACGCACAAAAAATTAAGAGCGAATACCTAATTTTAGTTGTAGTTCTTTTACATTATTTTCATAGTAAGCTAACATAGTACCTACTGATTTAAGGCAAAATAAGGAGTGACCTTGGAAACTCGTATACAGCTTCATATTGGCGTACTAAAAGTTGTGTGCAAAGGATAATGGCACTGATTGCTCCGAAGAACCACGGCCTAGTGACATACACCCAATCCTTTTGTGTGCGTTGTTAGTTCTACAAAGATTGAAGGGGAAGTACAATATTTCGTCGAAACGAACGACTAAGATTAGATGCACTTTTCATGACAATTATAGTTTTGGAAAAACTTTATATGTACCCAGGGCTCGGACCCAGAACTACGAAAAGTTATAGTTATTCAATGTCAAAAGTAACAATAACCGCGTGTTTCGCGATTATCTCGGTTTCTCTCAAATAAGTGATGCTGACATCTATTATCAAAATTGTAGAGCATACAAATTGCGACTAATTTCGTAAAAAATATTTTTTTTCATGCCCTCAACCTTTTTGAGATAGAGGGCGGAAACCGTATCGCGCGACTCAGCTATACATACTGTAATGAAAGGTCGTGACTTAGAAAAAAGTTGTTCCTTCGAAATATTGTCCAGGCTGCTGAAGGAGTTAACATACTAAAAGTCCCGACGTCTAGAAGGTGAGCCGTGAAAAGGGAAGGGTCATAAGGGCCCTTTTTTATCTTTCGCTTATAGCTTATATTAAATTACAGCTCATAAAATTTACTACAACATTTTGTTATTTTTTTTTTTTTTTTTTGAAGTCTCAACCGTTTGCGAGCTATGCATCGCTTAAGAGAAAATTCTTACTCAGTTTTTATTTACATGAGATCAATTAATTAACTGAGAGTTAAAACTATTTTTTGTCAATTAACAAATTGTAGATAAATAATTGTTGCACTGGAAATTAATGATAAATTTACGATGATAGTAAAATTAACATCAGAGTTGCACAGAAAAATTAAAATAATACGTATAACAGTCATTGCTACGATAGATACACAAATAAAACGAAAAGAAATGGCTGAAAAATGTGTAGTGAGTGAGAGAGTAGACCGACTTCGTCCTCATACCTACTCCGTGATGTTTGCTGAATGAGTGGTGACACCTGACGGGGATAACTGATCGATTGATAATTGATCAGTTGTCGACCGGTTAGAGCGGGATATCAAATTAAATTGGGTTAATCAGAGTAATATGATTTTTTTCATTCTAAGTCATGACAAAATAAAAAAAAATCCTTGCAAAATAAATTAAAGTTTTTAATAAAAAATAAAAATAGGGGTTGATCGTAAAGGGGTGAAAATTAAGGGTTGTATGTATTTTTGAATGCTGTATCATAAAAAAATTAAAAAAAAAAATTGTTCAAAAAAATAAAAAAAAAAATTTAGGGGTGGACCACCCTTAACATTTAGGGGGATGAAAAATAGATGTTGTCATTCTCCACCCTGGCCGATATGCATGCTTCGGATGACGAAAATCGGTCGAGCCGTTTCGGAGGAGATAGATTACAAACACCGTGACAGGAGAATTTTATATATAAGATATAATTTTTTTTATATTATTCAATCCAACTTAGCGCCTAAATTTGGGTCTATTATTATATTATTCTTTTTTCTCCTAGTTATTAACTACTTTATTTATTTTGTTTAAAAAATTATTGTTTTCATTGATTGAACATCACTACTTGAGAGTAGATGAATCTGAGCGCTATTTATATACACCATAATAACCAGCCCTGGACTATCCATATAGGCAATGTATAGGCAGGCTGCCTGGGGGCGACACATTTTAAACGCTTGTACAGAAATAATGCTACTTTGGTTTTGCAAAATGCATCAGTAGCAATTAATTCGGTCTTGTTCACTGTAAAAGATTGATGATTGCAATCAAACAAAAACAAACAAATCAATCGGTTTGAAATGAACAACACTGTAGGTATGTTGCTTAACAACTTTTTGTTTGACCGAAACTGAAACCAATCACACAACATTTGAAAGATGGTGGCACGATTTAAGTAGAAATAAAAAAGGTTTAAGTAAAAAAAAACTTTATTTACAAAATAAGAGAATCTTAAGTTTAAACGTTACAATTCGCGGTTCTAATTCAGACTGAACTTATAATAATAATTATTGATGAAGGTTGTCTCAGGCAGTTGAACATTAATCATATCGTCGGCATATTTCGTAGTACTTCTTGGAATTATTATTACGACCAATCGATTGTGAAATTGGTGGCTCGTGTTGACGTTACTGCTGACGATGGAAGATTCGTATTTGTTAATAATACGACATCCGTTTTTTCTGGGGTTGCTAACCTGGACGCCACACGCTCGCCTTGGAGGTCTACTTGTTAGATGTGCGATGGCTCCATATTCGTACATAAGGTTACTTCTACATGCATTGTTCTGATTCAATCATGTATCAATTTACTACCGAGATTTGAATCTGTAAACAAAAAAATGCAATCCACGCAAACTAACCTTAGTGAAGTAATTCAATTGTATTAAAGTTTCATCAAAACTGTGTGTAATGCACCTGACGACTTTGACTACTTCGAAAAAAAGAACTTTATTTGTCAGTTTATACCAAGAGTACAAAACACTTATATATATGTAGAGTAAAATGAAGGAACATTTATACGAAAGTGAAACAAAAACAGGAGAAAGTGACATTGCTCGGAAGAGATCACTTTAGGATCAACACATATAATATTATTTTTGACAATTTAATGTCTGATTTGCAGGAAAGATATCGCAAACATTGTATATACATTTCTATAGTATTTTCATGCTGAATAATCACCGCCTGGCCATCTTGAGAAACGTGTTGTTTGGGATTAAACAATATTCTGTATAAATATTTCTTTTTTGTATGTACACTTAAAACCTCGACTCACTGTACTTGCGGTTTATCTATTGAGTGCTTTGATTAAAATGCAACAGCATTTCTCTTTAGCTTACTGTTTAAATTTGATGTATGAATGATTGGAAAACCGCAGTTATAGTGAGTGAGATTGTAAGTAATTTTGGCCATCAGCACAACACATCTTTTTTATCTCGATCACTTGGATCTTGAACTCAGCAAACACCACACCTTGGGCTAAGTATTCAATAAACTTATATTAATTGAAATTTATTGTATTTTTTATTTAATGTGTGGTGCGATCCAATACACGTGTGATAAACACATTTTTAGGTTCGTGCATTTAATAGTTGTCTATTCTGTAACCCTGTCAACAGTCGTAAACATATATTATTTTTGTTTTGTTTAGGACTCTTGTCAAGGAAATATGGATTTTAGAGCCAATAAAATACATTATATATATTATTAATTTGTTTCGTAGACGACTATTGTTAGGGTAACAGAATAGACACTTAGTAAATGTAAGAACCTCCAAATGTGTAGTTAACAACTTTCTTTAGATGGCGCTGCTCCATGGTTATACTATAGAAATTTATATACAATGTCGCAAATATGAACAAATCTTCGAAAAATTCGGTGTTCTTATTGATTTGGTAAATTTGGATAATGCTTATGGTAGAGAACTTCACGGGGACTAACTTTACCACTAGTGGGAACTAATTTCACTTTTTTTTGATGAAGTAAATTCCCACTAAAGGTGAGAACCTATTTCATTCAAAGATTGTGTGAAGTTAGTTCCCATTTAGCATTTTTATGTAACAGTAGACACGTGACATAATTGTTGTTTATATCATAGGTAAAAGTACATATCAATAAATTTTAGAAAAGGAATTTTCTCCGATTTAAATTCGGTTCCGACTGGCCTATTAGTTCTTTTTGTTGATGTCTAAAGATATAAACAAAAATAAATTATTTCAACTTCGATCCAAAATCTTATAAAAACAATTAATGGCAACCCTGGATTGCAGGGATTGTTTAAAACTTATAAGTTCGAACTTTACCTTAAATACCCCTCTAAACTAGCTCTACAACCCTGCAAAATTTAATTCCTATTCAAATTATTTTGAACTTTTGCACAAAATTCGTGAGCCTTTATAAAATGAAGAACAATCGTCAACGCATTCACCACCTAATTTTCGCTCATACAGTTCTACCTATGTTTTTTTTTTTTTTGTATTCTGGTTTTGATGATGCCTATACAGGGCTTGTTTTCATGTTGATAGCACAATCGATTATTTTTGCTGGGCGGTTGAAATAAAAAATTGGTGTAAATTTACTTTTATCTGTTTGCAAAAAAACTTTGCCCGGGCCGAAAAAAAAACGAAAATATCTCCATCCGCCATTTGACCATCGGAAAATAAATGTTTCGAGACCATCATAAAAGTATTGTGCGTTGAATGTTTGTTCTGTTTTTTTTTTTATTTAATACCATTGCGCTAGGTGTTCGCATGTCCATACACAACTGTACACAATATCCTGTTAAATGTTCACAAATCTGAATGAAAGTAGAGGGAGCTAGTGATTAAAACATTTTCACCGATTTCCCTTGGGTTCAGTTTAAATGAAAATGCGAGATCCTGCAAAAGTTATATAGGTACGTGTGTATTTTACATAAATAACAACAGAATGAATAAAAACTAAATTTAGGTACCACAATTGGGTGGCCCGGCCTGCACGCTACAAACCAAATTCAGATTTTGGTCCTAGGCCTACCAGCACACTCCCTCGCAGGCTCAACTCTAGGATCATCATTTGGAATCAACCACGAACAACACGATACGAATCAATAGCCTGACAATACAGAGAGACAGACAACCCAGATACCCCAGGATATTCTATATGTAAATCGTGTAGAATTTTCCTTTATTTCTTTTTTTATTCATTCCGTGCTTCTCCGTAGAGAACACATTCGGCTCGGACGGACTATGCACGCTCCCACGCTTATAATCTCTATAGCATGAGAAACGTACATTATCAAGGACGATTGGTTTAATATAACGAGCACACATTGGACGTATACAAAAAAAAAAAAAAAAAAAAATAAGAACAATTTTATGCAAAAAAACACTTGCGATGAAATATGAAAAATTAAAGCGCACAATAAACGTGGGTGCGGGAATAAAAGAAAGTCCTTTTTGATGGTTCGGTGCATGTGACTGCCTTCCTTGAGGCAACTGGATGAAATTTTAAAATTTCGTGCTGCTAATGGCAGCTGCGGATGTTCTATAATGGGGTGAGATTTAAGGAGTGCTGAATAAAAAATTTTCTTTTCATTCCCTCTTAAGTTCACTATATAAAAGAAGACAGGATTATTATAAAAATGAAATTTGCCATTGCATTATCTCTTATCGCGAGAAACAGCTTTGTGGAGAATCCACAAAAAACTGTGAAATACTGTAAACCTGTATAATTGCTGTTCGAAGCTCAGGAATGGTAAGGTAATTGAGCTATTTAGCAAGTTTTCGTTATGTTGTGAAACAACCAAAAACAACCATTTCTTCTCTACGTGCTTTTTCTGATTCCCTTAGGCATTCATGATCATGAACACAATTTTTACTTGCCATTATATAGTTTTGAGATAACAATCAAACATGACATTACGATGATAGAAAACACGAAAAAAGTAGGTCCGACAATTCTGTATGTCTGTCTGTCTGATGTCCGTCGGTCAGTCTGGATGTATCGACACCTACAGCTTAAACGTTTGGGCCGATTTTCTTCAAACTTGGTACTCTGTATTTTTAGAGTAATACATATACATACCCAAACGTATTTTTGGTTTTAATCCTAGGTCTAAAAATAACGGTACATGCCATATAAGCATAACAGATAATTAAATTGTTCTCGCAAAAAAATACGATCGATTTTTAATTTCGTATGACAGATTTTTTGTCAACGGTGATGTTTTTTGTCAACATTTTTTTTTTAGATATTTCAGATAACTCGGCATCAGAAACCAATTAACAATCAAACCTTAACACTATACCACCGACTCTGTCGATACATTTGAATGGACCAACACCCAAACAGAATTCATGTTGGTACTATACCTACGTACTTATATTATCATCAAAGAAATTTCGAACAAAAAAAAACAAACTGACGTCTGTGCAAGTTGTTGGGCGGTTTAAAACAGTAACGAGAACTGCAAAAAACGCCATTAAAAACAACCGCACGAGTGGAAATCTTCACGTGGAAACACATAACGTTCTTCATGTGGAAACATGCTCACAGACCATAAACAAATAATTGTAATAGAACTGTAGTAGATTTTCTTAACGAATGTGGGCTAATTATTCCATGATTTGCTTAAGAAATTTTAACTCGTGACTTATCTTTTATTCCATGGTGTAGTTAAGTCATGAGTTAGAGACGAAATAAGCGTTTTTTATTAATAGGGCTGACAGTGTTTACTTTATGATTATTGAATATCTTACCACAAAAATACATAAATTTGAATACTAGCTTGTAGGTACTTCTGCTTTGCCCACTCTTTCTGAATTTTTTTTTTTTGTAATGTTCAGACTGGCAGAACTGGTCAATCAAGGTCTCAGCTGTTTCTTTTTTGATCCTAAAATTTTCTCGAAACTGGGAAAAAATTAGTCTTCTTTTTAAATATAAAAATAAAACATTTAAGAAAAATTACTTCTATTTCCTAATAATTTTTTATTGCGTCAATAAAATGTATGGAAAGGTTATTTTGTGTTCTTCCACCCAACAATACAAAAATGTTTTCATCATCCTCTGATGATGAGCTAGAAGAGCTCGAAGAAAGGCATTTTCCTAACAACTGTAATATATTTTCCACAGTGCCTTGTGTTTCCATTTCTATACCAATGGAATGAATTTCTATTAACAAAAGTAACATGCAATTTATGATCAATATTTGTTACATATTCTTATTTTTAATTTTTCTACTTTAACCCCTACCTTTATTACCTAACAATTTATTTCTCAAAACACCAAAAAAACAAATAAAAAGCACAGGAATCCATTTTATAATAATAATAAAGATACAAAAAAAATTTATAAAATAGAAATTAATTGTGTGCGAAAAGCGAGTGTAGATCATGTGGAGACTAGAATCGGTAATCAACCGTTTCACCATGGAGCAGCTAACCACAAAACGAAACGAAGAACGGATAATTTCGTTTATGATTTCACTGTGTCATTTTTGTATGTGATTTTTCTTTGCACTTTAGCTGCATGAATGAAAGAAAACAAGATTATGGCACTTGGTTTTTTTTGTTGCTGTGTTTTTTTCACTTGTGACGTAAGCACAAACAGAAAAACAATTAAATGGTGGGATCTTGTTATGAATTTACCGCAACCAAGAGGAAAAAGAGTGCAAGGTGCTTACGTCACAAGTGAAAATTACGTCACAAGTGAAACAACAACAAAGTGAAAATGCCAAAGTGTCGTAATCTTGTATTCTTTATCATTCATGCTTCAGCTGCATAGTGCATACATATGTATGTACATACATACATACATACAAGCACTAGGCTTCAGCTGCGTACTAGGCAATGAAAAATGTCTAAGATTATATCGTAGGTAAAAGGGAGCATACTTTTAGGAGTCAAGTACAAGTAAATTGCATAGTGTTACGCTTCGCGTACACTAAAACACATTAGTCGTCCGATATCAGGTCGGAACAGCTCCAGCGATTACCACATACGAATGTTTTCATACACTTTAACCGACACCGGACGATATAATACACAATAAACATGACAAATATACTTATATATGTACAAAAATAAGTTGCATACAATTGCCTTAAAATGTAAAATATTCACAAAAAATAAATTTTCGCAATCTATAATAATTATTTTGATGTTTATTTGCAAAAAATAACAGGCAAACTGACTGAAAATTTAAACAAGTTCTAATTCGTCGGTTGCGTCGGATCAATTAGCGTATCTTATCAGTGGTTCTCAGTTCACTTTATCAATTAAGTTAAACACAAAAGAGAGATAATGTACCTATACATTAAATGCCTTTGAAATGTTCTACCAATGCAATAGTGTCTTAAACTGGCCACTTCTGGTGCATTTTTTCGGCCATGACTTACCCCATCGACTTCATAGTTTAAATCCTATATAACCTAATGCAGGCGTGGCGAACCATTGGTACGCGTGCCATTCGTAGCTCGCAGCGAAATTTTATGGGCACGCGCGCCGTCAACTGAGAAATCCGAATACAACTTTGAGTGGCAGCATCAGCTGTCTACACCGATCTAATTTTTCTTGCTCTGGAACTTTTTTTAAGTCACTCTAAGTCCTTAAATAATGGTACCTGCCATACAACGGTTATCGAAAACCATATTTTTCTCGAAAACGGCTCTGATGATTTTAACCAAATTTCATATGTGTAGGTTAAATTTCGACTATCTCGATAGCGCCTGAAGCGATTTGAACTAAATTCAATACTAAAATTGTGGTATCTATTGTAAATAAGATAACATAATAATTTTTCTCAAAACTGTTTTTTTGAATTCAGTATTTCAAAAACCTGTTGACGAATTTTTAATGAAATTTAATTTTAAGGTACAACAAATTGAGTCAAAAAAACGTGCATACTAACTTAAAAATTATTTAAAAAATCGATTTTTTCAAATTTTTTTCATAAACTAATATTTAGTAAAGAAAATTTTGTGCATACTTTGATTTTGGATTGAATCTTATTAAGATATGGGTTTAGAACTTTTAATAGAATTACAAGCGATTACCTTATCTGTGTTTTTTTCTTCAAATCCTCAGGTATAACTTGTCACAAGAGCAAGTTTGTAAGACCCAGAGACCGAGTCCGTGCCCTCTATTTTTTTTCGTTTTTGACTTTTATTTGTCCAAAGGCCCAACGTCCAACCCATAGAACGACTTACGTGGTTTAATTTGGCGTTTCACCCGAGTGCAATATTAAATACACAAGTTCTTATGTGACGCGACCCATGCTTTTCATAGGAACATGTGTATTGAATATTGTATTAAGTATTATTTTATGGGTTGCATCTTATAATCTACAAATTATATTATTATTATATTATTCTGAAAAACTTCAATTATTTTCCAGTTTAGTTCTTTGTGGACTCAAAAATTTGTCGAAACAAGGAAAAAGTTGGAATCAATCGAGGAAGAATGACTGTCAGGTAAAACTGACGAAGAATGCCAGTTCCATATTAACTTAAACTTGGAATTCGATGTCCGAAACATACAGCTGTTTAAAAAAATATGGTGTTTGCTATCTTAATAATATTTTATAGCGTGTGAGTCCTCATTTTCAAAAATGAACAACATGAAGGACTCCTTGGCATCAAGTTTGCAACAACAGAAGTTATTTGTTAGTTTTTTGTTTTTGTTTGTTTTGATATTTTGTTAATCTGAACCATTGTATATGAATTTCTATAGTACAACCATGGAGCAGCGCCATCTAAAGAAAGTTGTGAACTGCACATTTGGAGGTTCTTACATTTACTAAGTGTCTATTCTGTTACCCTAACAATAGTCGTCAACAAAATAAATTAACAATATTTAATGTATTTTATTGGCTCTAAAATCCATATTTCCTTGACAAGAGTCGTAACCAAACAAAAATCATATATGTTTACGACTGTTGTCAGGGTTACAGAATAGACAACTAGTAAATACACGAACCTAAAAATGTGTTATTCACAAGTTTCTTAAGATGGCCAGGCGGTGATTATTCAGCATGAAAATACTATAGAAATGTAAATACAATGTCTGAACTATTTGTTTCTTTTAACTATTAAATTAAATACTGTTAGGGCCAGTCTTTCCAGCTTTGGTTATTTGTAACCATTGGTTATTTCAGTTGCTAATCATAGATCTATGGTAACCAGCAAATGGTTAAATTTAACCAGAGCTGAAAAAACTGGGCCTAATAGTCTAAAAAACTATTTAATATGTCAAATATGTGTACAAATAAAATGCTGCACACTGTAAAATTAGTTTTGTTTCCTAGTATTCATAAGAAAAGCGTTTGTTTGCATGCCAAATGCACTTCAAATTACTTATTTTTTAAAAATGGCACGAAGCTTCAAAAAGGGTGGATGGGTTCAGCCTCATATGGGGTGCTATCAGTAACAGCAATTTTTCACACTACACAAAATAAAACACATAAAAAAATTTGTTTAGTAGATAAATATAAATTCGAAAAGTGTAAACCTTGGGAAATGGGCTTTAATCATGCCTATTACTGAATTCGCAAAATTTCACTCCCCGGGAGTTGGTTGGATCCGCAGTGGATCCGCATTCGCATAAAATTCTGTTATTGAATCCGATGAATGAGCTGCATTATCGATCCGCGAACTACTTTTCCATTTTTGAAACTGCATTATCGTGGATGTCAAAAGTTGACATTGGGCGAGTTCAAGTACACACGAAAAAGGCAATCTAAGATACTTTAGTATCGTAAAATATCTCATATCGCAAATTAAACCTTTTTTAATGATTTTAACTACCAATCTTAATCCGTCAGTGTTTCAGCAATCACTGGACCGATTACAAGGTAAATATGCTGTTGAATAGACGAAATGTCAAACTTAGGTCATGGGGACTATATTTCTGGAAAGATCTCCACGGTTTGGCAAAAAACGACACCAAAGTTGTGCTTCCGGAACTCTAAATAATAGGGCAAAAAATAATTATTTTGACTAAAATAATGTTTGTACCGCAAAATAAGCCATTTTTAATGATTCAATCGACCAATCTTAATCCGTCTGTGTTTCAGCAATCACTGAACTGATTTTCAAGGTTCATTCGGGGGGACTATATTTCTGGGAAGATGTCCACGGTTTGGCTAAAAAACGACATCAAAGTTGCATTTCCTAAAAAAAACGCAGATGACGTTTTCGAAAACGGCCATTGTCACTAAATTATTAGAAATACTGCAAAAAAAACTTTATGCGTTTCGGCGATCCAAACATTTTTATTTCTGTTTCAAAAAATTCAGATTTGTTAACTATCTGCTTTTTCTTGAATTTTTTTCATAAAAAATCACTTTCATCCGCACCAATTTTACTGCGGATTTGCTTTTCCAACATTTGTATGGAGTGCGGATGCGGTGCGGATGCCTTTCGTTTTCAGTAAAACCAATTTTACGAACAACGTTACCGACATTTATTCCCGCGTATGGCTTGCGGATTCGCTAATAGCAAATCTACCGAAAGTGAGTAAGACTCCCTCCGCAACTCATTCATCGGGTTCCCTAATAGGGCTGAATATTTGCAAATGTCAAAGGATGCAATGTCAATGGATGGCGGTCAGCCTTCAGACGAATAGGGGGAATAACATGTAGCATACGAAAACATGCACGTGCCGTAACTATTCGGGACTGATGGAAGTGTGATCATAGCCTCTTCGCGGCGGCCGCTAGTAACAAGCCTTTTTAAAAAAGGTTTGGCTAATATGATCAGGCTGGTTCCTCAGGTTGGCAACAGGTTAATTCCCTGTTCCGTAAAACTTAGAATTACGAGACCGACAACAAGCCTCGAAAACGGACTGATCTCACGACGACAACCTATGCAACGAAAACGGCAAAACGATTTACGAATTTTCTTATGGAACGTACGATCGCTCTATAGAGCTCGAGCTGCTCAGCAGCTAGCTGATGCCCTGTCAAAATATAAAGCTGACATAACAGCACTTCAAGAAATCAGATGGACAGGGAATGGTGTTTTACAGAAGAAAGAATATGACGTATACTACAGCTGTCATACAAAACACCATGTGCTCGGGGTAGGCTTCCTAGTCAGCGAAAAAATGAAGTCTACCATCATCGGCTTTAACGCTATAAGCGAAAGGCTATGCACCCTTCGCGTGCGAGACAAATTTACGAACATCAGCTTCATTAACGTTCACGGACCTACGGAGGAGTCCTCAGACGAAGAAAAAGAGACTTACTACGAACAAGTCGAGAGGACCCTCAATGCCTGTCCAAGGTATGACGTAAAAATCATCCTTGGGGATTTGAACGCAAAAATAGGTCGGGAGCCGGTATTCAGGCATTACGCAGGCACCCATAGTTTGCATGAGAACACTAATGACAATGGACTTCGAGTCTTAGAATTGGCAGCATCGAAAAACATGGTCGTTGCGAGTACCAGGTTCCCGCGAAAAGATATCTACAAAGCCACCTGGGTATCACCTGATGGAGTCACTCGTAACCAAATAGACCACGTGTTGATAGACCGTCGCCACTACTCGAACTTGATGACGGTACGAACGTACCGAGGCGCCAATATCGACTCGGATCACTATCTTGTTGGTATGGTCTTCCGAGGGCGGATTGCCTTGCGAAGACGTATTGCATCCGCCGATCAAGTTCGAATCAACACGGCTGCCCTGCGCAATGAAAATGCCAGTAACACCTTTGGTAATGCGTTAGGACTCGCCCTAGAATCGCTTGATTTAGGGAGAGTAAGTCCTGGGGCCAGTATGCTGGGCGTAGATGAGAAGTGGACACGCCTTAAGAATACTGTCATTAGTACTGCCAACTCCATCTTAGGCAGCAGTCGTAGAAATCGGAACGACTGGTTTGATGATGAATGCAAGCTAGCGACTGAACGTAAGAATGTTGCGTACCGAGCAATGCAGCAATCTCATAGAACGCGGGCACGCGAAGAAGAATATAAAGAGCTCAGAAGAATAGAAAAACGGCTTCACAGACAGAAAAAATCAGCCTGGGAGAAGAACTTAATCTGTGAAATAGAAAAAAGCCGAGAGCGAGGTCCGCGGAAGTTCTACCAATCCGTCCGAAACATGACGCAGTACACACCACGCTGCACATACTGCAATTACGGAGAGGGAAATCTGATCACCGATCCACAAAGCATACTGGAGCGATGGGAAGTGTACTTTAATGAATTGCTAAATGGTCAACTCACTGCAGAAGTGGAGGCTCCACTGCTTCAAGACGAATACCCTATGTTGCCGTCACCAAGCATAGAAGAGGTTGAGAAGGCTATAGACCGGCTAAAGAAAAACAAAGCCCCGGGAGCTGATGGTATACCAGCCGAATTATTTCAACACGGTGGGCCAGCTCTACATCAGGCAATTCATGATATTATAGTGCACGTGTGGGAGCATGAAGAAATGCCAGAAGACTGGCGAAAAGGTATAATATGCCCCATACATTAGAAAGGAGATGTCACAACGTGCAGCAACTATAGACGTATCACGTTGTTGAGTACCGCCTTTAAGATACTCTCCTCTATCCTAAAAGACCGGATAACCCCATACGCTAAAACCATCATCGGACAATATCAGTGTGGTTTCATTCCAGGCAAATCAACAACTGATCAGATCTTTACCCTTAGGCAGGCGATGGAAAAATGTCTAGAATTTAACATCTCAACATACCACCTGTTTATAGACTTTAAGGCCGCCTATGATAGCATAGCCAGGGTAGAACTTTACAAAGCCATGAGAGAATTCGGCATCCCAAATAAATTGACACGAGTATGTAGGTTGACCATGACCAACGTAACAAGCCAAGTAAAAATAGCCGGATTGCTATCCAGACCAATCAACATCTTTAATGGACTCCGACAAGGAGATGGTTTGGCCTGCCTCCTCTTCAACCTGGCGTGGGAAAAAGCAATCCGTGACTCTGGCACGGCAACAAGATGGACCATCGTCAACAGGTCCAGCCAGATACTGGCTTACGCAGACGACATCGACATCATCGGAAGAACCGAGCAAGCTGTACACGATTCCTTCATCCAGATCGAGCTGCACATTAGTGAAGGTAAAACAAAGTACATGGTGGCGTCGAATGCGAGAGGAACAGTTGGTCAAACAATCAAGGTAGCGGAGCACGAATTTGAAGTGGTGCAATCCTTTAAATACCTTGGGTCAATAGTAGCAGCCGATAACAATATAGAAGAAGAAATACGCGGGCGGCTTCTCAAATCCAACAGAGCCTACTACAGTCTGTCAAAGCTCTTCAAATCCAGAAATCTCACCATAACTTCAAAACTACTGCTGTACAGGACCATGGTCCTGCCAGTGCTCACATATGGATCCGAGACTTGGGTGCTTAGCAAAAGGCACTCTGACCTCTTAGCCGCGTTCGAGAGAAAAGTCTTAAGGAGAATTGTTGGCCCCATATGTGAGGAAGGACGATTCCGGAGACGGTACAATCATGAATTGTACGCAATCTACCTTGAAGCAGATATCGTGACAAAAATTAGGCTCTGTAGAATTCGGTGGGCAGGGCACCTAGCTCGCATGAGCGAAGAGGAACCTGCTCGGAAAGTTCTTTGTGGTACCTACATTCTATGGCAGACGACAGCGTGGTAGACCATGCTTGCGCTGGAGAGATGGCGTAGACCAGGACGCCCGGAGCCTTGGGGTGCGCAACTGGATGGCGTCGGCTCGAGACCGGGATAGGTGGAGAGACTTGTTGAAGGAGGCCAGGACCGGACCCCGGTTGTCGAGCCGATGATGATGATGATGATGAATGGATGCAGAACAAAAGATATTCTAAAATGGCTTTTGGACGTAATTTTGTGTTAAGAACCGACCATTCAATGACTGTTTAGCCATTGAAAGAAATTTTTTTGAAGATGTTTCAACTCTTAAACTCAATTGTGATCCTCACAAGGTAAATTTGGATACACGAGGTGCTGCAACTGCAACCATATACTTTCATCATGCTGTTTACGTTTTTGTGTTGTCTTTCATTCTGGTACGATATTTTGGAAGAAGTTGATGCAGCACAGAAATACTTGCGAAAATCGGGATTCTCTCTAGAAAATAGTGTAATTATTCTTAAGATAAACTAATATCTCGATAAAGGCCATAATTTACTCAAGAAAACTATTTACTGAGCTAAAAATTTCAATTGAAATGTGTGGAAGAAAATAAAAAAGTTGATAATTATGCCAAGCAAAACGCTTCAAGATGATGATGTGACGTTCCGAAAAGGAAACACGAAGATCAATGTTAGAATGTCGAGATACATTTTACAATTAACTGAACGGAATATTGCTGTATGGAACGAAAAAGAACTGTGCGTGTTGTTGTTCCAATGGCATACATGCACGTTTACAGAATTCACAAACAACAGTATAATATTGTAAATCTGGGCAATACGTCGCAACATATGGTAGCCGAAAAAATTAATTTAGAAAATGAAAGAAATTTGGCCATCAGCCTTTAATTTTTAAGCTTCATTGTTAAATGGGACTTTAGAATCCACATGTATTTCAAAGAACACGCTTTTCGACAATGACTTAGCTTCGAATTTATCCGAAGAATTTATATTAAACCAAAAGGTTTGACTCTTTATATGGGTTACGAAAATACAAGCTCAAATGAATGCTAAGAATTTGTATAGAGAAGGAATAAAATATTTCTGAATATCTAATGTCTAAGTCACTGTCAAAAAACGTGCTCTTTAACATAAGGTTGGAAACCCCCTCGGTTTATTTTAACCTAGGCAATCATGGCCATTTTATTTGTAATTACTTTTTACTTTAAGGCGAAAAAGTGTTTACAGTAGAGAGAAATCTTCAAATACTCAACATTATTCGGGTAAAACTAATAGATAAACTTTGTTAATTCATGCACGCTTTCATTCAAATTAACATAAGTTATTCTTAAACGACAACAACTTTCCCCTAAAGATCACGTATTTTCCCTTTTTTCCTATTAATCTGTATATTTTTCTATTGTATTTCATAAAAGATTACAATTGGTTTTCAGTCCAATTTATCATTCAAGACCCGTTAACTTTCATATAATTACACAAAATATTTATTCTGTTTGGGTATATATTTGTTAATTCGGACCATGATGCTCGCACCCTAATTACCTTTCAAATTAGCCCACGTTTGTGCATAATCTCCTTAAATAAATTAAAATCCATTCGCTAATATCACAGCTGTTGATGTCGTCCTCGGCACATAACAAAATCATTTCAATTTCAATCCTGAATAAATGGCAGTGACGATTTCTCATTTTTTATTCATGAGTTTTCTTCGCAACTCCTCCCCTGTGTCTTTTATAATACCTTTTTTCCTGAATATTATGGCAGGTAGGAGGACTTAAATCTAATCTTTATTCAGGACAATATATATATATATATAATAAACCAGTAAAATAATATCAACACGCTTTTATTACAAGGTGTGGCTGTCCTGCGGTTACATTTATTATCCCCGAAGCTTTGTCTATTAAACATTAACTGCTTTGTGTAAGGTTTTTGTGGGTCACACCTGTTGGGACTTAAATAAACAACAAGACAGGACCATTAATATAGTTGATGGAAAATCTGGACCAGACAGTATTAATTCTTCCCTGAGGACTCAATATTAATTAGTATACTAACAACTAACTTTATACATGTGAAATATTGTATATGAATGGAAGAACTAGTGTTCATGTTCATGTTGAGTATTTTAAAAATTAAGTGTTTAATTAAAATGTTGATTATGTTTTTGAAAGAGTTCAGAAAAAAAATATTAACGAGTCGAAATGTTCATAAAAAATAATACTTGCTGGAAAAAAGATGTATTATTTCCTTCCAACCAGACGGTAAAATAAAATGATTCACACAGAACCATTTAATCGTTTTAGTCTGAATTTAGAGGTTCTACGTTGACGCGCTTTGTTAGATCTTCAATCAAGCAAGTTAGAATTGTAAAATACATTATTGTTAAAGATATAGTTATATAGATACACTTAAAATAAAAAGTCGGTTTGACTTTTTTCAATCCGTATTCCGTGGTAGTGTTGAATGGGGTTGGTAAGACGTTCAGGTGCAATGGGTTAGCTGTCCCCGGAAAAAGTTACTGCTTCTTCGATAAGGGTTTGAATAATATCATCGTTTAGTTAGAGCGTTGATTTTCAAAGTGGGGGTGTGTCCCATCCTAGGGGGGGCGCGAAGACGTATAAAGGGGTTCTGGGGCTGGTTAGTCAAACACACTTAGGGATGTTTGATACTATGAAAAAAATGTTTGATCATAGCATAGTGTAAAAGTATCGATATAAGTAATCGAAACAAATGATACAAATATCGATATTAGTAAGTATCGATTTGGTATCAAACCTCATTACGCACGCGGCATTAGGCGTGAATCACCGTTCCAACAGAGTGCACCGAAACACAAAACCCGAAAAATATGTGCGGTACGCTGAAAAAATCACATCATAATTATTATTCACTGTTTTATACACCGTCAATTTCTGGGCTGTTAAGACACTTTCAGACGAATTCTTCGTAGTCTTAAAATTGTGCACCAAGATTGTAAATTATGTTAAAAAAAAAAGTGCATTAAATAGGCTGCTGTTTGCGCCCTTTTGTGAAGATTTGTGCACAGAACATAAGACACTGTTTTTACTTGCTCTATAGGTACTTTAAGAGAAGTTATGCATTCGTAAAAAAAAGTTTTGAGAAAACAATCAAACATATGACATTACGATGATAGAGAAGACGAAAAATGTAGAACCGACAATTCTGTCTGTCTGTCTGTCTGGATGTATCGACACCTGCAGCCTAAACGGTTGGGCCGATTTTCTTCAAACTTGGCATAAACTATTCTTAGTGAAATATCCCCGAACTTTTTTTTTATTTTTTATTTAGGCATTATAAAAATAACGGTACCTGCCATATAAGCGTAACCGATAATTCTATTTTTCTCGAAAAAAAATACGATCAATTTCGATAAAATTTTATATGAGTGATTTGTTGCCAATAGTGATGTCCATAATCTAATTTTTTATTTAGAAGCAGCTTATTAACGGTACTTGCCATAAAACCCTTTTTTTATTGCTCCGAATATTTTTGAATGGCCGGTCGCACCGAATTTGACGAAATTTAATATTCTTAAACTTCTGCTAAATCTTAGTAATATACTGCAAAGAAATTAAGAAAGAGTAATTTTTGGCAAAAACCGACATTTATATATTTTTTTTTTTAATTATCTACTGAAAATATTTTTTTCTTTATGAAAAAAAACCGATGTTTTCCAGTCGTGAACACTAAAGGTACTTTTCCCAAGAGCAAGTTTGAGCGAACCAGTCGTGCCGTTTATTTCATACGAAAGTTTGCTTGTTCTCGAAAGGAAATATGTTGACTCGATATTGAACTTCAAGATGATGTAATTCAGTTTTAATAGGAATTCAAAAACAAAGTGAATTCTTTGTGGTAGTATTTGCTTAACTCTCAGACATATTCGATTCATTAAGCTAGGAAAAAATGCAACTCTGGAAACGCAAAATTTTGGCAGGCAATCATTCCTGCTTTCCAAAAATTGACGAAAAATCCAAACCCCTTTTGATTTTGCCTGATGACTGATCATAAATGTAGACCGTTTAAGGGTCACTTCAGATAGACCTTGTTTGGAATTTCGTAATTGGTTGACCAATGACCACTATAGTGAAGTTCATACACTATACATACAGCATTATTAATAAAAAATAAACTGAAATCTTATTTCCGATTTAACTAATCCATGGATTACAAAAATTTCACACTCAACGTAAAAGCAATTATTTACTGTTCCAGTTGGTTCCAAAACATTATTAATACATGGATTAGTTTTCTTAAAAATTGGCCTTGGAAATACAGTTTAACTTAAAGGGATAAAGAATAAAGATGGTTTCAAATACACCTCAATATGTCGTTACATGAGCATATTGAGTAATTATGATTGCGCTTATTCCCTGTCACAAAAATCACTCAAACCAAATCGAACAAAGTTTGTCTGCATACATTTGTAATTGTTTTTTCTTTCTTTCTCCTTTTTTTTTATTCAAGAATAATTGCTACAAGAGTAAAAAATTATAGAACTTATATCGTTTCATCAGATTTCAAAATATTTTGTGTTTCTGAATGTTCACCCTTATTTCCATAATGGTTTTTAGCCTACCAGATTCCTCTCAAAAAATATAATTGAAAATACAGTAGGTACCATCTATCAAACCAAAGACGTTTAGTATATTCAGATGAAACAAAACTTTGCTTTGATCTTGTCAAGAAATTAAATCAGGTCCATTTTAAAGAACTATGGTTAGTTTTCAGACTAAGATTTTTTTCCAGAAGTAAGCGTAATGTTTGTACTCTTTCAGAACATATGTTACAAAACTATGAGAAGAAAAGCTTATAGTAAATTGCGAGCAAATTTTAACCTATTCAGATTAGCGATATTGTATTATATGCATTGTACTGTTCTTAAAATAATGATTTTAATTTAAACTGCTTTTACTACAAAATTGCCGCATAACAAAAAAAAAAACAATCTCAATTTGCTCAATTATTCGATCATAATACCTACCTATACAAACAAAAAAGTCTTCCAAAATTAAATTCCTCTTTTTAAGTCTAAAGGGATTAATTTTTCATTCCAATTTACCAGACTTTTTTACTATAAGAGCAAGAAAAGTCTTTGAAATATTTTGAGTGCTTCGAACGCACTCAATCGACTGATTGACTTTTCTATCCCCAAAAAAAAGCGCAATGAACTTGAACAATATCAAATAACTTCGCATACACATCACCAAACCTCAAAAAAAATATCGAATCATATACCCACATCTATACGTAGACACCCAAAGCCTATTGACTAGGAGACTAAAGCTTTTGTTAAATTCAACGAGTCCTTAAACTGATATCGAGACTTTATTATGTTCTTCAAAATTCTTAACACCAACTCGCCCTCCATTTTTTTTTTTTTTATTTTTTTATTTAATTTTATGTTTTTTTTTTTCTTGGAAGTAGTCTTTCTTTTATTTCATTTACTCAAGGACCTCCGACCCAACTTTGTATATATATTATGAACATTGAGCGTAAAATTGTGATTCCACCCAACAACGCCAGGTGAACACATGTTATTTCACTTTAATTTGGAGGACCGTGTTTCCAGTAAACTCTTCCAAAGAGGATTATCAACCGCAGTTTTATTATAATCCATTTATAAACAGACAAAAAGGGTGGACAAGGCTTTAATAGCGCTTCCCTCAACGGCATATCAGCATACTTTCATCAGGTATATAAAAAAAAGACAACTCACGCGATAATCGAGCGAGAGTAGTTGTTCATGAATATCCTTTGAGTTTATTATTCAACCCGACAAACTATACTAACATACAACAGGCCAGGACTTACAGATAATAAAAACCTATATAATAAAGTTTGTGCGAAGTCATAAAAAGGAAAAAAACTTTTCATATTTTATAGCGGATAACTTCCTTCGAGCCATGGTTTTACGAGCTCTCTGCATGGTTGTGTAGTGTTTGACGAGTGCCCGGGCGGGTCCTCCTAAAGTGATGATGGTTCATCGCATCGTGTGTTCTTATAAGTGTTGAGCTATCGGCAGATGAAAGTGATTGTGATTTTTATCTCTTGATGTCCAAGAGTATTTATTGTCCATCAAGACGTTGGGAAAAAATGTCTTCTTGATCGAGGTCAATCATTGATTCCTTATAGGAAAAACTATTTCATAATGTGTTTATTAAAACAATAAAAATAGGAAAGTTAGTGATTGAAAAGGGGAGTAGTAATAAGTATCCTGTTTATTTTACGTTTAAAAACCATATACATTATGTTATTCTAATTTTGAATAAGCTAAAATTATTTGGTTTATCAGAAAGAGTTAGTATAGATTTTTGTAAGTCACCGACGAATCGCCTTGGTTTTACCTGAAATATTAAAGGGCTTTTAGAGCATTTTTTAGAGCAATAAACAATACGGACGTTTTATACACATGAATTTTCGTCTTTCTTTGTTAGTTAGGTAAAAGCTTTTCATTTTTTTTAAACAAATTATGTAAGTAATGGCTTATTGCCCTTATGGCAAATAATCCGATTTATGTTTCTCGTCAGCTCTTGATGATCTTGGATTAAAAGCCGTTCCTGTATCCTATTTAAACCAAAAGCTGTCCCCTTAAACCAAATTCATCTATAATAGTCATGTCAAAAAAAGTATCCAACACGTTCACCTACGCTCTCTAAATTTTTCCAGGAGATTACCAAAGGTGTTGCTAAAGTAAAAAAAATAACTTAATGGGTTCTTTGTGCATTAATTTTTGACTTTGGGCTGATATGAAAAAAATACTAGTCGTCGTACAGAAAAAATTGTCTTAGGGCCAGTCTTGTCAGCTCTGGTTAAGTTTAATCATTGATTATTTCAGCTGGTAACCATAGATTCTGTCTTTTCAACAAAATCTTAACCAGAGTATCTATGGTTACGTTAACCAGCTGATGTTCCGTGGTTAGTGTCATTAAAGAGACCGGTAGTGGCCATTTTCTGCCTTAACGTACCCGAAAAAGCCATCAGTTATGCATATGTACGTTCTATAGAAACCTATCAGTTAGTTCATATCTTATCGAAGGACGCGATGAGATATGTGATCTTACGGTCGCCTCCCCTACTATAACTGATTTTTTTATTTTTAGTCTTAATTTAGTCAACAATAAAAAGCACACCAAACTTCATGAACAAAAATTCTCGTAATTATGTCCCCATACGAAGAAAAAACACTTGTCGTATTTTTGGTTTCATTACATATGTATGTACATATGTACATATGTACATACATATGTGGATGGTTTTCTATTGAACTATTAACATTGTATCAAAAACATAGCATACTTTTAGGATTTATTAAATGAAAATAATCAATTTGTTTTGGGACTCAAAAACTTTAAATGGTCATAACATTTTTCATATACATTTAAGCAGCAAATAAGTGGTATATTGGTGTTGTACAGTCCAATGCCATTCTAAAAAATATTTTTCCATATTTTTTTTTCGAGCGGATATAGTGAAGAGAACAGCTTCAAAAGAGACCGGTAGTGGCCATTATCTGCCTAAACGTACCTGAAAAAGCCATCAGTTATGCATACGTTCTATAGAAACCTATCAGTTAATTGCCATCTTATCGAAGGACGCGATTAGATAGGTGATCTTACGGTCTATAAATTATGGTATGGACACTGAGTGTCTGCCTACATTTTATCGGATTTTTTATTTATCTCAAATAGAGATCACTTTTGGACTCTTGGACATTGTCTGGAGGTAAAATGCGTTAGGTGCAGCCTGTGTGTTATAGAGAAATGTTTACGTTTACTTTTTCTGATTTGAAAATTGTAATGAACACCATCGTTTTCACTTTTATATACCAAAATATCATTAAATATTGCACTTTTTTCTTACAAAAAAAAACTCTTCGTATGATAAAGTGACAATTCAAAAATGTCTGGAGAGAGAGAGAGAGTTTTTATACTGTCATGTCAATACATCAATAAACTAACTAAATAAATTGAATTGGTTTTGCACAACTACTTCTATTTACCTACCAATATTTTGCGTCAAAGTTACTGCTTTTTATACCTTTATACCTTTCTATTCATATGACATATCTAACATTTTACACTAAGAATGCAAGAAAATATGTATATTCATTGCCACATTCCCCTTTGATTTGTCATCCATATCTGCACAACCGCAATCATTTCGACAATCTGAAAGCACACAACATGTAGTTGACAAACTGATGTTTTGTTATTAACTGATAAGCTCACCACAATGTCACTCCAACCATTTTGTCTATATTGACTTACAATAAATCAGAATTGACCTGCCCCACCCAAACCATTTTCATCACATTCAACTGGTCAAAATTCAATGCCATTCAGGATTTTGTTCCAGAAGACAAGACTGTAGTACGAAGTAACCGATCCGAATCTGAAATCCACATCATCATCATCATCATCACAATCATCATCATTGCTAATCGAAATAAATATCAAAACAAATATTTATTCCTCAAAGAAGCAAATTCAATGAAAACAATCTAAAACCACATCCCTATAAAGCATATTAACCTCAAACATCAGTCAAAGTTCCCTAAATTGGAATTCAATCCCTCATATAAAAGTAAGGACAATAAAAAAGACATCATTTGCATAGTAAAATTCTTGATCCATTGATGAAATATATTCAGCCCATTTAACCATGTTCTGCAAAATCATCATTCTTGAATATCCTTGTTTGTTTGACTTTTCATTAAAGCTGTATATATATTTTAGTATAGTTAATGATGCTATCCAGATATTTAGATTATGGTATCCTTATTCTAGGGGCGAGGAAAATCACAAAAAAAATGCAATAAAACATTAAAATGTCCGACCTTCCTAAACATTCATAAGTCCATCATCCAAAAAGCGTATCTCATCTATCTTTTATTTTATTTCGACTCTTCACGTGAAACCACAGGGTTTGGATTTCGAGGAAATATAAAAATAAATCTGACGATTTGAAGAGAGCACAATCACAAATAGCTTCGCTTCAAGCGTATGGAATATCAATAAAATATTATATCAAAGTGATTTTTTATTGGTACCGTGAATAAAAATGTTGTGTTATGTGGTGCATTTGATGAGTTAGTAAGTGTGTGTGTCATTTTACGACCGACAAAATGGTAGTTAAAAGCCAGTAAGAGAGAATACATTAAAAAAAATAATACACACATATACATTATACATACCTATAAGGAAATAAAGTATAAATAAAGCTTAGATTTTATTTAACCTATAATCGGCCCTATTCTCTTCCCTCCAATAGAACCGAAAAAAGTCGAACTAGTCCTATTTCTTTTCTTATTGAATGAATTAATTTTAGAGTGAGTACAACTTAAAGCTATACATTATGACTGGAACTGTATCACGCTTATCTATCTTATGGTTCTGTAACAACGGATGTTAAAGGTGTCATTAGCGCTATCTTTTATGTTGCGATTTGCAAGGACTGACTATGGCTAGAAAAAGAATAGGTACTGAGGAAAAATTAATTTTATAGCGTTTTCATTTGGTCCAGAATCGTTTGGAACTCCTCCGGAAGGTTCTGTTTACGTTCATTTTGCACTAAATGACAGTTTGAGTACTGACTAGAAGAAAAAATTGGTTCTGGACTTGAAGTCAGAATCAAAAACAGAATCACGCATACTTGCACAGACTTAAGAATTCAAAATAGTAAAATGTGGTTATTTTGTTATAGGTATGTTTTGTAAAAGTGATTAAGAAAAACATTGTCCTTCGTGAAAATAATAAATTATTCTAAATAAAGGCAATATAGAAGTTCAATGAATACTTGCATAAATAACATATTATCACCCTTCTCATCCACCGACATATTCATCAAATAAAAAAACATGCATTTGAAGTTTACTTACTTACTAATATAAGGTTAGGTTACAGTTCGGGTCCGGGGTGGACCAAAGCCTTAACCAACTAGCTTCTTCCAGTCGGCGCAGTTTCTATTTCTAGCTAGCTGTCTCCACTTCTCCAATTTCGCACGCCAAAGTTGGTTTAGGTTGTCTTCCACTTGGGTGCACCACCTGCTAAATACGCTGTCTTTCTGCGCTGTCCCACGGGGTTGGATTCAAAGACCATCCGTGCCGGAGCATTGGTGTCGCTTGGTTCGCTCTATATGTGACCCAGCGGCCAGCCACCTTGGCTATCTATACATATTTTGGTTCAATATTGTTATTTTATTAAGTATCCTAACATGCTTCCTTAATGGCAAGTACTTCAGCTTGGAATACGATGGCTGCGTTGGGAAGACTGAACGATTGACTGATTTTGAATTTATCGGAGTAAGCACCCGCCCGACTCCATTAGCTATCTTTGAGCCGTCAGTGAAAATTATGGTATCATACTCTTTTATCACCGTATCATTTTACATTCGTCTCTGGTAGGAAAAAGCATATCAAAGTCAAGTCAAGGGGATTGATAGTCAAGATGGACTAAACGAAGATCTATTGGCAACAGTTCCAAAATTTTTGCATGACCGTAGGGTCTTTCTGCACAACAGAAAGGCCCTATGTCTTGTTGCACTGCAGGATACTATTTATTTGATGTGAATGTCTATGAGTCAAAAGATTACGAATAACGCTTAAGACATCGGTTGGGCAAGATCTAATTGCACCAGTGAAACCTATGCTGGCTGTTCTTTAAACCTTTTTCAGTTTGTCAATATTATATTTTTTGCTTAGGGCTAGCCACCATACAAATAATCCGTATGTTAGAATATGACGAACTACAGCAGTGTAAGTCCATAAAATCATTAAAGGCTTCAAACCCCATTTTTCCAGAAAGTTTTACTACATGCATAGAATGCTATACTTGCTTTCTTCACACGTTCTTCAATATTGATTTTCCAGCTGAGCTTGAATTCTCCATTACAGCATATACTGAGTTTTGTTCTGATGCACCGTTAAACTCATCTTCCTTACTTCCTTCTCAAAGCTCACAAAAGCACCACTGACATCACACTTTGTTCTTCCCATTATGTCAATATTAGCGGCGTATACGCAAGTAATTGTACGTACTTTTGAAAAATTGTTCCGCTAATCGCCTTTCTTAATCCTTTTTTGACATCAAATTTACCCTTGAGGTCTTTACCGACCTGATAGAGCAGTGTGAATCCTCCATCGTCATCCTGCACAAACGGAAGAGTTTGGTTAGGGATGCCAAAACTAGACATTTCTCTGTATAGGTATAGCTCGTCTCTATAGATGCTGTCGCGGCCTTGAAATTGATGAAAAGATGGTATGTAAAGATTAAAAATTCCTGAGATTTTACAAACATCTTCCGATGTGCGAACATTTGGTCGATGGTATAGACTTTCCTGGCCTAAGGCCGCACTAATATGTACCGATCAGGATGTTCACGAATGGCTATGGTTTCAAGCGTTCACATAGTACGACACAGAAGATCTTGTATGCGATGTCAAGGAGACAAATGCCTCTGTAGTTGGTGCAGTACAGAGGATCACCTTTCTTCAGAATCAGACAAACAATGTTGAGGTTCCATTCATCGGGCATGCTTTCCTCCGAGCATAATTTGTAGATTAGCTGGTGCATATTCCTAACCAGTTCATCGCCAGCTGATTTGAACTGATCGTCCGCAAGACCATCAGCTCAAGCCGCTTTGTTGTTCTCAAGTAGATATATGGCTAGCTTCACTTCATCTAGGTCTGGTGGGAAAAATGGTTGGCCTGCGTCGTCCAGGTGGGATTATGCAGTCTGCATAGGAGCGGAATTCGCGGTTCAACATCGCCGTTATATATCATGCAGATGTGATCTACGATTCAGCTATAATGTTCTCATGATGGTCCTTGCAGGCTTCGGTTCAGGCGTTCTAGCCTTGTGAATTTTGTGATGTTTCTTTTACCTTTTGGTAAAACTTTCGAACTTAATTTTTTTTATGCAATTCCTCTATTTCCTTGCTCGCACTATTTTCATGCTCCTTCTTTTTTCTTCTGAGAAGTCGGTGTTCCTCTCTCCTCTTCTGTGATTCTATGCTTTGAATGCCTGTTGTTTATCTGCATGTACTTGCATGTACGTCAAACCAGGGGTTTTGTTGTCGACTAAGGTAGTTGTGTAAGTTCGAGCACATCAGAGGTGGCATCTCTAAATGCTTTCTGGCAATGTTTACACTGGTTTTTGATGCTTGAAAAGGTGGGTATATATTATTTTTTCTTAAGTGTGGACATTTTTATCGAAGCCATCACTAAATTCAAGTATTAGTATACCTAAGGTCCTTTGAAATTAAATGTTAAATAAAAGGATAAAAAGTGAACAATGTTGGATTGTGTATTCCGTATCTCAGTCACATGGTTCAAAGATCCTTTAAAATGTTTACTTACAGCAGTAACAATATGATTGCAACCGATTTGGGAACCTTCAAATACGAAAAAAGTAGTTCAAGCTAATTGTTTTGCGCGAAAATGCATATAAAATAAACAAGTGTGAATACGTCCTACAATGCAGTAAAACCATTCCCACACTTTTTATGTCGAATAAATATTTTAAGCTAAATGCAACATTCAACGTAATAAATCCCAGTGTGATTATACTTTTTTGACATATTCAGTGAAAAATGCACCAGTTGTCAAATTTTATAGAAACAAAGAACGACATTATCCTATAAGGGTAACACTTTCACCAAGCATTGTGTAACTCTGTGCCTGGTTACATAACCACCCAAGTTATCTCATAAAACAAAATCACCCAATCCACCTTTAGTACACCTGAAAAGGGATAACAGCACCAATATAATATGGCGTGGCAGAACTAAAGAGCAAAATAAAAAAAAACACAAAACTTGAAAACGTAGAGAAGGTGTTATTGATGTCCTGACTACAAAAGCATATTTATGGACCACTACTACGCTGTACAGAGCGGTAAAACGTAAAACCCTCTAAAAGCGCCTGCTAGAATAAAAATGTATCCATCGCGTCCACCCCCTATAACCATCAGCTCCTCTTCCATCCTGCCCATAAATTATTCACTTAACATGCGAAGAATTTCGTTTATGTGTGTAAGTATGTATAACTGTTTTCTTTTAATTTTTTTTTTTTTTTTGAAAAGCTTTGAAAATGACGTTGAACGACCAACGTCAAGGACGAAGCCAACAAAAAAAAAAAAGAAGTCACCAACACTATTCCAACTGCGGCTAGTGCTGTCGTTACTGATGATGATGATATGAGAGTTTTATTTTTTATTTTTGCAAATAAAAAAGGACCATTCTCTCAATTTAAGTAAGTGAAAGGTATAAAGAGTGAAAATAAAAGCACCGTTCAAAGAGCGCAGCCACCGATTGCAAAGCACCTCTATCAGCCGCTGATTCCAAGCTTCAAACGTAAGAAGGCGTGAAATTGTTTTAGTGTCGTTGAAGAATAAGCAGGACTTCTTAAAGCATCACATAAGTTTATTTGTGTGGGTGTGTATTTTCAAGATTGTTGCAAAAATTAATATGAAAAGATATCCTTGTGGGTGGCGTTGTTAGATATGGTGATAAAGGCTATAAATTAAAAATACGAAGGAGCGGGCGTAATGGGGTGTTTTAATAACTCACTGCGGGTGTTTATGCATCCCCAGCGTCTTCAGTTCAGTTCTAGATATTTTTTTTTTTATTATTCCCGAAAGTTTCTTGGTTAGAATCCTTTGACAAGGGGCTTTGTTTGGCATAGTGATGGTGATGATGATAATGATATGGTGTTGGGTTTAACTAAACTGAGGTTTTTGCTTGGTGTAAAAAGGTGGCGGTTATTATGTTTCTTATACAATATTCTTCTTTTGTGTTTCGCTTTTTCATTCTCCTCGTTCTTGAGAGTAAAATTTGCCCTTAACAAAAGAAAAAGGCAAGAGGCATTATGACACAATTTGTTTTTCTTTTTTTTTTCGTATGCAAGGAGCTCTTCTAAGTTATGAGAGGATGAATGATAAGGGTTTCATTATTGTTTTTTTTTTATGGAAGAAATCGAGTTAAAAAAAATATACCTGCTGAACTTTTTTTTTAAAGCTATTATTTAAGGCTCAGGTTCTCTTGCAGATGTGGTTAAGGGTATGAAAAAAAAGTGAACAAAGTGGCTCATTTGTAACCTTTTTAACTGTGCAATAACTTTACTTGATTATGGGTAAGGTAGTAATTTGGGTATAGGTAGAGCCTACATCAGTTTTAAAAGATGGGCTGCGAAAGTGGTTGTATTAATGAAGATCGAGATGATGAGATTAAAAATTACAAATTAACAAAATATGAATTCCATCAAGATGTTTTTTTTTTTCGATATTAACGTTGTACAGCTTGGTGTGTCATTAAACAGAAACTTTATGAAGAAGGAGAAACAAATTATACCTACCAATTTGCAAACAAAAACACCAAATACATCAATAGATATTAATATTCCTATGCATATCTACCTACGCATATGGGGGTATCCAGGGTTTTTTTTTCTGGTAGGGTTGCAAGGGGTGGACGGGAAAAAATCAATATTACCGTCAGAAATAAACTTGAAGAATCATATACCTATAGTAGAATACCTAAACATCAAGTCAAGTTTATTTCTACAAGTTCAAGTATGATGTAAAGGATGGTTTATGAAAGTGTCAAAACAATTCAAATAAAGGGCACGACTGGGTCGCACAAACTTCCTCTCGTGGCAAGTTACCTGAGAGTTTAAAGTACAAATGGAGTAATACGAAAAAATTGTATGAAATTTTTTTAAAAGTTTGAAAACCATATCTTACAATGATTCAAACCAAAATCAAAGTATGCAAAAATTTTTTTTTATAAATGTGAGCTTATTAAAAAAAACTCCGGTTTTCGAAAAAATCGATTTTTTTAAAATATTTTTTCAAAAACTTTTTTCTAAAAAAATCAAAATTGCAGTTCTTTTAAACTTAATTTACTGCACCTTAAAACAACATTTCATAAAAATCCGTCAACGGTTTTTGAAATATTGAATTCACAGTTTTCCAAAAATTATTTAAAACTTAACAAATTAAAATTTGAAAAATAAATTTGATGCCATACTATTAAAAATAGCTACGACAAGTTCAATATTTAATATCATTCAAATCGTTGCAGCCGTTGTCGAGATAACCGAAATTTAAAAATAACGTTATATGGCAGGTGCCGTTAAAAGAATTTTCTTAAAGGTTTGGTTTCCACTTTTTGATAGACCTTCTACATTTTATTACACATGTGAAATTTAGTTGAAATCGAAAGTGCCGTTTTCGAGAAAAATGAGGTTTTCGATAACCGTTATATGGCATGTACCGTTATTTTTTTGACTTACAGTCCACTACAAAAAAAAAGATCTGGGCGTATTACCCTAAAAACCATATCTACCAAATTTGATGTAAATCGGCTTACCCGTTTTGGATGTAGATGCCGAGAGAGACAGACAGACCGACAGACAGACAGACTGCATACATTTGTACCTATTTGTTTTTCTTTATTTCTCTTGCCTTTTAACTCAAGAATAATTGCTTTAAGAGTAAAAAAAAAACAAGTCGACAGTACCTAAAGACATCTTACGATTAGTATTTGAAGCTTACACATGATTTCTATACGTGTATAAACTCAATTGTAATACATAAGAGGTAAGTTAAGTTATGCATACGTAGAAAATAAAAAGTTTTGAGATAAAAATCAAACATGACATAACTATGATAGAGAAGTCGAAAAAGGGGGTCCGGCAATTCTGTCTGTATGTCTGTATGTATGTATCAACACCTGCAGCCTACGGTTGGGCCATTTTTTTTAAAACTTTGTAAAAATTATTCATTGAGTAATATCGCTGGACATTTTTTTAAATTTTTGACATTTTTGACCTATAGGTAAGGTATATGAAAATAACGGTACCTACCAAGAAAGCGTAGGGGTGCCCCCTACCTATGAACACTTTTTGTTTTCAAGTCACATAAGAACATATGTATTTGCATTCTTAACCTGTAAATTGATTTCACTTTTAGAAATGGACTTAAACTGTGGTTTAATCCCATGTGTGCATAAATTTTATAAAAAAAAAATTATGAAAAAAAAAACCATCAAACGCTTACGTTTGTGCGAAATTTTTTTAGATAAAATAGTTCAGCAAATTAGTGGTGGCGGGATCGTGATGGTATGGGTCCATTTTCTTGGCAGGGAGTGGCTCCAGTTGAAAATCTATGGAAGAATGTATAATTTTGGGTACTTTAACATTTTGAAAAACACTGTGGAAACGTTCTCAATCGTGCCCAAAACCTACAGCCAATGTTGTCAAGATTTTTTTTTTTCGAAAACAATATTAGTTCTTGAGCTGTCCAACACAAAGAACCCATATTAACTTAAGAACACCTTTGAAATAATGTGAAGTTTTAGATTGGGCAAACAAAAATTAGAAATTTGGAGGATTTTTGGAATTGAATTCAAAAACTTGGTATACTCTATCCCCCAGAGGAGATGCCAAACACTGGTCTAAAATTTGCCTAGAATATGCCACGCTATCGAGGTCAACTAAGATAGTATTAACTTGGTTAATATAGAAATAATGTAAAACTGATGCTTCGTTTGCTTATTAAACTTTTATTTTTAACGGATTTTTGAATGTGTGATGCTATTTCTGTGTCCAGCAAAAATTAAGTCATGACAAATTTAAATATTTGTTTCTTTAACTTAAACCTACCAAATGAAATAAATAATTTTTTTTATTTTTTATGAATAAAAATACCTAACTAAGTTTCCATGTTGAAAAATCATTATTTCATTAAATAACTCAGAAATAAACAGTGTTTTTATGTAAAAATCATGAGTGTGCTATTTCTTTGACCATGGCTGTACATCTGCAGATGCGAAAGCAAAATTAAACAAAACAGTTGGGGTACCTTTGAACTTCCAACCTGCCCCAACATGCAAAGTGACAAAAAAAAATCCGTTAATAATAGTTTTGTTAATATTTATAAAAAAAAACTTTCCTTAATACGGTTCCAAATAAACATCCGCTTTCTAAAAAAAATTTGCTCAAATAGAAAATCAGACCAAAAAAATGTTACACTCTTACAAAAAACGATTAAAAAAATGATGGAATTGAAGCGCTAAAACATGCACAATGGGATAATTTCAAACAACTATTGAGAATACCACTGAAACCCGTTGAAGTTTGAAGAGAACATTACTATCAAGATTAAAATTTGGTTGATCCTCTAATACATTTTTTTAATAAGATTTTATTAGCAGTATTCAAAGGTACCCCGTGTTCAAAGGTACCCCTCTCTCCCCAACCGATAAATCCATTTATTTAAAAAAAATACGATCGATTTTGATAAAATTTTATATAAGCGATTCGTTGCCAACGAGGAAGTCTTCCATTTAATTTTTTTTTTTAGAATCAGCTTATAAAAGGTACCTGCATAGAACCGTTTTTTATTACATCGAACCAGTGTACCGATTTTGACGAAATTCGCTACTCTAAAATTACTGTTAAATCCGAATAATACATGCAAATGTTGAAAAAAAGTAATTTATGAAAAATTTAATTTTTTCCAAAAACCTATAAATTTCTCAAAAAAAAAAAAATACGATCAATTTTGATACAATTTCATTCAATTGAATTGTTGCCTACTGTGATATCTTTCACAATTTTTTTTCTTATTTCATACATTTATTTACTTAATTTTTTTGAATACTACTTATTTCAAAATATAAAATACAGAAAACCATTTTTTTTTTCAAAAACCTGGCCAAATGAATTTTCCAATCATCTACACAAAAGTAACTTGCCACAGGAGCAAGTTTGCGCTACCCAGTCGTGCCCTTTATTCTATTTGTACTGTGGAGAAAGATCGCTTGACAGTACTATGTAATCACCGGAAAAAAAAGATAGGACAGAACTACGAGCGAAAATACCATCGTGAATAAAAACCATCGTGAATAAAATACATAGCGACAAACTAAACTGGTATTGTCATGTACTATATTATATTAAGTCTAAAAAAGGCACGTTCCCATACAATCGCGAAAGAGAGACAGGCCCAAGAACTCCTGAAAATAATAGATGCAATTGGCCTTAGAAATTGTACAATATATAATCGGATGTCTTTCCGACGTTTTCTGAGGTCAACCCGACGAACCCCACTAACAGATCTGCAGTGAAGTAGAAAGAGTTGTATTTAATGATATTATATATTTGAAAAAGTAACGTATTTTCTGCTCGAAAATATAATCTATCTCTGCGCTAAATTTTATCCAGATCCGTTCAGCCGTTTTGGATTCCATATAGGGAACATACATAAATACATAAATTGCTCAATAGAATATCTTTTTCTCATCTTCTCTATCATCGTAATTTCATATTTGATTGTTGTCTCAAAACTTTTTATCGACGAATGCATAATTTGCCTTATAGTAGGTAGACATATAGATAGTAGTACCTCCCTCTATAAATGTACAATTTGTCCAAACCTATGACGAGCACGCTCATAATGCTATAATAACGGCGCATCTATCTTTACAAAATCATATCTTTTTTGATGATTTTATTCTCGAAAATAATCCCAGAGGACGTTGACAAGTCCTTCTGGAAAAATCTCATAAAGAAAAACACGTGTTAACAAAAAAGTTGTCTCTATGAACTTAATTGTGATTTGCTGCAGGCAATTTCCAAATCAAAATTCTCTAGAAAAAGTTATCTACCCAGCAAAAAGAAAATATATACCTAAAGGAAAATAATATCCACTTTAACTTCAGGACAAAGTTTACCCAAAATTCAATCAAAGCCCAACTCAATTTTCTACAATCTTAAATCCAACCCCTAAAACACATTCTATGAATTTTTCATCAAGAGTCATCATCAAGGGACTTCCCAGCCGCAATCAAAGATCAATTCTCGTCAATCTAATTTGGGAAGGCTATATGACATTCTTCTCCTTTATAGAGGTTGTTTTCTTATCTGTCTTACCTTTGAACGTTTTTAATGGTTTGTCATAAATCCGGCTATATAGTGAGTGTCCCAGCATTTAGGGGGTCATCCGAAATTCATTGTCAATCTTTGCTCAAACGAAAACATGTGTGCTATGTGTATGGAAGGACATCTCGACGCCATTTATGGAACCCCTTGGCTACTAAAATGCAAATCGAATTTTACGTATGCAAGCGTTTTGTATGGCTAACTTGGTGGATCAAAAGGAGATGACCTTCCAAAACAGCTAAAGTGGTTTCAAATAAAATATTCAATAAGATTGTGACAGTCACAGTGTATATAGGAAAAGTCTGATCTGAACGCAAAACATCGTCCTCTCGTTCTTGTATACCCAACGGTGTTGTCGTTGGATTTTATTCAGAATAAGGATATCATTTCCTTCATGGCATAGCAAGTGGGTGATTTGCACGCAAGTTGCCTTCTATATAGTCAGTGCCGTTGCTTTGCCCAGGACTGGGAAAAATTATGGACATTTTGTACCCGGGGCGTATACTGTCAAACTAAAAACTCACTTGGAAGTGTTTAAATTTGCGAGAGAATGTCACTCGACTTTTCAACTCAAGAGGAACATATAACGACAATTTATGTTACCACATTTTAAAGCAAATATAACTAACAACCCTTGAAAGAGGTTGGGTTACTATATGCACAGTTACCAGTGGGATGCTTGTGAATAGAAAGGTTCGTGGCAAGTTTATGTAATTTAGTATTTGTAAAAACTTTTGGGTTCAAAATATTTTGTGCTTAATTGAAAATTATTTGAAAAGGCATTTCAGAGATTGAAATTTGTTAGATATTTAAATTAATTTTTTTTTATATACGCAAGGATCTTGTTCAAAAGTTATTGCATCATGTACTCTGGTGCACCGTGCATCACATTATTTCCTATTCTTAAAATACCTTATTCCTGAATTAAATGCCCTTAGATTCTGAATTCTGTTACGTGCCATACTTATATGACATTTAAATGTTGTGTTATTTAGTTTGAGGAATAAATGCAATTGTGAATTATTGTCAAATGCCAGAACCGTCCTTATACATCTTCTTGCAGGGACGGGTCAGAATATCTTTACCTTAATTATAGTATTTGTTTTAATAATATTTTAACTATGGGCCTGTAACGTACATTGCCCTTTAACATATATTGAGCGATTGTTAATTTTTATTTTTTATTTCATACCACGTTCGCCCAGTCCAGAATAAGCTGGGAGACATGATGAAAAGAAATTAAAGGCACGACTGGCACTGTGTCGGCCAAACTTGATCTTGCGTCAGATTACTAACCTTTGGCTAAGGATACTAAACAGGAAACTATCCTCTCTATAATAAAAGCCAGTATGATTCGTTTTTATTGGGGAAAGCTTTTTGGTTCAATGTTTTTGGATACTGAACATGGATAAGTAGAGCGTTAGAGGCAAGCATCGATATGAGCTATAAAATTACCGATTGAAAATTACCGATCCCAACCGCTAAAAAATTACACAGGAAACAAAAACGGCTATGTTCACTTTCAACTAATTTTTAGTTTTGAAAATGATTATGTAGAGATGGCGTTGCTAATTTTAAAGAAAAATATGCTTATCAGGGACAAGCACCAAAACAAATTAAATTTACTGGAAATCCGAACCGGAAAGGTTAAATTAAAAAAAAAGTCAGCGGAAATTAAGCATTTTTAAGGTATAATATTAATCCGTCTGTATTTCAGCAATCACTGAACCGACTTACACAGTTTACATGCTGTTAGATAGAGAAAGTGTCAAACTAGGTCATGAAAACTATATTTCTGGACAAATGTCCACAGTTTGGCTAAAAAACGACACCAAAATTGCACTTCCGCAACTCGAAAAATTGGGCATAAAATAATTATTTTAAATATTTGGTGACACCAACACAGCAAAGTACTTGAATTCATCTTTGCTTCGGTAAAAAAAGAAAACTTAAAGCTTTTTTTACCATTGGTGGTTAAGATGGACGTACTGAATTATTATTATCTAACATTGAACACAATACATTGTGCAAAAATATATTAATTAAAGTTTTTGTGAAAACTTGAGTGGGAATCTAAACTTTGGTGAAAAATAAAGTGGAAAAGTTTTTATTTTAGTGAATAACTTAATTATCTACTTTACTTAAGAGGAATTGTGACTGTGTTCAAATAATTTTTTGAACTCGGGTTAATAAACCATTTATTAGGACTTTACTAAGTTTTTTATTTTTATTTTAAAGCTGTAACATTTTAAAGATTAAAGCTTTACGGCAAATTGATACTATATTTTATAAAAATCGATCGTATTTTTTTTTAAATTGAATTGTCTAAACCGCTTGTATGGCAGGTAACGTTAAAAATCTAGTTGTAATTTTTTTTTTATCGAAAAACATCACCGTTTTCAAAAAATCAGTTCTGTTGAATATTATTAAAATCGATCGTATTTTTTTCGAGAAAAATTTAATTAACGTTTACGGTTGTATGGCAGGTACAGTTGTTTTTTAAGCTAGAACAAAAATTTCAATTTCTCCTCTACGAAATGGTTTATGAATCCTACATACCAAATTTGAAGCTAATCGGTTTCACGTCAACGAAATTTATCAACTACTCTCCAAGATTATTCTCTTTTGTTTTAAAGCTTGTTGTTTCCAGTTACAGAAGCGTTCGATTTCTAAAATTTCCCACTTGTTGAAATTGCCAAAATAATTGTTGAACTTCAAGAGAACTTCTTGTTGTTCAATTTCATTTGTTTAACAAGTACTTTATGTTTTGTGTTGTAGGCCCAGGCCCTTGTGGTGCAACAGCCTAGCCCACATCCATTGCACCATTTTTCGTCAGGTAATTGTTTCAGTGTCACTCATTAATGAATGACAATCATGGCTACCATCAGAAATGGCCGAAAACCAAAGAAACAATTCTCCAAAGTGCACTAACATTGAAACATTTAAAACAATAATGTACACATACATATAACTGCTGTAACAATATCAAGACGTAAAAGGGTTGCCAGAGCAACTCTAAAACAAAATATAAAAATACTAAGAAAAAGAAATGTATTGAATAGATTTTTTAAGTTAGGCCAACTAATATTAAAAAATTATAGTCTTTGTTCTTTTTTATAAAATAATTAAACTTATACTTATTTTGTATTTTATTGGAAATCACGTTTCGATAAAATATAAGTTTAATTATTTTATAAAAAGAACAAAGACTATAATATTTTATTATTTTTAATTTAATTAATTGAATTTTTCCGGTCAAGTTTTTACATATGTGCGTGTTTTATTGAGCGCCTCATACCCTATAGTGATTGATGACGATCTAACTGGACTTTACCAGTTCGATTTCAGCACTGAAACAATTAAATCTACAGGTACTGACAGCCCTGAAGAACCAAAGCCTATAAGATGAGATCCACTTTTCATGACAGCAATATTCTCTTATAGGATTTGTCACTTCTTCGCAAGAGGCAGTGCCTCGATTATGTGTTCGTTAGCATTCGAACACAGGCCGTAGATAAACTCCTGTTAATATAACCAATCAATTAACCAAGGAGCGCATAACAAACACTCATCATATCGGTCCTGCTTTATGGTGCAGAAGCATTATTACTTCTTCCCAATCTGATGAAAACTCTCTTTATCTTAACGATGCTTAACTCTTTAAGATCACTGGAACAAATGAGCAAATGAGCATCGAGTATTTTATGTCAAGAATTCATTTAGAGCTACGCTCCTCAAAGCACCAACTAAGTTATAAAGTACGAAAGTAAGTAGGATTCACAATAGTCTGATAAAATGAAACTGAAATATGAAAAGCAATAGAATCAGGAGTCAAAATTTCGAAAAGGAATACTTTTTGGCAATCGCAATAGCAATTAGTTTCTTATGAATAATTTCTATTGACTTCTATTTAAAAAAGTGTACGATAAGTAAAAAAAATCCAAAATGATAGCACTTGCACGTGTTGGCTGGCCCGCCATAAACTTTAAATATTGTTCCAAAAATCTACAGTCTCAGTTTCTTTTCATATACCTAGAAAACTCAAAACTAATTTTTTTCAATTGAGAGGAGATGTTGTGTCAGTAGGTATTTAAAAGGTGTGCAACCTGAATCCAGGCAACATTGAGTTACTTTACTTCCTTCTCCCCAACTTCAGAAGTGCGCCAAACCTTGTCTTGTCTTGTCTGTCATTTCATACAGAATTGCGTGTTTGCTATCAACTTTTCACTTAAAAGCCTGAGAGCCCCTTCAACAGTATTAATTATTTTGATAACTTGTATCAAGGACTCAGATTTACATTCCATCCGCTGATGCTCCCTTGCAAGTCTGCTTGCCTGCCTGATTTTCTATCATCCAGGTGAAGTTGTTAGGCAGAAGTGAAACGTTCTGTTTAAAACGTTGTGTACAAGGGATGAAGGTAGGAAGAACGACATCGGCATGGATATGATGATGACGGCAAAGACGACACCTTGCCAGGGTTCATTATGCAAATGTGCTAAGGGTTGGATCCCTCAAGTGTGAAACTTTTAATAACTCGGTTTCGGTTCCTTTAAAATGTATACTTACTCATAAACCTCAGAACAGAGTGTGAGGTTAAATATGTTAGAAATGTACCATAACACATCCTCTCCTTTTCTTAATAGAAGTTCCTTGTAATTATTTAAATAACAGAGCAACACCAAACCATTCACACTAGTACCTATACATATAATTTTAATGACATTAGTAGCGAATTATGATATCGTTGCTTGTGCAATTATTATCCAACTAAACATTGGTAAGACTTCAAAATGGATAATTATCCGCTTTGAATGAATGCTATGGTATGACACAGGAGGATGAAGGGTCATTTTATTGATTGCTAAGCTTTGTTTTCCATCATTCAGATCAAGGATCTCTATAATGTACTCTGATACAACGACCACGACATCCTTTTGCGCTATACACACAACTAAGCACTTGAACATCTTAGGGGAAGAAAACAGCAACCATAAGTTGGTGCTCAATGGCACTGTCATAGTGTGGCATCATCAAAAAACACTCATGATGGATGAGTGGATGGGAAAGTGGCACACTTAACTGGTCGACATTGGTGATCTATTGGCTGGAAGTGAGACCAAGCTGAAGGAAAGCAGATCCAGATAGTGCAATTAATAAGGAAGTCCTTCAGTATTATATACTATATAGGAATCACTCGATGCGGAGACGATTGACGGCTGGAGTGATGGCAGCAATAGCATTGATGGTGAGTGTGTCCTTGTGCCAATGGCAATGGAGGATATGAGAGAGTTCATGAACTGCTATATTTTATCTGTTAAACATTATATTGGTTTAAAAGAGAGAGAAGCATAAAGCTTTTGCAATATATGTGTCAAGTTTCGGTATGGTTTAGATTTAGACAATACATCAATATATTGGTGAGCACTTCGATAACCTCATGCATCAACAGCTGCTTTGTTAAACGTCTGGGTTAGTTTAGATATCAAACAATAGCATAGCAATGGTGGAGTCTTCTTCTTCTTTTCTGATGATGTCAATTATTTTGAATACGACCAGAACTCTCACACTTCACCTTAGAATCTGCTTGTGGAGTTTCCAGAAATAATGGTTCATATAGTTTGAAAAATTGTATTAAGTTGATTCTTGTTGGGCAGACGAGTGTTTATATAAATGCATAAACACTTAAATACAATCGATAAAAAAGATGCAATAATGAAAAAAGATATACAAATAAACGCAGCAAAACAAATGTCTAAAAATAAACCACTGGCTAAAATAAAATGAACAAAATATGTTAATTTTTGACGTCTGTATTCACCTCAGTAATGTTAAAAATTAATCCGTGGGATCAAATTTAACGCAATTGGCACACGGACTTAGATATTAAATCTTTTTTATTGTACCTACACATTTTTTTTAAATAAAAAATTACATATCTACAAAAAATTCTTTTTCAAAAGAATTAGTCAACCGGATTTCCTAGTAGTTAACTCGTAAACAACTTGTAAGTAAGTTGGTGCGGCCCTGCAGTCGTGCAATTTATTTTTGTATTTTTTTTTTATTTTCGTCTTCTTCGTACATAATTACGGTGGCCATTCGTCTCGTATTTCCCGGGACAATCCCGTATTTGAGTAGCTTGTCCCGGGTATTTTTTTAGGGAATACACTTCATACAAATGTCCCGTATTTAATTTTCTGTCCCGCATTAGTCCCGTATTTGCGTATTAATTTTTAATATTATTTAGGTATGTTACTATATTAAGGGTTCTCTAACGACGTAAAACGAAGGAAACGATATATCCGCCGTTGTAAACGAGCTGTCAAATTTTGTATTGGAAAGTTTTCTCTCGGAAGATATAAGCTTTCATCACGAATTCGATGCGGAAAGTGACGATGTAAAGATGAAAAGAAGTAAAGTAGCCATTTTTGTTGACACTTCACAAAGAATGTTTTTCATTTACGCAATCAGCTTTATGGCGCGTTCATGAAAACGTATGTCCTTGGTTCGGCTTTGAAAACTATGGTCACCGTATACATAATATACCTAGCAGTAAAATATTATTTTGAAGTGTATCAATTTTGAAGAACAAAACTAGGTAGATGCACTAACACAATAAAATATTCCCTTCGCGCGAACCAAATGAAGCTAATGTGACATCAGCACAATTTGGACGCTTGTGTGTTATTTGCCTTAGAGTCATATCCTTCCTTATAGCCCAAGAATTTTGTGCAAAAGTTCTTAATAATTCTGGTACTAAATTTTGCAGAGTTGCAGAGCTAGTTGAAAGGAGTCCCTGTCTCCTCACCACCTACCTGTGTTGAGGAATCCCAGCAATCAGGGTTGCCAACATAATTTTAGAGACAAACAAAAACGGTACATTACGCGTAAGATACATTGTATATAAATTTCTATAGTACAACCATGGAGCAGCGTCATCTAAAGAAAGTTAACTGTTAACTGCACATTTGGAGGTTCTTACATTTACTAAGTGTCTATTCTATTACCCTAACAATAGTCGTCTACGAAACAAATTAATAATATATAATGTATTTTATTGGCTCTAAAATCCATATTTCCTTGACAAGAGTCGTAAACAAAACAAAAATAATATATGTTGTCAGGGTTACAGAATAGACAACTATTAAATGCACGAACCTAAAAATATGTTTATCACACGTTTCTCAAGATGGCCAGGCGGTGATTATTCAGCATGAAAATACTATAGAAATGTATATACAATGTAAGATATTTGAAATGATACATAATAAAAACATAAATACTCCACTTAATAAAATCTAATTCGACTATTTTTAGTCTTTTTATTATTTTTATTTGTTCATTCTCATAATAAAAACTTTCAATGCTCAGCATATGTACATTTTGGACCGAAATTAAAATTATAAATTATAGCTGTTAAGTTAGAAAAAAGTTGGATCAAAATTAAAAATGAGAAGTTACAAAAAAATAAAAAATTAAAAGAATTCCTTAAAATTAAGAGTTTAATTTTAAGTGAACCTGATAGGTCTTTATCAGTGCGTCTTTAGACAAGAAAAGTCATCCATCTTTGTCAGAATTATTTCGTAATTTTTCTTTATTTTGTCTTATTTTCCTTGAAATAATTAATAGAAGATTTCGTTGTGAACAAGATTTCCTGAAAAAAATATTTATAAACAACATAGATTGTTTTAATTAAATAAACTTTGTTAATTAAGTACAAACAATTCTTAAAAATTTGGTGTACCTATCAAACTTTAAAATATTGAAAAACTACAAAAAAATAAAAAAAAAGTACACTACCTGGAAGGTACCGTATTTTTTTACAAAGTCCTATATGTAAAACGAATAAGTAAAGCAGGTATATGTACCTATCAAATATATTTTAATTATTTAAATGTTTGCATGGAGCGATGTTTTTTGTTACCTGGACTAACAAAAACGACCTCAAACGTGTACTTCAATTTATGCTGTTGCTAAAGAAAAATAAAACAAAACTATTTAAAACCACACATTTCACAACATATTTTACGGACTCTTTGCTACTCGATCATCGTTAGGTCTGCGTTTGTATGTATGAATATTATGTGGACCACCATTAAATGTAAATATAAATTCAAACAAATAATAAAATTACGTCAGAATCCACAATTTGTTAAATTTCAAAATCAAAGTAACTTCTTCACTTCACTGAAAATACTACCACTTCATTGTTCTGTGGTCACATTTGTTTCGAAACTCAAACACAATGGGGCATATTCACAGACACTGTCTAAGTTTATTTTAAGAAAAACTCGAGTTTATCCTATCTAGATTACATTGCTTAAACCAAGGCTTAGCAAAACTTTAGTTTAAAAACAACTATGAATATGCCCCAATATTCATAATTTAGAATTTGTATGGTGTTCGTGATGATGATGCTGATGGCATGATTCATAAGTTAGCCCGCAGTTATTTGACAATCCCACATCCGTCCATTTATCTTATAAATCATAGTATGTCTTCATTGTGCTTATTTCCAAAAATTAGATTGCGATTTTTCCGTGACGCACGTTGAATGTAGCTACTTTTAATCCAAATATACCAGATTTATGCATATATAGACATTTCATCCAACGTCCAAAGGTCCATCCCCTGAAATATAATATGTAAAGCAAATAAAATGTTTTCTGGAATTTTTGTAGCAAATATTTCTAGATAACCAAGCTAAACGTTTTCCCTATTTTATCTCCTTTTTTTTATTATTATTCTAGCCAGAGGGCGGCTGGTCGGAGTGTCGGACGTTTCCTTGATGTTCCACTTCCACGTTCTCAGATGTAATGGCGGAAACTATCTCATCTCTTGCTTGAGGCCAGCTCTCGACTCTCGAGTCAGACAAGGAGCCAACCCACATGATTGTGTATTCCGACAAGTTATACAAGTCGTGACGACAACTGTCTTTGGTTTTATTTTTGTTTAGTATAGTCAGATAGGGACCAGATTTTGAATGCTTCAGGGGTTGGAAAATGGTATAATAGTGTTGGAACAGTTGTTATTGCTCAATGCTCATCCCTATCCCTATTATCATTCAGAAGTACCATCAGCATAGTGCGGTTGTCGTCGTCGCGTCATATTCCATTCATTACCACACCACACGATTCTTTAAATGTCGTACATCACTGTCTTTCTTTTTCTCCCATTATAGCTAGAGAGAAGCAGCGTCATGTCCACATATTTTCTTTAATTGAATTTAATTGGAGCTGATTGCTTAATGGGACCATAAACATAAAAAAAAAACTGGAATATTTTTTGCTTTGCCTGCTTCTGGAAGATGGAAATCCGTGCGGGTTTAGAGATGTGCAGTGTACGTCGCAGTCGACGAAACTGATGGTTGACAGCATCGTGGTCGGTTGTTGCCGTCAGCAACTGGCAAAAATGTCGCCATTGGTACAATATAACGTATAAAATAGTTTTAAGTTGCCTCTTCATACCATATAAGATATATGTAGAAGTAGATACTAAAGAGGGCTTGAGATTACGTTCAAGAAAAGCTTAAAAATATAATGCACGAATTTTTTATATGGAGGGGGTTAAACATTGCCGATTAGAGAAAAAAAGAGTCACAAACGATACAAGTTCCTTCATAATCTTAACACTATAACATAGTCGGTTTTTCTTAAAACAATTGAATTTTTACTTTAGTTGTTATGGTGATAAAAAACGCCTGTTATCGATTACTTGGATTATGATACTTTAGCTTTGCATCCATACATGGAACAAGCTTTCAATATAATTTAGAGTTTAATTTACTTTTGAATCGGCTTACCTTCAAATTGTTCCAAGGATCCGTCATACCCTGATGCCTCTTTCAAGAAATTATCTAGGAAACTGAAAAGCTTTTTGCTTAAAACCATCCCAATAAACTGTTCTAGTTTGCTTAGGTAAATCTAAAGCATTTTTGGAGCAAGTTTATCGATTATCCCCGATATTCAAGAACAAAAAAATGATAAATTTTCTTTCTACAGAACTATTAAATGCAGGTTGTATTTACTGAGCAACTAATATTTCTCAAAAATCTCTTATTTTGTCCGTTTGAGAAAAGATATGATTTAAGTAGTGCCCCGTGAAGAGATAAAGGGTCATATAGTATCCTCCTCTCTCTCAGCTCTCCAGCTCAGGGCTGTCGAAGTACTGCAATTGTAGTAATTGTACTGCTTTTTGAGTCTCCGTACTGCCGCACTGCTAACACAACGAAAGTATTGCTTTTTTGTAAAAAAGAATGATATACAAAATCTAAAAGATTAAATATTGGTTCCGCCAGGTTTCGAAATTATTAGATATCAAAAAACGATACCAAAGTAGTACCGTTCAAGATATTTTTTAAGAGGATAGCTTACCAGTGTGTCCCTAACCTTGGAGAGAACGAACTTTAGTTTAATTGGTTAAGGGTAGACATATGTTCGCAACAATAATTCAGGGCTGAAGGATTTGTGAATATCGGGTTCTTTGAATACTCGTCGCAAGTTGCAAGTTGTAAGGGAATCAGCTTTAAACGGAGGAGTTTGGCTAGAGACAAGTATTGCAACCCAAAACGAAGTTGAATTTTTATTTTTATTTTACAATGTGGTCAACAATTTGTACTTTACGATTTGTCTTTTTGACTTTACAGTACAGTCATGTCTTTAGATTTTGTTTACTTATTCTCGATTTTATCAGTGAGGTTGACCTTGCAATATTGTAAACTTAGTTCTCTCAACTTGTGAGCCTGACTAAAACAAATCAAACCTAGTTGATTTGCGTCTGATGATTTTTTCTTCTATTTTTATGATTTTTATCATGCGTACATTCGGAAAAAAAAATTGCCATTTAGTTAAAGAGTAACTTACGAAGCAATATATTTCCTTATCGATGAATCATAGTTTTTGCCAGCGATAGAAAGATTTGATATTAAGGACAGAATAATAAATAAACCCAAGGTTTATTTCTAAAGTTGTAGCCCAGGAAATATATACAAAAAAAGTCGAAAAAAAAATCCGACAAAGCTTTGCTTTGTTTTGATGTCTTAAGCAAATCCTAAAAAGTTCCCATGATTTGTTAAGGAAGGGAAGGGAAGGGGTCGAAATTCAGTTTTTGCAAATTTCTTGGAAATTGTGAACTTTTTGGGAAAACTGTTACGCTAAGAGTTGTTATTTATATAATTTTCTACATAAAGTGTCTTGAACTGATTTATCATACCAGCAATCAGTTTCGAGAAAAACGAACCCTCCCGAATCGCTCACATTTAAAACTACAACTGTAACAAAAAAGATATTTTTACTGGCGTACTGCTATGTACTGCTTTTTTTCTCGTGAGGTACTGCTCACTTGAGAAATGAAACGACAGCCCTGCTCCAGCTGTATGGCAATGAGTATTGTGTGGAATTCCCTTACTTGCTGCATGCTCTCTTGGCCAGTGACGCGTGCTTCTTGCAATGATTCATTTTCATTTGATTTCATTTTATTTGTATATACCCTAACATTTTAAGACAAATCTTGTAAAAAAGTGATAGATTAGAATTAAGCTAGCTGTTTACATTGGACGTACTCACCCGACCGACGCATGTTTTGTCCCATTCCCACTTCATTGTTAGAAAGAGACGTGATTTTGCTACCGGATTTTTAGATTTTTTGAAATTCTCATGGATGCATTTTGACTTTCGCTATTCTGACATTTGTAATTTTTTATTTTTTCGCTTTTTGCACCAACATCTTGAAAGTTTTTGCAAAATTTGGTCACTTTTGATTGGAAATTGCAATTAAGCTTGAGCCTATGAAAAATGTTGTAATCATCTAGGCTCATTTCACATATATTGTTTTTTTGTTTCGTGTGGTTTCATGCATTCATTGTGTTCACACTACTTTGTGTCAGAACACGGCGGACTGGACCTACGTCAAAATGCATCGGATGAGAACGTCCAATATGAACATCGTCAAAAGACGGTAATTTAAAGTGTCCCTGCAATGACAGTCTGACGTTCTAATGACGTGGTTATTTGTCCTAAAGTTGTCACATCCAAAATGCAATGGCTTTTTCGTTTTCCTTTTCAATCGTAAATTTTCGGATGGAAAAAGAAAACGAAAAAGCCATTGCATTTTTGGATGTGTATCGAAAACAAACAAACACTAACCGATAACTACCATACGCTTCTTCCCATCACCATCCGGCAAATTTGAGATCTGTTATCTCTACACTTGTTCAGCGAGCTCACAGGATATGTGACAGCGACCATCTTGATCCTGATTTTATTGTTAGACAATGTTCTTAAAGCGAATGGCTATTTCAAAAAACAAAGATCATGGAGGCCAACTTTGTCAAGAGAAAAGGAAGGTAGCCAATTAGACAAAAAATCTTTTCTGCCATATGTAAGAGGTGTAACGGATAGGATAAGAAAAGTCTTAAAACATTTTGGTATAAAATCTATATTTTTACCGCCCAAATAAAGTGATTAATTACATCCAATCACCAAAAGACAAATTTCGTTTACAGACACCTGGAGTATATAAGTGCTGTAAGCAAAAAGCAAAGAGAAAAGCCCGCCATATGTGAGCATATATACTAGACCATCCTGATGAACACCATTGGATTCATTTTGATTAACCCAAGGTTTTAAGCAACGAGTCGCATTACATCCCCCGTCTGGTACGCGAAGCTATTGAAATAAAACGACACCCAAAATTTCAATACAGACGACAGTTTCAAGCTGTCTCGAACTTGGGACCCCCTCTTATATACTTCACGGTCGATCCAATTGCCGCTCATACCAACAGGGATACAGTGAGCACGGTTTGTTCTCAACTTGCGATACCTTGGCTTTGGAAAATTAAAGTCGCATTAAAAAAATAAGTAGGAAGGGCATGGTAAAAAAATTTAACCACATCAATTCCGACTGCAGTCTATTTTAACAAAAGAACACTTTCTAAAACGTCAAATTAACTTATTCCTGAAAAACAAAAAAGAGAAAATGAAAAAGTTGCTGCTACTGCCTCGTTTCCGTCCGTAGAGGTGTCTTGTGATTAAGTTCACCACGATCAATATTGAATTGAGATTTTAGACGTTCTTTGGAGAGTCATAGTTCACGCAAATAATTCCAGAGCTTTTTACCATCTGACTTTGCATTTAAGCATTGTATATACATTTCTATACACATTTTTAGGTTCGTGCATTTAATAGTTGTCTATTCTGTAACCCTGACAACAGTCGTAAACATATATTATTTTTGTTTTGTTTACGACTCTTGTCAAGGAAATATGGATTTTAGAGCCAATAAAATACATTATATATTATTAATTTGTTTCGTAGACGACTATTGTTAGGGTAACAGAATAGACACTTAGTAAATGTAAGAACCTCCAAATGTGTAGTTAACAACTTTCTTTAGATGGCGCTGCTCCATGGTTGTACTATAGAAATTTATATACAATGATTTAAGTGACTTGAGTAGTAATTGATTTTACAAAGAAATAAAGTTAATAATGATACAAATTCTATATATTAATATGAATTTTTTTTTATACATATATGTATATTAAAAATATTGAACCAAGTAGAAGACTCAGTTTATTTTAAGTGGGCTTTTCTGAATTATTACTAAAAATTAAAGCATTTAAAGCGGCCTATAGTCCAAGGAAACAATGCGTTTTGCCCAGTGGTAGCTTGTGGGCTCGTCAAATGACGTTCAGCAAAACAAAAACACCACCTCCAGTTGAAAATGATTGCAACCTTGGTCTTTTAAGTAATGTGAGCTGAGCTTGCATGCATTTATCATCCATCCACCTTGGTTTGGTATCATAGTTTATGCTACCGTTTTGGCACAAAACTCTTGTTAACATTTTTTAAGTCCCGAATAAAGAAGGGATTATTTTTTTTTGTGTTCAGTTTCAAAATCAAAAGTTGGAAAAATAAGATCATGGCGGTGAAAAGCAGGAGCATTAAGTTGATCATAAGATAAAATCCGACCACTATTCACAAGAAAAATATCTAAAAGGGTGTTTGAGGATCGTGCAAGTCAAATTAACTCATTTGCACACTTAAATGTTCGTCGACGAAAATATTGTTATTCAAATCGCAGCAGATTATTAAATTAGGTGATCTGACAGTTAACTCTTTAATAATACTAATAAAAAGGTCCTAGATGAACATACCTGTTAGGTCTGTAGATAACTCCCAAAAGTAAATTGCTTTCAATTGATACCATATACCAATTACTTCTACCAACCCTGCCACAGCAACACGCATCTATCGGATCGATGAAGTCTGTAACCATTTATGGTTTATAAGAAACATCTTCAATGTAGGGAGATAACCAGGTTTCTGACACGCAGATTGCATCTATCTCGGATCCAGGGTTGCAAGTTTATGAATTAAAAAACACTTAGCCTTAAGCTAACTATTGACTTTTGATTTGAAAAAAAAAATATATTCATAAGCTATAGTTGGTGAATTATGAATTGAAAAAATGTAATTCATAAGCTAGTGAAAATCCCGACACAAAAAACTCGAAAACAAACCTCCAAAATACAAAATCCCGACACCAAAATCCCGAATTAACTTTTTTCTATTATTGTATTTGGTGATTTTGTTTTCGGGATTTCGGTGTCGGGATTTTCTCTAGCTTATGAATAAATTTTTTTTCAATTCGCAATGCACCAACTAGCTAATGAATTGGTTTTTTAACATAATTCACCAACTAGCTTGTACATTAAAAGCCTAGCTTAAGCTCAAAACGACTTAAGCTTTTGCAACCCTGCTCGGTTCTTCCAAGTATATATTGAAATTCGTTGATTTTTAGAATCAAAATTTATGCGTTGATATGAACAACCTTAAACCCCTTCTGGATATTTTTGGCCGAGTTCTTTGTAAGAGTTTCGTACGGGATTTATCATAATTCGGCCACATCTTCCTTGAACTCAGAAGCTTCGAGAGCAATATGCTGGCCTTTAATGTTAATGATAAGGATAACCTTTGGTGAATCAATATCCTGAAGATTCCCCATTCTTTGAGTGGAGATTTTACACTTGTGTTCAAATTGATATGCCACAGTTCCTTAATATCCTGTCTTGCATTGATATACACATATTTCTTCCAGCGTTCGTATTCACTGCCTTACTAATACACACTTCTTTTTTCTTTAATCCACTTCTGGTATCGGACGGGAAGAAGCCATAAAAAACTAAAATTGTTTCCAAAAAGTTTTTCCAAAATTTATATAAACAAAGAAATCGTGACTGGGAAGAAAAGTTGTTACATTTAAAATATTAACCACTAAGCATCAGATGTTCGTCAGAGCACAATGAAACAATAATATACTTAAATCAACAATTCCCAAGAGTGGCCCCCCATTACTTTTTTGGGGGAAACATAACCGAAATAGTTTGTCGCAACTTAACAATTACATCCATTAAAAAATTAAGTAACTTCCTTCTGTAAATGCTGCAGCTTGCAGCGAAATCCCATCCTGGCATCGAGGCGGAGAGGAATCAAAATTATTGCACTCAGCATTTCACAAGCACATCCATTTTGCCTCCCCTTATATACACATAATACCCTTTGAAACATTTATCCAATGCCAAGTTCACTTTGTCCCATTGGGAGCTGGCTGGTAAAGTTTACGAGCACTTTAACCATAAAACCCAAACACTGCACCAAAAACACTGGAGCTAGACTCCGCTACCATTTCCAGTTTAGATTCTTGAATGCTCTGACTTTGGCTGCAACTTATAGCCTCCACTGGTATACCACACAAATTGCCAACCAAATCTGACCACATTTTGGGCTTCTAGTTTTTACCTCCCTTATGTCCCGTCCCTATACTGTGTTTCACAGAAACCGACATCCTGCAGGTCATGTCCGGCTCTTGCCATAGTAGTCAATTGGTGGTTTAACAGGATTTCACATTTCACTGTCCTGTGGCTAAGAAATAGGAATATCGTACAAAAAAGGACAGATATGGAGAAAGGGACGTTGACATTGATGTCTTGTATTTTCAGGGTGTTGATATACAATTTTTTTGTTTATTTTTTAGTCCAGCCATTTAAAAGCACAATGCTTTGGGGATTTAAATTCTAAAATTGCAATATTTTGGTTTCATTGGAGAAATAAATATCCCAAGGCTTATAGGGATACTTTTCTGGGAATTGTGGTCGATTTGTTTTTAAATGGATGCATGGCATACTTCTACTTCCTGCAATCATCACTATATGTGAAATAAAGCCTATTTAAAATCAAATCAGGCAAAGTTGAAATGGATTTTCCCTTAAGAGCATGAGAAATACCCTTGCCACACAATAACAGACGATTAAGATGTATGGCGATGGCTTAGAATTTACAATAAAATTTAAGCCAAAGTCTAAACTGAGATAAACAGAAAGGGATTTCCTTTTTTTAGATGACCTTTGTAGGGATTGGCATCTTTAGATAAAACCTCTTGAATTTTTTGAAAAAAGGCAAAAATGATATGTAATAATTTTTGGGATTCATATTTAAAGTGTGAATCATTTGTTGTTTTTATTATTTTTAAAATTTATTAGGTGACGTAACTTAAAGTTCATCAACAATATTTTTTAAAATTCGTGAATCATGGGAGTACAAAATCATGTGATACAATTCTAAAATCTTTTTCTTTTTAGTTAGTCAGCACTGGAAAGAACCAATTAAACGCTATATGCACTTTTGTTTCCACTTTTTTATTTTATTTCAAAGTTGATATTCTTAACTATATGCAAAGGATAATTTTTTTAAATAATTTAATGGATGTGTCTGCAAAGTATGGCTATTTTTATACGCCAAGTTGGTCAACTTGAACCCCACCTTCCACTACAAACAAATAAAAACCGGATAAATAATCATTATTTAGCTTGAATATTACCAAATTAAATTCCAAATTATATAATTTTATTTAAAAAATCTGCTTTAACCAATTTTTATTTGTTTTTAAGCGAAAAGTTCAAAATCATCAAAACTTTTTTGCAAATTTCGTAGGTTGAAAACTTTTTACTTCTTCCGCAAAACGCGGCCCTAAAGGAAAACACATTGAACACAACCATTAATAATCATTGTATAAGGAGTCCATGTATTAAGCTGTCATAGGTGCCACCAACCTTTAAGCAAAAAATGTATTGACATTGTATTTCGCATTGACGTACTAGATATGGACCGCCACTCGGTTGAAATTTTCATACAAACAACCAAGAAAAGTTGTTTTAGCTAAAAACAGTCTAAAACGCTATCATCTTTTAGTGTTAAATACGTGTACTAATCTCGCCATTAGAATTTAAATAAAAACGATAATATATTCATCTGTAAGTAATTCATGGCATAAGGAGTGGATGTGTTTTGTAAAATAAAAGTAGTTTGATAATAATTTCCACCAAAATATTTCAAAAGTAAATAATTAATTAAAGAAATCATATCACTGCTACGCAGATTCCCTGCTAGTAGTGGATGGCGCCCCTAGTTATGTTGGAACACGCGTGAAGTTGGCTACTGGCAGTCCATACCTAATACGTCAATGATTTAGATTTTAGATTAGATTAGATTTGATTTTAATTTGTCTAAAAAATATTATTATACATTATACATAATACAATCAATATTGCATGGCATTGCCGTCTGCCTGATTGACAACTAAATATGTCTTAATATAATTAAAGTTAGTTTATAACTAAAAGGCTTCATTTAAAATTTGGCTTCTATACCTGAGTGCTGTTTTACAATACCTAAACAACTTGTATACATCCATTTCGTGAAGGAGCTCCAATATTGCTTCATCTGTTAAATAGTCACTGCCCAACGTGTATCTTCTTGTTTCTCTTAGAACCGCACACCTTCCAACAAAGTGAAACACATCCTCCCGCTCCCCCATATTGCAAAGGCTACATAGTAACGGTAGGTCTTGGCGGTGTGGAATATAATTTAAGTTAAGAAGCTCTCCTCTCAGCCGGAACATATTCGAAATTTGCTCGATTGTACAATCGTCTCGAAAATAGTTTTTTTGGTTGAGGTTGTAGTCAAGCCTGCTATAAATCGTTCTGTGCAATGAACCTGCTGCTTGCTCTATGTACGATTGTCTCGACGCTTCATCCAACCGAGCGATAAAACTATATAGAGTAGGTTTCCATGATACTGGGTCACTGAGATTTAACTCAAAGTCCATTTGTTCGGCTAATTCAATCCAATCCTTGAACCATCCAGTTTGGGTTTGTATGGCTTGGAGGGCTACTTTTTTTGGAAGACGATCATGTGGCATATTTAAAACTTTAAGGATGTAATCGACTTGTAGCTTTAACGTTTTGATAAACAAAGGGGATAGACCTGTTTCCAACATTATCATATAGTTTGGAGCACATGGGGGAAGCCGAAAAATCCGTTTTATATAAAACCTCAGGAGTTTTTCCACTTGTTCATATTTCCTTCCTCCCCACACCTGAGCCGCATAAAACATAACCGATTCTGACACTGCTTCAAAGACTTTAAACTTACTGCTGTGAGCAATATCTTTATTGTTGAAACATTGCTTCCATGCTACATTTATAGCGGTTTTTGCTTTCAAGAGCTTTTCGGTTAAATGCCTTTCCATATTAAGGTTCTTAGTAAAGTAAACCCCGAGATATTTGTATTCTTGAACAACTTCTATCATTTCGTTATTTAAATGCCAGTTGTAATTCAACCCAGTTCTGCCTCCACCTTTCTTAAAAACCATCACTTTGGATTTATTTAAATTTATCACTAAATTCCATGTCTCACAATAATCAGAGAGTCTGTTTATCATCAACTGAAGAGACTGAGGTGTGTAGGCAAGCAGCACAATGTCGTCAGCAAAAAGAAGAGCTTTGATAGTAGCGCCTGCGTAATCAATTCCTCCAGGTAAAGTTTCAATTATATCTTCAATGAAGAGTGCAAACAAACTTGGGCTGAGTGCACATCCCTGTCTAACTCCTGTATTTGTTTGGAACCAGTCGGATACGCTTTTGCCATTCCATACCGCTGCTTTGGTGTCCTGGTACAAATTCCGCAACACTCGTCCGAACTTGAGCGACATTCCTTTTTGGTAAAGCTTGAAGAATAGTGCATTTCGATCCACGGTATCAAAAGCAGACTTGAAATCAACAAAAAACGTAAACAATTTTTTATTCTTCGATAAAAACGAATCAGCGATCGAGCGAAGCACGAAAATGTGGTCAACCGTCGAGTATCCCGTTCGGAATCCTGCTTGAAACTCACTTAAAAGGTTATTTGAATCTATCCATAAATTTAAACGCTTCAGCAGTATTGCAGTAAAAATTTTGTAAGATGAGTTCAAGAAAGATATTCCTCTATAATTTGACGGATCTTCGACGCTTCCCTTTTTGTGAATTGGAAATATTAGGGCATCTCTAAACTGATAAGGAATATCCCCCTGTTCAAGAATTTGGTTAAATATTTCTGTCAGGTTCACTATTAATTCTTCCGTTCCATATCTATAGAACTCCGCTGGTATTCTATCAGACCCTGCAGCCTTTCCATCCTTTTGGTTATTTATCGCAGCACATACTTCTTCACAAGATATTGGTACGTCCAGAATATTATTTTGAAAGCCAGGTTGAGCGTAGTGAACCGTAAATACATTTGCAGATTCTGGATTAAGCAATTGTTTGAAGTGGGTTTGCAGTCTATTTGAATCAAGTCCACTGCTGATCACATATTTCGTCCCGTTGAGCTTGCGAGCAAGGTTCCAGAAAACGGACGAATTGTTACACATTGCGAGTTGTTTTGCTTGGGCTTCAAAATAATCTTTTTTCTTATTTTGACAAAGTGTTTTATATCTCTGATTATTTTCCAAATACAGGTTTTTTGAAAAATTCGTATTCAACCGTCTGAACTCATTAAGCCACGCGTAAGATAGACTTCTCGCCCGCATGCATTCCTTATCAAACCATGGTTCCTTAAATGCTGATTTTCGAAAATTGTTCGGCTTATGAGAAGCACCCCTTATACAATTTTCTATTCCGTTCAGACTTTTGTCGTTTAATTCAGTCATGAGAAGTGTATCCAGGAGTCTTCTGTAGTGAGGTGCAGTTTCTTTGATCCAGTGCAGCTTAGGCAAAAGTTGTAGGTCTAGTTGTGTTTCATTTTCTTTTTGTCGGTTCGTAAATGAAACAATAATCGGCATGTGATCTGAGAACGGTTTCTTCTCAACTTCAAAGTTTTTAACAAGTGAACTCCAATCACCACCTTCTAAACTGTAATCGATGACAGAACTTCCTTGTTTCCCGACAAATGTAAATTCTCCAAGATGATCTCTTTCGCTTGTGCCATTCATAATACGAAGTCCAAATGAGTTGCATAGTTCAAGCAATTTAGTTCCTCTTGCATTCTTGATTTTATCTTTCGACTGTCTATCTCGCCCGATTCTTTCATTCTCACCACCACATTCACTACCTACTCTTGCATTTAGGTCACCAACAACCATAACATTTCCTAAATCTCCACAAGTCAAGCATTCCTTAATTTTTTCAAAATCAGTTTCCCAGTGATTACAGTTTATATAAGTTGGTAGTATCCGAAACTTCTTGTCACACATTTTTAAATCTAAACAAGTTGTTTCTCCAATCAGCTTAAAATCGCAAATGATTCCATCAAGACGTTTCTTGTATCCGAAAATATACCCTCCACTTGCTCTTCCTCTTGAATGTAATCTTGTTGCTGGTATTATTCGAAGTTCAAAGTTATTGAATTTGTTTTCGTATTTGACAAAGTTACTATCCATTAAAAACGTTTCATACAAGAAAATAATTTCAAAGTTATTAACAAAACTAAAAAAGTCATTAAATATGCACTTATTACTAAGTCCTGCTATGTTATAAGACAAAATTCTATAAATACTTAAATTTTTCTCACTATTAATATTAATCATTGAAATCATTTTGTTTTTACAATTAATTGATGGGCAGACGGCATTAAAACTAAACACGATGTTTGGACATGGAAGATGTCGCGTGTAAATCATGACTGCTTTCAATTCTTCTTTGACCTGGAACGCCTTCATTATAAACGTCATTTATCAACTGGTCTAATAATGACATTCCGCACACGCCGCCGTCACATTTCAGTTTGTTTTCTTGGTCATAGTAAAATGATTTATTTTGCACCAACAATGTTTGCCCGCGTATCTTGGTTTTAAGAAGTTTATTTTTCCTGAATATATCGGCTTTTAACTCCACTAAACGTCTTCTTCGTGCTCTTGCTGTTGGTGGTAAATCCCTATGTATGGAGATACCTGTGTTTTTTAGTTTAATCGTTGAGCTAAGTAAACGATTAACATCCTCCGCTAAGTAAACGATTAACATCCTCCGTCAATGATATTTCGCGCCAAAAATTTCCAGGGATCCCAAGATTTTATCTTCACTTTTATGTTCACTTTAATTACTGACCAATTTATCGCCACTTTTCGTATCCCATACAAAATTTTGTTTAAGTGACTAAACACTTACCAATAAAACACGCCTATAGTACATCAGGGAACCGGGAAGAAGAAGAACTGTCATTTTCTGAACCAGTAAACACTTATTTTATCAAACGACGTTAGATTGACCAGAAATTGTCGAAATTTGTTATACAGTGAGTAAAGGTCAACTTAAAATATATAAACAAGAAGACAACCGAATGAAAAACGTAAGAAGACGATTCTGGTACAACAGAAACATATCTTAATGATGATTCATCCGAAAGTTATTCAATAAATTCTTTTCTAAAACAAAAAAAATTTTTCATTGGAAGAGGAGAAGTTTATTTTTCTCAAAAGACCAATGGCTTACTGAAGTAGATTTTATTGCAAGTTTGTTTAGCAAGGAGCTCACGTTTATATTACGATCTCGTATTATATACACATTGAATTCCAGAGAAGTGAATTATTGCGACTAAGACGTGAGCAATAACTTCATGTTGGTCAATTTTTTTTGAAAACTTTTTCTTTATAAAGAAAAAGTTTTGTTATAAAAAAATATATACATATATAAGTATTCCAAGTTGAGACATATGAACCACATGGCTTCATCACGCCAATCTGTCAGGTATTGACAGTAAAACTTAAAAAGGGTAAAGTTTTTCAAGAAATTTTGAGGGTTTTTGATTTGTTTGACATTTATGATTAATTTATTAGGTTCGTGGCGAACCCTTTACTTTGTGGTCAAAATGTGTTAACCTACAGGAAAACCTCATTCATAAATCTTTTATTCCCTTGTGACAGACAAATTAATTGGAATGTTTTCTGTTGCCGAAATATTCTGTTTGTGATGATTGTTTGGAAAACGTGCTTGTAGATAAGCGTATTGTATTTGAATAACATTTGATGAATAATTCTATATTTTCTTAAGTCACGATTTCATGAAACTATGTATATGCGTTTAGTAGAAGTATTTAATTTTTTAATTTTTGTACCAAGGTAAAGAAATGGCATGTCAACGCCAATCCTAATGGATTGCAGTTTGAGGTGAATCTGTGACTCAACTCTAAATCCAAAAAAATCGACTTCCACCGCATCCAATTGATATAGTTTAAGCTGCTTCTCGGGCTAGCTGCTTCCAGTTTAACACTATACATGTTTTTTGAGACCTTTTTCTGCTTGGCCACGAAACGTATATAAGTATGGTCTTCTTCATATTCTTCCTGCAACATGCAAACTCCCCTCGGGGTTGGTTACGAAATCTTGCAATCCTACCCTCTTTTCATAATCTCGCATTTACAAAATTCTTTTTGTTAGAATCTCGCATCTACAAAATCCCGCAAAATAAAATCTCGAAAACTAAAATCTCGCTCTCAAAAAAGTAGTGTCAGTTTACGACGTAATAACAGTGAGATTGGTGGGAGGTTGGAGGGCATATGCTGCCCCTTTGCAATCCCCCTGCTTGGCCTCACTATAGGATTTAGGGTGGGTGCGAGTATATCCAGTTTCTTTTCCGTATTTACGTATTTAGTAGGATTTTGGCTTGCGAGATTTTGGTTAAAAATTGCGTGTGCGGAATTTAAATGCGAGATTTAAAAAAACAGGATATTGTAATTGCGGTTTTATGAAAAGCGAGATTTTGAACTTTCACGATTTCGTTTTTCGATATTTAAAAAAAAAAGTGAGATTTCGTTATTCGAGATTTTAAATTCCGAGATATCGTAACGCTCCCGTTCCTATGAAGCCATTGAATTTTAATATGCCTCTTTTTGACTAGATCCATTTCTGTGTAGGGAAATAACTCCACGGGCAATTTTGCATGGGTCGATAGTTGTTACTATCGTCTTAATTAGCTTTTTTGTGTATAATATGAGTATGAGTATTTTCTGATTCCGTCCATTGGTCTGGGACTGGGACTATACTTCTGTAACCCAAAACCTGATTGAAAATATTTTTCAAGCCAGTGAAAGTTTTTGGAACTTGAGAAATTTTGCTAATATCGTTCTTTAAGCTAAGTATTGCTTTCTCTATTTCGCTTTTAAGAAAGGTTGGAAAAGCTTGTTGTAGAATAAGTAATTGATCTTTGGTTGTTGTTGTTTGCTTAGCTTTAGAGTATAGTTGAATACAGAAGTTAGTAGCTGGGAATTTATTGCACTTTTAAGTGAGAAAGTAGTTCACTTTCTTGTTTCTCACTGACTGTGAGAAATAATTAATTTAACTTTCAGTGAATAGTACCTGGCAGGACCAATTGTACCCCCAACAGTAGGGAAAGGTAAGGAGGGGGGCATGCTGCCCCCCTGCAACCCCCTGCCTGGCTCACTACAGGATTTGGGAATGCAAATTTTGGGAATGCAAAGTTTCTAACTTATTTGGGTAGGTATACTATACCGGGAAGTAAAGAAGGACCATTGTTTTTTTTGCATTTATAACATCATTTTTCTGCTTTGAGGTGAGAAAGAAAACCACACTTTTTAAAGTGGAATAAAATCTCACTACGAGTGGGAATCAACTACATAATGAAAAGTGGAGCAGACTCCCACTAAAATTGAAATAAATTTACATGTGGAGCACTTGCCTGTGGAGTTATTTCCCTGCACCATCCATGTCACCCATAATGTTTACATGTCAAACCGTAAAGCTCTTCACTATCCCATATCCATTCCACACAATATTACAAGCTTCATACACTCATTCATTAAATTTCTTTTTACAAAATTTTAATTAATTATAACACTTTTTTTTCTATATATCGTGAGCATAAGCCTCCCCTAGACTTTTCCACCTTCTTCTGTCAAACGCCTCTCGCCATAGTGAGCATGTTGCTTTAATGTCATACACACACACGACGTTTCTTTTCATATATAGCGGTACCTAGTCTGTTGCTGATTTTGTCCGGTGCAGGTAAATAACTTCACATAGGAAAAAACATCACCACTAGTGGGAAATAACTGCACTCTGTTGAGGTGAAGTTTTTTCCCACTTTGAGTGGGAAATAACTTAATATTTTGGTGGGAAGTTATTTCACTCTTTTGGGGGAAGTTAATATTTTCATACAAAATGCACACAATATTGCATACCCAAACTTGCACCCACCCAAACTCCCACTCAAAGTGTTTAATAACTTCACTTCAAAAAAGGGAAGTTATTTCCAAGTTGTGGTAAAGTTATTTCCCATGTGAAGTTATGTTCCCCGCCAAATTGTTAGCGAGATTAATTAATTTAAGCTTATTTTTATAAAATAAAAGTCGGTGCTAAGTACTTTACCTTATAAATTCTTTTATAATAACGTTATAATAAGGATCAACCGCTTTAATAAAATTCATGTATGAAATTGAGTACAATTTTAAGTGAAGGGAAACTTTACGCCTCGGTGTTTAATATTATGTACATCGATCAGCTAGCAATAATTTAGTTTCTTTATACATAATAAGATCAATCATCCAGTTTGCAGACTGGAAGTCTTTATAAATATTAATACATTTAAATTTTGATTTGGTTCTAGTATGAGTGGCTATGTTTTTGAAGTAACGTGTGCCAGTAAAAGCCGATATAAATATTATTACTTATTATTTATCTCTTTTTTTATTTCATTTAAATTTAATTTTATATTTAAATAGATAGACACTTTTACGTAAATTCACTAAGCACAAGAGAGATAGTTATATCATTCAAGCTTTGCAGACTCAAAGCTGCAAAGATTCACATTTGACATTTGACAGTTCGTGTTATCTTTTAATAGTTCGTGTTATTTTTAATACTTTAATTCAAAATTAATTTCAATAATATTATAAAACATAATTTGATTAAATTAATAATCATAAAAATAATCATTTATTCGCATTACATGTCCAACTCAATCCCATTTTAGTTTCCTAATTCTATGCCATTACATCTTTAATATTAGTTTGGCTTCGTAGTATTCTATGTGGTTTGTTCATTATGAGCGATACGTATAAATCGTTCCATTGCTCTTTGACATGATCGAAGCTTGGTTTCAATATTTTGTGTAATTTGCCATGTTTGGCACCCATAGCTCAAAACTGGAAGCACCGTTGTGTCGAACACATACTTTCTTCTTTTGTTTGAAATATTTAAGTAAGAAGATTCTGCGAATCGAAATATTTTGAAAGATACCTTCCGTTTATTTTATTTCAAGCCTTTATTCTCCCAATCCAGCTTTCTAAAGACTTCTTCGAAGGCTATGCCGAAAAAAGCGCTGGTGAGACACGATTTCCTTGTGTTATACCCCTCGATATTTTTAATTCTGGGCTCTGTAAGATTCGAATTTTTTTTTTTATTTATGCCTTGGTTAAATAGAGGATTTCTTTTTTTTTTTTTTTTTTTTTTTTTTTTTTTTTTTACACTATCAGATCTATTTTCAAATGGAGCTTAAAGCAAGCATCAACATATGAAAGAAAGATTTGCCAACACATATAATGTGTCCCACTGGCTCATCACTTAGTGCAGGTGTTAGTTGTTAGTAAGCACAATGGTACAAAAACAAAAACACATGCACATAAATACAACATAAATACATTATTACAATACAACACAGAAACAATTATGATCGTGGAGCACTGGTTCTAAAGAGAGTTTTTAAAATATTTTTATTTAAATTAAAGTCTATAAGGCTCTCATTCAAGTTATAAAACTTACTCATCCGTGTGAGAGGCTCATGCATGCCATAATTAGTTCTGTGGAGTTCAATATGTAAAAGTTCAGATCTTCGTAGGTGGTAAGACCCTCCGCGGTAGTTTAAGCCAATAGAAGCTAACAGGTTCAAACAAAGCTCTGATGCATTGTATCGAAAGGTAAGAGTGGTTTTCGTTCTCACAAACATACTTTTTGTAAGGATTTTATAAATTGACGATATAATGCTTGCATGGATCGATAGTTGTTACTATCGTCTTTATTAGGTTTTTGTGTATAATATGAGTATGATTTTTTTCTGATTCCGTCCATTGGTCTGGGACTGGGACTGGGACTACTTCTGTAACCCAAAACCTGATTGAAAATATTTTTCAAGCCAGTGAAAACTTGAGAAATTTTGCTACTATCGTTCTTTAAGCTAAGAATTGCTTTCTCTTTTTCGCTTTTAAAAAAGGTTGGGAATGCTTCTTCTCGATTTGCTTGTTTTAGAATAGGTAATTGATCTTTGGTTGTTGTTGTTTGTTTAGCTTTAGAGTATAGTTGAATATAGAATTTAGTAGCTAAGTTGGTTGATACTTTGCCTATTAGATTTTTTTCTTTCCATTTTCCGATATTGTAGTTAGGTATCCATTCCTTTATACCCTTGAACTGCGGTCTTAGGTTTTTTTTAATTGATTTTGTTTCTTCAATGGCTGCCATTAAGAGATTTTAATTGAACTTTTTGATATCCTCTTACTCTGTTTCCTTGATTTCTATAATGATAGCAACATTTTCTACTGCGGGATACGTGATAATTTAATAAGGCAACCAAACTTAAACACATTTTTGGGGGGCAATAGATGTTGGGCTCTATTAGGGGTTGCAAACAGTTCTGGATGTCATAATAGAAGCAATGCAGCCTTTTCCAAACTTCGTTAAGCTATGAAATTGAAAATTCACCATAACCATTTTTCCAACGAAATTCCTAATTAAATTGCATTATTCTTAACCACGTAGGTCGTACCTCAAAAATTCTCATAAACAACCTAAAAATTGCAACAGGCAAGCAGATGAGATAAATGGCAATCACCGGATAGACAAACTCTCTACGACTCTATCTAAAAATAAAATATAGACATCATTCATCCACCGTAACGATGGCTTAGCATAGTTCTCATTTTAGGATCAGGCTAGGACTACTATTATAACACAACCACTCTTTTTTATCAATTTTGGTTTTTTTTTTTCTTTCTCCCTGATATCCGTTAGCTATACAAACAGCCATAGATAGGACAGACAACCACCGACACCATCCCAAATCCCTGACGAGAGATATTTAATTAAATATCAATGACACACTGGGACTGGAAGATGAACCGCATGCATGCTGATTGGGACGTTAGTTGTTGTCTATCCATCCAGCTATCCTTGCTGCTCCACCATACTAACCATTATTTTCACTCCCACCAACATTTCATCCTATATATCTGGTTGAATTCCAGGTTGAATTGAATTCCTGGTGTACGAGGAGTATATGAGATTTATGTGGCACGAACATGTATCTCGCAGATAACCATCATCCAAATTGTCAATTAGAATTTTGTTGTCTCTGTCAGATGAGTGGTTTAGAGATTTTACAGTTTGGATACCGCAAAAATATTAATAATCACTTTGTAAGCCTAGGGTCTTTGAATATATGTATGTTATGTACCTACATAAATATGCAACCCTGAGGGCAACATACCTAGTTATATTGTTATGTTATATTTGTAACAAATATGTGTCACAATTCAGATAAATTTATGTATGGTAGTGTAGATACATGTAATTACACTTTACCACCCTCTGTGCCAAAGGACATTCATGGAAAAGGTTTTTTGTACAAAAATTTAGTGAAAATGCTGAGCTGAAGCTTTTGGCCAATAAATAGCGTAATTAAGTGCAGTTGATGAATATTGATGTAGTTAGAGGTAATATGTGAGCGAATCATGATAAAATTCAATTGAAAAATAGTTGTATATTGTAACGATATGTATAAATTGGATAATTGTATTTTTTGTACGTGTATGTTTATTTTATAGGTATGAGGAAAATTTAATTTTCCAATAGTATTTAATTGGAAGCATAACACAGCTTAACAGGTTAAATTTATAATAATTTCCAAACGTACGTATACCTGTCGCGTTTGTAAGGTAAATGTCCTGAAAATTGAAAATACCACAATGTCATCACGTCATTAATGAATAGCGAACACAGAATTTAGGATATATTTGCTTTGGTTTAGTTAACACAAATAGTCAATTAAACTTTTATTGCTCTAGTATTATAAAAATTGCGTTACCATGTTTAAGGTAAATGACACATTAAAAATCGCGTGAATTGTTTCAAATGGTGACGAATGGGCAGGGCATTAGATACTTCAAAATATGCCATAGTATTTATAAGAAAAACAACCAAGCCCTTATAAATTATTACAAACATTAACTTATCTATTTCTTTTTACAAAAAGACAATATTAAACATTGTTTTAGGTAAACTAGAATAGACATCAAAAATGCAAACGTCTTCATTCGTCCTTATTTTTTTCTGCGAAATCTAGAGGCTTTGATTCGAAGACTCGGCTTTATTTTTTTATTATTGGCCATTTGCTCCGCATCGAGAAACTGAACGAATAAATGTAAAGTCGAGTTATTTTAAATTTTCCTGACTACAGCTACATTCTCGCAGAGCTCATTGGTGTGGCGACCCACAAGTCAGGCATTATAAACACTTTACTTAAAATACTCAAAATATCTAACTGTTCAATATCACTTAGATTATAATTCATTTTTGTATTCGGCATTTCATTGAAATAATTGTTTTGTTATTTTCTAAATCTAAATATACATAATTATCCTGTAATCGTTCAATCAATAAACAACAATATTAATTATCTTTTATAATAAATTGGAATACGAGTCTTTCATTCCTATGTTGGTTTCTCAGTCGTATCTTCTCAATTCCATTCACGTTCGCTCCACGCACGAAGGATTGTTGAGAAATTTTTCTTTCCAAAAATCCTTTTATCTTATACATATATAAAAAATGGATGTTTGTTTGTTTGTAAATGTGTTTTAGACTTCGATACCGCCCATCCAATTGAACTCAAACTTTTAAAAAATCTTTGGTATTATTTCGAGAGTGTTCCTGTTTAGGTTTGGTCAAAGTCGATCATGTAGTTTGGCCACAAGGCGAAGAAAGACACGTCAAGGCAATTAAAAAGCTTCTAAATTGGTTTGTTTACTAATGTGGTTTTTCATTAGAAACTTCAGATATTGCTCTAAGATTTCAGATTTCAGATTTTTGTTGCCGAATGAAACGCAAAAAGATTTTTTTTGTTTTATTTTTGTGTGTATCATTTTATGTTTGCTCATTTACAAATTTGCGAGATTGAGAAAAACTGAGTTCGCACTAACTTGACAAGTTGACATTCTCACACATTGTTGTGTATGTGAAAGTACATGAACAAATCTCACTTCAAATCGAGATTTCGAGATTTTGATCTAGATGTAATGAAGATTTGATTTTTTTGATCAATGAAACGCAAAATCTAAAAAAAGATGGGAACAAATTTTTCTACATAAAAAAGACTAACTTCATTGGCTGAACCTGAACCGATTTTAATGATCTCTTATTTGTTGGATTTGTCTCCGCCATGAATAGCAGAATAACTAAATATTAAAATATCAGCAAATCAGTAAGATAACGCATTTTTATGCATTCCTGACCGATTCATCCGATTGTTATGAAACTTTTGTGAGCTGTGCGATACATTACTGTAATATGTTTTGATGTGTTATAAGGTTAGAAATTGCATTTTTTTTGCATGATATATATAAATCATTCGCAAACTATTCAGATTCAATTCAGTTTAAATAAATAAACTATCAGCCTTATTTATTAGAATTCTCTATTATCCATCTGCACGAGTGAATAGTTACACAGTGAATAAGCTATTATACGCCCACTTTTCTATGATGAAAAAATGCTTATTTATAAAAATTTCCCCAGGCCATTTTAGTTACAATGCGGTTGCAAGCAAAAAAAAAGTACCAGAACAGGAAAATTATTATCATTTACAGTTGCTTTCAAGTTAGTCATACACCAATAAAAATCACATATTTTACTTCTTTATATGTCTTAGATGGCGTTTTTTCGAAGGTTTGCTTAGTAGTATTATTTTATTCAATAAACTTATTTAAAAAAAACATCGTAATCTTTAAAAAAGCGTAAGATGTGTGACTTGTGTAATATTGGTGTTCCTTCAGTTTCGGCAACAACTGTAGAATTTAGATGTCATAAATCCATGAGAAACCAAACCATATTTGTTTTTTTTTTTTTCATCCCTATTTTCGGCACTATTCAACCCTCCAACACGTTATAGCTTATTATGCCACTATTACACTACCAAAAGTTTTATAAATAAGGATTTTGCTTACCGAGGCATAATAAGGACTATGCATCGCTATTATACGTATATATTATATAGCCTTATAAATAAGGCTGTGTATGTTTGACAAATTTAGGAGTGGTTTGGTTAAAATACGATTGTTGGAAGAACTTTTTTGAGTTGAGCGATGCATTACAGTAATAGGTTTTGAGAATGGTTTGATTGAAACCAGATGGTAATAAATTGTATTTTTCTGCATATGCAATACCTCGCCGAATCTGAATGTGTTGCAGTTTATTGGTCAGGTTAGGAATGCCAGCGTCAGATCGTGGAGTGAATGAGGCCTTTAACCAGAATGGGAAGGTGAACGTGACCAATGTGAATTAGACCAATCAGTTAGAACGAATGTACCCCTATTGAACCAACAACAGAAGAAAGTGAACGACACATTATTGTAGGCAATTGATTATGGAAACGGTGGATTATTTTTCCTGGATGCCCCTGGTTGAACTGGGAAGACATTCCTTATTGCAAGACTTATCTGTTTATAGGGTAAAATAGGGGTAGGAATCTAAAGTAAGTAAGTGGTACATATAATATGTGAAATTAAAAACACTTATTTAAGGTAAACGTAAACTACCAACTGTTATCATTATTTTTATTTTTAACAATTATTTTTTAATTTTTTTTTTCGAAACCCGAGTTGGTCGTATTCCCTTTGATGTTGTTTGAACTTCAAAGTCATTGGATTCATTTTCGATATAATTGGAAATACTAAAAATTCCCTCATCCGAAATAATATTTCTCGGAACAAATGCTGAAAAATAAGAACTAAAAGAAATTTAAATTTGAATCAGCTGTTTTATATATTGAAAGTGCTTCTGGTGTTTGCTCCAGTGGTGGCAGTTGAACTTTTACATTTTCATTGTTCAGATAATGTGCACTTTTTTTCTTGGAACTGATTCTGAAAATACAAAATTATTTTAAATATAGGTTGTATGTACATGTTTTCTTTACTGAAGAAAACGCCCAAAAGAGAGTTGAACAGCCACAAAATACAACACTGACAGCCTTTTTTCAACTCTGATAATTTTGCAAAAATATTGCTGTACCATGAAGTGCCAAAATTTTATATTTGGAACGCATCGCGAAAACAGTTCGAAGGAAGCGTGGTGCAGATATATCCGAGTTCAGTGATGTACACAGATCAGATGTACTTGGCCGCGTTGTCTCTAAGGTCCATCAAATACCGCCTTGTGTTCTTATTTGCGAATGCTGCTACATGTAGACAATGGGACTGGTAAAACATTTTTTCCAAATTTGGGATTGCGACGACGTTACTTGATGGTGTGCGAACCACACACTCATATCTGAAACTGCCATTCAATCTGATCCACCGCCAAAATGTCAAATCAGAAAAAATTCTGGAATTGGCACTGTTTTGAAAGAATGCAAAATAATAATTTGTAACGAATGTACCATGGCCCACAATAAATATATGGAAGCACTTGATCGAACTTTGCGTGACCTTAGAGACAACGAGCGTCTTTTAGATGGAGCTCTTATACTACTTGCTGTTGATTTTCGACAAACTTCGCCAGTCATTCCACTATCAACACTGGTTGATGACATGTGAAAAAAATTACGCTATCGATCAATCTGCGTGTGCAATTGCAGCAAGATGCTTTAGCTCAAGCATTTGCTAAGCAACTGTTGGATATTGGTAATGGCAAACTTACTGTAGATCCGATAACACAGCAGGTATTGTTTCTGCCAAACTTTTGCCAGTTGGAGCCATCAATTAACGATGTTGTGCAAAAGGTTTTCGTTGATGTCAATGTGATTGGCTTTGTGAACGTGCGATCCTTGCACCAAAAAAACGCAAAAAAACCGCAAGGATAATCATTAAGTGTTGCTGATCTTAATTTAGAAATGCATGCTTTGTTGTATGTCGGATGCTCCAGAGTTGGAACACCTAAAAATTTATACATTTATGCACAAAAAAAAATAAGAACATTGTATATCCACTGTCATTACGTTAGTAAAATAAAATATTTTTTTAAATAAATACCATTCAATAATAACACTCACATTCTCAGTATAGGCATGTCGTTAAGCATGAAAAAATATGAAATAATGATCGGATATAACTGAAAAAATTTGTTGCACACTACAACTATTCCTTTTCAACCGAAAAACAACTATAAATCAGACTTTTCTGAGTTTATTTGGTTTAAAAAAAAAATCATCCATGTTTTCATATTTTAGACCAACTTATTGGAGGGTATAAATATAATTAAAAAGTCGAAGTTATCGCTTTATGTTAAAAAAATTTATATCATCGTTTATATCATCGCGCTATCTGCTCGGAAGGGCAGAACAACGTCTGCCGGGACAGCTAGTCTACTATAATAATCCTTTTTTCTGCTTTTCGTCTATCACTGATGGGCACAGTAAATCGATACCGGCAATATAGGTATAAGAGTTTTATTGATCGTGTACTTTTAGATGAGTTCCTTAACATCGTTATTATCACAAAAATATTGAAATAATCGCACAAAACCATTATTAGTTAAGATGTTAACGTTAAAGTCACCTCCTATAAGGATATCACTATATTTTGAGCCCAGTTTCAATAAAACGTCTACTAATTCATGAAGGTTTTCTTCTTTAATCATATTAGGCGGACTATAAACAGTTACAAGTAAACACTTTTCGACTGGGTTCCTCAATTCAACACATATGAAATCAATATTAGTTGTAGTTGATTTATAAACTGTTAATGCTGATATATGATCGCGAACATACATACAAACACCACCACCAACCCTATCTTTACGATCACTCCTGTGTATATTGAAGCCAGGTAAAGCCATTAATGCATCAGGAATATTTGGTTTCAGCCAAGATTCTGATACCATAACAACATCCAACTTAGATGTACTGATCATTTGATATAAAATAGTATATTTAGCCCTAATACTCTCTGCATTTATGCAGCAAATACTAATACCATCAAACGCTTCACACAACACATTCAAAACGCACCTTACGTTATCGGGATCTGTACCAAAAACCATAATTTAATTGACAAGTTAAAGGTCACCATCACCACCAGCATAGAAGAAAAATATAATTGCACTACTAAAATGAGATCAAAAAAATATTCTTTTTTGAAATTAGAAAAAGAAAATATAAAAAATAAACTTATTAATTTTAAAAGAAAGCTTAACAGGAATCGCTTATCAAAATTCATTTTTATCATAATGCGAAACATAAAGCTCTGCTTAAGAGTTCAATTTACAAAAGTAAAGCAATCAAATTACAATAATAAATAGGTAATGGAAAAGTATTAATAGATACGAAAAATATGTAGGTATATCTAGGTGTATCTATAAATGCATAAAATATAAAATAAAAATAAAAATAGGTACTTATTATGTATATAGGTACATGTCAGTCAGCAACATCTTCAGCAACACCATCAACAGCAGCAACAATCGCAGAAACACCAACAACCACTTCAGAGTGAACGGCAACATCTGCAGTTGGAGAAGGGATCACTCCCAATTCCTCATCTCCATTCATCATTACAAAAGTAGAACCAACGGTATTAGTTGTAGGTATTTGATTATTGTAGTCCAAAGAGCAAAATACCTCGAGAGAATTCAAATTCGTGATACAGGTAGGCTTTTTGTTTTCATCATTAGTTAGTCTCACGTATACTCTACCACGTCTTGTAAATACAGAGTGCAAAGACCCGTTCCTTCTCAGTTCATTGGCTTTTCGAAAAATTGCATGATTGTGTTTTGTTAGGCTTTCGTACACCCGCACAAATTTATTTCCCTCATATCCAAGATCATTTAAAGAAACAGTTCTAGAGTGCCGTCTATAATATGCCGTTGCGTTTGTCAAAACATCAACTTTATTTTGCGCGTGCGGTAGTTTAACTATAATTGCACTAGATTTAGATTTGTTTCTCGGGTTAGTTCGAAAAATGTGATTAAGTGGCGGTGGTGTATATGATATTAAGGTGCAAAAACGATGGAAGATGCTTTCAAGGTTTTCATTTTCGGTAATCGGTATACCATGAAGCACAAGATCACCAGCTATATTATTTCGCGCGAGTGCATCAATTTGTATTTTAAGCATTGTGTTGTCTTTATCCAACATTTGCGCCTTAACATAAGTGAGTTCTTCATCGTGTGTTTCCAATCTGCATCCCTGTTGCTCTAGTGTGTCAATCCTGCTACCCAATGTAAACAATGAGTGATTAACTGAGCTGAGTCTATCGTTGAATATAGATTCAATGGATTTAATTTTTTTATCAAAATCAAGTTCGATATTATTTATCCGCAAAGTTAGACTCTCGCACATTGTATTAATTTCGGCTTTTAATTGTGACATTGATTCAGTTAGTGTTTTATTAAGCGAATCAAAACGGGATTCAATTTTATTCCACAGTTTAGATGAAGAGGACGTTGTTGAAGGGGAGTTGGTATGAGAGATAATAGGGTTTGCCTTCTCTCCTGACCTTAGTTTTCTCTGTTGCTCATATACGGACATTTTCAGTTATTTGGATTTTCACAGAAATGGAAAATAAAATAAGAATTAAAGAATATTTTTAACGTCCAGTTTTACCGTCAGGGTAATGATTTTCGATGTAAAAATGTGAATTGCAAATAGATTTCTACTTTATTTGTACTTTATTGCACTTTTTTTACTTTTATATATAGTATTACAAGAAATTAATTGACTTTTTGCAGAGCTTAATTTTCAAATACTTTATTAGCACATGACAAGAAAAATAAATTATTAATTATAATTAATCACACCTTTAACCAAACTACTATTTTTGCGTTTCGGCTGTTTTTCAATCATCTATATATCTTAACACAAATAAAAAAGAATAAGTGTCTGGTTGTAATGTCAAAACTACAGATTTTTACAAGATGCATATGAAAGCATATAATACACTTATAACGTACGTACAATTTTTTAAATGTTTGTCTATCTGTCAGTCTGTATGTTTGTTGTAAGTTCAATTTAAAGTAAAAGAGCGGAAACTCTTTGAGTTGTTGTGGGATACTGTTTACTGAATGCGATCATCGAAAATCGATGATCATCGAGCATCACTGTATAAGGCTAGTTTATTTACTCCATAGGTGGCGCTGAGGTGTCTTTTTGGAAATTCTAATATATGGACAGATTTGACTAAAAATCACGTCTTATAATATTTAAATTACAAAAAGAAAGCTTTTGACAAAATATTGGCTCGATAGTATTAAGGTGACGTGAAATAACGCTAACAGAAATAACACCAAATTGGCGTTATTTCACTTTCAAAAACGAAATAAGATCAAAATTTTGAGTTTGGCTTAATTTCAATTTAGAAATCGAAATAATAATACATGCCTACTTAATTAAGTATTATATAATGTGAATTTAAAACAAAATCGAAATCAAACAAATCCAGCGCCACCTAGGCTAATCTTACACTAACTAAAACATTCAGGAACACCACACAAACATTCGGTGGGAATATAAAGTGGCTAGCTTCTGTGGTTTGTTAACCGGTGACGTGAAATAACGCCAAACTAAATAAGACCAAATTTCAATCTTCGTCTTCAACGCCAATTTGGATTTATTTAGATGTGGTGAAAGAAATTATGCAAAGCCCAGGCAGGGGGTTGCAGGGGGCAACAATCCCCCTCTACCAACCTCATATATTATAGGTCGTAAGCCTGAAATACCTTGTTCTTGTTGATTGGAAACGAAATAATGCCAAATTGGCATTATTTCGATTTATGTTAAAATTAAACTTAACTCCAAATTTGGTCTTATTTCGTTTTTAAAAAAGCAATAAGGCCAATTTGGCCTTTTTTCGTTTGGCGCTATTTCACATCACTGGTTAACGGTGACGTAAAATAACGCCAAACGAAATAAGACCAAATTTCAATGTTGGACTTATTTCGTCTTCAAAAACGAAATAACTCCAATTTGGCTTTATTTCGTTGTGGTAAACGAAATGATGCCAAAAATTTTTTGTTTAATTTTGGAAATAGAACCTTTATGACCACGATAGGATTTAGGGTGTGGGTGCGAGTTTGGGTAAATGCAAAGTTTTTGAATAAACAACTCTGCATATACACAAACTTGCACCCACCCCAAATCCTATCGTAGGCCCAGGCAGGGGAGTTGCAGTGGGCAGCATGCCCTCTATACCAACCTCACTGTTTATACGCCACAAGCCTAAAATAACTTGTTCTTCTTGATCGGAACGAAGTTACTAAATCGATTTCTAAATTGAAATTAAGCAAAAATGAAGTTATCCCAAATACGAATATGAGTCGATATTTAAATATTTTGAAAAGACAAAAATAATCATACCGAATCCGAAAAAGTTCAACACCCTTGGTTCGGCTGGATCCGGAATGGATCCGCACTCGTATAAGACTCTTTTACATTATAGTAAATGAAACACTAGATTTTTTCACAAAATAAAAAATTGTATATTTAAAATTGTAGACTTGAGGCCAACGCATTTCGAGTTAGGACATCATCAGGGCATGCATAATGGCTGGGGCGCATTTAGGCAATGTTTTTATTAAACCTATCACTTAGGTACAGTAAGACACTGATTCAAAATATTAGGCAAAAAATCACAGATTGTCAATAAATCTCAAGAAATATTGTCAGAAAAATCTATGCGGTTTGTTATATTTATGTTTGTTTGGCTCGAGAGCAAAAACTTAAATCAAAATCACTTTCATCTTATATTTCATTTTACTGATATTTCAACATTTTTATCAATTGCTGATGTGTTGCGGATGGACTTCGTTTTTAGGTATATCAATTTTACGAACTACGTTACCGACATTTATTTCTGCTTAACACTTGCGGATTCGCTAAAAAAAATCTACCGAAAGTGAGTAAAACTGGATGGTGACTGATACTTATGTTGAAAATCTTGCCTCTTTCATAATTTCTATTAAAAACCATATAATTGAAACTTCTAATAACAAATAAGTAGGTATTATTTTCCATATAATTCACATAACAGTTATGCCTAACTATACCTTATGTTGTTTTGTGTAAAAACTTTCGAACTAAAAAAAAATTGCCAAGTCAACATTGTATAAGATAAAAATTTCATTTCTGAAAATATGAAAAGTTTTTTGTTATAGGATTCCATTTCTCTTGTTATATCGCCCATTCAAAGAACTTTCTTTGACCTTCAACTCCTTTATATAGATACTTAAACAAAAAGACTATTTCACGTTAAAATTTCACTGTCTTTCAACAAAGTAAAATCAATAGCCCAGAAAATATTATAATGAAGCTCATATTGCGAAATCATTTTAGCAAAACTTTTGTTTCCTCGTCGTTACTATAGCTCACACAAAACAACGACGAAACCAACATTACAACAAAGCTATATTTTGTAGGGTAACGGTAAGTAACAAAAATCAAACTATTCGTTAGAAGTAAGAGCGTATACAGTTCAAGGAAAAACTTTTTTTTTGAAAATCAGGGAGTATGGTGCATTAAAGTCAATATTCAAAGCCCAAGGACCTTATAGTGTAAAGAAATAAGAAAAGAAATAAATCTTTTCCTTGTCAAACGTTCTTATATCAGCGTCCCATTCAATTTATTTCAATTAACAACTTCTTGGTACATCGTTTGCAATAAACGAGGATAAAATAATGAAAAAAGAAAAGAAGAAACAAAGTAAAATGAATAAAAGGATTCAAAAAAGTCGATAATCAAAAAGCAAAAAAAAAAAGTAGATGAATACAAAAGAGGACGTCGCGCTGCACGAATTAACTCTGAACATCCGTTCAATTATAAGGGACACACGACAAAGTTGCAGAAATCAAGTTGAACATTTTGCCTGATCCTAAAGCAACCCCACCAACGACAAAATAAAGCTCTTTGGATGAGTATGGACCCCATCCTGACTCTATGTCAGATTTAATTCCAATTAAATTCAAATTAAAGACTCTTGCTAACAAGGAACTTTACCGGATTGTGAGTGGGTTGGGTAGGTATTGTCAATTGTGTCTGTGTTAGTGTACGCGAGTTTAAATTAAAGTCAGAAAACTCAAAGGATACTTCCAATAAATCCCAATTTTGCAGAACTATAGTTGTACAAAGATTATTATCAAGCTGATCACCTAAATTTTGCTTTTGTATTCGAAGGAATAAACAACAAAATATCCTGTGAAGCATTCAATAAATTCATTAAATTATCTCAAAATTCATTCCCGAATATCCAACAATACATAATATTGAACACATGTATATCTATACGAAATACACTTAGTTAGGTAGGTATAGTGTGGATCCCTGCTCTAGAGGATGGCTCTTTGCTGCGCCCTCATCGATTTCACAAATGTTCGATTAGGTACAGGGTTAATGGATGGGGTGGGAAATGCCCGGCATTGTTATCGAGTAAGGCATATCCTATTCAGTGAAAGTACAAAATGCATCATGTTTCCCCTGCAATGACCATATTTCCGGTTGCATTTAACTGGATTTTCTAAATGTTTTGATAGAAATTCAGTTGAACCAAACTATGGAGTTCGTAAATTTGAGAGCGGAAATGGAATGTTCAATGTATACAGACATACCTACCTTTCTATATTGATTTGTTCAACCAAAAATGGTGAAAATGGATTTCCTGTGATCTATTTAGTTAAAAATAAACCTTACAAAGTACGAAATATTTATCTATGTATATATATATACAATGAATTTAGGCGCTCTAGAGATATGAGAACATTATCTAACTAATGAATTTCACAATAAATGTGGTGCATGCATATACACAATTTTTTTTTTAAATATATGCAATTTCATTTACGATTGGCTAAATACTGATATATTATATTACTTTTAAAAATTATTCACGTCGATTTCTTTCCAATAAAACAATATTGCTATTAAATAACTTTACCTACCCTTTTATAAATGGAAACTTTGCAAATATATTTATTTAAATATAATTTGTGAAACAAAAAAATTAAATTATTTTAAATTTGAAATGTTGAGTACCTACCTACTAAGTACAAACCTATTATATTATAGAAAATTTATTAAGGGCTTTTGTTTCACAATATATAAGTAAGTTTCAAATATGCTATTCAGAACTTTTTTTGACAGAAAACAATGGCGGAAAATTATAGTCCATTTAACTCGAAGCTAAATCAAATTTAGTTTGACACTAGTCTAAAATTATATATTTGGCAATTATCGACAAGTTAAACTATACTTCATCTTTAAAGACTTGCATCAAAATTAAAATCATAAAACCCTATTTTAATTTTGTTAGTGTACACTTGCTTCTCTCTGACTCCTTTGTCATTTTCTATAAAACAAAAAAAAACTTGCAAAATGTTTTCGAAGGACGAAGATTTTTAATTGTTTAAAGATTTTGAATTGTTTGAAGACTTTGAGCATTTTAGTAAGCTCAAGGAGTATAAAACACGAGCTGACGATAAAAGATATCTCTGACCACTCTTCCTCTTGTTGGCACGTAATGAGGGCTTGTTAAGATTTTCGACAGATGTTCTTAATGAATGTTTTTTTCTTTCTTGGATTCCTCGGGTTATTAACAAGTACCTCCGGCAACGGTACTACTGATGCTACAGGTGTATTTTCTTGGACATCAACAACTGGATATACTTTCGAGTCCTTTTAATGCTTCCAAAAGGGCCTTTGCAAGATATCGTAGATGGTTTGAACTTTAAGTGAGCGAGAAATATCGGATAGGGGTTGAGTTCTTTTTCACGATATATATATGTATCTTAAAAGTTCTTAAAAAATTTAAATTAATTTTAATTTCAAAGAGAGAGAAAATTGAAATTGAATACAAAAACAGAACATTTTCATTTTATTGACACATTCCGGGCTGATGACATTTGACAACAGATAGAAAGGTGTGTTTGATTTGTTTTCTTATCGAATTGTCACTGTTTAAGGCGTGTTCCGCACAAATAAGTTGGAGAAATTAAATCCCACACTAGTTGTCAGTACTTCAGAAAGAGTCTATAATTACTTTAAAGTTAGTGTGGCGTTAATTCCTTAAACTTAGGCTGACTATAATTTTGCGCCAATGAATTTAACTGCTTAGTATTTTACTTGAAACTTACTCAAAGACTGTGAAACAAGCCCTAAAAGCGTTAAAAATATATCTCGCTTGCAGGGCCTCACGTAATATGCTTCTCTTGCCCAGCTCGATGCCTACTTCAAATATAGTTCGGATTGAATCAGTACATAAAAACACTTCGAAATCTACCCTGGAACAGAGATGAACACTTACCTCCTTATATAAATCACTTAAAACTTATTAATCTTGAAACATTAAGTAAAAGACAAATTATAATTAACGTAATATTTGTTTTCAATATTTGAACCAGTGTCCCAAATCGATTTTTTCGAAACTATGAAGTTCTAAACTTAAGATTTAACAGAACTGTCTATGGTCAACATGAACTTTTTTTTTGCAGCATGTGTTGATTTTAAGAAATATTATGACTTCATAAATTTTAATATTAATTCTAACACTCTACGATCTCTGTTAAAAAAATAGTAGAATAAGAATTTGGTATCTAAAGGCTAAGAATTTGTTTTTTCGTAGATAAATATGTAATTAAATAAATAAATAAATAAAATATCGATAGTCACATTCTGACCAAGTCTTCGGTTTGATTCGACTTTTGTTAATGAGAGCATATACTTCCTCTTATCCTCGTTAACAACAAGACCCATTTTGCTCGCTTCCGACTCGAAATCTGCGAAGGCACCAGTTTGCTTTTTCCCAAGATGTCGAAATCGTCGGAAATCCAAGATGTTGTGTGGATTTGTTGAAGATAGTACCTGATGTAAAAATGATGTACAATATTTAAACAGCTACATAACAGTCCATCGCCCTGTCTATGTCTTCTGGTGGTGTCAAAAAGGTTTCGGTCGAATCTCTTTCAATTTTGACTGTGCAGCGAGCTTTTTTTAACGTCATCCTGATAAGCCGTATTAGTTTGGCAGGGATATCAAAGCTAGACATATAGCACGATGAAGTTTTGAAAAGTTGGTGGGTATCGATATTGAATTCTTGGGTTTTCTCTAGGATCTGGCGCAGTGTGAAGATTTGGTCGATGGTAGACTTTTCCGAGATGAAGTGCAGAAGCCGGGTTTGGTCCAATTAGATCATCAGTATTGGCTTGAGACTCTCACACAACGCTTGATACGATCTTATTTGCGATGTTCAAAAAGTTAATGCCACTTCAATTGGAGCAGAGCAGACGGTCGCCTTTTTTGTGGATCGGGAAAATGGTGCTCAGATTCCATTCATCAGACATACTTTCCGTCGATCATATAATATTAAACATGAGCTGGTGTATGTTCCTTACACTTTCCTTACTCTATCGTTTCCAAAATTCTTAAATAGCTCTGCTTGAAGTCCATCATCACCAGATGCTTTGAACGATCTTATACGGTTGATGGCGACCTTGATCTCATTTTGGTCAGGTGTTAAAATCTCGAGGGTGCTCAAAAGCGGGATCTTCGCTTTCATCGCCATTATTAAGCAGCTGTATACAAGTAATCTCACCATATGTGTAACATGGGATAGGAACAAAATCTCGGCTGGACAGATTGAAAAATCCCGACTGCCAAAAATCCCGACTGGCTTAAACCCGACTACCAAAATCCCGGCTGCCAAAATTACGAATGCCAAAATCCCGACTGACTAAATCCCGAATAAGAAATCCCTATTTTGATCACTTTTAGCACGTTTTCGTACCTTTTTTTCTTGCTTTTTCTCTAATTATTTGAAATAGGAATTGAAATGGAAGAAAATAAGAAGCGAAACAGGCCACCCAGGTACTGTTGAATTTTTAAACTTTGAATTCAGGCGCCCGCCAGACGACTGGACATACCCTAAGTGGATCAACGAAGTTGCGTGAGCGGAACTGACTACAGAAAGAGAGTTAAAATGCTTTGAACCCGCGAAGCGGTCCACCCAAGTGCTGTTGAATATGGAAACATTGGACTCAGGTGCCTGCCAGACGACCGGACATACCTTAAGTGGAGCAACGAAGTTGCGTGAGCGGGACTGACTACAGAAAGAGAGTTAAAATCCTTTGAACCGAGGCGCGAAGCGGGCCACCCAGGTGCTGTTGAATATGGAAACATTGGACTCAGGCGCCTGCCAGACGACTGGACATGCCCTAAACGGTGCAACGAAGTTGCATGAGCAGGACTGACTGCAGAAAGGATTTTGACGAAAACATATTGAATACCATAAATTCTACCTCAGATAACAAGTTAAATACATGAAAAATAACCGGTAAAAACGATACCTACATAAAATATTTTTGCAATTAATTTTTATTGAAAAATTCAGTTTTAATTGCCTTTTCCAAAAAAAAAGTAGTTAGTTAGTCGGAATTTCGTCAGTCGGGATATTGGCAGTCGGGGTTTTGGTAGTCGGGATCTTGGCAGTCGGGATTCTCAGTCGCGAATTCGTACCCAACCCGTTTAAACATCGACTAAGTTTCTACTACAATGTTGCCTTCTCTATCCTTACAGGCACCAAGGCGATGGGTGAATCCTGAATATATCTTACAAAGATTCAATTCAAAATCCAGTATGCAAAAAAAGGTATCGTTAATTTTAGGCTTAGAACGCTAGTTAAAAATACGTTCGGGTATACATTACATCAAAACTACTACGTACCAAGTTTGAAGCAAATTGGCCCAGGCGTTCGCAGATTCCCACTAAAAGTGGAATAACATCCCATGTGGATGTGGAGCATTTGCCCGTGTAGTACTTTGATCTTCCTGATGAGGACATGTGTAATCTATTGAAAAGGTTACAGGGCTGTTGTGTATAAAATATAATATAGAACAAAATCAAAATCAAAATTCTATATTCCAACAGTGCATCACTTTTGCAAAATATTTCGCAGAGATAAGTAAGCACAGGAACAAAAATCGTTTTTGCCAGCATCAGACGTGTTTTCAAAGTATTAAAGTACTGTGTAGACTTAAGGAGACGTAGTATTTCATACACGATTTCCCAACTGTCACATTGATATGCGTATATTTAAATTTAATGTCCTATTAAATACCATCCCAAGATTTTTTACAGCACTTATTCTGCCACGTTTTTTTAGAGAACATGTGTGTGTTTTGTGCACTGGAATGATTCAAGTGACGTGAACAAAGAACACTCTTCACAAAATTGTTTTCCAACCAGTTCTACCTTCTTGCATCAAAAAATCTGGTGTCACAAAACAAAATGTTAAAAATTGAACTGCATCTTCATTGGTGTTATTCGACAATACATCTCCATGATAGAGCGAATGATGATATTTTTAAACGTATTCAAAAGCTCGAACCAAATCGTACTATACAAAACTGTTTGATCGGAAAATTCACTATTCAACCTGCTGCGTGCAGATTAAATATCCTGTTAATAAGCTATTTCCCGTACACTTTTTTATTTTTGTTTAGTATTAATTTCATCATGTCATACAGGTTTTATTGATTCATTCATTCGTACATACATTCATTTATTCATTTCTTTATTCACTCATTCATTAATTCATTAATTTAATTTTTTGTATTTATTTATATATTTATTTGTTTATTTCTTTATTTATTTATTTATTTTCTTATTTATTTATTTACTTATTTAGCGAAGTTTTCTGCTTTATTTTGTAAAAACAATAGGTATACAAGTTTAATGTACTGACGGTTTTGACGTTGTCAATTTAGTAAAGATGGTGTGGCCTTGTACCTTCAGATACAGCAAAGGAGGTGGTGTAATGGTATGGTTAGCAATAAGCTATTACGGAACTGTGGAGCTGGATTTCCAAAGTTCTAAAATGACAGCAATCACTTACAAATCGTTACTGGAGAGAGCTTTTCCGCAGTTTTCTGAAATATTTTGTGGACATCGATGGACTTTCCAACAAGACAATGCATCGATACATACCGCACCGACAACAAAAGCCTGGATTCACCTACTTGCATGGCCACCATATTCACCCGACCTAAGCATCATGGAAAACGTGTGGGGTTTGGCTTTCAAGAAAAGTCTAAGAAGGAGGAAGGCAGTATGATGAAACGGAAGAGATAATTGAAGCCATAAAACAAACTTGGTCCGAAATTTCGCTTGGTTATTTGACAAAACTCTATGAATCTCTAAACAGCAGACTACTTGAAGTGATTCAGCAATCAGGAGTTAGTACCCATTACTAAAAACTGTTGCAATTCTTGAAATAAAATTAAAATTTATTTATACAAACAAACATTTTACTGTTTAATTGTTTTTTAAGCTTGAAAAAGGTAAATTTGTCTATTGTCCTTAATCAAGTGAAACAAAAAAAGCAGGTAAATATTTTGACTGTTTTGAGAAAAGCGTCATAAATATTGCAATTATCAACATAATGCTTATTTTTTTTACAATATAAACCTAATATATCTTTCATTCATTGTGCATTTGGGTTTTTCCAAAATACCGCAAAATTAAAATAGAAAACTGCCTGCCTTTAATCAAGTGAAACGGAGTGTATATTTAATTAATTTTCGAAAACGTTACCTCCATCAAAGAAGCTGCTTTTATTACCTCGAAGACTGACTTCAAATAAATCTTTCATTAAGACTAAAATGAATGGACGCAAACCAAACAGCCAAAACCTTGAAATAATAATTCCTTCAGTTTACCTTGACCTGAAGATATTTATGAATAATCTCACGTTCTGCTTTACAAACAGCGACACACAACGAATCTCAAATATTTAATTTGAGACAACATCAGCGTGTCTTTTGTAGAAACCTTATTTGATGAGGCACTTCCACCATTAAAACATACACCTGTGGTGTTTAAAATAGTTTACCATCTGTATGTGTGCGTACGTAGTAAGAGTATCCATCTACTCAATAAAACTCCAATTACTTCCTATGCACAGCACAGAGAAACGCCACATAAGCAACCTTTATCGTGGAGGCTGGATGGAAAAAACACAGCGACTATTGCGATAAAAACTACATAAACTTGCCAGAGTTGCCCGTCCGCCAAAGTTAATGTGATTTGCTACCAACCGCACAAAGCTCTCTAATGGCACGAATCTAAACGATGTTTTAAGGGGAATATCACCAATGATTTTTTTGAGATGTCAGGATTCAGGCATAGACATGGTTCTATAGATCTCATTTCTAAACATGCTGTCTTAAGCAGCCGCGGAGTTTATGAAGAACCTGTGTGTATCGACTTGGAGTTCTTGGGCTTTTCCAGTGTCTGATCTAATGCAGATATTTGTTAAATGGTAGACTTTCCTCTCACACAAAATATCATATAAAATCTAGTATGCGATATTATTGTTCCATAGTCGCACAATCGGCACAAATAAAAAGGATTCCTTTTTTGGCGATCGGGCACTCGATGATAGGGTTCTATTAATCGGATCACATCGGTTATACTCCGACTATATATTTTCAAGAACAGATCAATTACGGTATTTTGATGGCTTTTTCGAATCATAGTCATTGTTCTTCTATAATATTTTAAACTTGCGGCATGAAGATTGATGCAATAGTGAGTTTGTGCCGGTGCTGAGGATTTGGAAAGATCATTTCTGCGAATTATAAAACGGCGATGATGAACCGAATTCCCCTGCTATGCAGATTGCACCATTCTACCTTACCGGCGCAGGTCAACAGGACCCACCCGTTTTAGATGAAGTGAATATAGGTATGCCTAAACTTAAGAATAATAAAGCTGCTGGATCTAATAGCCTTGCGACCGCGCTGTTCAAAGCAGTTGGCGATGAAATGGTTAAGAGTGTGCACCAGCTCATCTGCAAAATATGGTATTAGGAAAAATATGCCCGATAAATGGAACCTCAAAGAGACGATGCACCAACTACAGAGGCATTAGTCTTTTAAACATCGCAAACAAGAAGCCCTCCCTAATAGGTTCATATCAAACCATCGACCGTCGACGCTGCTCCACCAAATTCGGTAAAGACCTCACCGATACCTTTGATCTCAAGAAAGCATTTTAACAAGGCAAAACGTCAACACCAGAGGCACAATCTTTCAAAAGTCCATCCAATTCCTCCCTGACGCCGACAATATTGACATAATGGGAAAAACAAAGCGTGATGTCTGTGGTGAAGAAGACGGTTTGGTGAATCAAGACTAAACCAAATATATGTTGTCAACAAGGAAGGACACCCAACTTGGACAAAACGTCACCATAGACAGCTATAATTTTGAGGTGGTCAGATACTTTGTGTACCTAGGCTCCGCTATCAACTTAATGGTGAGTGAATAACACCAGTGTGCTTATATTCAATGAAGAATAACTCTTTCCAATATCCAATCGCTGTTTCTTTGGGCTAAGAAGGCAATTGAAGAGAAAAGCCCTCTCTCGAGCAACTAAAGTGTGCCTTTATAAGACACTTATCATCCAGGTATTTATTTGTGGTGCAGAAGCATTGACATTACTAAAGTTGTATGAAAACGCCATATCCTCCGTGTGATTTATAGTCCTCTGCTTTTATGGGGAATGGAGAAGAAAATATTACAACTAATCGTACGGGCTGTATAGCGACACTGACCTTTTCACAAACGTGAAAAGACAACGACTGAGGTGGGTCGGTCACTTCGAGCAAATGGACCCCAATGCTCTGACTTGGTTGGTCTTTGAATCCAATCAAACCCCGTTGGACGGCGCAGTGGCGCACACAAGAGGAAGAGGATTTCAACCAACTTGGCGTGCGAAACTGGAACCGAGAAGGCTGAAAGAAGTTTGTTGGTTCATGCCCTGATGTGGTCCTCTCTTGTCAGTAGCCATCCATTAAGTAAGTAAGTAAATAAGAGTGTGTGCACTGTGCATACTTCTAACAATGCAGCTTTTTGATATTCCATATGCAACTTTTCCTAGTTGATTCGGGGTTTTAGTAATCCGCGTCGTAGATAGTGGGTCGTAGCTAATAATTCATTCTCAGAAAGTTTCGACCACGAAAAAGCTGATCGATAATCGCCCACTGACTATAATTTGGTCAATCTGCTTCACGGTTGATTGATCGGGTGAACGCCATGTGATTTTAAGATCCCTGGAATAAGGAAATCGCATGCTTGCTCCTACGATATTTCAACAAATAGCAAGTTGGGAAATTATGATTAAGAAAAACTTGCATTACAATTACTTGTCTTTTTAAATACAATGAAATCTCATCAATTGTCTTGTAAGCAACTACTAGTACTTGCAAATAATTCTTTTACACAAGAGATATTGGAAAAAATTAATGAAAAATGAGCTTTATTGATTTTCTTATGTAATAATTGTAATCATTACGAATTACATTACATATGTAATGAAGTGTGCCAAATTTTTGACGCAGTATAAAAAGAATTTTACTTAACTACTGAAATTCACAAAATATATTCGTTTTAGACTTTTTCCATACGTCTGATTTACTTGCATATGAAACGGATCGTCGTCCTTAATGCCATCACATCCTATCTATAATCGTATATACCTACTGTCGAGATTATAGTTAACTTCGCAATGTGAATAATAATAATTAATCCAACCAACAACGAACGGTCCACCTTTAAATAGGCATTTAGTATTTTTTTGTATAATTTTCCTTCTTCTACCGGATTTGCATTTAAATTTTAAATACACTATTAACTCAACACGTGTGTTGGCTTTGGCTCAGCAACTCCAAACGGTCTCTCAGCCCCGCCATATTAAGTCGACCGGAGGGTTGTTTGCTCGGATATACAGAAGCAATCCTTTTTTTTTTTTGTGAATTTTTCATGTAGGATTAATAAATATTTAAAACAAGCCGAGCTGCGGAGATGAACAGAGTTATAATCGGATTTTCGCGATGGCAGTTGGGAAACTCCTGGGTTTGTTTGTTCACCATCAGAACACCACCCACTTGGGGAACTTCTGACGATTCACGCGAGGCGGGAGCTCGAAATTTATTATACATAATTAATAACACTGATTTTGCTATTGGATTTACATAAATTGGCTGCGCGGCAACAATTTGAGAGTAAAAAAATATTATTTTTTTTTTGTTTGTTGTTTACCTACATTAAGCTCATATTATATTATTTTTTAGCTTCAAAAGTGAACGGCAATATAATGATGGCCTGCAGTGGTTACGAGTCCAATTTGTAAAATTATCCTTCTTATTATGAGAAAGCGAATATGCGAATTATTTTGATTAATTTATAAGCTCGCGGGTAAATCAAATTTATTTTCGGATTAGGAATCTTATCAAGTTGTTTTGGATGTCTCGCTCCCTGTATTAAAATTATTTTGCAAGAGGGGATGTTGAATTGATGATGTGTAATCTTTGATTTTGAATGATTGATGGTGAATTGGATTTTAAATCTTTAATGTTTATAAGAAATCTTGAATCATTGATGAGAACGCAATGTTAGTCAAGAAGACAATAAGCGAATATTGTAAATACATTAAGTTAATAATATGGAATTCCACAAAGTAGTGAAGTGTTTTGTTTGTTTGAGAGGTTCATAATAATTAAATTTGAGTTATTTCGGTGATGGTTGATAAACATAATTGATTATCTTACAAGCATTATTGGGCATACAAATGTATGTGATGGTGGCGCTAGAATAGAACAAAAATGAGCATGTTGAATGACAGATAGACGTTGCCAGAAAACATAGAATATTAAATAAAGAATAATAAGAGAAGCATTGAGTTAAAGAATTCCAGCGTATGTAGTATAGAGGTGGCAACCTCCGACCAGGGTTGACTAAATGTCACTAACTCACAAAAACTACATTTGTTACGTTAACTACGTAGCATACTTAGGATCAAATCCACATTCAAAAGGAGAACTTTTTTTTCGATCTCTATAACTTTTTTTAACCGTAGCTAAAGTAGTAAATTGTAGTAAACTCTGATTGAAACGTCACTTCATTGTCACACTGTCATTGTAAACGTCAACTTCAACTTAAAAAAAAAAAAAAATTTAATTTGACTGTATTTTTTTTTTATTTTATCTGCATTGTATGGATATAAGCATATTTGTATTTGAATGTGGATGTGTTAGGAGGACGTGTAAGTGGAATTTCGTGACCCAGGCCCATAATGTAACAGACGTAACAAATGAGACCTTATGTATACAACGTATAAACTACGAGTAGTTAAACATGTAGAAAACGTAAGGTAAACTACTCGTCCTACCCTGCCTCCGACTCTTTCAGTATATTGGTGTAGTGAATAAATCGTTTTTTTTTTAATTATTTTTAAATGTGAAAAGTTAGAGATTTTCTGAAAATGTATTTTTAGTTCATTTAATGTTTTGTAACGACAGTGGAGAAGTGTTAACGGTCCCAATGAGGGGCAACTCCGACGACGACCTTTATAAAGGGTGTCTAAAAAACAGAAAACATTTTACTCTAATCTCAACCTTACAAAAAAGAGAACATTAGAGAAATAAAGTAAGAGTTTTAAAAAAAAACAATTTTGACAAAAAAAAATATTTTATTGAATAAAACCATTACGTTTTTTTAGGAACTATTCGTCTTCAACCTGAGTTATAGACCGAGACTCTGCAGCAGATTTTGGGTGGGTAAAAGTCCCGAAAATTATTGGTAGGAACAGAAAGACCTTGCTTTGGTGAACACAAAAAATATAAGTCTGGCTTTTGGAAGTGGGGGCAAACGCGAGCAATATGCGCCGCAAACACCCGCAAAATCGACTTTGTGGATTTTGCTTTGTCCCAACCCGTCTAATTTTTATTTCTAATTAAAGATAATTGTGCCACAAATGGTCACAATATATAAGTCCCAAAAGTTTTAAGACTGTTTTTGGACACCATTTTTTCACGATGGTGGCTCTAGCGGTGAAAATACGAGGTGGAAACTTTAATTTAAAACTCCTCCAAAACTTTCCAGGTAAAACTACCAAATGACTGGACTATAAGGGCTCTTGACGTTATATGACATAAAATTTCAGTGCGGTCTAGCGGGTACACGGTTCAACCAATATAAGTATTAAGGGTGTCCATTTTATAGAGAATTCAATAAAGTTTTATAAGTATCGAAGTGTTTTGTTATGACAGCCCGAGTAGCAAGCGAATAAATAATAACACAAAACAATGTTTTTTTCGCATATGCATAAATTTTAGTGCTTTTTCTCAGCGTGCTCTAACGTCTACATGGTTATACCATAATAAAAACTTCATAAACGTTTTTTGTTGAAAATTTAATGTTCTTTAACTTTTTGGAAGGAAGTAGCCTCAAAAAGTGCAAAACTTTATTATTTTTGGCAAAAAGCTAAAACAAAGGTTGAAATTTTCGGTTTTTTTGTGATATTCGTTGTGAAGCTATTCCGTGCGAAGAAGCAAAGTTGAAAATCCGATTCAGCGACACCCTTTACATAAGAAAATTAAGTTACTACGTAAAAAAAATGTTTAACTTACCAAGTTATTCACCTAATTACATAATATGTCTAGAAACAGGTTTACCAGAATTGTTTTTGACTGCTCTCAACCGCCGGATAACCGCTGGCCCAAAAAAATAGCTCAACATTTCATAGGAAATAATGCAATCTGGTTCGCTTTAGCAAGTCAATGTGAAATAGCATTATCTCTGGAAGTTGCAAACATCTCTAATTGGAAGCCACAACTCTACCAACATATGCAAAAGCTGGATGCTAAAAGAAGACTGGAATATGTATAGAACAGGCCCAAGAGTCCACAGCAAGAAGTACGTATGCTAGCCTTAACCACAATCTAACAAATAACAACTATTTCAGTGAAACATGGTCTACAAATGATATAAGATTAATATATTCAAGGCCAGAGGCGAACTTATTAGGCTTAATTATCTTCCACACATAACTTACCTTGAAGAAATTTATAGTATGTGTAAACTGAGAGAAAGAGAAGACGTTCTTCATTTCATTGTAAGATGCCCTGTACTACAAGAAATATGAAGGGTTTTTTTGGAACAAATCCGTTTTTCGAGAAGACGAAACAAGAGAAATTCTTAACGGCCAGTATTGGCAACTGCTTGTAGGGTATTGTAGAGAAGCAATTTTGTATTGACAAAATATAATAAATTAATCTTTTAAGATAACCTAATTTTAAACGTATTCCACCATCACAGTTTCCTAGTCCAACCTCAATTTTAAAATGTAAAAGTTAAGAACTAAATTTCTTTTTGAAAAATATGTATGTATATCTATTTGTTAAAATATATGTATTTATCATCGAATGGGTTCCATTTAAGGCACCAACAACGAGCGAAAAGGGGCGCTCGGCGCTTTGTGCTTACCAAGCCCCCGTCGTGCTAAAGTACTTAAATCCCTTTTAGTTTTGTATGGTTTCCAGTGGCTTTTGATATAAAAATATTTCATAATCTTATGTATATATATTTAATTGTTACCACTCAGACAGACGGACTTCGGCCATGTCTTATTTATTGTTTTGTAAAATTAAATTTGTAAAATTTATTTTTTTAATGCCCGATTCGATCACATAGTTGAAAATTTAAAACTGTCATCGGCCAGTTAGGTGTTTCAATGATTGCAATATTTCAGATGATTTCACGTGATTTCAAGCAGTATTTAAGGATTTAAATATTTCGTGATTCCAATGATTTCAAATAAATCTAATGATTTCAAGTGATTGCACCGGATTTCAAAGTGATTTCAAATATAAGTGGTTTGTTGATTTCATTCGTGACAAACCCCTCGTGAAAATGAAAGAATCTGTTTGTTCAATTCTGAAAATGAGTTGTATTTTGATTTATAACGAGCTTTATAACCTAGGGCATTTATAACGCTTTAGAAATTTGATTTCTACGTCAATCTCTCAATTTTTTGACGGTTAATATTGCTTGACATATTATTTTTTTTTTTTTAAATCGATCTTTCAAAATGTATCATTTACCAATTGTGCACTGGGAAAGCGGAAGCAGTGGCGATGAAGTAGAGAGAATACCTCGTGAAGGATATCGACTTTTCCAAAGAATTAACATTAATTGGATAAGTGACGCAGAGTTTAAATGCAGGTTCCGATTGTCCAAGAGGCTTGATTTTGTTGGGCCTAACATGCATTAGTTTTTTAATCAAGCAGCACCTCTTTATGCTGCAAGACACACTGCATAGCCATTCCTCTTCGTTTTTGGAAAAATAATTACATTCCGCACTGGTACTGCTCGAACTCGCTTCATTTATTTATTTATTATAAAAGAAGAATAGCACAATTTTTAAAACACTGATTTATGTAAGTTGCTACGAAATGTCAACAATATAATACATTTCGTTATAAAAATAACATCTAGCGAAAATTCAGCACTTTAAAACGACTTAAAATTCAAAGATAAAACGCGTTATAAAATAAAAACGAATGTGTCAACGAATTAGTATACGCAATAATAGGCGTTTCAAACAAAGTTGTATTTTGTAACTGGTTTTAGTTAAAACGAGTTATAAACGAATTTAAAACATTGTGATAGAATTGGGCGTAAATGAAATAAAACAATTTTAACTAACTAACTACCTAACTAACATAAAAAACACGTGAGAAAAAACTTTTGTATTTTTTTTCCTCGCCAAAACACCATTTGACTGAACTATTAAATGTTAATACTTTTTTGTATTCGATTTACTCATAATTGTATGCACCATTACTTGCATTGGAGAACTTGTAACGTAAAAATCCTGTTATGGCGTTTTTACAATTTTTTTTTAAATTTCGATGAAAAACTGTGCTTTATTTTTGCGATACCAGGGCCGTATTTCATAAACATTGAAAGGCGCGACAGGTGACAGGTGATAGATGACGAATTGTCAAGTGATATCTTGATAATCTCAACAGTTGGACATAAATGAACAGGTCAAAGTACCTGGATGGCCCAATTATTTCAGTTGAGATTGGTAAGGGAGGGGGGCATATGCCCCGTGCGACCCCCCTGCCTGGCATACTATAGGATTTGATGGGGGTGCGAGTTTGGTTGGGTGCAGGTTTTGGCAAATATTGCGAAGACCATTTCTGTCCATTATGCAAGGAAAAAGTGGTAAACTATATTCAAGATTTTGCGATATTTCCTCCATTTCTTTTAAATCTGTTGTTTTGGGCTTATTTTCTTTTTTCCACTATTTAAGTTTCTTAACTTGTGCGTTAATGACCGTTTTGAAAAATGGATTTTAACACGGAAATAGTACCCAAAATGGAAAACAATATCAACAACAATTTGTTCAGCATTTTTAGGGCGAAATTTTCAAATAGATTTGGGCGATCAATTTTTTTTCTTTTTACCAGCCAGAATTTTAAAAAGCTGTTTTTTTTTCAAAGCAAAATTTTGAAGAGCTGGATTTTGCAACCAAATTTCTACCTACTTCCTTGATGAAACCCCACGAGCGAGACAGAGGTGCCATATGCGGATTGCTGTAAGAGTGTAGTTGTGAATTTTGGTTAGAGGGTTGTGTTCTGGGACAGCGGCAGTGTTTCTAACGTAAATGAATCGATAAATCTCCAAACACACACAGAAAAACGCAAAATTTCTGATTTTTTGAGCCACTGAGCCACTGAGCCGCTGAGCCACCGAGCCAATGTCCCAGAAACTTCTAATTACTCCTACTTAAGAGGACCTAACTTTACCTTTAGTATACAACCCTGGTGGCTCCCCAGAACGAGTATTTAAGTTAGTATTTAAGTTAAGACATTTCTTAATTTCCAAAAAAATACAAAATCGTAAATTTCTCTAAATTTCTCAAAGGATTCAATACTTAAATGCCGATTAAGTATTCTATATATTTTAATACTCTTCCGGAGATTTACCTTGGTTGAAATTAAACACAAAATTATGCAACTCTCAATCTCACGTTTTCAAGGTAAAACCCATTTATTCTTGATAAAAAAAAGTATTGCTCTTAAATATCTGTTCATTCTTTAGATTCCCTTCCCTGAGTTATTGTGAACATAAAGATTGCTCGATAACTTGTTTCTTATTTTGGCATGCTTGCCACTTTTACTACCCCAAAGCAATTGAGAATGTTTTATTTCCGATTTACTCATTTTATTACGAATCCCTCATAATTCCTTTTTACTTCGATTTAATCGGCATTCGCATTCTTTTATTGCTAAAATGTAAACAAAAAAAAAAACAAGAGAGTAAAGAGAACTTGGTACACTTAAACAGCACCCAGTTGCTACTAGATAGCAATCAAAAAGATGGTTTCTTTTAAAAAAAAATATCATCGGCCAGAACCAAAAGCAAAAGTATATTCTTTGCTTCTGTTCTTTTTATGTTGGTTTGCCCACCTTTTTTTTATGTGGCACAAAAGAAGTCCATTTTATGACCTTGCAAAGGATGTTCCTTTATCCCACCGGAAGTTAAAGTACGAAGGTGCAAAAGGAAAGGAACAACTTGCCGTATCCAAGAGTCCTAAATCATTCGTTCAACTAGATATAACGGCAAAGGCAGGTAGCAGTGAAGCATATCTTAGAAGAGGCTTACTTTCGCTGAATATACTTTCAACTTTTTTTTTTTTTTTTGTATCTATTGCCATTGAACGTGTGTTGTAGAGTTCCTCAGGTATGCTTTAGGGACCGGCATCAGATATGGCCTTTGTGCGTTCAGGTGTTATATGCCGATTCTTGCTTTTGTGCGGGATGTTTTCACTTTTGTGGTAGTGGGAGCAATCCATTCATGCCTGAATGAGATATGCGCCTATACGTCAGATGCTTTAATGTGTATGAATTCGCACTTTTGTATCTTGACAACGGACCGTTGCGTTGTTAAGGCTTTTAACTGACTGTGTGAGCATGACACACGTTTTAGATATCCAGGATGGTGGTATTTTCTGATTTAGATTTCTTCACACAATTGGGTGTTTTTTTTTTTGTCCGAACATGTTGGGGTTTTTTGGTTTGGGTATGCTTTAAAGCGTAAACCTATGTTTAACGTTTGATGTTTCCAACTAAACTAAAGGCTTTAAGTTCAATCAATAATTAAATATTATCAGAGTAGACATCCTTATATGGGATTGTATCATCCTTTCTCCGGTTCTAACACGATCGAAGGAATTTAAACAAAATGAGATGTTAGAAAAAAGAGATTTCCAATTTTGTCGAAACATTTTTTCCATTTACAAAAATATTTATTTGTATCTACCGTATTTACTAAAAATATTAATGTTTGTATTAAACAACTTTCAAATGAAAATAAGTTCTATATAGAAGTCACACTTCAACCTTCGAAGCAGATTTCCCAATAGATATGAGTATAGAATAGTTGCGTTCCTAGAAACAACAGATGACGTTTTAGATAAAAATTTAAGCAAGGAAATATTTTTTCCGGCAATTTTATTGTCGATACGATCGCGAATTTCACTTTCTGTTCGCGAACGAATTAAATTTACTGTCATCTGAAAACTGGGATCTTGTGTGCGCCATCTGTTGGGGGGTCTTCCAAAATGGTGCGTACATAACCAGTGGACTCGTAGACTCAGGTTTGTATGCGTTGGTTTCCATTTTATCATGGACACTCCTAAATTTTTCCGAACCCTTTTCCACAAGGTTCTTAAGCGATCACAATTCCTCAGTACTTACGATTTAAGTTTGAAAATCTCTAACTGCACTTCATTTAGGTCGGTTTTACGATAATGTTGGCCATCATCATCCAAGTTAGATGAATTTAGTCGCCTAAAGCAGCGGATAACGGTGACTATATTTGCCGTTTAGCAGTCTAAAAAAAAAGTTCAGCACTGACTGTGTATCTTATACCATATTCCCCCTCTATTCTAGAGAGGCCCTAAAGATTTGCCTAGATCTTTTTATCCTTTGGTAGAAATTCACTCAAGCCGATTAAACTCTCAATAGACTCAAACGACCGCTTCTCGTGCTCTCTCATTTTCTTCCTGAGAAGTCAGTGTTCCTCCATGTTTCGAAAGTGAGATAAATTGCCACAAAAAAGTGAAATTATGAGCCCTATTCTGCTAAACGGGGAAACGAATTCACCTCTTCGATTGCCATTCACTCGTCGTATATATATTCTGTTAACCGCACGCCGGGGAAACTACTTTATCCATCATAATTTCGAATTTTTCAAAAATTAAATTTGAATAAAATGTCCCATGTCACTGTTTATTAAAAAAAAAAAAAAAAAAAAAAAAACGGCTTTAAGGTACGAACCGAAGACTGCAAGGGCCATCATGGGAACATTATAGAAGAATCACAGTCAATGCTGAGAATATGGAAAGATCATTTCTGCAAATTGTACAACGGCGATGATGAACCGATTTCCGCTGTTTTAAAGATTGCACCCTAAAAAAAAAAACAATTCCACCCACAGAACGAATGGACACCAATTCTCCGGCGCGGATGGCCTTTGAATCCAATCCAACCGTAGGAAGTAGGCGCAGTATAGGAGGACAGCGAAGCAGGAAGAGGACCTCAACCCACTTGGCATGCGAAACTGGAGGCAGCTAGCTAGAAACCGAGCCGCCTTGAAGAAGTTTGTTGATTCAGGTTCTAGTCCACCCCGGGTTGTAGCGCCACCTTAAGTAATTATAAGTAAGTAAGTAAATACCTAATTTTTTGTAAGGTTTATCAAAAACTTTCGTTTGTGTTCCATGAGCCATGACTGGGTGATTACACGGTCATGGAAAATCGTCATTGCAAGGAGAGAAAAATAATTGTCAGTGTAGTTGTCATTGTAGCTGTCCTTGCAAGGACAGCATGTTACAATGACGATAACACGACATGACAAATTTAGCTTTATTCCCGCTTTTGCAATTTTGACAATCGCTTCTTTCCGGTGGCAATACGCAATGGCATTGACATTGGAAATCCTCGCTGTTGTTGTAATGTCACAATACAAAATTTCAATCTATAGCTAGATGGTTGTTTCTGGAATGGCATTATCTGGTAATAGTTTTCTTTTTTATCAACTAATTTTACCCAGTAAAATCCTAGTGACGCCTGTTCAGCTGCTTCAATAGTCAAAGCGAACACTATAATTGTGCGTGTGCATTTTCCAGCTGTTAGAACATTTAATTATTGCTCTTTGGAGATTAGTGTTAGACGAACGTACGTACCAATTTACCGACTTCATATCAAATTCTTTTATCATTATCAATGTATTTACATCGTCATCCGTCATTACAATTGATTTAAAAAATCTCGATTAATCAGCTCACCAGTCATGTCTGCTAATCAATTTAGTTCCATCAAACTTAACTATAAGATAAAGCCTCCACCCGCTTACCTATCAATTAAGTGCTGTTGTAAATCAGCTCATTCAAGTTTAAGCACCCCATATATGTAAAAGTATCACTTTCGATTTCAGTTGATTGCATTATTCAATATAATCAGAGAAACACAAATGACGAGCAAAGAAATTAAATTTTCCGTCTGTCTGTTCATTGCCTTTTGGCGCACAGACAAATCAAATAATTTCGACCACCTTAATTAATCCACTTAAGGATATGACTTCAGTCAGTCCAGTAAAGCAAAGCCAATTCCGCGCCAACATAATGCATATTGTGCGATTGGTGCGCCACTTACGAACCCAATTCCGCAAAACCCACTAACCCAGTTAAGTAGGACCGCTAAGACCATGGACACCATCATCAACATAAATGTAACGACAGGCAAGCCGCCTCTCAAAGCTAGATTAGGTAATCGACGTTTATTAAACGGCATCAATACGAAACAATAAACAACCCGGACTTGCAACAAACTGTTACTATACTACAGTCTACAACATATGGCAATGACAGTGCTGTTGCTATTGGTGCCCCAGGGTTGATTGCTAAATGTAATTGAGGAGGAAAATTTCCTTCAGCATTTGTGGGGTCAACTACCCGAGAATCTCTCCAAATGCCGGACTCTGCACGAAACGTCATTATTTGAGCGGGGAGCAGGAATGTTTCGTTTTGGTGATTGCGTTACAAAATTTCATTACGGAGCAACTGATTGTTTTACAGACCGCAAGCATCCTATCCTCTATCATATTACGTTACGTAAATTTTCAAAATGATGATGATAATAGTGTTATTGTTGATGATGATATTGGACAAATTGAGAAAGGTCGTTGAAAATTTGAACGATGATGTTCGTTAATAAAGTGTGGTGTACATGATGGGATGTGTTTGAAGAACTGTAGTGCACAGCGTTCTTCAATTGATGTGCATTGTTAAGTAGTACGGCAACCATTTATTCCACAAAACATTATGATTTTATTGATATCAGAAACTGCAGTGAATGTACTCTTTCATCAGAAACCTCTATACTTAATGAGCAGTTTGTTAGAAGTTCATAAAAATTCCTAATTGATATCTCTCTGTTCTGTAAAGCAAATAATAATAAAATCTGACATTACCTTACCAGGATTGCCATTGGATTTTTTAATATTTTTTTTTTTTCTGAAACATGGAAATTTAATTAAGGGCTTGTTTCACAGTCTCTGAGTAAGTTTCAAGTAAAATACTTAGAACCAGTTGTACAAGCGTAGTTCATGTTTGGTTCAAGCTTTTAACTCACCGATTTCGGCGGGTTAGCTGCGGTTCCACTCTTGTAAAGGCATGCAATTGCTTATTATCAGTTAAATGTACCTTTAACCAGAACAAGATCTTAGTTAAGTAGCCAAGTTTGGATGATAAAAATAACTGAACTGCGGTTCAAATGTTTGTACAACTGGCCCTTAGCAGTTAAATTCGTTGTTTGCTGTGTTGTTCTCTGTCAAAAAAAGTTCTGAATAGCTTAATTGAAACTTACTTAGATATTGTGAAACAAGCCCTAAGTGAAATAAAATTAGCGGCAGAGGTCATGTTCGAAAATTCTATGAAAACCTGAAATAATATATCTAAAGAAATAAGGGCAGAACGCCAAAACAGAAGCCTGGTAATAGAGTCTGTTCTGAGAATCTGTAAGTGGTTTCCAAACTTAAGTCGTACAAAGCTGCTGGTGTTAATGGCCTACCAGCCCAAATACTTAAATCAGAGGGAAAAAATACCTATCAAGAAACACTCTTGTGTATGTCCAGTAGACGGGATCTAGTATAGTGTGCTCGATCAAAAATTAGATGCTCTCTGCATTGTGCCAAATACAAAGGAGTGATGTTAGAAAATTCTACCAAAGGGTAAAAAGATATACTCAGGGCTTTAAAACCAAAACGGAAGTCTGCCGATATGAGAGGGGAAATATGGTAGTAGATACATAGTCAGTGCTGAGGATATGGAATTTTTTTTTCTAGACTGCTAAATAGACTGCTAGAATGAAGTGCGGCTAGCGATTGCTAAACTTAATTCGTATGAGGTTATTGGTAATAAAGCTGCAGAAGATGTGTTCGCAGGGGGCATCCCTCAAATCATCTAATCTATAAAGTCGGATGAAATCATGCCCGATACACACCAGCACATTATCGATTTTAAATTCGCTTATGATAGCGTTGATAGAAACGAATTGTACAGAACTATGTCTTATCTCGGCATCCCTGCAAAACTCGTCCACTTCTGCAGAATTACGATGGAGAAATTTCCGAATCGTTTGATGTTAAGAAAGTCTAAAGCAAGGCGAAGCGTTATCATGCAAACTATTTAACATCATTCGTGAATCGATTTTACATAAACCGCTAGCTTATGCAGATAACATAGAAATAATCGGCCGAAATTTGCATATGTTCATATAAGTGGGAAGACATAACGTCCACGGATATAAGATCTTAAGGATCAAAAAAAAGTCTAGTTTTTGGTTTATTTGTTTTTTTTTTTATCGATTCGCAATTAACATTAGGGTTTTTTTTCTTTTCCCATTTTTCAATGTCCCATTCTTTCGCTAATTTTTGTTTGCCAATTTATTTTCAATTTTTTTTTTATTTGGCATAAAATTCTTTTGCAATTTGTTCGCTAAATTAAATTACCTATCTTTAATTTTCGCGCGAAACAAAAAATAGCAAAAGAACAAAATGCTAAGTAAATAAAAATGAAACAAAAAAATTCTTTAGTAAAGAAATACAAAAAAGTACGAAATTAAAATTGCGAAATTATAATTTAGTGACCCTGGCAGAATGCTGTTTTATTCTCCTTATTCGGAAAACATACGATGTCCATTCAAGGATCTAAAAAGTTATTTCCCTACACATCTACTTTGCGCCCTTTATGACGTCAGTTTTCGCTGCTACTCAACTTGGAACTGCAAATAAATCCGCCACTGTCAAGAACCATTCAATAATTATGGTTGTGCCACTTTGTTCCTACAATAGAATCTCGAGAGATCGCTTTCCATCCATCGTTTCTGTTTTCTTCACAATTTTGTATCTATAATATAGAAGCTTCTGATTGTAAAGATTTCTTTAAGCAATTAATCGAACAAAAGACCGGGATAATACGACAACGGAGATAAATAGATGTGTACATACAAGATAGAACGATATCGAGTTTAATATCTAATTGCAATTGAATCAAAGAAAAGGAACAAGAAGAAACAATTCCCACTCAATTTTTATCGTTCCTTCTTCCTGGATATCTGACGGATATAATGTATAATCGGAGTGTTAGTTATTGTGTTTTCCAACTATCGTTATCAACTTAGAAATAAATTATTATGGTCGTCACCCCATTCGGTTTGATCCGATTTCGTTGTTTCGAGATTTCAAAATAATAATTTCCCATTGTAGGGATTTTTTTTTAATTAAAATCGATTTGTAGCCACTAACCGCATCCGCCTCACTATACCAATAGATATTCTCTGATTGATTTGAAGTTTTTGTAGATTCATTCGAGGGATTCTGTTTCTTTTTTGTTTGGAAATTAAAACCCACAAAACGCGAGAGGAGTCTTAATTAAAATATTGGTGGTAGAAAGTTGTTCAATTCGTGGTGGTGAATGGCAGTTCTGCATTAGCAAACTGTGCAATTTTTCTATAAAAAGCTTAAGCCAATTTGGGTTACCATATTTGAGTCAAGTTTCTCCAAAATAAATTGAATTGGATTTTGGTTGGGAACAATTTAATTAAAGCTTTATTTGTTGCGGATTTGGCTGTGGGGATTGTGGTTAACTTTGAAATAATCATCTTATAGTTTCTCTGTGAACTATTATATTAAAATTTGTTGTATATTTTGTACAGCTACATCTACATTGATACATACATTTATGTTTTAAATTATGTACCAATACATTTTTTTATATTCTAAAGATGATGATGGTATGGGAAATTAAGTGTTTAACTTACTTTTTAATCTTTCCTGTTAATTTTTGTTTGTTTGTATTAAGCCACCTATGCAATTTTACATTTTTATAATTTTAACATTTTTTTAAAATTATTGTTATAATTAACCCTGAACGCCCTTAATCTGCTTCAACAATTCCAAGTTATGTTATACTCTGATGCCATACACGGGCGCAACGGAAATAAAAAAGAAAGTAAATTCATCAGTAATGGTTATCGACTAGCAGACAGTACAGGTAAAACAATATTATTTGGAAAGAAAGCTTAAGCTGGGCATCAAATGACCGGCTCAACTATCATCATTATATCATCTTTTTCCAGAATCAAGAGGATATCTCATCTCATTTTTCGTACGTGTAATTTTTCACAATTTATCTGGCACAATTTCGCAGCTAGTTGTATCTATTGTAAAGTATAGCTTGGATAACTTTCCCTAACAATGATGTACCCACATTTCATCCGCGAATCATTTTGAACGAATCTATTGAACGTTTTTCGTTATTACTTGATATATTTAGCATAAAAGGCAAGTAGGTATTTGTTTTTTGCCGAAACATTTCTAGATTTTCATCAAACCTGAATTACTAAACGATAGAGAAGCCTAGTTCAAAGCTAAGAAAATTTCATATTGGCTATTGCCAATATGAGGAGCTGGACAGGTTCCTCAGGTATTTCTTATAGAGCGTTTTTCGGCTATCAATTTGCACTCTAAATTATATACGGAAGATTTTATCATCTAGGGGTAACTTAGTCAAAAGTGGGAGGAGTTGGTTCTTATAGTTTAGGTAAAAGCTTCTACCCGGTATAAGCCTTGCAGATTTGAAAGACAATTTTAATACAATATTAGAGAAAGTTAACCACGTCACTTATAAAAGTTTAATAGAAGAAGCACAATCCTCACAACACAGAATGATTTACAGAACATACCTGCCCTTTCCCCATAACTATGATAAATGTCCTATTTAAAGTTAGAGGCGAATTATTAAAATTAAATTACATTCCGCATCGATTCGACCTGTCAATCTTTATCAGTGGGAAGATGTACGCCACTTCATTGCGAGATGTCCTGTTTTGAAAGAGTTTCGTTTGAGGTATTTTAGAGTAACTTCATAGGAATTTTCCGACACTTTGGAAGTTCTGAATGGAAAAATAGTCTGGGAAATTTTATATCTTGTAATAATGGGTAAAGCAATGTGTATTAACAAAAAAGAGTTATTTGTATAAAAATTAATCAATATTCTATTATTACTATCAAACAAAATAAAACAACGTAAATACTCAAGCAAAATAAATTTTATAAAAAAAAAATGGTAACTTTCAATTTTCTCAAAAACAAGGAGACATAAAATCATTTAGTTTTCAGTTTTCGATTAAAAATTAATAAGAGCAACGAATTCTAAGAAAAACAAAATAGTATAAAATCTCAAAATTTTGAAAATTACTCTTTAAACATTTTTTTGTTGTTTTTTTTCTCAAATTTTGGGTTTGAAACTCATTTTTTCAAAATTATGCATAGATTTAACTTGATTTAAAAATTGGCTTGTAGAACAGAGTGTTGGCTTTAAAAAAAAGTAAAATACTTAAAGTATTACCTTTTTTTTTTAATATTTTTTTGTTCCATTTTTAGTACTTTTTTCACGAAGTATTTCCTTTCGCCCGAACGGGGGAGATAGACCACCCACTAATAGTGAAAAATGCTAGTATTGAAATGTTCTACAAAAATCCATTATTATTTCTTGGCGCCACAGTTATCATACTCGTGCGAAACAAACTTTAAGACGGGATCTTGTCAGCAGCATTAGATCCATCGACACACATGACATTATTACCGTACATCATGCTTTCAAAAAACTCTCACTGTCTCACTTCAATTGTTGCACTACCAAATTTAATTGAAAATCTCGAAAAAAACGCGGCGGCGGTATGCAATTGTTTTAATTTTGTTTCATTTTTCAAACAATTTTTTGAAATATTAATGACATTTCAATCAAAATTTGTATTCGAAAGATTCGAAATTAATATTGATAAAGTATATTTCCCCCGGCTTTTAACAGAATATAGACGACGAGCGAACGGGAATCGAAGGGGTGAATCGAACTTTCGATTCCCCTTTTAGCAGCATAGGGCTGTACATTAAATTTTGTCCGGGACCGTTTCGTTATAAATGATATAAAATTTTTTATCAGTCACTTATTCAATTTAAAATATGAGTTTTAATTTAAATGACAGAAACAACTGATAGATGATTTATCGTGTTAGATAGCATTTATCTTGGACCTAATTGACTCTGTTAGTGGTTTTAAAATTAATTTATATAGCTTCAATATCGCCGTTGAAAAGTTATGTTGGATCATCAATTTAAGATTCCATAGCAAAACACTCGGAAAATTATTAAAAATGTATCATCTTCTAAAAAATTTTCAGACCTCTGGATTTTAGTTCTTTTTTCATAAAATTTCTAGGGGAGTGAGCCCAGAGGACTGAGTTTTTTTTACATTTTTTAACCAAAAAACATAAAACTGTTGAATTTGAAAAAAAAAAAACAACAGACAATATATTATGGTTTTACTTAGCCTAAAATATATAACTAACAAATATGCCTACTTATATACAAACATTATATCTATACATTACAATAGCCAACTTCACGCGTATTCCAACATAACTAGAGGCGCCATCAACTACTAACGGGGAATTTGTGTAGCAGTGCTATGTTTGTTTTAATTAATTATATAATTATGATATAATTTGAATATGTAATCATTTTCATTTAAAGGCGAAATTAATACACATATTTAACACTACTAGATGAGGGCAGTTTTAGACCGCATTATATGAAAATTTCAACCGAATGGCGGTCCATATCTATATACGTCAATGGACATAACAAATAGACTCGAGATGTAAACCCAATTTTATTTCAACGAGACTCGATATCGATACTTTGTATACCCTAAGATAGGACTTAGATCTAAGGTTATCGATATTATTGATGTTTTCAAAATTTTAGGGGACAGATTAGAAACGCGAAGGACAAAATATAGTAACTATTTTTTCGAAATTGCTAAATAATATTTATCTATTTCATAACAATTCTGTGTTATTTGAGATTAATGATTGTTTGATGTTAAAACAAGATTCTGACATGCCAGGGTACTAAGAATTAGACCCTTTAAGGAATTTCTTGAGCAAGAAAAAAAACTGCGATCTCCATAATTTTGATTTCTAAATATAGATTTCGATTAAAAAAAAATCAGAATGCATGAATGCAATGGTTTCAAATTATTGTCGCGGACATCGAAAATTCCATCGTTTGTAGAATCACTTTTCTACTCGAGCACGCAATGGAATGTAAGATCTAAATTTAACCAGGATCCGTTGGGGCTATTTCCCTGGTCGCAAGGTCTTAACAAAATTTGCGAGTTATAATACTATAGAAAAGCATTATTGTGTTGATTGCAGAACCGGACTCCCCGTCCCCGTACCTGGGTTATATTTCACCACAAAATGTAAAAGCCGAAACAGTTACAAATGCAATACCTAATGGAGTATTTTGATTGTCTCACTGTATAATAACAAACTTAATGGGTGCGACGGAACTAATATGAACACCGGCTTTAAGATAAGAGGTGGAATTATTCGGCAAATATAGATGAAAATTCAACGATCCTTGCAATGGTCTATTTGCTTGATCCATGGATATGCAAGAATTACCTCTTAGACACCATTTCAAGAAGATTTATTTTAAAACATCTGGGCCAAATGTTTATATGATATATTCAAACCAATCAGCAATGGTGTCCGAGAAGGGATCATGACGAAATCTAGAATGCCAAAAATCTCGAATGCCGAAAATCTCGAAAATAAAAAAAATTATCTAGAACGCAAAAATCTCGAATCCAAAAAAATCCAGAGTTTACAAAAATCTCGAAAGCCTCAATCTAGAAAAAAATCTCGAAAAAAAATAAAAATTCGAGATTTTTTTTTTTGTATTTTTAACAGTTAAAACTCAATAAAACACAAATACATCAGTTTACCCAATATTTTATTTTCTGAGCAAGAAAAATAATTGCAAACAATAAGAAAATCAAAACAAAAAAAAATTCGCGCGAATTTTAAACATTGCCTCAAAAATTCAAACATACATTCTGGATTTTTGCATTCGAGATTTTTTTTTCTAGATTTTGGCATTTCGAGATTTTATTTTCTAGATTTTTGTTTTCGAGATTTTTTCCATTCTAGATTTTTGTTTTCGAGATTTTCATATTCGAGATTTTTACTTTCTAGATATCGTGGTAGACCCGTCCGAGAAGGATCAATTTTTCAGGAAAATCTTGGAACAATGGTGCTTACGACAGCTAACCGCATTCTTCGAGTTTGTAGAAGCGTTTCTCTTTTTTAGCTCTCAGCAGAAAGAGCACTGAGTAAAGCCTAAACTTATCGAGTAAGCTCTGGGCAGAGTACGCTCCGAGTTCTCTGACTTACCTATTTATAAAACACACTTGACAAAAAAAAAACACACACACACACTTGATACTGCATTAGAACTTCAAGAGAAACTCGAACGTTATAAAAGAGAGAAACAGGTCGATAAATCCAAAATTTTCTGTGATTAAAACGCTTCAAAGGGTAGAAGCATTTGACAAAAAAAAAGAAAGAAACAAAAATAGTGCAATTATTCTTGACTTTTTTTTATTTATTCATATGAAATTGATTCTTTTCAAAATAACTCCAAAAATTAAATAATTAAGCAGATTATTCAGCGAAGCTAAGTAGTTCATACAAATTCTACTGAAGCCCATTTTAATGGCATGAATTTACTCTTCCTTGCTACTGTTTAATCTCCCTCCTTCATTAAGTTATTGTGTGAAACAATCCCATCCTTTTTTCGTTGCGTGTGGAGGCAGTTACAAAATAAGATCTAATAAAACATGGTGTGAGAATTTGGGGGTGTCTAGCTTAATGCTCCACAAAGTCCAAATGATTCAAAAATCACAGTGCGAAGCAGCAAACTTTAACCCATTTAAACAAAAATTACAATGATTGAGTTTATACAAATAGAGGAATCAAGATGGTTTCAAACTTACTCAAGTAGATGTCGCTAAATGAGCTTATTGAGTAATTATTGTTGCCCTAATTCCCTCAAACGAAAAAACCCGAACTAAACAAAATTCTTCTGCATACATTTGTATTTGCTTTTCTTTATTTCTCTTGCCTTTTAACTCAAGAATAATTGCTACAAGAATAAACAAAAAAATAAGTCGATAGTAACGACATCCTGCGAGCAGTATTTGAAACTTCTTTTTGAAAAAAGATTATTTCTCTATGTGTATAAGCTCAATGGTAGAGTCCATTGATACATATATACATTAGCCAGTATGCAACCTTACAATCTATACATTCTTGAATATATTTCCAAGCACAAACATCCTTCATAAAATTAAAACATTAACTTTATACCGAAAATAAAATGCGACTTAACACGTTCTGCACCAATTCATTCAGTTTAATTACATAGCTGTCATCACAACCCTTCGCACACAAACACAAAATCCTTCTTATATTCCTATTCCTCGCACTTACTTATATGTTCCTGCACAACCTCATTTATCTATTCCTCACATCTGCAGTAAAACTTAATCACATTTATGTGGTCTCTTCTGCCAAAACCATAAGAACAATAGAAAATATTTTGCCTCTTGGAACATTGACTACACAAAAACATCCCCACATGCCAGCCATTCCATATCCCAATTTCTCAAACCATTGCCTTAGCATGGGTTTGAGAAAACTCTTACGATGAGAAATGTGTTGTTTACAAAGGTGTCAGTGTGTAAACATTCTTGGCAGACTTAGATTACTTCAGCTTCTGATGCAACTAGCATTAACATCCCAAACAAAAAAATACCTCTCAAACATAATTCATAAAAATCAATAGCTTCTTGCCAACTATGCTTTGGCATCGCCACAAAGTACCTTACTCTGTGTCTGTTAAAGCATGAAGTTGCCGCAGAAACTGCCAAATTTGTGGTCCCAGTCCAGGACGTCCTTCTATAGCGTTTCCTCTAGCGCATATCTGTGCCATTTATAAAATAATATTGAATCCTTTTTGCATTGAGATTGAAGTAAATTGGCAAAATTAATTAATCGACACGCCACGCGGTGGTGGTAGTCGTGGCGTTGCCGTTGGTTGAAAAACGGTTAAACGCACCCGATTCGACCTGCCTCACTAAGCAAGAGTCTTTTGCAGTGAATTTTAGTTCCACTTCGCCACCATTGAACATCGGCCGGCCGGCTGTCCACCCCATGCTATTACCAACCATGAATTTATATTATTTTCCCGTCGCCGTTGGCAGAATATTTTATTTATATTACTCAGATACATATAGTGACTCGGACAAACATCAGTCCAAAGAGTTCGGGGACTATTGTTGAAGGCCACAAATTCATTGTTTCAGCTGCACTCACATCAACAGCGCACTCAAAGAGCATCCTCTGGGTCCCGATCGGATGTAGCCAAGGGGGTCGACGACGGAGTAGGTATGCTGGAAGCGAACAATATTCAACATACCCTGCAGGAGCGTTTATGATGTTTTTTCTAGAGGTGGTGGGAGGTTGTTATATATAGATACTATTATGTTTGGTGAGGGGGCATAGTAAAACTTCAGTGAGCGAAATCAACATCAATGGAACCAAAACTGTAATAATTTTGTAATAGAATTGAAAACAGTTCACATTGTTGACACTGTGGTAATTATTTCCGCACGAATTTCATTCTGTGTCCTTGGGAAATGTTGGTATTGTCCTTTTGAATATACCATCGTGTGTCATGATTTCCAGATAGTGTACCAGGACCTGATAGTTTTTGGGTTTGGCAATATAATAATGATTGTGATTGTGTAATGAATTCGAATCTGGGGGTTTGTTTTTAGGAATTTTCACCATAATTGTTTGTTTGTCGTACGATATTTGTTTAACATTAGGTCAACGTGACAGGAGATATACTTGTTGGAATTCAGTCGTAAAATTGATATAATTAGTCCTATGAGAATTTATTAACAAAGAAGCACAAGCTCGACTCGACAAATACTTGCTCAGTGCTCATATGGCTCAATAGTTGTATACCTTATATCTAAAATAAAACTGTCAATTCTAAAATGTGGAAAGACTCCACAGGTATTTTTTGCTAGGACATTTTTCGACTACCAATTTTCACACCAAAAAACTATATGCTGCATTTGGATACAACTAAACCTTTTGATGTGTTTAAGGACTCTTAAGCTGTACTTTGTTTAATTATATAATAAAGGTGATAGATGCAAGGACGAAAAAAGCTTACAGCAACAAGTTCTTGAAAATGTTATTGTTTAGGGGTAATTTAGTTAAAAAGTTGGAAGAATTGGCTCTTGGTTATGGCAAGAGCGTCCAATTTTTGGAGTAAATTCAAATGGAATGAAACGACCTTGAAAGTCCTATGAATAGAAAAGTAGACTTAGATACAAATAAACCAAAGACGTATGTAGATGGAACCCTTCTGCCTGTTCTCACTATAGAATTTGGTGGGTGCGAGTTTTGGCCATGTGTAAAGTATTTGATAAAAAAATTGTGTATACCCAAACTTGCACACACTTATGAATCTAATAGATATTGAGGCCAAGCAGGGGGGGTTGCAGGGGGCAGCACGCTCCCATAAATTAATGAACCCTTGATCAAAACAACCCTGTTGTAAGGGGAAGAAGCATGTAATGGAAACTAGCTTTAGGTGCTTTTGATGGAAAAGGAGTCAAGTGAGTGAAATTATTTTCGGTCATGTTTGTTGAAGATTCGAAGGGGTGTGGGAAGAAGATTCAAGAACAAGCTTTTCAGGCTATACCAGCGAAGTAAGCTTAGTCAAACATTTAAAAATACAACAGCTGAGGTTCACTGAACCAAATTGCGTAGGTATTGACGAAAACATTTTGTTAATTTTTGAAGAATCTAATATTTAAAACAACAATTTTTCAAAGAATTTTTCTTCATATTGAATACTAAATATTCAAATTGAATAAAGTTTATTCAAATATTGGACAATTAAGTATTTTATTTTATTCAAACGAAAATTTCATCATGTTAACAAACTGAAGTCGTTAGATATCCATTTTCCTAAGAGATTTTGACGCTTGAGCGATGTTAACGAAACTCAATACTTAAATTTTCCTAGCTATTTAAAATAACATGGCATAAAAATAATTTTCAAAAATGTTTTAATTAAATAATTTTTGAAAAACTGTTTTTGTGAATTAAATATTTCAAAAACCTGTTGACGGATTTTTATGAAATTTATGTCTAAGGTGTAGTAAATTAAGTTTATAAAACCATGCATATACAGGCTATGGCCTGGGACCCATATGAGAGAAATGTTTATACTATCACTGAAATCTGAGAGCTCTGCTCTGCATTGATGAACTATCTTTGAAGACACCAGGCAGCTATTAATTGCTTTAATTGCAGCTTGGTTATCTATACAAATGGCTACCTTGTAAATATTTTGTTTAAATATTGTTTTTTGTTTGAGCACTTCAGCTTGAAATATGATCTTGCTAGGCAAGGATCAGTCCTTCTCGTCTATCGGCGGGAATCAGTGGATCTTCCACTGGGTTTCGTGAAGGGCAGAATATATGACCATTTCCTTTCAGAATCAACAAAGAGGTGGCAAGGTTTGGCAAACTTTGACAAACGAATGATTTAATAAAACGAAACAGAATAGCCACGGCCAGGATCGTTGCAATCGTCACTGGCCATTGGCCAATAGGCGAACATGCAGCTAAACTACGCATACCTTTCAATAGCTACTGCCGTAGTTGTAGAAATCCGCTAGAGAAGGAAACAGTTGAGCATTTCCTCTGCTATTGTCCGGCCCTGGCTAGGTCTCGCCTCCAGGCATTCGGTAGTCTGTTTCTCGATAACCTAAACGTGCTGTCGAACAAAAGGATAAATGATTTTACCGCTTTTTTTAACAGCACCAGTTGGCTCTAACAAACCAAGCAATATCTCTATTTCAACTTTCACTTCTGAAGTTTCTGGAACATCCCTTTAGGACTGGCTTTTCGGACTAGCACTTACTCTAATTTTGGCGATAGCACTGATTTATACCTGGTAGGTATGCCTTGCCTTTGAACGGGCTTAGCCTCATATAGATCTAGTGTTAAGTTATTTGGCCGGCTCGCAGTCCCAATGGAACCACCTAGCACACAGTGTGAGCTTATTTCTTCCTTTGAGACTGCAGGCACAGACCAAAAACTGGTCCCCTTAGCTTTTCAAAGCACTATTCACTCTTCATTTCAACTTTCACCTTTGAAGTTTCTGGAACTTCCCTTTAAGATTGGCTTTTTGGACTAGCACTTACTCTATTTTTTTGGCGAAAGCATCAAAGCCCGGAATTATACCTAGTAGGTGTGCCTTGCCTTTGAACGGGCCTAGCCTCACATATAGACCTAGTGTAAAGTTTATTGGTCGGCTCTCAGTCCAAATGGAATCACCCAGCACACAGTGTGAGCTTAGTTCTTCCCTTAGGACTGCGGGCTCAGACCAAAAACTGATCCCCTTAGCTTAACAGTCACTTCTACTACATCACAAAAAATTAGGTCAAACGAGTTAAACTTTTTAGCGCTAATTGGGTTTCTTCGAAACAGTTGTTCTGCGAAACCGCCATTTTATCTACCCACCTATGCATACTCACTTTTTTTAGAAAAAAAATTTTGATTTTTTCGAAAACCACGGTCTTGAAAAAAAAATTCTTAAACTCATATTTAGTAAAGAAAATTTTTTGCGTACTTTGATTTTTAAGAAAATAAAAACAATAAAAAGACTAAAAATAGTCGAATTAGATTTTATTAAATGGAGTATTTATGAATGAAATTCAATATTAAAGGTTTTGTGGCCTTTACTCCAAGCATTGCGTTTCGCCCTAGTTTGATGGTGGGCTCATCAGCTAGATGACATCAAACCCAATCTAGTACGCAATAATTGTCGATGATTACCGACTGCTTTATAAAATTTACAGAGAAAACTCCCTGTGAATTATATTATTCTAAACAACTTTGATTAAAGTTAGACATTAGAAAAATTATGATGTTATACTTTGATTTTTGTTTGAATCTTTGTAAGATATATGGTTTTCAAACTTTTAAAAAAATTTCATACGATTTTTTCGGATATTCCATTTTTACTTTAAACCCGCAGTGTGGTAAGTTTGTGCCCTTTATGAAGAAGTTTATTCAAACAGCGTTAAAATTTTATCCTCTGTCTAATTTTTGACGTTTGAGTTGAGGTGAATAAATGTTTAGCTTTTTGGTGTGCGAACTAGATTAAATGGGATTTTTAAACACATGCTTTTTTTTAATTTCCCCACAAGAATTAAAAAAAAATTCCCTTTCTTATTACTTTGCTACGGAGAAATGAATAGATAAGATTGTTTTGTCAATTTATAAAAAAAAGTCTGCAACTCAAACAATCGGCGCGCGTTTAAATTTTTGATATGTTGTATAGGATGTTTGGCTGATGTAAGAATACAATTTCCACAACCTCTCTGCCCCTTCGCTATTAGGAAAAATCTGCAAAAAATCGTCACTTTTTTGCTTATTTCGACTATAATTTCTTTCTTTTACATTTTATCGAAAAAAAACTAATAACAAAACTTGTAAAAAACAAAATTTTCTACAAGTGTGATATAGAAACTTTATTTGTAAGATCTATGATTCATCCAAAATCCAAAGTATTAAGTTTTTTTTTCGATAAAATGTACCAGAAAGAAGTTATAGTCGGAATAAGCTGATTTTGTGCAGTTTTTTCCTGATAGCAAAGGGGGCTGAGAGGGTGTGGTGTGGAAATTGTTTTTTTATATTACCAAACATCCTATGCAACATATCAAAAATTTAGAAACACCCGACCTTTTGTAGGTTAAATTCTCTTTATTTGCTGTTCTATAAAATTCCCCACAAAAAAAATTAAAAACGCAAATTTGAAATTTCAAAAATCAATTTATTTAACATTAGCAATTTCATAATTGTGGGTATTCTAAATTGTGTTTTGTTAAATAAATATAATAGAACTACTCTGTAAAATAATTAAAATTATGGGAAGTTTTAACACGGTACAGAACACTGGTTTGGCAGCTGAACTTCAAAAAAAAAAAAAACAACAAATTTGTTTCACAATAAATAGAAATGTAAAAAAAGTATTATCGGTTAATTTAGGTAATTGTTCGTTCATAGCACAGTTTAATTGAGCCGAATTCACAAAAACACAACATAAAAACAAACGAAAATAAATACAGATGAAATGAATCCAACAAAACACAAGTCACACTGCTTTTTGGCAGCTTCCAAAAGAAAAATAAAAAATATGTTTCACAGAATAGAATAGTAAAAAATCGGTTAGTTCGTTAAATATTAGAGTTATATAAAACAAATATTTCAGCAAAACACAAACGAAAAATTCGACAATAGTCGAACAAACAGAAATAAATGCAAATGAAAGCAATGCAAAAATCAAAACAAACACATTACGCCGACTGTCTCTCTCACTCCTTCATAAGCAAAGAAAATTATCCACTGTCTAAAATAGCTCTGGAGCAGGCTAAATTTTTGAAGTTTATATTCACCACACTAGTGTCATAATTTAGCCAATGGATAAAATTTTAACGCTGTTCGCACAGTAGTAAAAATCCTTATATAATTTAAAAAAAAAATATTTTGAATAATAATAAACTTTCAAACATTAACGAATTGTTATAACAAAAATTACAGTTATTTATGGTATGAGTTTTTCATTCTGCTTAGAGCGATTCCGAAGATTTCTTACAATATTTATTTGAAAAGTTCGTTTTGCAAATTTGAAGAGACAATATAAGAAAATAAAAACAATAAAAAGACTAAAAACAGTCGAATTAAATTTTATTAAGTAGAGTATTTATGAATGAAATTCAATTTTAAAGGTTTTGTGGCCTTTACTCAAAGCAGTGCGTTTCGCCCTAGTTTGATGGTGGGCTCATCAGCTAGATGACATCAAACCCAATCTAGTACGCAATAATTGTCGATGATTACCGACTGCTTTATAAAATTTACAGAGAAAACTCCCTGTGGATTCTATTATTCTAAAGAACTTTGATTAAAGTTAGACATTAGAAATATTATGATGTTATGCTCGTGGCCAAGCAAATACATCATAATAAACAATATTGTCAATTCAAATAAATCAAGGCTTCGAAATAAAGACAAATATACTTCAAAGTGAAGAAATAATTGTTTATTGAAGTTAAAGATCCATCAAATCGGAGAATATTTCACCAATAAATTTTAAGATAAAGATTTTTTTATCATTTTGATGAACATTTTACGTTAAAATAATGAAAAGATCGACAACGTTTTGTCAAATTGAAGAAAACTTTTTCCAATTAAAGAAATATTTTAGTTAAAGTGAAGAAATGTTTGTTCACATTGATCAATTGATTATAATTTATTCAAAAAGAAGATAATCTTATGTTAAATTGAAGAATGATTTTTTACTATATTTTAAGTAAGAATGATGAAATTTATTCAATTTAATAATTTTTTTTCCAAAAATTTTATTTATATCTTCAAAATGACAAATTTTCTTTCGTATAACATAATTTTATTCATTGACCGTATATTGATCACCATAATTCAATTCTACCTACTTTTTCTTCGATATGAGTACCAAATTTAATTCAGTGTATGGACACCAACTCACCAGCCCCACGCCGACGAGTCTTCGCATCGAATCTGATAAGAAACTAGATTTCGAGCAAAAAGTTCAAAATGGCATCAAAACCAATCATAGATTTCCCATATATTTTCAGATTTCAAAATCTAGTAGATAACGGCTAAATCTACTTGCAAAAGAAATTAGCGTAAACAAACATATCTTTTAAAAATTCAGCACAACTGCTGAAAAGATGGCATTTGGCCGTCAAAATAAATCTAAAAAAAATTTAGTTTTCAACTTTTTGTTGCTTTCCCGTAGGGTAGTGACGTATATAAAACCAAGTTTGGACTTTATCGTATTGAAAACCAAAGTCGGCCAGTATGACAAAAGATTATGAAAAACCATTGTTTTCACTTAGCAATATGACAACAGAAAAACAGGTTTTCCCACTTTGACAATCACCTTTTCAAAAGTTGTCACAATGAATACTAAAGTTGTTGATTGAGTTTTGTTGTCATAATAAGTAAAACAATTGTTAATATGACAGCGGAATTATTTTCAGTGTAGTTTTCGTGCGGTGAGAACGCTCCAAAGAGGTTTGAAAATCTTTTGTCTCGAAATCTATAAAATAAATAATTGTAAATTTATTGAAATTTTTATATTGTCAATTAAAAGTAGACCAAAAATCGTCAGAAAATTTCAAGAGTAAAAGTATAACCATTATACCTTTACTCTTTAAATTTGCTGACGGCTTTCGGTCTACTCTTAATTGACAATGTAAAAATTCCAATAAAACCACTTATCAATTATTTGTTTTAGGTAAGATAAGATTAGATTGTTTCTTTATTTTCAGTTTCTTAAAAATATTAACAAAAGTATATAATATTTTTATAAAGCTTACAAGCATGGCGTGTAAGCCGTCTGCCGGGTATTTGAAAAATTTAAAAAAAATAACAAGAGAGATTAAAACACTTTGTCGATAATTAAAAAAATTAACACAAACATAATCAATTAGTAGCATTACAAATATAAAATTAAACTGATTCTTTACATTGCATGTTTATTAATTTTAAGGCCTTAACAATATTTGTATTACTGGGTAGGATTATCAAAAAAACATTAGATGGAAAAAAAAGATAGATGGCAAAACATCAATGTATTGGCTTTTAGTTTAGCTAAAACGGTTAAATAGTAAGTTAACGTTATGAATTATTTTAACAATGGCTTTTATGGTTTGTTTTCAATCATCGCAGACAGCCATGCATATAATGATGAATAAAAACAAAATGTAATCGAATTCATATAATAACTTAAAATATAATAACAATATATCACAGAAGTATAAAATATCTGGATATATATAGAATAAATGCAGACAAAATGCAATCAAACTTGTTACTTTCAAAAAGATACAAATTTGGAATTCACAATTTTATGTTCACATTCCCTTGTCTGCGTTTTATATATAGGTACATTCATACATATACAATACATATGTAATGTTTTTCTTAGAATTTTTATTTCGACTCCTTCTAAAAATGGAAAACCTATAGAAACGATACTACCTGAGCTTTCATCTTCTATTCGACGTCAATGCATTCCATTTATTCGACATGCTAACGTTAAAAGAGAGCGCCATGACACAATTTTCCGCAGCATGTACCTTATACCATTGACAAAGAATGACAATACCCGCAGCGTCTTAAAGAAATCACAAATTTGTACAGTAAAAGTATTGCTTCCTTGAATATGATATCAGTTCAAGGATATTCGTCATTAATTTATAGCTTGATTGATTTTTACCACGTCTTCTTCTTTTTCTTGTACAATATCGAAATTTGTACGAATACCAAAAGAAGTTGAATAAAATTTTTTTGATGCGGAATACGGATCCCCAATCCCATTAAATTATTTATTTTACTTGCTATTATATCTTCGTTGTAATATTTGACTGTTATTTAAGAACTTTTTTGAACCTTAAAGTCTGCACCATAAACGCAAGTAAAAAAAAAATTTTTTTTGATTAAGGTGAATTTTGGGTATTTACTTGAATGAATTCTGGGGTCGAATTACCGCATCAGTCACCAGCCAATGTGTCACCGAAATATCTTCGATTGGCATTATTGCTTAAGATACCGAGCAGGCTATCGAGTATCGGATTGATTTTTTGGCATTCCTTTGTCAGTGAACGAGTGTTTTTTCATACGATAGATGCGAAGCAGAGGAGGAACAGTTGGTCAAACAATCAAGGTAGCGGAGCACGAATTTGAAGTGGTGCAATCCTTTAAATACCTTGGGTCAATAGTAGCAGCCGATAACAATATAGAAGAAGAAATACGCGGGCGGCTTCTCAAATCCAACAGAGCCTACTACAGTCTGTCAAAGCTCTTCAAATACAGAAATCTCACCATAACTTCAAAACTACTGCTGTACAGGACCATGGTTCTGCCAGTACTCACATATGGATCCGAGACTTGGGTGCTTAGCAAAAGGCACTCTGACCTCTTAGCCGCGTTCGAGAGAAAAGTCTTAAGGAGAATTGTTGGCCCCATATGTGAGGAAGGACGATTCCGGAGACGGTACAATCATGAATTGTACGCAATCTACCTTGAAGCAGATATAGTGACAAAAATTAGGCTCGGTAGACTTCGGTGGGCAGGGCACCTAGCTCGCATGAGCGAAGAGGAACCTGCTCGGAAAGTTCTTTGTGGTACATTCTATGGCAGACGACAGCGTGGTAGACCATGCTTGCGCTGGAGAGATGGCGTAGACCAGGACGCCCGGAGCCTTGGGGTGCGCAACTGGATGGCGTCGGCTCGAGACCGGGATAGGTGGAGAGACTTGTTGAAGGAGGCCAGGACCGGACCCCGGTTGTCGAGCCGATGATGATGATGATGAGATGCGAAGCAGACGTATGGGAAATTTTTGTTTACAAATTTTGCTGGAAAAGTGTTAGATATTTGGTTTGTTCACTATTATTTTGTTAAATATTAATTAAAAGTGTTTCAGAACGATTTCATACTGATTTTATGCCCCAGCACCACTTTTTAACAACAATAAATAAACTACTTCTGGAGAACACAAGACCAAGATAAAAAAATAATGCAAGAGAGTTCTAATAAATATATTGTAATATTTCTTAAATTCCTTTCAATAAAAATACACAACAAAAAGCAAAACATTTATGCAGAAAAATGAAAGAAACACATTTATTTCTAAAATGCAAGAACTAAAAAAAAAACACAAACAGCTGTGACAAATAGACCAATGACAAGCCAGCAAATGACACTTAATAGGAATGTGCTAGAATTATTCTATTACAATAAATACTGCATTCGATACGAGATACTTCGTAAAACAATATCATACCAATGTAATTACTCGATAGCTCGATAACGTATGAAAGTTACTCACATACTCACTGATGCCGTAATTCGGCCCCTGTATTTAGTATTTACCTAAAGAATTTGTAGGTAGTCAGGTATTTTTTTTTTGTATTTATACGAAACGAAGCAAATATTAAAAATCAGAGTTTCTGCTAAAATGTTAGTAAGTATCTGATCTAATACCTAATCATTTTACTTCAAGTAACTACTTCGATTTGATACCACCCTAGAAACCAAGGAGCCGAATTACGGCATCAGTGAGTATGTGAGTGACTTTCATACGTTATCGAGCTATCGAGTAAACACATTGGTATGATGTTTTACGAATGAGCATTACGTATCGAAAGCATTGTTTATTGTTCTAGAATAATTCTTCCACATCCCTATTAAGTGTCATTTGCTGACTTGTCATTGGTCTATTATTTGTCACAGCTGTTTAAATTGTTATTATTTTAGTTCATGCATTTTAGAAATTAATTTGTGTTTCTTTCAACTTTGTGGATAGATGTTTTGTTAGTATTGTGTATTTTTAATGAAAGAAAATTAAATAATATTAAAATGAATTTATTATATAGGTTCTGCGGCGAAAAAACATGAATATAATCATCCAGCAACACTTTTAATTAATATTAAACAAAATATAAGTGAACAAATCAAATATCTAAAACTTTTCCAGCAAATTTTGTAAATAAAAATTAATCATACGTCTGCCTCGCATCTATCGTATGAAAAAAACATTCGTTCACTGACAAAGGAATGCCAAAAAACAAATCCGATATTCGATAACCTGCTCGATATCTTAAGCAATAATGCCAATCGAAGTTTTTTACTGATGTATTGCCTGGTCACTGATGCGGTAATCCGGCCCCAGGTTGTTTCGAACTTTAAACAACAGAGGAACTTCCTAGAGAAAGTTCGATCAACCCAGTATACATCAATTATTATTGTTAGTTTGTTCAAAAAACCAAAAACTTGTGCGTTTAAAGGTAAGTGTATAAATATATACAAAATAATAATACATACCCGACTACATAAATGTAAGAAAATAAAATCGACTCAGACTCAATGAAGCCTATTTATTTATTATACACAATTCAAAGATAAATGATACCTTCTCCTTCCTTGTAAAAATATTGCACTCTTTCTTTCTTTCATCCCTCAATATCTTCCTTTCGCGAGTCAGAGTTCTCCTATCTTCCATCCATGACGATTCATAGAAAAGTTGAAAATTGGAAAAAAGAATACCGAAAGAGTTTTAGAGATCGAATAACTATCATGAGATACAAATATAGTGTTGCAAAATGTAATTGCAAAAGTCAAGGAGAATTATCTATTAATTAACTTATCAAAGATTTGGGGTCCTTCCCCGATATCCCTTTGAAAATGATTCCACTGAGAAAGAAATTTCCTTTAACAGATAAAGATCAGATTTTGTCCCGTTGATTTGTAGAAATATAAATTCAAGGAAAACAATGACCTGCAGAATCATGTTGATTCGAAGATACTTTGTCTCGTTTTAGGTTCAGAGAGTGTAACAGTTAAATCGTTTATTCTATGGGAATTATTTGGAAAATTTATAAGTTTATTGCATTAAAGTTGAATCGTTGACGTTTCTGGAAAATAATTGCTAAGGAAAATCGAAAAGGGTTGGTGATTGATGCGGGTAGTTATGAAAATAAAAATATCTATATTACATACCTATAAGAAAGGTTATCGTGAAACAAGATTCAAACAAAATTGTTTCCTACATATTTAAAATAAATCTTATTGCAAAAATTTGACATTTTGCTTAGATGAATCTTAAGGTATATATATGTACCTACTTAGACAAATGAAACCATTTTCATAATTGAGTCCTGTTAATCTCTTATGAATTTTATGTGAAAATAAATATACATAAATATAAATAAAAATTCTTTTACAATTGGTATCTCGGAGTTCCACTTTTTGAAAAATTCCAGACCATTCCTGCCTTTCTCAACGATTCGGAGACGTTGATATAATCAAGATTGGATGAAAAAGAAGAAGTTCTTGGGCAAAAATCCTACTTTTGAAATTTGTTCTTCAAAAGCAACGGCTCCGATGGTTGGGTTTTATCGGAAAGGTACAATACAACGAATGGACAACAATAACCCAGCAACCGGTATAGTATTTTCGAAGCCACTTAAAGTGGTGCTACAGTACGTCCGTCCGATGTGCACCAGGGTCTAAACACACAAGCTTATTCCAGGCGGCTCGGTTTCTAGCTAGCTGCCTCCAGTTTCGCACGCCAAGTTGGTCGAGGTCCTCTTCCACACTTGCGTGCGCCAACCTGCTACGCTGTCTTCCTATACTGCGCCGTCGCACAGGGTTAAATCGAAAGGCCATCTGGGCAGGAGCATTGGCGCCCAATCGCTCTATGTGACCGACGTACCTTAGTCGTTGACTTTTGTGACAAGGTCAGTGTCGCTGTACAGCCCGTACAGCTCATTGTCATCGTTGATATTAATATTTTTTTTTAAACTTTTTTTATCGTTAAAGATAGTATTGTATGAATTTAAGTAGGCTGTAGTTCAATAAGTGTTAGTTAAGCAACGTTTCAAGCACGGTTATGTTCTTCATCAGGCCTTTATTACAATATAAAAAATTTATACATATTAGTACATGAAAATTAGAAACATATATATGACGTTCATTGTTATCTGTACCTTCTTCTCCATTCCTCTTTAATACAGATATGACCGTAAATCACACGGAAAATTTTTCTTTCAAATCAGCCAAAAGTGTTCTCATACACCATAAGTAATGTTCATGGTTCTGCACCATAAATAAGGACCGGGATGATAAGTGTCTTATAAAAGAACTCTTTAGTTGCTCGAGAGAAAACTTTGTCTTCAGTTGTCTTTTTATAGCCCAAATAAACATCGATGGGCGGCACTACTAATACTTCTTTTAATCTCAGCACTGGTGTTATTCACGGAGTTAGCAGAAACTAGGTTCACAAAGTCTCCTGACCACTTCAAATGTATAGCTGATGTCATTTCTTGTTGATATCATACATTTGGTTTTGTCTTTGGTTCGCCGTTAAACACATCATTCTAGCGAATAATTGACTTTTGTATGATTGTACGGCAGAAAAGATCTTGTATTCGATGTTAAGAAGACTAATGCACTCCCGTGAAGTTAGCCCCCCTTTTCCAAAAAACATATTTTTTTTAGAGCTCTGCTTAGATTTTAAAGAGTTCTAGAATTCTTGCCCGTTAAAGCAATAGTTCATAATAATTTTGGCAAGAAAATGAAAAAAACCGAATGGGTGGCCGTGGAGTTGGCCACCCATTCGGTTTTTTTCAGCCCCCTCTTTTTTCACGAAAAAGAGTTCTAATAAAATATATCAGTTCTTAAAGAAGAGTTCTGGAGTTCTCGTTGGGTTTTGTTAATAGTTCTGCGAATCGAAAGTTTAAAAAAAATTAACAAAAGGGGGCTAACTTCACGCTTTCTTTTGTAAGGAAATTTGCTACGCGATAAATTTTTTTTACAAAATTTGTTAAAATCCATACTGAAAAGTCAAAACAAAAACACTCACTCATTAAAAAAAAAAAGAAGGTAAATACTCATAGATGTCGCACATTTGTATGAATGAAATTAAAAAAAAGTCTGTTATTTGGTTGCTGAAATATGCGACTTTATAATTTTTTTAAGACAGATGTCGCGAGATTCTACGTGAGAATTTAGTAGTTTTTTTGTTTTGCCTACAGTGGCGTATGGAGGACTAGCATCGCTATATACAATTTTGGCGACATTTTTTTTACAATTATTGTATGGAACTGACGTTGGACTAGCAGTCCATATACGAGTTTATTCGTCCATGATCTATGCTTGTTATTATTTTTAAACAAAATAAATTATTCGTTTCTTTTGTCACCAGAACTCAAATACAGCAGTAAATCGGAACGGCTACCATGATATAAAATTCGACCATTTCGTACAAATCGGAGGCAATTTTTCTCCGATCGGTTACGATGATAGTTCTGATAAGCGAAACAAACAGATTTTTTTGGTACAGTTAGAAAAACAATTTTTTTTTCGGAGTTCCGCGGAGTTCTGTTGAGGTAGCCCCTCTCGAATTATTTCGAAAACTACAGCAAAATTTTTTTGTCCGACCTATTTTTAAAAAGTTATAAGCTAAATAAAAATTTTTATTTTTGGTACAGTAACAAAAACAAATTTTTTTCGGAGTTCTGTTGAGAGTTCTGGGTAGCCCCTTTTGAGTTCTGCAGAAAACTATAATAACATTTTTTTTGTCCCACCTATATTTAAAAACTCAAGAAGGGCTACCCAGAACTATCAACAAAACTCCGCAGAACTCCGAAAAAAATATTAGTTTTTGTTACTGTACCAAAAATAAAAATATTTGTTTTTCTTTAGGTCGAACAAAAATATGTCACTGTAGTTTTCTGAAGAACTCGAGGGGGCCACCCAGAACTCTCAACAAAAATTTTCAGAACTCCAGTATCTTAAATAAATTGAAATAAAAGAAAGCGTGAAGTTAGCCCCCTTTTGGTATTTTTTTTTTAACTTTCGTTTCGCAGAACTATTTACAAAACACATCGAGAACTTCAGAACTCTTCATTAAGAACTGATATATTTTATCAGAACTCTTTTTGGTGAACAAAATTGGGTCTGCGTGAAGTTGGCCCCCATTCGTTTTTTTTTTTTCAATTTCTGGCCAAAATTATTGGGAACTATTGCTATAACGGGCAAGAACTCTAGAACTCTTTAAAATCTACGCAGAACTCTAAAAAAATATGTTTTTTGGAAAAGGGGTGGCTAACTTCACGGGAGTGACTAATGCCCCCATTCATCGGGTATGTTTTCTCGGCCGCATGATCATCAGCTACAGCAGCTTTACTTTTCTTAAGCCAAGATATAGCTATCTTCACTTCATCTAGGTCGGGTGGGCAGAATTGTTGGCCTGTCCAGGTGGAATTGTGCAATCTGCATATACCTAGAAGCGGAATTCGGTTCATAATAGGCGTAGTATAGTTTGCAGAAATGATATTTCCATAACTTCTGCACCGATTGCGATTGTTTACTATAAAGTTCCCATGATGGTCCTCGCCGGCTTTGTTTCGGGCCTGGTAACTTTGTGATGTTCTTTTTACCTTTTGGTAAAAATTCCGCGCTTCATTCCTGTTATGGCATCCATCCATTTCTTCGATCACACGATTCTTATGCTCGTTATTTGTTCTTCTGAGAAGTCGGTGTTCCTCTCTCCTTTTCTGCACGTAGAGTTCGCGCGTTGGTCTAGTCCTTCTTTGTAGCTTTGTAGCTCCGCTTTGTATGCCTATTGTTTGGTTGCAGGTCATTGCTGACATTCTTCGTCAAACCAGGGTTTTCGTTGTGGTGGTTGTGTTAATCCGATCACATCAGAGGCGGCGTCCATAATTGCTTCCTGGCAATGTTTTCACTGGTTTTAGATGCTTGAAGGTGGTGGCATAGGACTAGTTAAGAGGTTGTGAGTGACTTGATCGGAAAAGGACTTAGTGATCTCTTGCCGGCCGACACTGAATTTCCAGTATTTCGACGTTTTGGTTTTGTTCTCGATATCCGTCGCATAACCTTGGCTACAAGAAGTTAATGGTCCGTGTCAACGTTGGCTCCTCACAACGTTCGGACATTTGTGATACTGGAAGAATGTTTTGCGTCGATCGTGATGTGGTCAATCTGGTGGATGGTCAATTGATCAGGATCTCGCCAAGTCCCCTTGTGAATATCAAGATGCCGTAACTGTGTTATAGCTACCAAAAGTTTCATATAGAAAGGTGGTATTAATTTTTGACGGTTCCAGTCAAATTGTGTATGTTTTCAATCTGTTTGATTTTAAAGTGTTTTGCACAGATTTTTGGATCTACAATTGAATGTTTGCTCAAATAGCTTTTGCATATGCACACCATATCGGATCTACAAGGTTTGCACGTTAGCCGCACGGGATCCGCACGGGAATGGTTAAAAAGGGTTAATAATTTTTTTTTGTGGTTAATTTATAAATCGTGATCTGTTAATCCCTTTCCAACTGGTAGTGGTGAGGTCGGCTAAGTTTTTCTGGTTTCTCTATATTTCCGGGATCTAGATTTGCTAGTTTCACCATTGAGAAAATCCATAATAATGATTAATTATTAAATTATTTTGCATGTACGCAAATCAAAATGTATCTCAGCCAACTTCGATTCCAAGGATCAAACTTCATTGAAAAACAATCGAAAATTCTGTTCTTACTAAATTTCTTCGAAAATCCTTTTTTTAAATAGATAAATACCTACATTAATAAAAACATGATTCCTTTATAGATTCATAATATTATTTCAAATCTATGAACATCTAAATCTCGCCCATTCAAGATATACTTCATATTATACAATATAAAAAACTCATATACCATATTTCAGCAAAAGTCTTACGTTGCATTATAACATTTCATTCGTTCAACTCAATTGGAAATCAATTTCACATTCATATTTTTTATTCATTTTTTTTTTTTTCATTTTTCTTAAGTTACCCGCATAGAATACCCTACTCGTTGAATGGCGAAGGGCGTCCCTTTCAAAATAAATTGATTGTAACATTTTTCTCTCTGTTGAAAACAGAACTATAATACCATCACTGTCGAAGGAGTCTCTTCACTATATTCCCATAGAGCCCACACAAAACCCTACAAGGAGGTGCAATTCACAGGCATGCATGCATTTCTGTCGAAATGAAAAAAAAAATCAGAATAGAAAAAGCGAGTTTAAAAGATGGAAAGATAAAAAGAGGACCAAAGAAAAGATACTATTTTTTTTGATAGTGAATTGATAAATTGCCCAATTGCAAAAAATATGAAATCCGCACTTCAAAACCGACAAAAAGCTATTTCTCCGTTTCGTTTAACCAGAAGCTAGGAAGCGACTTTGGAAAATTGCAATGCCACCTGCTGTGGGGTGGCTTACCAACAACAATGGATGTTTTAGTTTTAACAGGGACGTATTGATAAAGCTGCAAAGAAGTTGCGATGCGGTAAAAATGGTAACCATCATATTTAAAAAAAAAAAAAACTTCACAAATAAGGTTTAAATTTAAAAATCAATAATGCTTAACATAATTATCTTCTTCCTGCGTTTCTTCATAAGGTGTGTAGTTAAAGGAAATATTTCTAGAAACTTTGTTTAAAAATGTTGCTTTGTTTAAAAATGAGCAAGTTCGTGCATGCAATTTTTTTTTCTGTGGAATAGGCTCAGTTGGAGAACCACAAAAAAATAAAGCAAAGAGCCCAAATCGAGACTTGAAGAAACATTTTTTAAATGTTTTTGAAAAGTTGGTACTTTTTTTTTTTGTCATATTCGTAAGAAGATTTCGGGCTATGGTGTTTTCGCGATTTTAAGTTTTCGAGATTTTGGTTTTTCGGGCTTTGAGTTTTTTCGGGATTCTGGATTATCAGGATTTTGGGATTATGTTAAAAAATAATAAAATAAAAAAAATTAAAAAAAATACCTTCTGATAACGTCTTTTTTTTAGTTATATTCCTCTTCCTATTCCATTCAGAAAACTCCCGATTCATTCGCTATTTACTTTGTCAAATTTAACTTGTTCAAGGAAGGTACTATATGGCAAGCCTTGGATTCGTGCAAAAAAAAATTAAGATATTAAATGAAAAATGACATTACGGTAATAGAGTATACGAAAAAAGTGAGTCCGGCAATACTGTCCGTCCGTCTGTCTGTCTGTTTGTCTGCCTGTATGTCTCGGCACCTACAGCCTAGACAGGTTGGCCGATTTGCTTTTTATTTGGTAGGTATGGATTTTAGGGTAATGCACCAAGAACTTTTTGACACTGTTAGTCTAAAAATAACATTACCTACCTTCCATATAACGGTTATCGAAAACCTTATTTTTTCCGAAAACGGCTCTAATGATTTTAACCAAATTTCAAATGTGTAATAAGGTGTAGAAGGTCTATCAAATAAGATTACCAAACTTTCAAAAAAAAAACCGTTTAATGGTACCTGTTATGCAAAACAAATATCTATTTGTATATTATATTATATTATATCGTCAAAATTTATTAAATTATTTAAAGATAACTTTAGTACAATTTACTATTTTTAAAACAATGTCAATCGGGCAGACGGCAAAGCCATGCCTAAACGATTTGTGTAAATGCATTATGTAAAATATTGTAAACTTTTAAATGTAAAAATAAATCGAACCTATCTATCTATCTATCTATCTATCTGGTACCTGTTATGTAATGGTATTTTTAAATTTCGGTTACTGGGATAACGGCTGAAGCGATTTGAACGAAATTTAATACTGGTTAATAGCTGTCCATCAATTTTTCTCATTTTGACTAATTTGTTCAAATGGCACTCTAAAAGCAAGCGATGTCGATAAACCTTAAACACACCTATACGCTGGAACTGATTTAGAATTATTTTGTTGACTTAGAAAAAATGTACAGGGTGTTAATCGGTGTGAATTAACTTTACTGATCGTTTAAATGGCTCTCTAAGGCCAGGGTCATGTCCGAATCAACTGAAATACATGTTAGTTAATATAGATTTCGAGTAGGCCTTTTCGCTGACAATAACAACAACTCCTCAGTCCTCACCGTAAATATTAAAAATATTATTAAATAACTAAACTTTGTTATTAAGGATAGTGTCGGGATCCAGAACATTTTAACGTGGCATTGGCATTGTTGAAGCATTGAGAACAACTCAATTCACATGAGTTTTGGAAAATTATTTTAAAACGTATTAGATATAGATCACCAGTAACCAACTTCACGCGTGTTCCAACATAACTAGGGGCGCCATCATCTTCTAGCGGGTAATCTGCGTAGCAGTGCTGTGATTGTTTTAATTAATTATTTAATTTTGATACATTTTTGGTGGAAATTGTTATAAAAACTAAGTTTATTTTACAAAACAAATCCACTCTACATGTTATTGACTTACTTACATCGTTTTCATTTAAATTTTAATGGCGAAATTAGTACACGTATTTAACACTACTACAGATGCGATGGCGCTTTTGGGCCGCTTTTAGCTGGAACAACTTTTTTTTGACGTTTGTATGAAAATATCAACCGACTGGCACTTCGGTAGAGTGAGCTACAACTCTATTTCACTTTTATTGCAAATGCAGCCCTGATATGAATATGTACTCGTTTCAGTGTAGGTAGGTACTTGTACTTTTTTTGGGCTTTTCATATTAAAAACAGGTGCATTGCATGGCTATCGCAACAAATAGGCAGGCAGATAGACAGAAAGACGAAAATGCGATTGTTTGCAGAAAAAAAAATCCAGAAAATAAAAGGTACCCAAGCACATGAAATGTAGAAAAAGTGGAAGAAGCTTCCACATTGAGTGCGAGCATTGATGATGATTGGAACAGCAACAACAGCACGAAAGTGGGAAACCTGTAGGTATTCACTCACCCTTCTTTTTTTGTTATATTTACCGCGCTGTTCCGCTACGATAATTTACCAAGTCCTTGCAAGAAAAAGCTTTCAGGTAAACATACCCACATGGTATACGGTGACCGAGTTCTTGGTCCACCATCAGCATCTATCTTGTTGGTTGCTTCAAGATTTACGAGTCTTTTTGATGTTTTTGCACAATCGATGTGCAAAGGAGGACTATGAGCTGGTGTATAGGTGGTAGTGGTATGATTTTTATATGAGAATATCAAGAGATAAAAGAATTTCCAATATGAAAAATTCGTCCAGAAGCTTTTGCTGGAAGAAATCAGAACATCAGATATAATTGTTTTCGATACATACCTACTACATACATGATGCAAAAATAATGTTTTACCAGGAAACCTTTTTTACTTGCTCAATAGGGCAAGTATTGGTTTCGTGTAGAAAAAAAAATCGGGGTTTTAATCAAACCTGACATTACGATGATAGAGAAGCCTAAAAAAGTAGGTTTCGTCATGCCGTCCGTCGGTCTGTCTATGCGGATGTGCAGGTGTGCATATTTGCGGTTGTCTGTTCACCGAGCTACAGCCTGAACACTTAAACAGATTTTCTTCAAACTTCGTGTGTAGCACTTTTTGGTGATTCCCTAGAGGAGAAATTCGAATTTTTGTTTTAGCTCGGCTATAACGAGTACCTCCCATATAACGGTTTTAGTTTTTCAAATTTTCTCGTAAAAGGCTCTAACGATTTTGATAAAACTTTGTGAACGTTATATTTGGAGTAGTGTTAAAATTACTGCATTCCAGGTTTTTGGCTTAAAATGCAGATAACGGAGATTTGGTGTTAACGGCTTTTTACAAATTTGGCCATAAATTAATAACGGGTTACGCGATTTCATTTAAATTTGGAATGGCACTTAAATTAAACAATTGACACAAGACGGCATTTAAAGTTTTTGGTTAAACAACGGTTTTATGATAGCTACAATACAACTTGATCTCTTGTTTATGCCATTTTTTGATATCTTTTGCCTTCGCACATATAAAATATATTGAATTTTTCGTAATCCCATGATTGGCTACAAGAGCAAGTTCGTTCGACCGAGTCGTGCATTTTATTTTAGATTGTGTGTGTGTATTCATTTTTTCTGTTTTCAAATGTGCATATTCCATTTTATTGAGCAAAAAGTGAATGGTAAGACCAATAAAATTTGTTAGCCAATAAAAAAGAAACAGAAATGAAATAAATAACAAAAACACATGCTTTCAAAAAGCATATAGAGCAATTTGCTTACTTAGCTAGGTATAAAAAAAAAGAGGAAACCTCTTGCCAATACCAATAAAACCAAACAACAAGTTGCTGAACACTGAACCAAAAATTGTACATAAAATTTATGAACGGCAATCATTAACTTGAAATTAATGTACGGTTCACGGAATTAATGCACCATACCCTAATTCAATGAATTATTCATTAAAAATAAAATTATGAACCTATGAACGTTCATTAATCTCGTTCATTAAAATCTGTTTTTGTCCAATTTTTTTTTTTATGAACGGCTATTCATTGAATTAATGAACCTGTACATTAAGACAATGAATACCATTCATTAAAATCAATGAACGTTCATTAAATCAATGAACAGCCGTTCATAAAAAAATTTTATGAATCTGTTCACTATCCCAATGAACCTGTTCGTTAAAACAATGAACGCCATTCATTAAAATCAATGAACCATTCATAAATTCAATGAACAACCGTTCATAAATATCCGATACACTTTTTGATGAAAGATTCAATGAACCTGTTCGTTAAAACAATGAACGCTAATCATTAAAATCAATGAACCATTCATTAATTCAATGAACAGCCGTTCATAAATATCCGATACACTTTTTGATGAAAGATTCAATGAACCTGTTCGTTAAAACTATGAACGCCATTCATTAAAATCAATGAACCATTCATTAATTCAATGAACAGCAGTTCATAAATATCCGATACACTTTTTGATGAAAGATTCAATGAACCTGTTCGTTAAAACTATGAACGCCATTCATTAAAAATCAATGAACCATTCATTAATTCAATGAACAGCCGTTCATAAATATCCGATACACTTTTTGATGAAAGATTCAATGAACCTGTTCGTTGAAACAATGAACTCCATTCATTAAAATCAATGAACCATTCATTAATTCAATGAACAGCAGTTCATAAATATCCGATACACTTTTTGATGAAAGATTCAATGAACCTGTTCGTTGAAACTATGAACGCCATTCATTAAAATCAATGAACCATTCATTAATTCAATGAACAGCCGTTCATAAATATCCGACACTTTTTGATGAAAGATTCAATTAAAACTATGAACGCCATTCATTAAAAATCAATGAACCATTCATTAATTCAATGAACAGCCGTTCATAAATATCCGATACACTTTTTGATGAAAGATTCAATGAACCTGTTCATTAAAACTATGAACGCCATTCATTAAAAATCAATGAACCATTCATTAATTCAATGAACAGCAGTTTATAAATATCTGATACACTTTTTGATGAAAGATTCAATGAACCTGTTCGTTAAAACTATGAACGCCATTCATTAAAAATCAATGAACCATTCATTAATTCAATGAACAGCCGTTCATAAATATACGATACACTTTTTGATGAAAGATTCAATGAACCTGTTCATTAAAACTATGAACGCCATTCATTAAAAATCAATGAACCATTCATTAATTCAATGAACAGCAGTTTATAAATATCTGATACACTTTTTGATGAAAGATTCAATGAACCTGTTCATTAAAACTATGAACGCCATTCATTAAAAATCAATGAACCATTCATTAATTCAATGAACAGCCGTTCATAAATATCCGACACTTTTTGATGAAAGATTGAATGAACCTGTTCGTTAAAACAATGAACGCCATTCATTAAAATCAATGAACCATTCATTAATTCAATGAACAGCCGTTCATAAATATCCGATACACTTTTTGATAAAAGATTGAATGAACCTGTTCATTAAAACTATGAACGCCATTCATTAAAAATCAATGAACCATTCATTAATTCAATGAACAGCAGTTCATAAATATCTGATACACTTTTTGATGAAAGATTCAATGAACCTGTTCATTAAAACTATGAACGCAATTCATTAAAAATCAATGAACCATTCATTAATTCAATGAACAACCGTTCATAAATATCCGATACACTTTTTGATGAAAGATTCAATGAACCTGTTCGTTAAAACAATGAACGCTAATCATTAAAATCAATGAACCATTCATTAATTCAATGAACAGCCGTTCATAAATATCCGATACACTTTTTGATGAAAGATTCAATGAACCTGTTCGTTAAAACAATGAACGCCATTCATTAAAATCAATGAACCATTCATTAATTCAATGAACGTAAATAAGTATCCGATACACTTTTAAGTGAAAGATTCATAGTTTTCTATGAATCTGTTCGTTAAAACAATGAACGCCATCCATTAGAATCAATACACATTCACTAATTCAATGTTTGTGAGATGTTTCATTTTACAAAAGTCGCTATTACTTCTAAACAGAAGCGAAAATCAAAAAAAACTTATTTAGTATATTCTGTCGGAAACTAAAAAATCTACAACTTTTATATCCGACAATTTTTCAAAAAAAGCAAAAATAGAAGAATAGAATAGAAGAGCTGTTTAGAAAATTGCTTTTGAAGATTTACAGTTTGATTTTATTTTCGTTTTCTCGGTTCGTGATGGAACTACATACAATATATAAAAAACTGATTTTTGTTCAATACCCGTGTTTTTTTTTTTTTTTTTTGAAAAGCTTTCCGTAGTGAAGTTGGATTTTCCATACAAAAATCTCATTGCGGGTCACTACCGAAAATAGGAGAAGTCTAATCTCACTGCCGATATTTTTTTGACTTTTGGATGATAAATTCGGATAAATTCATAAATCTCGATAGTGGTATGTTCGTAAAGTTGTAGTGGCTTTTAAAGTTCGATTTCCCACAAACAAATCGATTGCTCGAAACAATAATTATCAATTTTTGTTTAGGAAAATCAAAGGTTTTTGGAAAATTTATACATAGGGTGATATTACATCTGCCATCAAAAAATGTGCCTTTGTTGCATATTTCCTCGAGTAAAAAAAAGTAAACAGTGTCAAACCTGAAATTTAAGTTCTTTTTTATTTTAAGGTTTTGCTCGAGCTTTGTCAGTGCGAACTAGCTGTCATCAGCAAGCAATAAATGTTTGACACTTATTCTTTTAACATATTTTGAGGTCCAAATATGCAAATATTATAACTTAGGCTTAACTACGATTGTTCAACCAGACCTTTACAAATCCAATTTGGGCGTTTGCAGAGTATTTAGTGCTAACTGTCATCAGAGGCAAGATACCTTTTTGACATTTTGACAGTTTGAAAGATCTGAATTCATGACATTTGCAAATTACCTATTTAGTGAGAACCGTCATCGCAAAGCTAGGTATATATATGTAAATATTTTTGGTTCAAAGTATTTAATTTGGTTCCTCTAAATATGAAACAGACACTCTTCATCCATGTCATTTTTCCACTTTTAGTTTGACATTGCTTTCTTCTTTTCTTGCGTTTGATTTTTATGAATTATGATAATCAATTATTTTATTTATTTTTTAAATATTTTGGTTTTTACATATGTAATTTAATTATTGTATTAATTATTTTGCTTTAACAGATGGAATTGTATTTAAAACTATTTATTATTGTAGCTTTTAATTTAATTTTAATTTAATATAAAAATAAAAAAATAAGAAATTAAACAAAAATAAAAAAAATAAAAAACTATGCGTTCCAGAAACTCCAATGAAATTTAAAAAGATTGTACCCTCGAGTGAATTCATAACAAATGTGCAAAACATATCTATTCTACGAACAAACCCCATTAGCTCATGTGTTCATTTTTGTTGCTGCAAAATAACAAAATTGCAATTACGTCTGTAAGGTTGCCAATTTTTCATGAATTATAACATGAATTATGTTATAAAATTCACCTATTTCGATTTGTTAACCACACTTTCTTTAACATTTTCCGTTTTAGTTTTATATGTTTTTCCTCTTTGAAAATATTTGTTTTATGAATGGTTTTTTTTTTATTTCATTCTGTCTGACATGACAGTTCAGTAGTACCGTATTTCAAATACAAAAACGCGGGTACCGATGCGGCTGCGGTTTTTTTTTTTTGGGAATTTTCCACTTATTTATGTTTAATTTGCCAAAAAAACGCGGTAATGTTATTTTTGGAAAATTCACATTTTATAAATTCATTCTTCCTATTTTTCTGTTGGTCAACCATAGTAAGGTACAGGGTGGCACTGGAACCTTAACAATCATGTATTTCTAGCTAATCTTATTTTGGACTAACCCACTTCAATTTGCCAAACCAAGATGCCAAACTTTTTAGGACTGAAAACAAAAATTAAATGTTTCAGATTTGTTGCACAATAATTCTTATCTGTCACAGGGAAAAAAAAATAGAAGAAAACAAAAACTGTGGTGTTTTCCGATCAATCAGACCGAAGATTTGGGTAATAATATGATGTTTGATGTGTTTTTTTTTTTCTCAAAGGAGATAATTATAATTCAAGATAAAAGTGATTCCAATTTATTGTTGATATTTCATATCCGAGATTGGCCGAGCGGTTAGCGATCTAGTCTATTGGTGCGAAAGGACCCATGTTTCGATTCCCAGAAATAATAGAAATTTTTATAGTCCTAAAATAACAACATAATATTAATTAAATAAAATAAATGTCTTTGGAAATCTTGACAGGTGAAAAAACACAAACATATATTATAAAAACAAAAACAAAAAATGATAATGTAAATAAATTTTTTTCATAAACTGTATACGGTTGATATACAATAAGAAAATTCGTTTGTCCCAAAAGAGAATAAGAGTTTGATGCAAATCAAATAAAAACAAAAAAAATTGCTGGCAAACGAATCATTCCTTTGGGCAATATTTTCGTTTGCAGCAAACGATTCCTTCTCTCAGTGTAGCCCTGATAGGATGTATTTTTTACCCTTACTAAAATAATGGAATTCATGTCTATTGCTGTGATAAGGCGCGTTCGTTACATCCAAGTGTGCTCTGCTCTTTTTCTTTTTTACTAAGTGTGATACTTTAGACGAGTGTATCTCTCCCTCACAGTAGAAAGATACGTGTTGTATGTTCTTCACATTTTTGTTTAAACTTTTTTTTATAGCACTTTTTAATCTATTTTTTGTGAAAGGGTTGGTTGTGGTTGGAGATTGTATCGTGTGGCTTTAACATTTTATGCTTTTAGTTCATAGTAAAATTACTGTCAATATCTTTTGAAAATATTTTGAAATTTTTTAGTTAATATCATGACAGGAGTTTCAGTGAAAAGAAAATTTTTATCTTTAATGTCTTCAATATCGCTATTCTTATGGGCTTCATAAGCATTTTGTAATGTTGATCATGGCCCAATCGAAACGTCTTTTGTTCTTTGCTGTTTATAACAGTTTTAGATTGGTCCCGAAAGCCTACTTAAGGTAATGCTGTACAAGCTACAGTCCGGGGTAAGCGAAGGCCTCAACCAACAAGATTCTTTCAGCCGGTCGATTTCTAGCTAGCTGCTTCCAGTTTCGGGCGCCAAGTTGGGTGAGATCTTTTTCCACTTGCATGCGCCACCTCTTATGCAGTCTTCCTATACTGCGCTGTCCAACAGTGTTGGTTCCGCTTCTTTCTGAGAAAAGAAATTCGTTCCCTTGAACTTCACTTTTGCGAAAACATCGTCAATAGCAATAAATGAATTTATTTGATCGGACATTGATTTCAAATTTTCACATTTATTTATTTATTATATTTATTTTGCAATGATTTATTTAATGAAAATTTAAAAATTAATTTTAAATGTTGTTCTTTGTATTTGTTTACACACTGCATTAAAATTGTTCTGATGGTCTGGGTGGCCCACAGGCAACAAGAAGTCCCGGAAACCTACTTGCGGATGATCATGAATATGTATGCGTAAGTCAAAACAAGGTTAGATGCGCTGCAGGAGTCACCGAATATTCCAAAAGAAGTATTTTCATATCATATACATATAGATAATTGGTTCAGACCTGAGACCACCAGTATGCCATTTTTAGAGGCAAACTCGCACTCATTAAATTCAAAATCAAACATTGCAACAAAAAAAAAAACTTAGCTTCCTGCCCGCCGTCGAAATGACCGCCGCACCGACCGCGTGACCTACCACGCCACCCGCGTCCCCATACATACTCCATCCCGACAGCTTAACTAAAATATATCACCGATGGGGTCACCGGGTCACCATTCCGTATTGCCTTCATTTACTTTTCTTGGTAATTTTTATAGGCAAGGTATGGTGTCCAAAGAAAACTTAAGCAGGACGTGAAAACCATCTGATGCCGTGCTGGTATATACCAGAGAATATATAAATAGAAACTGAAGCAGATGTATTTTGGAGTAACCTTCGGGAGTACAAAAACGAAAACGACGAAAACCCTTTTCAAAATTTATCCAAATTCGTGCTTAACAAACTGTGCTTGCCCCATGCTAATGCTGATTGTGGGTGAATTTTTAGTCATGTGGGCTTAATAAAAACCAAGCTCAGAAATGCTTTAAATAATAATTCAGTCACGCATATTCTTCTCGCATAAGAACATATGAAATCTTGTGGCGGTTGCACACAATTTACTCCTAGTTCCTCAATGATTCGAAAGCTAAACATTACTATGTACGATCAGGAAAAAGATTTTCAAAATGATGACATTGTTAATTCTACTAATTTAATTTAAAAAGCATTCAAATGTACTTATTATTTTTATAATTTTGTGTGTTTAAAAATAACTCAAATGTATAAACTTTTTAATGTACACATAGTTTATGAAATATTTTAAAGAAATATTGTATTCCTATTAAATATCTAATACGTGTCTAATAATTAATACTATTATAAATAATATGTATCTAATACATAAACATAAAAAAATAAAATAAAAAAAAACTTGCAAAAATTTTGTATTTCTTCTTATTTGTGAAACTTAAGTACGATGCAGTACGCGTCAAACATAAAATTATTAAGAATTCATAGAGTAAAAAGAAAATTGAACAACAAATATCAAAAAAATTAGTTATAATGTTTTGTTTTCTTTTTACCAAGAGTAACCAAATAGTAAAAATTAACAAAAAGTGAACACTAAAAAATAAAACAAATTAGATGTCATGAAATGACGCGCAGTGCCGTGCCGATTCAAACTTTTCTAGCAGCAGTGAAACTGCACTTAAGCGGCACTATACGCGGTAAAGTTGTCAGATTATTCAACTTTGTCACTTCCACTGCCGCCAGTGCTGTTTACATCATACGATTGCATTCAAAGAATATTTTATGTTGTCGTGCAGTGAAGTGTAGTTTTGCTGATGTAGTTAAGTGCCGCTAGGTGCCGCCTTACCTTCAAAACAAGAATATTGGTTGCGTATGATAATTTTCTCTCTGGTATGATAGAAACGAACAAATTGTATGATTACTCGTTCACAAGAATATGGTAGCACTGGTATATACCCAAAGGTAATCATTTGACAAGCAGGCCAGACCATTAACGACATTTTAAAGGTGTCAAGAAATTTGGGTTTTACCTAGAAAAAATAAAATAAAATCAATTGACGTTTAAATATAAAAATTATATTCTTAAAAAACCTGTCTCTTCGCTTCTTCAATAGTTTTGCGTTCCATCAAAGGCATGGGCAATCGAAAATGGTTCCAAAAAGATTTTCGCATGCAATTTTGCACACTGATGACTTCCAATTTCTTTTCGGCCACATTGCTTCTGCTACCCGAAACCACCCGTAGAGACTGGGACCCGTTATAAAGGTCCCATAAAGACAAAATCTTAAAATAAATATGAACTATAAACTAATATTCAATAATAAAAAAAATTCATTCTCAAATAAAATTTAACAATAATTCAATTACTTTCTTCAAACATCTATTCCAATCATAGTTTTTAATATTTCTTATTTCCACCACAGTCTGTTCTATTAGGCTTGCACATGGCCACAAAGTTCCATACGCTACCATCCCTGCAATTATTTTTTTTCTTTTTATGAAGTTTATCACTTTTTTAAACATCTTGCTTCAATAATATTTTTTTTAATGATTTAATATATTTTGACAAATAGGTACTTCGATTTGACAAAATATTAAAATTGGTTACTGATTTTCTTATGAAATTTTGCTTGCAGGTTTAAACCTGTTTTCCGATTTGTCATATTTTTACATAGATTATATTATAGATTGATGTCAAATGACTGACCGTGTAAGGTTCGGGTAATGAACAAAGAAGGAGGAAAAAAGAAGATGCAAGAGAAGAGGTAGTCTTCTGCACGCGAAGACCTCACTTATTTATAAAACAAAAAACATGCCATAACCAAAAACTCGAACCACTACCAATTTTTCACCATACTTTGGGATAACTGCAGTTGCCGTTGCTGTGCGTTCTGTTTCCGCCCATCCTATAATTCGTTGGCCTCATTTTTAATTTTATCGCGTCCAAAAGCTGTAAGTCCATACTTTCAGTTTGCGAGTGTATTAAGTCCACCTTGTGCATAGAAACACCACGGTATATTGGTAAAAATGCAAAAGACTCTGTATCTCGAAAATTAAGCAAGATAGGCCAAAAATAACAAAATTTACGGGTTCCTAAGGGGACAAATGACATCGAGGCGCACACATTGGCAACCTTCGAAAGTGCATAGAAACACCACGGTATATTGGTAAAAATAAATTTATTTGATCGGACATTGATTTCAAATTTTTGCAATGATTTATTTTGCAATGATTTATTTAATGAAAATTTAAAAATTAATTTTAAATGTTGTTGTTCTTTGTATTTGTTTACAATGCAGACTGCATTAAAAGTGTTCTGATGGTCTGGGTGGCCCACAGGCAACAAGGAAACCCGGAAACCTACTTGCGGATGATCATGGATATGTATGCGTAAGTCAAAACAAGGTTAGATGCCCTGCAGGAGTCACCGAATTTTCCAATAGAAATATTTTCATATCATATACATATAGATAATTGGTTCAGACCTGAGACCACCAGTATACCATTTTTAGAGGCAAACTCGCACTCATTAAATTCAAAATCAAACATTGCAGCAAAAAAAACTTAGCTTCCTGACCCTATAAATGTTACATACAATATATAATCCTTTAATTGAAGGCCAAGAAAATTTTATATTTTTTTACATACCTATACATACAAAATTTATTCAACCTTCCTCATGGCCGTTTTAGAAATAATTTTCGTTCCTACTTTAATTTACACACACACTTGACGTAAAGTGCTGTAACTCAAGACTTTTCGAATAAATTAAAGTGAAATATGCACCCTTATACTCGCTAAACTTGCCCTTTAAAAACCATCGTTGAGTGCTCTGCTCTCTTTCCTTGACTAATGTCCTCCTCATAATCTTCAAAACGACCGCTTTTTTTCTAACAAGAACCGCCAACGCCAATTAGATGAAAGGAACAAAAAAAAATTTCTCCACTCTTTTAATTAATTCCATCAAAATGAGGAGATAAGGCAAAAAAAATCAACGAGCGCAAGGTATAAATACATATCTATATAGATATTCAAGTTGTAGGTAGCCTCGGAGAAAAAACTAAGCAGAGCTCTAGGAAAGGATATGATGTGATGGTGGTTGGGTTGTCTATTCGTTTTGTCTTCCCCTCCCGGCCGGTCCTTAGCGAAGTAATTATAACATCGCCTTAGACTTCTTGAGAAATATTGCTAATAATCCTTTAGGAATATTGGTCTTCTTCCGGTTGTTCACACTTCCCCCGGACACGGGCACGCCTGGTCCCCATTGTCATGTTTAGCTCACCCAAGAGCCAAGATCTAGGCCCGGCCGCTCTATGGCTTGTTTGAATGTCTCTACTTTGCGTTCTTCATTAAAATGTAATTATTCCACTTCGGGACGGGCACAGAAGAAACGGAAGAACGCTACGGCCGCGGTCGGGCAGGGTATGGCAAATGAAAAATATTATTGTTGTTCTTTTGCTGTTTCCTCAGGCGTTAATTTTCAACTGAAAATTAATTACGATATTAGTATTTCCACGGCAGCAGGACGACAGAAGATTCCGTTCCAGTTCAAACCGCTAGAAAATTGTTGAATAAAAATTAGGTCGTCTATCGAAGTCGAAAACATGCATTTTCCTTTCGCATTCGCATCCTCATCTTCATAATCATTATGATACTTAAGCGATGCGGAAAAGTACGCTGACCTGATAGGCGCAACCCCTAACCCGCGTTACATGAAAGAAGTCAATGCACGACAAAGATATTGACCCGCATTGATGAATATTTATACTTGCGAATTTTCTTTTCGATTGGGAAAAATTTATTGAAAATTTTTTTTCCCGGGGTGTGGGAAATTTCAAAAATATTAAATGAGATCTTCGTGGCTTGACTGCGATGCGTCGTATATTCGTATATATGTAGTTTTGTCATACCAGAGTGAAAGTGAAGAGTGGTTGAACTCATAATTTGGTTGTTTTTGTTGATGCGGGTTGCCCCTGCTTTGTAAACATAATATTTACGGTCTATGAAGCATCCCCTATTCAACGCCCTGTTGCGATAGTTGTATCCTTTGAAGACTTTTGTGAATGAATGGATAATGTTACTATTGAAGATTTTAAGATAGAAATTTCTATACTATTGTAAACGAGAAGTTAATTTATTTGTAATAAGGTTTGAACAGGGGTAATATGGTATGGGAATTTATATTGTTGATTTATTCGAAGAAATCAATAAAATGCAGGAGAGTTTTAGTATGTAAATTTATTTCACCGGTTTATATTAATATGTAAGTTATATTAGCTAATTATTTTGCAATACAGATACGAATATAATATTTATATACAAGTATAATCTAATTTCAACTTCATTGTCAACATACAAAAGTGAATAAGCATCTCCATACGCATTGTTTTCAACGTACAAGAAACCAACAAGTGAAAATGATGTTATGATCTCGAAAAGAGTCACAAATTTCGCACTTCAACACTTCACTACTTATCTGGGGTGGAATCGCTTAATGTGATAGTTGAGAGTTGACAATCAAAATCATAATTTTGGTTAATTGTAAAGTTGTAGGGTGATTAGGTATCAAAACGTCAATCGCTTTTTTTTGGCAACACTTTAAATCGACACCTATTGAGATGTTATGCTAAGCAATAAATAATTTGTAGGGAAGCTATGATCCCCTGGGAGTCTTGATCCCTAGGTATTATCTCCACGATTTGAGTTCTTTTTTTAAATTGAAAAGTGTCAACACTCTATTTACCTTTCGTTTTGAACTTTAGACGTGATTTTTACCGTTGAAAACAGATGTGCTATACTCGTAGTAGGTATTGAGTTTTGTGTTTTCTCTCGAAAAATTGTTTTTTAAGCATATTTAGTTTGTGTTTTGTGAGTAAGGCCGTGTGCGAACAGCTTTAAAATTTTATCCTGTGGTTAATTTTTGATGTTTGAGTTGAGGTGAATAAATGTTTAGCTTTTTGATGTGCGAACTGGATTAAATGGGATTTTTATCACCAATATATTTTTTTAAATTTCCTCACAAGAATTGAAAAATGTCCCTTTCTTTTTGCTTGCATACGTGAAAATATGTATACCAAACAGTTTTAAGGTTGATTTATAAAAATAAGTCTTCAACTCAAATGATCGGTGTTTTAATTTTATAATACTATTTAATTCTTCGTTGGTGAAACTAACTAAGATTTCCGTACAAAACCGCAAGTTGCATAAATGCAAAGCTGTAATTTCGGAAATCAAAAGTTTCGTAGTTCTCAATATTTTATTGTTTTAGCTATTATAAATTACATTTTGTTAAGAAAACAATTATAATTACTTTGTAAGATGAAGAATATAAGTAGCAGTTATATCACCTTACAGAACACTGATTTCACAGCTGAATTTACAAAAAAAAATTAAAGCCAAACAATGAATAATGGGCCTGCACACACCAGACTAATTCATCTGGTAGAAAACCGGTTTTGTGGAAGAGGGAAGTGAAGTGTTCAGTATGAAAAACACTGAAAACTTCTACCAAGTTTGAAATGGAAGAACGAGGTAGAAAACTAATACACACACAACTTTTGTATGCAAAGTATGTGCGTCATCTGAGACAGCAATATCTAATACAACGAAACGAGGTTCACGTATACATGTTTTTCATCCAGCCCAATTCATCCAGTGTGTGCTTGAAGCAAAGAGTGAAACCGGTTTTGAATAAGTCTAGTGTGTGCAGGCCCAATAATTTGCTAAAATACTTTCAATTAATTTTACTGATTTTATACCAATATCAGCGGTATGTAACATCTAAATCCAGAAAAAATAAGCCAAACATTCGACAGGTATGTGGAAGCAAACACAAATGAGAAGAGTAATTACTACTGGCATGTACTTACTACGCAGTCACAGCTTATTCTTATTTTATAAGATTTTTTGTCACAGCTTATTCTTATTTTATAAGATTTATTTTGTCGGCGTGAGTCCCTTTAATAAACAAAAATTAATAAAAACATACTTTAGTTTTACACTGAAATAAGTTCTATTTATTATATGGTTTTTCCACAACTCTTGCTTTTTTTAGCTCATTTTATCAAAACTAAAATTAATTTAAACCACCGCCGCCGACGAAACACAAACCGTTACCAAAGGCGACGAATTATGTAAACAAAAAAAAAAACATTACTTCTTATCCAGGAGTGAGAAAGACAGTTGAGTTGTTAAAAGCAGAAATTCTACTATCTTTCTCAATCCTGTATATTGCATAGCAAATTATCCACTAAAAATTTTAGCCCGATCCAGAGCAGTCTAAATTTTTGAAGTTTATGTTCACCACACTAGTCTCATAGTTTAACCATTGTATATAAATTTCTATAGTACAACCATGGAGCAGCGCCATCTAAAGAAAGTTGTTAACTGCACTATTGGAGGTTCTTACATTTACTAAGTGTCTATTCTGTTACCCTTACAATAGTCGTCTACGAAACAAATTAATAATATATAATGTATTTTATTGGCTCTAAAATCCATATTTCCTTAACAAGAGTCGTAAACAAAACAAAAATAATATATGTTTACGACTGTTGTCAGGGTTACAGAATAAACAACTAGTAAATGCACGAACCTAAAAATGTGTTTATCACACGTTTCTCAAGATGGCCAGGCGGTGATTATTCAGCATGAAAATACTATAGAAATGTATATACAATGGTTTAACCAATGTATAAAATTTTAAAGCTGTTCGCACACGGCCTAAATGTCATAAAGATATACATTTTTTCTCTTCATACACCGGAAATTGCTAGTTTTTGTAATTCTTTGCAGTTTTATTTAAATAAAATATTCTATTTTTTCATAAAAATGAAAGACAATTCATAAAAATGACCGAATGGGAGATTTGATCCCAATGCAGTAGAAGAGAATTGTTCCGGGGATCAAGTCTCCTCGAGTTTGATTATTTTAATGAAATTTTATTTGGTCATGCATATGACGGTATTTCTTTTACATTATAGACAATGGGACATATGCATAAAAAAGCATACTAGAAGAATATATGTATGGGTTCATCCAAGTAAATACTACCAATTCATCGGAAATTGGTTGTAGATACTAGGTGGGTACCTATTTACGAGTGTTTACGCTGTCTGTAAAACTGTTGATATAAATTCCATTATAATTTATCGGTCTATGAAACTCTTCTTTTGTAAAGCACTCGAGAACTTAAAGTAGGCCAAATATCATGGAAACTATCATGGCAAAAAAAGAAGTTTCAACAGCTCTAGAGTTTGTTAAATTACTGCGTTTCGACCGCTGCTAGATTTGTGGGCTCGTCGGATGACGTCATTGCCATTACGCAATTTAATTATTTTTCTGTGCCACGAGGCAAAACAAAACACCACCCCCAGTTGAAAATGATTGCAACCGTGATCTTGCTGGTATAGTTCACATTTGCTTTTTGTCAAAAAAGTTATGTAAGCTGAGCTAGAAAAATCTTTAAATTCCGTAATGACAATGTGTTTTTGCCGGACGTCATCTGACGAGCCCACAAAGCTAGCACCGGGCGAAACGCAATGTTTTCTTGGACTATAGGACGCTAAACGCTTTAATTTTGAATAATAATTCAGAAAAGTCCACTTAAAATAAACTGATGCTGTCTTCTACTTGGTTGAATATTCTTAATATAAAAAATAAACTTTTTAAATTAATTTTCATATTAGTATATAAAATTTGTATCATTATTTATTTTGTTTCTTTGTTATTTGTTAAATTACTTCAAACTCATAAGGTGCTTATGAGCAAGTCCCAACAGCCCCACATAAAAAAAAGCGGAAGCAGAGGCTATACAGTTATTTATTGGCGATTTTAAAGCCGAAACTGATGTTTTGTTGACAGAGAAACAGTTTAAAAAAAAGAATAACAACATCAAGACCGATGTGAATAAAAAGTCGGACCTCAAAGCAACGGGCAACTAGCCAATTAAGTTAAAAGAATGGGAAATTCTGTTGCTAAAGCTTTTGGATGCTGAACAAATCCCATAAATTTCAAGAATACCTGGTTTGTATGATTTAATTAAGTAAATAACTTTATTTTTATGTTGCTATTTTTTGCAGGTGGCCTATCTGCTGGATCATATGACACAGGAGACGGGAGAAACAAAACCTCTCACTACAGAGGTTCTAGAAAACTATTTTTCCAGACCCTTTAATCATGAATTGAACCTGGCGATTCGCAAACAACACTACTTGAATATTGATGGAAGCATATCCTTTCCGGTTTGTATATTCTTCCAAATGTAAGTGAGGCTTTTTATCTCTACATGCGTACAATCCAATGCACCAATACATGAAGGAAGATTGTATTTTAAAAGCCAATCCTGCTTAGCTGCCATTTGTTCTTCGTAGTTCAAAGGAAACTTTATCCAAGAACCAGATTTATTCACAATTAAATTTGGTACATGATGCACAGTTCTGCAAACAGTGCTTTGATGGAAGCCTGTGTCTTCTCCTACCCCAGGTTCAAATCCTGGATCTCCAATGCATCTCAAAAAGATTCGCATCTTTTCTTCAGGGGAAGTTGCTCCTCCTCTTTTTTCTTGTTTGATTATAATGGATAACCATGACAGCCACATAAGCATTGAATCGTTAAATTTTGCAGAGGAAAATGGAATTCATCTTTCCACCATACCTCCAAATACATCACACAAGACCCAACCTCTAGACAGAACCGTGTTTTGATCACTAAAAGCCTACTACAACACCGCTTGCGACAACTAGATGCTTCAAAACCCTAATAAGCCTCTAACTATTTATGACATTTCGGAGTGTTTTGGAAATGTTTTTGTACGAGCTTTTATGCCGCAAAATATACAAAGTGGCTTTCGATTTACAGGAATATTTCCTTTTAACTGCAACATTTTTACAGACGATGATTATCTTTAACCGTCTGATCGACCTGAACAAGAATTAATAGCCGAGTAAGTAGGCAGACAAATCTGTAAAGGTGTTGGCCTTCCTTCCCAAGCTCAAAATATTTTGCAACCTCAGGTTGATCGAGATTCAAATCCCGATGACACAAACATAACCTTGCTATCACCTATCCAGCAATTAATATTTCATAACGACATAAATGTTGAAGAGACAGTTTCACTGGTGACCACACCACAACCAACACCATCTCAGCCTTCAACATCTAAAGCATGTCTTAAAACTCCAAAAGCAGCTCCACGGAAACTAACTGCAAGAGGGCGTTAAAGGGGATCAACAAAAATAACAACTCAAAATACGCTCACAGCAAATGTTACAGCTTAAGGACATTTTATATATGTACCTCAGAGTATCTTTAACTCGTCGATAAAGGATTCTTCAATTTTAGGAGATCAGAAAAGTTCCGATCAGGCACCATACGCCTCGGACCTGGATATGAGAATAGAACAAGTGCGGATGTGGAACATGAAGACCGCTGGCGGGTTGACTCACGGACTTGAATTGACGGACAGTGTCATTGAGCGATGGTTTAGTTCCATATACCCGCATGTGCGAGCATCATTAATGGAGTGAAGAGCTTTAGGTAGGTGAGTTTTTATGAATTTAAGCTCCCTTGCTGCAGTATGTCCAGGGGGTCAATTCCCGATCTGTGAAAATGTGAAATAATAAATTTTATGACGCCTTAGGCCCTTCGTCCACTTAAGCAACGCAACGCAACTCACAAGCGATTTCCATATGAAAAATATAAAAAATACGTTGTATGAAAGTTGCGTGTATTTTTTTATATTGAATTTCCTTGTGAGTTGCAGTTGCGTTGCTCAAGTGGAGGAAGGGCCTTAGCGTTGAATTCGATTCCCGTTTATTTAAAAACTGAAAACAAATTTCAAAAACTTTTCATAATGATAAATATTTTATCACAGTCAAACCGTTCTGTGAAGAGGAGTGAAAACGCAAAGAGGCAAAAAGGCAAATTAAAATTTAATAGATTGTATTTGATTTTCGTTTTTTAATGGTACCTTAGCTCGAGTAAATTTGATTTAATTATGCTTCGTTCTCAATTTTTTTTTTCTCAAAGTTTGATTTTAAATTTTTTATTCACAAAGCTAATTTTTTTTTCAAATCTGCTTAAATCAAAGTGGTTTTCTCTGATAGAATGTTGTTTTTTCTCTGGGTGTATCATTTAGTACTTTTTAGTACTGATTATCATAATCACTTCGAGAACCGCATTATGCGAGTTCATGAAGTGATAAAATGAAAAGTCGCTGTGAAAAGTGAAATGATAAATTTTTTATCACTTCATAGTTTCACAGATCGGGAATTGCCCCCAGGAGTGGTAAAGAACTTTTTCGCGAAAAATTATGTGCCTTTAGATAGTCTCTAAAAATAACCAACTTTTCCAAGATCAAAATGTATCTTTATTTCAACATTTAGGTATACTTTATGCAGTAAATAACTTTACATGCTTTTATATGGTGCCAAAACGAACGAAATCGGGTAACTGTTTCAAAAGTTATACTCGAAAAACGAAAAAATAAATATGACAGTTTTTTATGATGGCGGATTTTGCCAAAGGCGGATTTTTCGGGACTTTCTGGATTTTATTCAAGACGTCATTCTTGACATTTCCGCCAATTTTCAGCTTGTTATTTCAAATGTCCGGGTCAATGCCTAATTTGACTGGACTATAGTTGGATTGGTCGTGATATAATTGACTGACGATGATATTTTTGACGTAAAGTTTACGATACTTCCGATATTTATACTTTTTCAAGCTTCGTCACTTCGCTGTCATGCAAAGCATCTTCATCTTGTAATTATCAAACATTGTGAAGCATTACGTAAGCGCTGGATAGTAGACATGTACCTATAGCGCTTTCCTTTCAGCTTAAGTGCCAATTTTCGGCCACAGAAGATGGAAGAGTTCTCACGCGTACTTTATCCATCCTACATTATGGTTGATCAATTTCATGATGCTTGATCATGATTTTTGATCATGAATTCATGATGCGTCGATATATTGCAAGTTATAGTCTGGGAAACTATTCAATTAAAAGTACTTTACTCTCGCTACATGTGAAGAACTTTGATAAACAGAACAATTCGTCAGTGTTTTTGGCCCAACGTGGATCCGTGCCGATTTCTCCATTGTCTTACGAAGTTCAAAGTATACGAAAATTTTTACCGGAAGTCAGGGTGGCCAGTTTGGGTGTTTTATCTTCTGTAAATAGGAAACTAGAGGATGAAATGTCTTGAGGGTAATCTCAAGGTAAATTTTTAAGCTTAACAAAATTAAATTTCTCTGCCAGTTTGTTTTTCTTCTTTTAAAAATGTTGTCTCACTCAACCACTACAGATTCTATTTACAACTTTTAACTTAATCTAGAAACAAAATATAAAAATAAAAATCCATTTGACATTAAAGTTATGGTCATGGTTAATGAAGTCATTTACTTCGTTTTGAAAAATCTATTAAAGCTTGATTAAAATCACTTGGTTTTATTTAATTCATCAAATCATTGTAGAATCGCTGATCTTAAGAAGTAAACTATGAATCAAACATTAGTCTGTCTTAGAGCCATTTTTTTATTCGAACGGACTTCATTAATTTTTGTTTTTAGTGAAATGTATTACCGAAGACAGATTAGACAGTGCAAACTGATTAATTAATGTAAAACATATTTTAACGTAGGCAAACTGGCAACAACTCTTTTATTGCCATTTTCGAATGAAATGTATTTTAGTTCAGTTAAAAACTATTTGAGGAATCGTATAAGAATAGCTGAGAGTTGGTGTATACATAGGTACAAAGTCGAAATCCCCATCTTAATCAACCCTTCCAAATATATGGAGGTATCTATATAAATTTAAAAATTCCTTATCAAAATGTCATTTGAACTTTTATATGTACATATCCATACATATTTTCAAAACAATTTATTTACAGAAAATAGGAATTACCCAATAAAATGTTTTCATGAATCCTTGAGATCTTGTTTGTTCTAAAGGTCATGCAATTCGATTTCCTTCAATATAAAGGTAAGCAAAAGTGCCAGCAACCCGATGCGATGAGGGTGGTAGGAATATCGAGCACATCCTTTGGTGTTCGTTGCTTATTGTAGTAGCAATTCAATAGAAAACACTTATGTACATTTCATACTTTTACTTCTCTTGGAAATTTCGAAAGATATCTTTTGTCAGTACGATGATAACTTTTGACAGAAAAATCTTTTATTATAAAATTTTTGAGAAGTCGCATCTGAGAGTGTCGACATTGTCAACATCAAGTAGTATTAGGGGAGAAGGGAAATTGCTTTATTTGAGTTTTCATTTAATCAGAAAATTTCAATTTGAATACAACTCAGTGTCAGAGATGAAAAATCTGCTTCCTATTCAAAAAGATATAAAAGCAAATTTAAATAACCACATCGGCGGAGTATGTGGCATCATTTACGCCACTGGCATGAAAAAAAGATACAGATATTGTACAAAACAACAGAAGAATGAACAATGACAAGCTATATAATGTTGACGTTTATTTTTTATCATTCCACATGAACAATACTCCGGTGCCCCAAGCCTTACAAACATGATGATGATGATGATGATGATGGAGAAGATGGCTTCAGTGTATTACTGCGCCAGTAGCTGATGCCGCGTTGTTTTTATCTATTTATTATTTTATTTTATTTTTTTTTTCAATGGGGTACCCCACAACCTTTGTGCATGCCACGGATGAGAATGTTTCACTTCGCTATTGCCATACAAACATAAGTACAAGTAAATACGGTGACATCCAAGTCTCCAATACAATCGCATCCAATTAAGCTTCGTTAAGATCAATTTAAAACCCCGCATAAAATTTGCTCTGTGCCCGATACGAGACTCCCGCTCTCACGAAACCATAGGAAAAATATTACCGCCAAGCAACCATCAGAAACTACCACCAGAAAACCAGCACTGTCAGTTTGAATAAATAGTAGATACAAAAACTCGGACCGGACCCCGTCATGAAACACTCGATCTGAATTCCTTGTGATGTGTGATCTCTTAAGACCCCTTGATAGACATCGAAATGATGTTCATGATGATGATGATGCAGCACTGGATAGCGTATATAATAGGTATAGGGGCTAGTTTGATTTTTTATATTTTGGTTTACTTCAACAATTTTTTTTTACTGTCGACAAGTGGGAGTTGTTTCTGCGTATCATGTTATGAGGGAAGTTAGTAAAGAGCTTCTAAAAAAATATATTTATACGAGTAAGTATATTAAAGACATAAATTTATGGCATCAAACCAAATTATTTCAACCAGCAATAAAAAAAGCATACAAATTTAATAATGAGTATATATTTTCACTTTTGTTTGCATTAATAGGCTAACGCTACAATGTCTGGGTTCTGGGTTTATTATTTTTGTTTTATAATATTTAGTGGTAGTCATTACCCAAAATGTTGATAATTTTTTTTTTCTTAGGTATAATAAATATAGTCTAAACCTCATGTACCTCACTTCTTGTTTAACAGGTAAAAAGGTAAGTATGCAGATCGGGAAAAGAAAAATTTTATTTCTACAATTTTTATCTCTACAAAACAAACTTCAACAGCCGCTCAAAGTTTTGAAGTTGGAGAGATAAATAGAAGTGTCAAGTGTCTGTCAAATAACAACCTTTTTTCTTTTTGTCACTTGCTTTGCTTATTTCTCCCAGTTATTCATCAAGGAATTAAATTTTTCTTTATTTCACCGCTATTACAATTCCTTTTTCAAGTTTTTAATACAATATTTTCCGCGCTGTCAAAATTTTTCCCGTCAAAGAATGCTTCGAACATTCTTTTGCGAGAAAAATAAAGTGGAGAAACTCTTCAGTACAGCGGTAACATTATGAAAAACAGCGGACGCAAACGTCACAATTTTTCATCATACTCCTTCGATACCCACAGAACCAAAAATCACTCGAAAAATCTCGCTTCATTACAGCAGAACTGGGATGATCAAGATCTTATACAACGTCTTCTTGGTTCCATGAGAGAGGACCTTACTACTTAAATACCTTTTGAGCTCGAAAAACAGCGATTTTGAAGTGAAATTCTTCGTTCGATTTCTGCACTAACGTCATTCTGCGTTGTTATAATGGCTCCCAGGTGACAAAGTCCTTTAATACTTCGTTCTGTCCGAGTAAACGATTTTGAGATTCCTTTCTCGTTGATACTATATAATTTCGTATTTTCTTCGTTAACAGCATAAAATAATAAATAAATAGAACATCAACTCAGGAGGCTCCACCTACTTTTGCATACAAACTTTCAAAACTGCAGAGATATAACTCTGTATGCGTGCCCGTGCATTTCAAATGGGACTGTCAAATTTGGCTAGACCATACATTCTTACAATTTCCCATTTTGCTGTTCACACGTATTCATGTATAGAAAAGCGCGTGTAAACATTTTTTTCTACGGGAGGAGACATAGGATTACAAGTAGATGACCTCCGATTCAATACTGTCAAATGCACCAGCCACCGCTCGCATAATTCGGCCAATAATATCTACATAAGTCATCTGTCTTCTGCTGCAGCTTTAAACAATTCAGGTGGTAAGCCGTCTGCACCAGCATCTTTATTCGGTTTAAGTTTGGCAATCACTAAGCGCATTCATCATCCAAGTAAAATGGAGTTAGCCAGCCTACATAGACGCGACCTATCGCTTCTCTTGTTCTTTTTCTTCCATCCCTTCTTTCTGATGGTTTGTTGATACTTGCTGATAATGAAGGGGGCTTGTTGAGAGATCTCATTGTCACTTTTTATAATTTTAACAATTAAACAAAAAAAATCAACCTGAAGGAAATTTATGTTCAAAGACTTCAAATCAGTGAAAATGCATGCTCTAGTAAACTGCAAACATCGTGTGTAGTATTTTTTGGTGATTCCGTAGAGGTGAAATTTGAATTTGTTTTTGTTCGGGTAAAACTGATACCCTCCAACGCCTCCATACAACGCTTTCAGTTTTTCAATGTTTTTATTTTCGGTGAAAAAGTTTTTGATCCTCATTTGCTTTCTTATCCCAACAAAATACTGATAATAATAAGTTCGATACGGACATCCAGAATGTTGCTCGAGTTCCTCCCATCGATCGATCGCATTGTGGTCAATCTGACTGATGGAAGAAGGGTAATCTCTTGATTTTTTAAATAGGTAAACCGTTTTCTGCCATGTAACCACATAAAAAGAACTTTGATGACTTATGTTAAATAAAGTCGTAAGAACTGTTTTGGCAAAAATAAGTTTTTCTCTAGCTGCTGTACCGATTCAGTCTTGTAAGCAGCCAAGATACCAAGTTTAAAGCAAATCAGCCTTAAACGTGCGAAATTGCCGGACCTTCTCATCTTCTCCATCATCATTTGATTATAATTCCACTTTTTACTTTTTAATGGATATAACTTGTCTATAAATCGCAAGTAAAAAGGACCAGTGTGAATCATACTCAGTAAAACACTATCATATGGCAGTCAATATTTAACTTATCCAACCCCTTAATGAAATGTGTGGATTCTTCTCCAAACCCATAGCTTTATTTAGGTATGCTCCTATCTTATTTAAAAAAAATATATAAATTAACAATGATAGTGTGACCTCTTTTTACTCAACCCTATTCCATTTATGTATGTATGTACCGTTTCATTCATTTTTGGCATATTCCTCTTTTCTATCCCGAAATTTCCGATGTTAATTCCCTTTTCCTCATGTTAAAGCTTGAGCTGCATCCACAAAGACAATGCACTCAACGATTCTATATAAATGAAGTCCATGGATCCGGGCGGCTGCTTCATCTTCGAACTTCATTCTAGCCCTGCATATTCCTATGTGTGTAATGTTTAGTATTATTTTTTAATTTATTTCCTTTTTTTTAGCTCCTATAGAGGATGGCGATGATAGAGGCTAAAGGGATCCAAAAGCACCCTCAATAGAGTTTAGAAACAGCACACATGGTGCTGTGGAGCACACAATACAAAAGGGTACACCATATATGCATGATGGCACTGCTGTATGTGGAATGCAATCTTAATTACTATTATTCCAGTTCTTTTGTTTAGTATACGAAATCACACATGTGGGATATTGTAAGGGATAGATGAGAAGGACACTATTGCCTCTATGTACCATGTGAGGCTGTTACATTATTCACTGCTTCGAGCTGAACAGGAAAAGAATACATTTTTTTTACAAAAAAAAAAAATAGTAAAAGTAGCGACAAGATAGGTTGGCAGATTATGTGTGCTCTAAAATAATTGTTAATTTTTTAACAGTATAGCCCGATTTCTATTTAATGTATATAAAAGTACCCACTTCTAAATGAGGAACTGTTAGGTTTTTGGTTTCTTTTTGTACATTGTAGATGAGGCAGACTCATTTGTATGAAATTGGTACAAAAGCTTCTAATTTACAATATGGGTTAAAAAAATTCGGGCACTTTAATAAATAAGATAAGTTGGAATTTGGCATGTTTGGTTGGTAAGCAATTAGCAAAATATGGAATGAATTATTAGGCCAGATTTGTATTATTTCCCAATTTTATGTATCCTTATACAGTTACAACGTAGAGTTTTATGTGCGTTCATCACTATGTATGCATAGAACAGGGTGGTCCAAAAATATAGCGAAACAGAGAGAAATAATTTTTTTTTGTTACCTTAAAGTTAAAATTGAGCTCTTTTGGAAATTGGTCTTATTTTCATTTTGAAAACGAAATAAACATAAATTTAAAAATTCAAATTCGGCCTTTATTTTGTTTGTCTTCATTAAGAATTTGTCATAATCACAATAGAAACATTAACTTAAGATACATAGCTTACATTCAATAAACGTTTTACTGACACCGTAGCGATTCCTTTCAGTTAGCTAGTTTATCGCCGCTAAAGCAAAAATTTAAATGAGTAAATTCTTTGAATTTTTTTTAATATCTACTTAGTGTACATAATTATAAAGATTAATTACGAAACAACAATTAATGACTTTGAAAACAAAACTGTCAACTATGTGTCAAAACTTAACGAAAAGCACCCAGAAGCTTCGTCAAAATCAAAAGTCTCCATAATTGCTTCTGATATGTGAGGCAGCTGTCAAACGTTTCATGATTAAATAATCAAAAGCGGAAATTAAGTAACAACAATGGCAACAATGCTTATGTAATCGGTCGCACTAAACACTGTGGCAAGAAATATTCATTGCCAACTTGATTTCATACAATATTTCATTAATTTCAATTTATTTTTTGTGTTGGCAAATCATTTCTTGACATAGATTTCGCAATCGTATATTATCACACAGGAGGAAAAGAGAAAGCAAATTCATAAATATATTATTCTTTACTAGAAGTCAAAATATTGCTGAGTTGATTGCAACAGAGATAGCAAGCAATATTACCATACATTGATTTCATAAAATATTTTATTGCCAAAAATCTGTGGTCTTCATATAAAATTTTGATTGCTTGCGTGTATTTCATGCAATTAATATTGACAGTGGAGACCCGGGATTTAGCTGGATTTAGGTACACTATCGTTGTTCGGTGAACGTTGTTTGGTGTACGTTGTTATTTGTTCGTTTTTTGGCAAAACAACGAACAACGAAGAAGCATTTACAATAGTCTGCTATTTCGTCCTGTTCGTTCTTTAATTTAAAAATTAACTGAAATACTCTCACATTGTTACATTATTCGTTGAACGCCACTGCGAAACAATGTTCTATTAACCATTAATTACATTTAAACTCTCGTTGTTCGTTGTTCGTGCAACAACACCGAACATCAAAAGGTGAAAATTCATAGCCACTTTGAACTTGTTCGTCAGGCAGTTTAAGCTATAACTTAAGCTAGCAGAAGGAATTACACAATACACACCCTTATTATGACTGTCGAGGACGACTCTCAAGTCTCAATCCAAGGTAATAAATTTTAAAATCCAATGTTATATGGGTAACATTTTTGTTCATTAAGAATAAAGGATGCACCAAATCAACGCGACACCGCGAACGCGACAGGAAAACGCAAGTATGCACACATCAACGCGACAGTTCAATGACACATATTTGTTTTTATTTTCTTGTTTGACACTGACGTTTCGAAGAAAATTTAGATTTTTTTGAGTTGAAAATATTTTTATTGAAAAACAAAAGTAGAGAGATAGAAAATAAAAATACCACATCTAAAATATTTGGTTTTCATCAGATGAAGAAGAAGCACAATCCTTCTTTTAGAAGAAGAAGAAAATTTAAGGTTTGTATTATTTGATTTAGTTTGGGTACCTCTACCTCATTTAAAATGAATAGTTTACCTTCAACTTGGTACCTATATATTTTAAATCCCAATCGCTTTTTTTAGACAAAAGAAAATTAAATGGGTTCTTGATATCAATCTGAAAAGAAGACAATTCGGCGAGTTCCATACGTTAATGCCCCAACTTTTAAGAGATGAACAACGCTTTTATAAGTATTTCCGAATGCCTATTAATTTTTCTGCGTTTTTTGCGACTTCAAATATGTGATCATTCCACAGTAGGTGATCTGTAATACACATACCGAGAACGCAAAGCTTTTAACATAATTCAATTAATATAACGAATAAATTTAATTCTGCATCAAATATTTCATTTATTTCTATAACATTAGGTATAGGTTTTTTAGTTCTCTTTTAAGAACTGATATTGAGTAAAGATTAAATATTTCATTTGAAATTGTAGGTCCCCTCCAATCTTGTAGAACTAACAACGCACACAAAATGATTGGTTGAGATTTGTAAGTCACTAGGTCGTGGTTCTTTGGAGCTGTCAGTGCCACTTAATTTATTTTATTTTATTTTAGGAAGCACTCACAGGACGAAAACGCTCTTCAACATGTTTAAGTTCCTGCTCCATGGTAACCTTACTAACTTCCAGTTTCGCTGTGTGCAAACGCCGAAAAAGCTATGTCTATTTCATTCTTCTTCTACTTTCTTTGCTTACTTTGGAAGTAATTGTTCGTTGCATCGCATTCTCGTTAGCGATGGTTTGGTGTATGTGTGAAAAGCGGAGGTGTTGCAAATGTCAATGGGCGCAGAAAAAAAGAAATGGCACGATATTCTAAGATGGCTTTTGGGCGTAATTTCTTGTCTTGCTCTTCAAAACCTTTATTTTCGAGGCCACAAAATTGTTCGACTTTTATTTTCAATTTTTATTGTAGCTTCTCACCTGATTGTGCTAGAGGCAGTTTTAAAATTTTGTTTGTGTCCCAAGTAGCATTTTGTACCTTTTATGTTACAAATTTATTGTATGTCGTTTACAATTCATATACAGTTGCTAAAAAAATGTTTTGTATGTTTACATTTACTAATTGGATGATTGGTAAACAAATTGTAACACACAGAATGTTGTTGAAACAACACATCTTCAAACGTAAACGTACTGTAAACTAAATTTCGTGAATGTAAAACCAATATCACAAAACATTTACATTTGTAGCACTTTTGTAAAGCTATTATTAAAACTTAACTGTTACAAAACGTTTACAGTAAATATTCACAGTACATCTTCAAACGAAAACGTACTGTAAATCAAATATCGTTAATGTTAAATCAATATCTCGAAACGTTTACATTTGTAGCAGTTTTGTAAAGCCATTATCATAACTTTACTCTTACAAAACCTTTACAGTGAATAGTCACATCACATCTTCAAACGTAAACGAACTGTAAATCAAATATCGTTATTGTAAAATCAATATCGCGAAACGTTTACATTTGTAGCAGTTCTGTAAAGCCATTATCATAAATTTACTCTTACAAAACGTTTACAGTGAATAGTCACATCACATCTTCAAACGTAAACGAACTGTAAATCAAATATCGTTAATGTTAAATCAATATAACGAAACGTTTACATTTGTAGCAGTTTTGTAAAGCCATTATCAAAACTTTACTCTTACAAAACGTTTACAGTGAATTATCACATCACATCTTCAAACGTAAGCATACTGTAAAACATTTCATGTACAGATAATGTATCACGTATAGCATTGATCGGCCATTATAATGTTTCCATTTTTTATCAAATTAGAAAACCAAAAACATTTAAAATCTTTTTTTGTTGATATTTAGTAAAAAAAAAAAACATGTTAAGTTTTGATTGAAATAAGACTTTGAATTTTGTCTTACAAAATATTGAAAAATATGGTTTTTGTGGAAAAAAAAAAATGTCTCAAATATTTTTATAAGAAATTATTTCTAAAATAAGAAAGTTTTTCAAGGCCCCTTATTTTTATCGACCTGTTTTAGAAAACTGGTAGAAAATATTTCTCGCGTTCGATATTTTGCCTTTACTTGCACAAAAATTATAATTATTGATTATTTTTATACCTCCCATATTAAAATAATAATGTCAAGAACAAGATGGAAATTGTTTAAGTTTTGGTTTGTATACATATAGTAATATGATCCCAAATGGCATTACGTATTTACCTATACAGTTTAATATTTTTCTGTAAACGATTTGTACCTAAGTTAGTTTTTATGTTATTTATTTCGAAGTGTATTTGAACGTTTACATTTGTAAATGTTCATATACATAGTCCAGGAATAGTATCTGTAAACGATTTGTTAATAAAAAGTAGTTTGTCTTGTATGTGTTTTGAAGAGTTTTTGAACGTTCACATTTGTAAATGTACAAATCAGGTACATCAAATAGAATTTGTTCATATACTGTCAACGCGACATTTCATTCCCCAAACCCGTTTACATTTTGGGTACAGTGAGTAAACATTTCATATACGCCTGAAACATTACAGCTACGATGTTAACGTTCAGTAAATGTTCTGTAGCTCTGAAATGCTCCTTGGATTCTGCTCTCTGATGACTAAGTATACGATATTCTACTGAAATTCCGATGGTCCATTAAAAAATAAACTGACCGATTGCAGTGCCTCCTACATGTGTTGATTTGTAAATAAGATTCACATATTGAGGCGGGTCTATGAAATTTTTTTACGTATTTTTAATATAACTTCTTTTTTAATTGAGCTAGTAGAACTATACAATTATTTTGCTCGTATTTTTTTAACATTCTCCTAAAACATTATTTTCGTTTGTTTTAAGGTTGACATAACTAATACCATTAACCTAGTTATTTAGCGGTTCACTAACATAATTTTAAATTACCCCGGAGAACTTAGCTAACCCTAAGGTAAGAACTAGAAATCGCCACTGGCTGATACAATAACTCGGATTGGTAAACAATTAAACCTAATTTTTTAATTCAACGAAAGAGGGTTTGATAATATTTTAATAAAAATGTTTCAACTATAACTACAATTTTGATAAAAACGATAAACTTATAGGAAAACACTGCCATAACAGAAATACAAGATGAAGGCTGTGCTGTTGGCGATTCTTGCCCGCATGTTCATTATAAATTGAATGTAACTTCAAGTTTAGACTTTAATTTTAAAAGAGAGGTAAAATATCAAGAATTATTCCACGTTAAAATTCAAACTTCTAACAAAACTCACAAAGACACAGTACAAACTCGTCAGCAAAAAGTTCAAACCTAGAGTTCATATATCGGCATTCTTATCAGCATGCATACATGCATTTCATAGTTTAGTTTACTCATTTTAATAGCAATGAACAAACTCTTGGTTACAGAGAGATAAACTTTGATCGAAAACCCCCAATCCTGAGTGTGTATCGCAATTATTTAGCTTTTACAAGAACAACGTGATCCACTTTCCAACCAAACCAGACCATTTCTCTATCATTCTCCCACAGGCATTTGTACAGAATTGCCTTTCATTTTCTACAACATGGTCAACATGAATTCCCCCCTGGTGCGGATGGTTCCTACTACTTCACAAAATTCGATGAAAAGGGCCGAATCCTGATTCCTGAATGTATTTATTCATACCCAACTCCCACTTGTCGCCTAGAAATGTTCCTTCTTTTGTCTTACTCGAACAACACACATATCGCCCCTTAAGCCCGTTTCGTCTCCTCAACTCTATTGTATGTTTCGTTCATATTTTGTTGATATGTGAACTGGCTTAAATATTCATGGAGCTTATGGGGTAGTGGGAAGCTGGAACCTGGGAAGTCCTTAAGCTTCTATCCCAGCTCCACATGTGCTTGTTCTTTACACTTTACAGAACATGTAGTGAAAGTCCTATAATATGTCAGTTGTATTGTTGTGTTAGTCGTCCGTTATGTCTTTCGGCCAGTATACTGGAACTGGACGCTAAAGATTTTTTTTTTAGTTCCTTTTTATTATTCCAAGAGGGCTGACTTTAAATATTTCTCCCATTTTTTCCCAGCATACAAAGCAAAGATCTTTGCCGCACTTTCTCCCCTCTTGGCTCGTGCCAAGTGGATAATAGTTTTCTATGCCATGGGAAGGCAAGTCGTGTTGTGCATTGGGAAGTAACAATTTTGACTTCCTTTCGACCCAGTCCCGGTGCCTCCTCGCTTCTCGTCGTCCTTGCAGCAATATTCTACAACTCGTCGAGCATTTTTTAAGGATTGCATGTAAAAATTTTAATTTAGGAAGCTTCCCGTTGTTCATAGGATTTGGGAGGGTCGGTCGGGTCGGTACTATGAGAGCGTTCCTTTGTGTTTCGGTAGGGACATGAGGGGAAGCTTAATTTAATTAAAACCCGAATAGCATATCTCTGCTTTTCTTATTCTGGTGTTCTTCGTTTGTACTTTGTTCGTCTTTTTAGGTTATTTTGTTTTTTTTTTTTTTTTGTATTTTGTCTTGTTCATTTTATATTGAATTGCAAATGCAAGTATTAGAGAAACAATTAAATACCCATGGAACGTGAAGCCATGATGCTGCTGAGTGCTGAAGTGGTGAAGAAGGTTCAGTAAAAGTTCTTCATTAATTGTTTGGTAGAAAAAATCATACTTAAAAAACCAAAACATGGTTGGTGGGCTATGTGCATAGTTTGCAAAATTTAACATTGTTTTTTTTTAAGAGAAACGAAAAAGCTTTGGAAATATTGGTGGCATACTTTGGGGGACTAGATATTATGGGGGTTTCGTTTTTTTATGGGGAATTGATTGCACCAAGAGGAATAAGAGTTTTATGATTAGGCAGGTTATATTGAGTATAGCCTTAATTGTGCTAGTTAAAGTTTTGGAAATGCCAATAGATAGAAAGTTTTGAGGAGAAGTATTTTTTGTTCAGTGATTTTTCTCAAAAGGATTTACCTTACCCAGTAATTAATGTTAAAGGCCAGGCGCGCAATAGGTGGCCAGGTCACGTGGCCTGGCCGCTGGCCGACTAATGCGCGCACTTTTATGTATCGTAGAAGAGCTAATTGCAGCTGTGACCTGCCCAGGTCACGTGGCCTTACCGCAATGGCCAGTTATTATATGCTGGCCGCTGGCCGCCTTATGCATGCACTTGTATGTATAGGAGGAGAGCTAATGGTCGCTGCGACCTGGCAGCGCGGCATGGGTCGCCTAGTGCGCGCCTGGCACTAAGGAATGCTACGATACTTTTACAGGGTGATCGGTGTGAAGTGCAGCAATAAGATAGAGTGATTGGAAGGTTAAAATCGTAAAAGTTCAATGGTACAATGGGGCGGCAATGGTACGATGGATGGAGTGCTTGCAGAGGTTGCCGGTTCAATTCTCACTCGGGTACAAAGCATTTTTTTTTCTTTTCAGCATGAGAATATGCACTGAAAAATAAAATTCAATGAAAAATAAAATAACACCTGTTGCATTTAAAAGTCAATGCGCCTTACAGATACATAGTTAAAATATTTTTAAATATTATTATTAAGATGGTTGGGGTTGGGGTTGTTTCTTTTGGTCGTTTTCCACTTGAATGCGCCATTTATTGGGATATCTTCCATGCTGCGTACACCATCCGTATTGGACTCGAAAAGTCGTCGGGTTGGTGCGTGACCAAGCTATCTCAGCCTTTGTATTTTCAGCTCCTTGACCAGGTTAATATCGCTGTATAGCCCATATAATTCGTCGTTGAATCTTCTTCTCCATACTCCAAAGGACATACTACAAAGGACCAAATATTACTCGAAGAATCTTTCTCTAAAAGCACCGAATTTAATTTTCATCCGAGCCTTTTAATGCCCATGCTTCCACTCCATACAACAGGACTGGGATAATCAAGGTCTTGTTCAGCTTCTCCTTGGTTCTATGAGAGAGGCTGTCTCTTTTTCTTCCTGCGAAATTGAGAGATTGATAGAAACGCGGTCAGCAAATGTTCTTGCGGTTTCTCGTCCTTGGTTGTATCGTGATGTTTTTCAATTTTTCTCTGATGCGGATTGTGACCAGTCACTCGCTGTAAATGCGGAAATCTAAGACTTCTAGCCTGAGTTCCTCGGTGCACAACCCCTATCTTGGAGGATAAGACTCTTAGATTGCTCCAAGAGTGGGGAGCCGGATTAACCACTCCTTATATGCCTGAGCTTAGAATATGTCGTATAGAAGCCCGTATAGGTATCCGCTACGTAGTTCAATCTGACTGGAACTGTAGAAGCCACCGTTGATTTCATCTGGGGAATTCGTCCACTTCCGCCCTGATGAAAAGAGAGGGGGTAGGACGTAGTAGTGGAAGTACTTCTACTCCCTCTCTCCGTTGGCTGCCCCCAAAACCTTCCAAAGCGATTGGTTACCCAGATCCTAGATTAAGGTAGAAGATACCCGATGTTCACCACGGGGAGGTGAGAGGATAGGAGCTGGTAGTCAGAGGTTGGTTTTGGGAAAGCGGACGTTTAAGCCCGCTTGAATGCACATAACTACCCTTTAAATAACCTGTTAAAACTTACAATGGGGACCTGGAGGGAAACGCCAAACGAAATGACTTCTTGCCTGTCATTTATTTGTGAAGGGCAACCAAAAGGCACGATAAAGCTCTTTTTCCTGCAATTAGTAAAATTATTTGTAATTTTTCTTAAATTTCAATAAATAATATATCTATAGTTTGTCCTCTATTAATTGGCAGTACAGGCCTTATGGGGAAGCTTTTTCAAAATCAGTAGCGCGCCTTATTTGTGCACCATACTGAATTGAAAGAAACCCCATTTAAAAAATGTTTACCCGCCAATGATTTTTCGATCGCATCCGACATAGATCCCACAACGACCTGCCTAGCGTACAGTTGAATACGCACTGATTGGCTAATGCATTTCAACCCTCTTTTAACATCCATTCGAACAGAGATACCTTTGTCAATTTAGTAACTCGTTTCGTATTTTATTATATTGAGTTTCTGTTGAGGAACTTTTGATTTTAGAGCTTAAAAAATACCTTTTATTGATGAAATGATAATGAGATATTGAGATGAGCATATTACTAGTATAAAAGTGTTATCGTGCAGTGTTTTTGTTGATCATGTTTGTGTTTTTTATGTGGGGAAAATCTTAAAATGCAGTTACAAAAATGTAGGTAAGCTGTTGTCTTTAAAAAAATTATTTGCGTAGATTCTCGTGCCGGTCGGTCGGTTGATATTTCGTGTATATTTTTTCTTATTTGCGTAGATTTTTAAAGCGCGCGGGCGGTCGGTATTGATGTTTCGTGTACCTATTTTTGTGATTAGTGTTTTGATATTAATGTGAAGTGAAGTGTTGTAAATATTCCTTTTTTTAAAAACGTAATTTTTTTGAGAAGTTTGCTACTGTTGTGCTCCTTCATCTAGTTTTTAATGGATTCAAAAACATCGAAAGACTTAAGCGCCGAAAAAAAAGAAATTGTAGAAGCGACAAAAAAGATTTACAAGAACCTGCAAAATAAAACGGAAACTGTGAAGCAAGTAGCAGGCATTTTTTCGGTGTCTATGCGAACAGTCTACAGACTTCTCAGCGAAAATGATACCAAAGGTCACAACTCACCACCAAAAAAGAAAAACCAATCTGGCCCCAGAAGGAAAATAGATGATTTTGATAAGTGCGCCATCAGACAAATCGTGCATCAGTTCTTTTCAAATAATGAACTTCCAACGCTTGATAAAATACTGCATGAGGTAAGACTCAATGCAAATATCACAAAAATAAGCAGATCTTACCTGCATACGATTTTAAGAAAAACTCTAGGGTTTAAATTTGCCCAACGTCAGCGAAAGAGTATTCTTTTAGAAAGAAGTGACATCATCACATGGCGAAGGAAATTAGGCCTACTGGGGATACCCTTCAAAAACGCGCCTACTATCTTACCTCTTGGTGGTGTGGAAAAAAATAAATTTCATTTCATTTTTATAAATAAAAATTAAGAAAATAATTTTAATTAAAAAAGAAGAAAGGTAACCCTACATCATATTTTTTCAGTTTTTTCCAATTCAAAATGCTTACTACGGCAACCCTGTTAGAGCTTTTGAAAGAAGATAACCTTATGGAAAGCAAAGAAGTGCGAATGAGAGACAAACATCCCTATCCTCCCTGTACTGCCAATTTTTAGTGGACAGACTATAATAAAGTTTTTTTTTAGAAAATGGAGACTTCAGTGTACGCCGAGGGATTGGGTGAAAATAGAAAGAAGGAGTACATCGTAAAGATCGCCACGATTGCCGCCAAAGATTCCTACCTCCTCAGGTGCACGGAGCAGTTCCTGCCGAAGAATGTTAATTATAGTTAAATTACTAATAATTTCTCAAATTATCAGCAAAAGAGCTTTAGCCCCCTTTTGTTTGTCCTCCACGTTCAGTGAATGACACTTGAGATTTGGTAGCTGTTAAAAGGTATAGAGCCCTATGCCGTTTTATATATACTTTTTTGAAAAGCCAGAAAGGTCTTTTTTTTATTTTCTTTTTAAATAAAGTTGTTTAAGGGCTTGTTTCACAATCTCTGAATAGAATTTTTTTTTTCAGAATATAGTGTGATTTTATTGAACAGTTAAAAGTTAATGTTACATTTTTCACAGTAGAAGCTTTGGCTTTTGTTGTCAGCCCGTGTTTCTCTGAATATGTTTCAGTTAAGCAACTTAACAATTAAATTCAGTTTTGTTATTTATCTATTTTGTTGTTTTTTTTTTGTCAAATAAAGTTTTGAATAGCTTGATTGAAAGCTTGACTTAGAGATTGTGATTGTGATTGTGATTGTGATTGTGTACCTATCAGATTGTGATTATGTACCTACCTATCTTATAAGCAAAAACATTGTATCTCTTATATATGTAGTACCTACTTTCTGCGATTTTTAATGTATGCTTTGATTTAGTCCATACATATTTCTACAAATTCAAAAATATATTTCTAGGGACAAGACCTAGCAGATAAGTAAACAAAGGTCACAAACTTGTTGCAAGCTGCAATTTCCTTTATCACGCAAGGAGCAAATACTTCCTTTAAAATATAAATCAGCTGAATCATCATAAACAAACATTAAATAACAAATCAACTTAAATTACACTCAAGTCCTCCCACTTCTCTAAATACATGCGACATATAGGTACCTACTCTCATTCTTTTTCATTCATCTTTATTGAATTCAATTAGATAATAATTAATTAATCCTGATCATTGGCAAAGTTCCTTTTGATTTGAACCTCGATGCACTGAAACCAAATCATTTATTGCCAGTTCTTCGTCGTGAGCCATCGGACACACACTGTCCACGAAATTATTTTTACTGTTTCTCCAGTTATTTTTTGAACTCTAACACTATGAGCGCATTTATATATACTGTTTCTAAATTTCACTTAATTAAACAAAAGAAAAACACATATGTACATCCCCGATACATACTTATGCTATAAAATATTAAAAAAAAACTGTGAGTGGGCATCAAAGTCGCTGACAAAACACGCGAAATTATTTCCCACACACGATATAATTCTGACTGACGCAAGCCAACCACAACCCTCATAACCCCACAAGTTTTCATAAATGCACCCATTAAAACTGACTGTGAGGTTAAGGTATGAGTACGAGTACCTATATCCATTCCCAGCAAGATCATCACGGTTATATCAAACAATATCTATGGTACCAGCATACAATGCCAAAAGGACACGCGATAAAGGATATCGCAATACCATGGGAATGGTTGGGAAATCGAAATGCAGTCCCAATTGGAGATAGAAGTCATGGAATTCAAATTGGGAAGCATCCCGCCACATACGGGTATAACACAACATTATAGGTACTATGGAATAATAAACAATCCCCGGCTTTGACACTCAAAGAGAACCAAACCGCACGTGACCCTTATGTGAACTTATGTGACTTTGATCGTTTTGTAAGAACTCAACAGGCGATCTGGGATTTTTTCGCTACTATTTTTCAGATCACTATCGTGATACAGGGGTGGTTTCGTAAAATGTTTTTCTTTGGAAAGCCACTCCCATAAATGCTATAGTTTTCGGACTTCTTGTAGTTACTTTGTCTCGTTTGTCTCTGTCACTCGCATCCAACTGTCAATAGGGGTGAAGATAAATATTAACGGCAGTCAGCCATAGCTGTGCGGTGATTGGTCGACCAGGCATCCCGATCAATTGGCAACTAAATTGACTATAAAAAGGCAATCATCGTCGTCTGTGAGCTCAATTAATCGTACAGACTTTCTATGGGTATAACCTCGGTGAGTTTTGTTCGTGCGCTTGTCGAAACCAATAATCAACTATACTAACTGATTTTTTCACCACTTTCGAAGTCGAGCTGTATTATTTTGAATCACACTAAAAATAAAAAAAAAGATTTAAGTTTCATTAATTTGGCTTAATTAAAACAAATAAAAAAAAAAATTTAATTTGAGAAACAAAAATCAACATTCGCTATATTGTATCCTCTAAAGTCGGTATATTCTTCCTCTGCGCGTGTACCGTTTCCGAAAGCATTAAGTTGTGATGGATTCACGGTAGCAACAAGTGACAACAATATGTTTGCATTGATGTGTGTGTGTGCAGTAATTGCTATTAATTAATTTACAACAATTTAATTTTGGCTCCATGTCCACAGTGGAGAGGATTCTCCAACTCGAATCATCCATATTTCACACCATTATACTTGCGCGATACCCAATTAATTGACTTTGATTCCGTTTTCCGTCCTGTTCTGGCATATTAACAGTGATTCTTATTAAAAGTCATTTATTTCATCAACAAGTTGTATCGATATCCAATAACAATTCGATTTTATGAGTTTAAATTAAATTAATTGTGAACAAGTCACGAAACAATTAATAAAACCTGTTAAATGACAATTAAATTTTGACACTTTGACGCTATTGTGAATAATGAATTAAAGTGAATCCTTTTTATTTTAATCGAGTTTAAGCAATAAAAACAATTTTAATTTAAGTTTAAATTATTTAAATGTGTAATACTTTTGTAAAGTTCTAGTTATCTAGTGAAATTACAGTGGTGTAATTATCCTAATAAAGTAATTCATAAACTTATTTCTTCTATCGGGCAAATTTAAAATCAGTCATCATTGTGAATAATAACAATCGATTTGAACTTTTTTCCAAAGAGAAGGAGAAAACCGCCGGACTGTTTTGCATTCAAATATGTAGAACTCATTTGGACGTTTAACTCAACAAATTCTGACAGAAGTGTGGTGAAAAAGAAAAAGTTTAAGCTCTCATTATATGTTTCGAAATACATATAGAAACGCAAATAAGACATTTAATCAAAATAAGATTGAGTAACACAATCTTATAGGACAGATGTTTACTGGACAAAAATAGAAAAAGTACTGAATTATCGTTTGGAAATATTTCACCACAAAAATTTCACCACTGCTGTTGAAAGGTGAAAACAAATGTATTTATTCTGATATTCAAGCGATTTCCCTAAAAAAACAATTGGTTTGAAAACCTCCAATCGGCTTGATCTCTAGCCTCCCGGTTTACCGATTCACCAACCTCTTTAATAAACGAAAGAAAACATTTCTTTCACCAAAATGGAACACACACCCTTCGATGACCAAATCTTTGGTGATTTCTCTGGGCCGCTTAGTCCTCTGGGTGCTAAACCTCTGCAGCCTCAATCCGGTCATAGTATTCATGTTATGCTTGGGATGCCTTCAGTTGTGCAACATTCATCCCCAGGTGTCGTTGAGATGTGCACTCGCTTACCCGATTGTAATACCCTTCTACCAGGTGGCTCCCCCAAAATGGATCCTTACAAGTCCATGGATTATGGCCAGAAGATGGATTATGTAACGGTAAATAAATTATGTTGTTATTCGCCAACCCCCAAATATGAATACATAACAACCAAATTGGATCAGTACTCACCACCAGGTGGCAGTAGTTCAAATGGTCTTATTGTTCGTGACTATGGCAAGCCCATGGAATACCACCATAGCAATGGAAAAATGGACTACTCCAGTCCATCACCACATTCTAAAATGGAGTATGATCATCATATGCAAATGTTCGCTGCTGGGCCAGGAAACCAAAGTCAAACGATTCAAGTTCAATCTCCATCAACTATGGGCTCGCCCCAAGGAGGGCCATCGACTCCAACAATGTCCAGCATGGATGGAAATTCTGGTGCGACAATCGTCTCTAACATGGACGGAGTCATGGTCAGTAAAATAAAAAATGAAGATAGTGGATCGTCGACGACAACGACGGCGACGACAGCTACAGGAACGGGCGTTGGCGGCGGCCATTCATCATCAGTGAACGATAACGGTACTAGTGGTGGTGATGGTGTTTGTGGAAATGTACAAGGAGGAGGAGGTGGTGGCGCTGGATCTAGTGGAACTGGTGGCAACAGTGGTAGTACAACAGGAGTGACGAACAAAAAGGCTGACAAGAAAAAAGGCGATCCGAACGGAATTAAAAAGAAGAAAACAAGGTGAGTGAGGTTGTTTTTATATACTAAAGATAGATATAGGGAAGTTTTCACTAAAAACCAGGATGAGCTATAGGTATAGACGGAGGCAAAGGCCTCTCTCTTTATCCTTTTGCCGGTGTTGTGTGCATTTGGTGTGTGGTTGTTTGGTTGATTTGCAGTGCTGTGCAGGGTCCCTTCGTTTCGTTTCAAAAAGAGATTAACTTGTGGAAAGCGGTTGTGAATGGGGAAAGTTGAAAAGGCAAACGGTGTCTTTGTGGGAAGGTTTATGATATATTTCCTGCAAGGATAGCAAGAATTAAAAAGAATTTTAAGGATTGGGATGAACAAAAAAAAACACAAAGAATACACAGTGTGTTGACTTTTTTTAAGTGGTTTATGGTCGTGGATTGCAGGAACGATTGTTGTAGGTTTTCTGATAGCTAACAACTGGAAAGTATACATAGATTTGCTTATGCGCTTTAAAAGAACTACCGTTTATCATAGATATAAAACGTATACAACAAAATTGAAGTTTTTTTAACGATACGTTGTTTTCTTCTATGTATTGGAAAAAAAAGAGAAAATTCATCCCTAATATTTCTAGAAATACTTCTTGCACAGTATAGCGATTTATGGTTAAGCTTTTTCGTTAAAAAAAAACTAAAACCTCTTACAATAGACGTATACTTCAACAGCAAGTATTATACTATTAATCCTGTGCCATCTATGAAAACATTTTGCTTTTTTGAGAGGAATATTCTTTAACAAAGTTTTTATTTATGGTAGAGCAATAAATTTGATGTGGATTTATATCACAAAATAGAGTGTGAATCTCTTTCAATATTGCGTTTCGTTTTTAGAAAGTGTATTTATTGGGGTAAGGTAATTTCATTTTCAAATTTCTGTCACTATTAACAAAAACCGTACAACTGATAACTAAAAGTCATTTTAAGTAAAACCTTCACTTGTTCAATTCGACAAATTTAACAGTTTTTGTTATTGTTGTGTATTTCTTCGTTCTAGAATAATTTCAGCTTTTATTTTGGGGAGAAGATTTTTCAGTTAATTCAATGCATCCTCATGCAAATATTTTTCAATGAACAGAGCTAACATTATTTATGCGGCAATTCTTCGAAAGGTCAAAACAATATTCATGGCTCTAGAAAGAAAAATATGTTTTTCATCATATTCTCTTAATTAAAATTGTAAAACAAAATTATTTCAATTTACATACATATGTAGGTGTGAAGACTTTTTGAAATTCTCAAATTTAGGTCTCAAATTGAACAATTTTGAGCTAGGTGGGATCATATTTTTATGTCCATTTTCACATCAGTGAGTTTAAACACTTTTTTAGGTTTAAACGTCAGTTGTTCAATTTCTCGATTTTACGGTGCTTATTAAACTCAAAATAAAGTTTAACTTTTCGTTTGAGTTAAACGAATTCGTTGTTTTAACGCCGCCGTTTAGTTTGACGTTATAAAATACACATTTTTAACAATAATATATTTTTCAAATGTCCCTACAAGAATTGAAAAATTTCCCTTTCTTTTTGTTTGAATACGTGGAAATATACCAAACTGTTTTAAGGTTGATTTATAAAAATAAATCTTCGACTCAAATGTTCGGTGTTTTAATTTTTATTTGTAAAAAACGTTCAATTTTATAATACTATTTTATTCTTCGTTGGTGAAACTAACTAAGATTTCCGTACAAAACCAAGTTGGATAAATGCAAAGTTGTAATTTCGGAAATCGAAAGTTTCGTAGTACTCAATATTTTATGTTTTAGCTATTATAAATTACACTTTGTTATGGAAAAATTATAATTACTTTGTAAGATGAAAAATATAAGTGGTAGTTATATCACCTTACAGAACATTGATTTGACAGCTGAATTTAAAAAAAAAATTAAGGCCAAACAATGAATAATAATTTGCTAAAATAATTTCAATTAATTTTATTGATTTTATAATAATATCAGCGGTATGTAACATCTAATTCCAGAAAAAATAAGCCAAACATTCGACAGGTATGTGGAATCAAACACAAATTAGAAGAGTAATTACTACTGGCATGTACCAACTACGCAGACACGAACATTTTGTCACAGCTTATTCTCATTTTTATAAATTTTATTTTGTCGGAGTCCCTTAAATAAACAAAAATTAATAAAAACATTCTTTAGTTTCACACTGAAATAAATTCTTACATTTATTATATGTTTTTTCCACAACTCTTGCTTTTTTTGGCTCTTTTTATTAAAACTAAAACACTAATTTTATTAAAACTAAACACAAACCGTTACCAAAGCCGACGAACAGAAAAATGCATTATGTTAACAAAAAAAAACTAGCAAAAAAAATAGCAAATTATCCACTAGCTAAAATTTTAGCCCGCCCCAGAGCAGGCTAAATTTTTGAAGTTTATATTCACCACACTAGTGTCATAATTTGTCAATGGATAAAATTTTAACGCTGTTCGCACACGGCCTTAAAGTGTAAACTCTTTTTCGGGTTTGGTAGCACTACAGTTTAAACTCTCACTGTGAAACAGGGCTTAAGAATTAGTTCTCTTCTGTTTCTATAGAAAGTGTTAGCACCGAAAATGAAAGTGTATTTCCAATACAAACATAAGTTTCAGATGTGTTGATCGACTTAGCACTGCACTGCAAGTCTTTAAGTCGTTGTTAAATATAATATAGTTCCTTAATTATTGGCTTGTTGAGCAAAGCAATCCTTTTATTTCGGTGCAGTTGTTACATAAACTGCCGACATGCGGACCTCCTGATTTGGAGGAGTAGTATCGGATCGATATTTCGAGTACAGTCAGTAAGCCAGCTGTATTTACTGCGTATATGTTTCATATCTTTCAGTAATTGTTTTTAATTTGTTTTTTAAGGGATATAAAATTCTTTAACTACAAGGATTTTCTACAAAAAGTAAACCGGTTTTTAAATTTCCTATATTGGACTTTATTTTCCTCTTAACTATTTAAACGTGTATGTACGATTCGATAATAATGAGATAGATAATCATATTTCCGACCCTATTCAAATGCAGTATAGTGTCAAGTTTAAAACACAAATAAAAAGCTATAGTTCATAAATTCTTGCAAACATAAATTCTTGCTAAATTATGTATCAATAAATTAAAACCATATTGTGCCATGACATTTTATTAAAAGTCATTCTAACAAAAAATTATCTATTCCAATAACATTTTACGTACCTATAAAAACTAACCATTTCCAAACAGTTGACCATTGAAATGTAAAAACCACATAATAGGTTTAAATGTAAACGTGTTTTCTATACCCAATCCTTTCCCCTTTTTTATTTGCTATCGTGTCATGTTGAAAATTTAATTAAAAAAGAATTCACAACTAAAAGCAGAACATATAATATATAGAGATATATACCAAAGGTAAAAATGCATAAATCCTGTGCAACCAATGTAAAATCCAATAAATATTTTTTTCTGCAATAAATATTAATACCTACATACCATTGCACTGCAAAACGTTGGAATATATCAAACAATTTTTATTTTTCACCATTTACACTTTTACTGATTTATTAAAAACAAAAATCAAATTTTCAATAATATTGTTTATAAACTTAAATTTATCAATTTTTATTGTTGTGTAAGGACTGATTTTTTAATTGCGATTATAGAACTATAAGGAAAGTTATGGTTTTGTGGAAAACAAATCTTTTGGAGTTCTATTCTAAAAATAACGCTACCTATTAAAAAAAACATTTGTTTTTTCCAAAACTCGTTTGATATCTTCTACTATGTTGATCGTTGTTTAAATAATGTATCTTTCTAATAACTCTACCAATAGATAAAATCGCTGGGTCTTCAATACCTAAACTCTCAGAAACACAAGATGAACAGGAAACATTTTTTCATTGAATGTTTTGAACAACAACAACAACTTAAAGGTGCATGATGTGCATGTGAAAAAGTTTTTCATAATAAAATTGGATTAAAGCTCGGCACCACTAATATGGAGACTGATGATAGGAATTGGCACTCCTTGAAATAGCTATATCTTCACCCCAAAAATGGAAAAACGAATAATAAAATTCGTAAAAACTAGTAAATAAAATTCGGTTAAAAATTGGTGGTAGCACCTTTAATTTGTTGTTGTTGTTCAAAGCATTCAATGAAAAATTGACAGAATGGTCAGTAATAAAAACTGACATTCTATAGTACGAATAGTACAATATAACAACAATAAGGAAACATTTTTCTCAGTTTATGGAATACGAAAATGTCCCATGCATTAGACTTCTCACTGTATTCCTGCAATCAGATTTTAAACAAAAGTGTCGTTAGTATGATCATTGATCAGCCTCCGAATGAAAGTCTCAATGAATGTTAGACTGCTAACTTGCTCTGGATCTAGTTTGTTTCAATGTCCGAAATTGACGTTTGATTGTTTTTGAGTCGGGTATTGTGTCAGTGTGCGTATAATGCTAAGGTGCAAACTCAGGACCCTTTACACTGTGTCTCCATTGGACAGAAAACTTTCTCTGTTTCTGTTTTCCATTGTGTCAAAAATCTGTCCGCATTTTTAGGGTGGGCACATTTCTGTCATGACAGACCAGTGACACATCTTTTTGTATGACCGACTAATGAATAATTATTTGGAAATATTTCGTTTAATACAAAATAATTGTCAGCATGATTTATGTCAAAATCGGTCTGAGTTCTGTCCACGGAAAAGACTAGACAGTAGCGATGACAGAACAGTAATTTTATAAGGTTCGATCCCAAACTTTTTCGCAACAAAACATTTGCTGTAAAATTTTAGAAATGATTGCCCAACTATAATGCGCATGAGAAAGCATGAGCTACTGTCAAAATCGCATATGTAAATGAACCAATACACACAATCATATGACGTTGGCTATAATGGACATATGCGCATTTCGTAATCGTTGAGTTTCGTTAAACATGAGCTCCGCGTGAGGTGTGCGATCGGAACCGCTCTTATATATGTAAATTTGACAGATGTGGGCATTCGACAATCCGAGAAAAAATTTTATTGCATTTTACCAAAAAAAAAAAAGACTACGAATTTGCATTAAATTATCGATTTAAAAAATAAATTAATATATAATGCATTTTGAACACAATTAAAAGAAACTAAAAACAAGTGATTTTCACATGTTCATTATGTGCATTCATCATGTTTGTATAAACATGATGAAACAGTTCGTTTAATTTTGACAGTTGTTCATGCTAGCTCATGCGCATTACAGTTCTACCTTTACAATTGCAAAAAATTCAAGGAAAACTCCAACTTGAAACAATATTTGTGGTACCTTGTGCTACCTTGGTGCCCGTGATAATCCATAAGCTCTTGACGTTTCTCATTTTAACAGTATCTACAAACATATATATGATTTCGATAATGAATAGCGTTGTTCAAAGCGAAATGAAATTCATTATGTAGACGTTTTGTATTGATAGAAAAACCATCAGGAAAAGTAGAAACAAATGAGAACAGGATTTTTTTCCTGATGTGCGTTTATAGCGATCAGGAAAAATGTGTCAGTGAACAGGCTGTTTTCCTGATTGAAATGCACACGAAAAACTTTATCTGACAGAAATCTGTCAGTGGAACAAGTGAAAATTGAACTCAAATAATTGGAACGATTTGTTCCATTTTTTTCTGAAATGTCAATCAGCTGGCACGAAAAATTAGTTTTCGTCAGGAAAATAAAGAAATACATTTTAAACAATAAATAATTATTCTATAGTAAAATTTATTAGCAAAAAAAATTCTTTGAGTTGTTTGTAGTCGATTAGTGTATAGTATTTGTGTTTAAAATCGATTTAAAACAACATAAAAGATCCATTCGAACATTTTTCCTGATGCGTTTTCCTGATCGCTATAACCGGCGCCTTTAGCCAACCTCTATTTTTCAATGGTTCTTCACTTTTTTTGACAGATATAAAACAAATTATATTTTGATTTACCGAAAAATACTTAAATCAACTTTTTCCCAAAGAAAATAATATAATTGAACATTTACGGATTTTTCAGAGGAAAGAGTTCTTAGCGGTCCTCCATTGGAATTCAAAACTCTGGAACTCGACAGCCGGGAGACCAATTATATGTTAGGCCTCACAAAAGTATCACGTTACCGATGTTTAATACATCGTTTTCTATGGGTTTCACATAAGGAGTAACACACGAAATCCTTAAAGAAATTGGGAGCTTATTTTCTACTGAACAATATAGTGCATTGACTTGACAACTTCTCTGAACTAAGAAAATAGATACATAAAGAAAAGCATGTTGATATTGTACAGTAGGTACTGGTGCAAGGGTTTAGGGTACCTATATGTACAAATTTTTATATTAATTTCTAAATGTTGCACAACGCCATATTATTCAACAACATTTATTTTGCAATATTTCTAGTTTATATTCCTGTGCGTTATATCAAGTACGATAATACGCAGGAGCAGAAACATTGCAAAATAAATATGGTTGAATATAATGCTCTGGCGGTTAGAATTGAAACTTAATTTTTTATCACCTAAGTTGAACCTGATAGAACAAAGGATCTTGTGGTATTGTTGCGTTTGTAGATAAACTTATGATCCAAATGATTCTTGTCTGATAACAAACTACGTCTTTTATCGAAAGTGAATATTTTAAATTGAATTTCGGTACTGTTTTTTTTATGTAATTTGATTAGGTACTTTCATTGACGTACTATATATAGACCGCTAGTGGCCAACTGGCTAGTAGCCAGTATGGCGACAAAGAAATTAGAAGAAGATATTCCCGAAAATAAAACAAAACTTTTGATGATTTTAATGACAAACATGAGGAAGCAATTATCAATTACGATTTTGTTTGAAAAAAAAAAAACAAGAAATGCCAAAAATTCATATATTATTATAGCAATAGTAATGAAATAATTAGTACACCATATTACCGCTGTAAAAACCGTTCGCATTAGTAGGAACAAGTTTCAGGCAGCGTTTGTATGGAGACCGACTGGGGGTCCATATATTATACTGCGTCAATGGGTACTACGGCCAGTTTCTCTCTGCGAAAGCATCTTCGGGTTAGGTTAGAGTCAACCTCAAATTAAATCTGATGGAAACATGAGTTTCGGTCAGTTTGAGATCCCGTACTTATCTACTACAGAGTTAACTCAGCCAAATTGATAAGTTTAACTCGGGATATCAAACTGATTCAAAAAAATGTTTCATCAGAATCAAGTCGAGGTTAAATTTGAAAAATTTAATTTTATAGACAGCTTTATATTTTCGTCTCAAAAAATAGTTACTGTTTGTCATTTTGCGAGTGCTCTTTTCTGCGAATGCTGTTGTTTTCTATTCTATAGACACGATTTTTCACAGAAATTTCTATGAATTTTAACGAATGTTCAGTTTTATTTTACCACATAATCGTGTAGAATAAATAATATAGTTAATTAGTTATTAGATAACGTTCAAGAGCAAATGCTTGCAACCCAGCGGCAGCAGTTGATTGTTTTTTGTTTTTTTATTGGTTAACAATATAATCTACAGTATTTGTGTTCTGGTTTATATTACTGATGAACATGACATTTTGCTGTTGCATTTTTCATTCTTCTGTGCCATGATCAAGTGCTATGTGGCAATTAATTCACATTTGTTATGGTTTAATTAATTGAGTGGAAATTACCAGCTATAATAATAATCACAGTGAAAAGATTTATTTTGTATTGTCCTTGTTTTTTATTGTTTTCAAATGTGACTACGAATATCTACTATAGTCTCGTCCTGGGAAGGGAAGAGATATAAACTTTATCACAATCTATATGGGTGTTGTTTTTTTTTTTTATTTATTTTAATAAATTACCCTACCCGCCCGTTGTTGTTAATAGTTGGAATTCGTTTGAGCAGAGTTTTTTGTATGTAAGAGGGAATTTCAATTGTATTTTTCTTTACAGATTAATCCCCATTGATTTTTATTTGTTTTTGAACATTACTTATTTTGCCATAGGTAGGCCTACTTAACTAAAATTTAGAGGGCCTTGTTAAAGTCATTTTAAATTTCTTGTGATGCCAAATTCTTATGACAAACCCTGCACGCTTTGGGTGCACTGTGTTGTAAAACTGTTGTTTTTTTTTTTCAATTCCGTCCGTTCTTCTTCATTTTCTCTTGAACCAAAAAGTATAAGCATACCTATTATTAACTGAAACCAACAGAAAGTGTTAGATAACGATTATTTTATCAATTTCTAATGACAGTTTGCACTATCAAAATAAAATCGTACAAAACTGTAAGACCACAAAGTACCAAGCTGATGACAGTTCGCTTTGAATCAGATAATGTCAAATACGGATTCTAATCTGTCGAACTTCAAAGTGCCAAATTTATTACTTGCTGACTTGCATTTCGCATTAAATATCTACAATTATGTCAAAATTAGATTCGTACATTGGTAGGTTTCAAATTACAAAATGTCAAATATATTTCCTCTGATGACAGTTCACAGTACAATACTCCACACATATCATTAATATGGGTTCGTACATACTACATACATATATAAAACTACAAAATGTCAAATTTAGACTAATAACTAATGTCAAAAATTTGACTTCTAAGAAACTGTCAAACTACAAATTAAGTTCAATTTAATATATTTTACGCACACCTCTTCACCTGCATTGAACTATAAAGAGTAAGCTGTGCAGACTAACTGCAGTATGCAATAATAAGTACAAACAAAAATTACAAAGTTTCAAATTTATTATGTGCTGAGTACAGTTAGATGCATAGTTACATATGCATACGTTCATTTAAGAATATCATACATTTTCCACAACGTCAAAAATTAAGTTCGTCTATAAAACCTTTGATATTCCCTTAAAACTTAAGATATTAGTTTTGAGATTTCAGTATGTTTGTCGGCAAAAGAACATAAAACAAGATCACACTCAAAAATTAACTAAAACTTTACGAACATACCAATTCGAGATTCATGTACCATTTGTTCGATACTCGGATGAAAGCTGAACATTTACTGGAAATGAGATTTAACTTCTGCTTTTATCGGCAATTGTCCGAATCAAACGTAATTGCAGTTACATCCTTTCTTCTAACTAAAAAAATATCTTAACAATCGAAAGATTTCTTATGTCCGGCAATGTGGCTTTCGTAGCAACTTATTCACTCGTGCTTTAGGGTTATTTATATCTTATCGAAAAGTGAAACCATTCTATATTATTTCGGTGAAACTAATATCTTCACACTTGATATTTCTAAGGAACTTGAAAGAGTTTGGAAGCTTTTTTATCGAAGCGTTCATTTGGTTTCGATATGCCTACGTCTCTGATTCGTTGGAACAGGAATTCGCTTTCAGACCGTTAAATCGAGTCGTTTTGGACGATTTTAAGTCTGCTATTTACAAAGTTAGATGGTTATTTTTATTAATTGAATTAAATTTGTAAACCCTTGCGACAAAATGTACTTTTTGGTTACAGATTAAATGATCATAATATGTATGCTTTATATCATTACAATAACTAATTTAAAAACCATCTCAAAACAAACTTTAAAAAGGTACATACCTAAATATTCAGCTAATTAAAGCACATTTTCTTAGCTAAAAACATATAACAACACCTGGTGTGAAAATTAACCAAATTTAAACTTCAAAATCTGTTAAAATATCCCGGAAGCGACAAATGTCACTCGAATAAGCACTTTAGGATATGAAATGAAAGCATTGTTCGCTTTTGTTTTTACAAGTAGAAAGTGTTGGTAGTATATGTACTGCACATGCACTCCATCTGTTACTAATGTGATGTATGTGACTGCCATAAAAGTATGGTGCTCCTGTTCCTCTAGTAGACGAAGACGCCAACGACACGAACGACAACGTGAACGACTGTGCAATGCAACTTGTTAATGGAATTAGAAATGATAATGACGTTTGTGAAGATTTATGAGCCAACAAGGAGAAAATATGTCACTAAACGAGAATTGCACCGGAAAGCACAAGTATAATAATTATTATCCTTCACACGTTACACCAAATATGTGTATATGTAATATTTATGAACACTATTTATAAATATTGTGTAATATAGATATGTGTAATGTGAAATGTCAGCGTTGGAATATGCAGAGATAAATATAAGTTTTCCAAATATTTCATCAGTTTCCAGATAACGAGAACTGATTTACTTTAATGTCTGGAAATCTTACAAAACTTGAAATTAAACTCAAATACATACATACATAGTTAACATACTGGACAATCAAATTGTCTTTTTAGATTTATATAAATTTCAAAAATGCGTTAGTTTATGACTTTTTCGAGAAAAATTGGTAAAAGGTCAAAAATTTTGAGGTAATTTTTATTGAGAAACTATATTCGTGCGAAAAATGTTGAAAAGTAATGTTAAAATTCTGTAGCTACATATCTTTATAGTGAAGTAGGATTTTCAATACAAAAATCTCACTGTGGATCACTACGGATAAAAGGAGAAAACAAATCTCACTGCCGAAGTGCCGAGTGCCGATAGATTGTTCGACTTTCATTCAAGTATCGATCAATAATTTTGTTATTGTTGTAACGAATGTTAAATTTATTTATGCCGATAGGGTAATGTTCGTAGAGTTGTAGGTAGGGGCTTTTAAAGGGGGACCATGTTTTATGTTCGATTGCTCACAAACATATCCAAATCTCGAAACAAATTATCAAATTTTTCTAAGGAAAATCAAAGGTTTTTGGAAAAGGTATACATAGGAGGACATAAGATAGATAAATAGATAGATATATTCTCTATTTCATCAAAAGATTTAACAAAAAGTTTTTCTTAAGACTAAGAAAATGGCAACCGTGCCTTCTGCCTCTGAACATTACATCTGCCAATTCCATTCAAAAATTAACTTGTTGCATTTTTCATATTTCTTAGAGTAAAAAAGAGTAAACAGTATCTTGTCGAAACATAATTTTATGTTCTTTTTTGTTTTAAGGTTTTGCTCAGTTTTAAACTTTGTCACTCTGTGATTGGACAGATTTGCACGAATTTAAATTTGACATTTGCTAAGCATTCAGAGTAAACTGTCATCAGCAAGTTATAGTTTTGTCACTTACTACTTTCACAGTTTCTTACAAATTAATCCAATTCTGACATTTGCACAATATTCAGTACGAACCGTCATCGGAAAATATATCTTAATTCCCACTTTGAAATGGCAATTAAATCCGCGGGTATTATTTCGCAACAGCTGAGATTGGTAAGGGGGGGCATGCTGCCCCATGCAACCTCCCTACCTGGCACAATATAGGGTGTTATTTCGCAACAGCTGAGATTGGTAAGGGGAGCACGCTGCCCCCTGCAACCCCCCTGCCTGGTACAATATAGGATTTGGGGTGGGTGCAAGTACCACGGGTCTTCATGCTTTTTTGTGGAGGGTCTTATAGCCACTTTGAAAATTAATTAATGCCCGTGGGTATTGTTTCCTTTCAAAGTGGGAATTAAGGCCCATCACGGGCCTATAATTCCGCGGACCTTATTTCACTCCACCTAGATCTTAATCTTGAGATTTGCAAAATACCACTAAGCAAACAAAATGCACTAAGCAAACTGTCATCGCCTACGAACAAACCCCTACTCTTGTTTTCATTTTTTGCTGCAAAATAACAAAATTGCAAAATAACAAAATTGTAAGAATGCCAATTTGCCATGAATTATTATTAAAAAATTCAACTATCTACATAATATCGATTTTTTATTACCACATTTTCTTCTGCATTTTCCATTTTAGTTTATTACGTTATTTTCTCTTTAAAAATACTTCTTTTATGAATTGATTTTTTCATTATACAATTCAGTAGTACCATATTTCAAATACAAAAACGTGGCTGCCGATACGGCTGCGGATGTGTTTTTCTTTTTTTTTAATTTCCCACTTTACTGTACAGATTGCCAAAAAAACAGGTATATTGTTAATTTAAATTCAAGGACCATTTTCTTATACATGGTTTATTACAACTTATATTTCCATTGACGTATTAGGTATGGACCGCCAGTAGCCAACTTCACGCGTGTTCCAACATAACTAGGGGCGCCATCAACTACTAGCAGGGAATCTGCGTAGCAGTGATATTATTTATTTAATTAATTATTTACTATTGAAATATTTTGGTGGAAATTATTATCAAACTACTTTTATTTTACAAAACACATCCACTCCTTATGCCATGAGTTACTTACAGATGAATATATTAGTTTTCATTTAAATTCTAATGGCGAAATTAGAACACGTATTTAACACTAAAAGATGATGGCATTTTTAGGCTGTTTTAAGATGGAACAACTTTTCTTGGCTGTTTGTATGAAAATTTCAACCGACTGGCGGTCCATATATAGTAAGTCAATGTATATTTCAACGTTTTATGTATCTTAATCATCTTAACATGTCTTACAAACACATTGCCGGAAGTTCTGAATTTTAAACTCGTTGGACCTATAAGTCCCAACCAATTCTTATTACTTTCTAACTCTTGATTCCAGTTTCTAGTTTTTTTTTATATTACAACACTGACTGTGCAATAAATTAACCCACTCATTCCAATATATACCCACCTTGTCAACAAAACACACCGTTTTGGTAACATTTCATTTCTCATAATACTGAAGGATTTTATTTAATTGTATGTATGGGAGATCAGAACATCTATTTAAAGCTTTAGTGTAAGTTTTCAAGTTCTTTTGTTATATGTTGTTGCTTATTTGAAGTAGACTTATATAGTGTTAACAGTTATAAATCAATATTTCTGGTCCATAAAACACTCGCAGTTTATAATAAACTGACAAGCATCCCAAAGCAAAATTCTAAGGGAAAAGGGACGAATCCTTTCGTGTTGTAAATCCCCTTGCAACGACATTTTCTCTCCCTGAAACATATGAGTTTTTTTCTCTGCCACTCTCTATGTATATACATAAATTTGTATAATGTTTGTTTGGTTTTTCAACAGCAAATTGTCAAGTACTTTGAAACTATTTGTACAAATTTATATAGGTGTATACATATGTACATAGATATAGATAGTGATAGTGCGGGTGCGTTTTTGTGCGATATCCGAATATAGATCACGTAAAATAGGTTTATCGATTTGTTTTCATAAAATATACAACCCATACACAAAAACACACTCACATATTCGTTTATCCTTTGCTCGTATATCTTTTCTTATTTTCTGGAAAGATTTATCCTCGGGTGTATGCTCATCATCGTAAAATCTCTGATTTTCATCTTTCATCTTGGAATGAAAATATATGGTAGGAATAAATAAAACAACCATCAATGTTACATTTCTGGTATGGATTCAAGGATCCAGTTTTACATTAATTTTTTATTTGTTTTTTTTTTTATATTTGCATAATTTTCCTTGGAGGGATTTGTGTGCGTTATGTTGTGATATATGGGGTCCCAATGCCATTTGCTGTGATTGAATACATACACAATTTTTTTGTATTCATCTTTTTTTATTGTTATTTTAAAGCTTGTAACTTTCGCTTTTTATTGTTTCATAAGCGTTATATTGGCTTCTTGTTTACATAAAGAACATTGTAAACTTATCTTATAGTTCCCAAAAAAATTTGCTTCGAGCTCGATTTCTAAAATGTTTATATCTTCATTTTCGATATGCTAAGGATTAAGGAATTGTTTCTTTGAACTTGTCAATCGCATCCGCCAATATCTATTAAAAAATCAAAATAAAATTAGATGGCGCCCAACGTTTATGGTCTTTAAATCAAGTGGGAAAACAATTAATAAAAACAATAAACTTGTGGGTACTGTTTTGAATTCATGTTGTCATCATGCTGATGATAAAAGTTTCCGTAAAAATCAGGTCTGGAGGACGCGGAATCATATCGGAATATTGTAATGTTGATGCATCCTTTCTATATTATAATCACGAAAGTATGCTTACTGCGACTTTGAATTTGATCTGAAGTTGCTCAACGCTCGATATTCCAACGACTATCGTATTTTGCAGTTTTGAATGATGATAAAAAATAATGCTTTTTGTTGATTTTGTATTTTATCTCAATTTTTCAAAACTGCAACTCGTCATAGTGACTTTTTTAATGGCGCCCAACGTGTTGTCCACATCTACGAAAACATACAGAGTATTTCTTCTGACACCAAAAATTTCCAATATAAATATAGATATAAAAATAAAAACTTAATTTGGCTATTGTTTTCAACCTATCTCTATAACTAAATAGGTTTCAAGAAATCAATAAAACAAAAACACCCACCTTTCTGTTCTTCAGTTTTTATAATCATTTCATTCATTACTTTCCTTGGCACTATATATCTAAGGAAAACTAAATCTAATTTGAACAATTATAATCATTGACATTATTTTTCGTTCACAAGTACCATAACTAGCATTTTCCATTACACTATTGCAAGGACATTTGCTGCCAAGACCATGGCCGACACCCACTTCGTAATATTGCTCTTGCTTAAGTAAGATTAATTACGGCATTTAACAGCCACTTAGGTTTCTCTATAATATCCTATGCCTCCATTACGTTTCTCTTTGTTTTGTCCATTTTTACTACTCCAACTTTTGTTGTAAAACTTTACAAAACATCCTGAAACGAAACTGAGAAAAAAAAGGATGAAAAACTAACGTGCAACGTTTTTCCATATAAAGTCCTTGAAAACGTGGCGGCCCAGTTAAACAAAACAAAAATTTAAAAAAAAAAAAAAAAACAATACAACAAAATGGACGTCAAAATTTCTCTAACTATAAAACTCAGTCGAAAGTACAAGACCAGTGGAAACTGAGCTGTAGATTTGCTATTTGCCAGTAGAACATTCACAATACACACTCACATGATTCTTATAGTCACCGTTAGAATTTTTATTACCACCATATTATTCCATTTTCAAAAAATTACCAAGGAAAATTTTTATATGAAAAATTGGAACTTGGGGCGACAGGTTGTAGGGAAAAAGTGTGAGAAAGAACCCATTGTTGTCGTTTAGACCGGGCAAACACAATAATTTTTGCTTTTGTTGTTCATTTCTGGATGGGGCATATAAAACATGAAGTACGAGTAGCATCAACATGTAGAGCAAGAACGTAAATAGCATAAAGCTCAACAACACACCAGACACGAACAAGCTATAAGAACTCTATACAGACGCTGAACAAAATGAAAAGGAAAGAAAGTGAAAAAAAAAAATAAAGAAGGAAAAACTGTCGAAGGATAATGGCTACATGTGTACGCGCGTTGTATTAGTTGTGAAGTAGTTGCCTCGCCAGAACGTGAGTCGAAAACGAATGAATGAAAAATCAGATCCAAAAAAAATGAAAATTGTATGGCAAGGGCTATAACTTTTTCGTAGTTTGACTTAAACTTAACTTATTTTATTCCTTTTTATACTTTTCCTGGTTTTCACTTGTGTATCGTTGGAGGAGATGGTTTGGGTACCTTAGTGTTGGCAAAAAAAAAGTCAATGGTGTTCTTTGATTGAGTTGTCGATAACTTATTTCTCAGGAAGAATGAGCAATACAAAAAAAAGAAACAGTTATAAATAAAGGCGATCTGGCGACCCTAGGCGACGAACATTGAGAAAATGAAGAACCAGAAAAATGGAACTGATTTAAATTGACGTAACTTTAAGAAAAGTATTCACAGAGGGTTTATTGCGAATGAGTCATCGAATGAAAGAAGTAGAGTGTAAAACGGTTTTTTTTCACAACAATGGTTGATAAATTAGATTTTTACGCATCGAAGAAAATGAAAGGATTAATACACAATTGAAAAAGAAGAAAAAGTTTTAATGAAAAAGAACATAAAATCTAGGCAATTTAATTTAAATGGAGGTCAACAAGGATGTTAAATGCTTTAGGAAGTGATTCGTAAAAGCCTCTTTGATTGGGCAGATAGATTTAAGTAGTAGTAGTTTTTTCTTTAATATTTTTCTCCAAAAAGTAGATAGAAAGTATATTGGATTCGAATCATTTGAACATATTCAATTGTACTGCCAAGCTTTAATTGTTAACGAACAGCATAAAATTCCCATAATCTTTTTGGTGAAATGCAGGATAAAAGGCTACAATTTTCTTTGGTCAAGAATTTTTGTTAAATACGCACAGGATTTTTAAGGATATATGTTTATTTTTTTTTTATTTTTGTTTAACCAGCCGTCGTTCGGGCGAACTTCCGCAGGAATAACTGGTTTTTATGATTTTCCAAATTTTGAATTTTCGGCTCCGTGTTTACCTGGTTCAATACAATAAAATATTTTCACTAGATTATGACATTTCTTTTCATGTTCTTCAACTTGTGGATAGTTTCTAATATACTCATTTTAGTTTTTTTTAGATTCCGAGATAAATCTTGTAAGTAATCCTCTTCATATTCAATAGGCGTTTCATCATGCTTTTTTAAAGAAAATTAAGTTAAACATTAAATAAAAAACCGGTACTTTAATATTTGAAAGTAAATTTTTTTTAGAATTTTTCGGAAACGATTGGTATGTATAGAGTGAAAATGAAAATAGGTTTCAATTCGATTTTATTGAAATGTGAAAAATGCAATCGAGTTAAGCAGTCAAACAAGAGAGACATTCGAATTACTAATAGATCACCATTTCTTTGTATAGTAGGTAAATGAATTCGATGGCCAAATGATGAACATCATTCTATAGCTTTGTAATTGGGATTTTTATTATTTTCATTGTGTAATTCATTGGACACATCTAATTTTTTTTCGTTTGCATTTTGTAAATTTCGTTCTTTCAATTTTCGCATTTTTGCTTACGCATCTTTTCAATTCGGTATTTAATTCAAAACTGTTATATTTAGATTTCAATAACATTTTGAATAACACACAGGTGACAGGTACAAACAAAAATTCAAAACACAATGGAGAAATGGGATTTTGCACAGTTAGTTGCCTAAAAGCATGCATTTCTGCCAAACTTTAATTTATAAGTTTGGGACAATTTATGTGTAAAGTTAGTTTTCGGTAGATAATCAAAAACAGCTAGATAATTTCTGACCTCACTTTATCTGGATTCGGCGTTTTACAGGTTTTTCCTGGGATAATACAGGAATTACTTTTTCGCAGGATTTTGAACGAAAAAAACAGTCGATATAAAATGCAAATGCTGATCTTAGCAAAGCATTTGTTAGGGTATGCGATATGCCACTCTATACTCTCTTACTCAAATTAGAAAAATGTGGTTTTTCAAAATGGATATACTATAACTTGGATTGGATCCTACTTAAAAAAAACAGTACTAAATTTGTCAAAAAAAGTTAATGTTCTATCTGGAGTTCTTCAAGGGAGTCACATTGGCCCACTTTTATTTATTCTTTTTATAAACGACATCTACATGGATATTTTATACAGAGAAATTATTATGTTTGCTGATGATGATGACTTCAAACTTTTGTATGGCTATATATGAACCCGAAAAGACATTAATTCTTATAACATGATATTAACAAAGTTGTTGAATGGTGCAAATCAAACGGCATCCAATACAAAAAGTGTAAGATTATTATGACTTATTGTGGCAGCCCCCCCGTGGCGTAGTGGTTAGTGTGTCGGACTTCCAGCTTCCAGCTTCGATAACATCTAATGTTTTTTTTTCAGGGGCACTGCCTCTTGCGAGGAAGTGACAAATCCTCTAAGCATATCATTGTCATGAAAATTGCTTCTCACCTTAGTCGTTCGGATTCGACGTAAAATTGTAGGTCATCTCCAATCCTGTATAGAACTAACAACACACACAAAAGGATTGGTTGAAAGTTGTAAGTCATCTGTCAGCGCCACTAAATGTATTAATTTATTCTGGCAGCAGGCAACCATATTTTTCACTTTGTCAGTCTTCTTTATTGAAGAAACTACTGTTGGGAGAGTGGAGAATTTTAATGTCTTGGTAGTTTTTTTTTTGAGACAAAATTATCATTCAATCCTCATATTCATGTTATAAAGGAGCAAGGCAAGGAGAGTCATCTTGGTTTCATCATGAGGTTCTTAAAAAAAATTAATGATCCTCACATAACGAAGATGTTGTATTGTACACTTGTTTTATATTGTATTGTACACTGAATATAAGTTAGTTGAACATCAATACTCGTATAAGGACAACTCGCGACCCAGGATTTTTTATACAGCTTCAAAGTCAATTACGGATTAAAGACATCTATCAACTTAATGTGCATCGATTTTAGTCGTTCTTATTAGTATATTGATTTCATTTTATCAAAAATTGGTTTAAGCAAAAAATATTAAGTTCTTGGACTAAATGAAAAAGAAGAAAATACTGTTTCGCTTACCGAAAAACCAAAATTGAAACCAAAATTAAAATACGTACGTCTAAATCTACATCACAAATAAAAAAGTCTTAAGTGTGCTTCATTATGTAAACAACCCCCGCTTTAACAAAAACTTCAATATATTAGTCAGCTATTTAAATGACCTACTGAAATTTTAAAAAGCGTAAATCAGAGAACTCCCTCCTTTTTCAAGAAAACAAAATGGTTCTAAAAGAACAATCCGACCACAACTGTTTATTTTTCCACCTTTAAAAAAATAAAACTCATTCAAGTGTAAGTAATCCTTCCTTGATTCTTTCCTTATGCTGGCAAAATGGATCAAATGAGTATTTTTTTAATGCTTTATTTCTAAGTAATACTTTTTTGATGCTTCTAATATCTTCCAAACGCTTAATTTTTAATCTAACCCATAAGAAAATTTCAAGGATATACATTTCAAAAGCCCCTCTTCGTGCTTAAAGAAAATCTTCAAAAGGATCCCATTTGTTAAAACGACAAACGTATTCAAGTTTTTGTTTATAAAATCTTGATGTATGTTTTTCAAAGAAAAAAAAAACATTCTATAACTTAAAACAAAACCACAAACTTTCAACCATTTGACTTTACCTTTATGCGAAGTTAAAGAAAAAAACTTCTTCGTCTTAATTCCTGACAAATATTGTTGAACCCTTGTACAAGAAAAGTCTTTCTATGCAAATCAGATTTAATGAAAATTTTGATAATTCCACCAACCGTACAAACAAAAAATGTATCCTCATCCATCACCACGTAGGGTGCACAAAAAAGTCCTTAATAAAATAATGTCAAATCAAGATAACACACGTTTGCTTTTCCTTGTATGTTACATACCATATAGGTATATATCCAAATATTTTACTGGTATCAAAAAGTATGATGTATACAAGGTCAGTCACCTTTATATAAAAATCCCTGTAACATAATATAGCTAAGGTTGAGCAAAATCCCAGAAACATTGCCAGAGGGAAATAAAACAAAAACACTTTGCAAATGGTTAAAACTCTGTTACCAACTTTTCAAACTTTTTTTCACCTCTCACAGGAGTCCTTAATTTGTTTTTGTTGAAGTTACTTTTCAACCCATGGCGGCTATAGTATTGGAATACTTCACAGATTTCACACAGCGCACATTAGAATAGTTCTGATTCTACTTCTTTTAAATGTGTTAAAGATTATTTTGTATGATTAAAATGTATATTTTTTTCAAAAGGATTTGATCCTTTTATTTTGTTCAATCCCAAGCAAACTTCAATGACCTCTTAATTGCCTTTATTTTTTTTTTCATTTCAACACTCTTCATAACCCATACCGATGTATGGGTGACATTGTCATGTGCTTGTTCGTGGGTTGCATAAATCACTAATTAATTATGACCTCGTGCTGTATGTCAATTGATTGGCATGTGTCCTTGCCTCCGGCACTGTTTTAAAATATTAAAACCCAATTACTTACCAATACATTATGTTCGCAACCGAAAAACCATTAATATACACAAAGGAGGCTGTTCCATGTTCGGTGGCAAGTTGGGGTTGGGTTTTGGCTCAGCATCGTCCTTCGGCTGAAGCAGATCCCGGTATTGGGCTGGAATGTGAACGAATGTGTAAATACGGTTTTGTAAAATTTAATTTAAACCTGCATGTCCTTGGTGTAATGTGCGTGTGCATGGAAGCCTATCCAAAAGAAGGACATTGCACATTCTTGTTGTTCCCTTTTTGTGAATGCTCTCCCATATGAATATATACCATGTATAAGTATATATACAAACAAAAATATGTTGCGAATTTGCGTTTTTATAGCCCGTCAGGATTTAACGCAGGTAATCTACACATTTTGTTTTCTCTTTTTTAAATTTATTTCTTGTTGGCTCGCCATCAATTATTGATATCTGTCAATTTGGTGAGGACATTTCCATTTAATTGGTGACATTTTCTTGTTCTTTTTTGTATTTGCAGGACCACCTTCACAGCCTATCAGCTAGAAGAGCTGGAACGTGCATTCGAACGTGCCCCATATCCGGATGTGTTCGCACGAGAGGAATTAGCATTGAAATTGAATTTAAGTGAATCCCGAGTGCAAGTCTGGTTCCAGAATCGTCGTGCAAAGTGGCGAAAGCGTGAGCCACCACGAAAGACGGGCTATATTAATACCAGCAGTCCATCGGCAGGATCGTTGGGTGGAACAACGACACTGGGTCCGCCATTCGCTACATTCCCGCAAACGACAACTGTAACACCTCCAGGCAGCGTTGATAGTTGGACTAGTTATCAGCCACCGTACGAATTGGGTCCGCATTTTAATTTGCTATCGCCGGCCGCAAGTCCTTATGGAACATTTAGCACTGCACAGTATGGAACTTATGTACATGAGAGTCAATTGTTTCCAGTTTCGCGACAACATTTTGAATATGGTAGCCCGCCACGGATAGATATGGGTGGTGATGATGGCGGTGTGGTACACCATAAGGTTGTGGAAAGCTACGGCACGCTGGACGACAATGGACACTTAAGTGAGAGGTAAGTGGAAATTGTGTTAACCAATGTTATGTTGGATAGGAGTAATTTTGTTTTAACAAAGCTCTGGCTTTATATTATTCTTGAAACGCATTAAGAGGGTATTGAAAGCCGTTATTTAAGGTTTACTTGATAAGTACATATCAAGGACATATTTATACAAATTATGTGCTTATGTCGAATCCTTAAAATGATGAAGTTTATATTAGGGTAATTAGAGGGGATTAAATGCAACTTACTTCGAATCTTAGATCTTCTTCAAACTTTCTGATCTGATGTTTCTTTCTCGTTTTACCACGGCCCAATTTTCAGACTTCAGATTGGGTGTGAAGGAAAAAGGTATTAACAAATAGCAACATTAGCTTTCTTACTCCTTCTGTCATATAAAAGCATCTTCATCTCAGTTGCCGTCAATTTGCGCTGGAAGAACTAATGATGTGAAGAGTTTTCCTTTCGGCTTAGGTTGCATTTTTGGGTCACAGAAGATGCATTGACGTATTAGGTATGGACCGCCAGTAACCAACTTCACGCGTGTTCCAACATAACTAGGAGCGCCATCAACTACTAGCAGAGAATCTGCGTAGCAGTGATATTATTTATTTAATTAATTATTTACTATTGAAATATTTTGGTGGAAATTATTATCAAACTACTTTTATTTTACAAAACACATCCATTCCTTATGCCATGGGTTACTTACAGATGAATATGATATCGTTTTCATTTAAATTCTAATGGCGAAATTAGTACACGTATTTAACACTAAAAGATGATGGCGTTTTTATACTGTTTTTAGCTGGAACAACTTTTCTTGGCTGTTTGTATGAAAATTTCAACCGACTGGCGGTCCATATCTAGTACGTCAATGCAGAAGATGGCAGAGTTCTCACCCCACTTCATCCACCCTAAGGATTTCGTCATAACATGATTCTTTACTGTTGATCATTGATCCAAGATATTTAATTTTTTCGCACTTGAGAAGCACTTTTTTGTTCAAATAAATGCCCAGTATAGGCCTGGATGGTTCAGAAAATGGGCAGCATAGATATTCTGTCTTTTTGGCTCTTATGCGTACCCATTTACCTCTAAAGAGTCCATCTATACATTAAGTGCTCGTTGCAGGGATGAATCATTTTCACTGATGGTGGCTCCATCCATCATCAATCAAAAACTAAATGAGTCACTTTCGGGTTTCTCATCTTATTTTCAAGTAGATAAAGTAAATATAGTCAATGACTTTTATAATGAGCAAAGGACCCAAGACGCTTCCTTCCTACCGCTGGTTCAGGGACAAAGGTTCCCGGGACATAGGTCCAATTGTTGTTTTTGGGATTTATGTCCCACTTAAGTGAGATATAAATCCGAAATGTACACAATTTGTTACGAATGCAATGGTAAGATATAGTATAAGTAATCTTGAAATTGATGAAGATGTAGTGTGTATGGAACAGGCAGTTCTTGGCTCTTTTCGAGTGTGGCTCGATATGCTGTAAGAATATCTAAAACCGCGCACTGTTAAGACCAAACAGGTGATTTTGAGAGTGATTCTTTTATAATTGGTGCAAACAAGAGACCTTCTTTCCTCTTTTGAAGACTGGACGCATAATGATGAGGATTAATTCATCGAGCATGTGACACTTAAACCATATTATCAAGATAATAAACAGCTTTTTAATTATGCGTTCATCAAGTGCGGGTGGACTGCATTGATGTCGGTCATGGACCGTTCGGAATGGTTCATTAGGTTTATACATGGCATTTTGTTCACCTTCACACTGTTTAAAATCCTTTAACGCGACTCTACTAGCGCGTTCCAATTTTGGTCCTTGCAAAGGTAGTATCCGTACGTATAAGAATTTTTCAAATGATCTCATTCGACCGCTCTCAGGGTTGATTGTGCTGGTAGATTTTTTTTATGCCTATACACATGTTGAGCCTTTGGCTGCCGAACCCATCCGATTGCACTTCCTTAAATATTTATATCTGCGTATATATATCGACTACGTTTTTGCTAAGAGTCCTTTCCTTACATTATCTTATTTGAAACTAATCATATGACAGGCCATGTAGACGTTAACATGTATTCATTAGGACTCTGTTATTGGTCCTTAAACTTCTTTTTTAACCTTTCACAACAAGGGGGAAAAATGTCAATAGAAAAACCTCTGGAGTCAAGTTAAATATCTCTATTCCTGGATAAAGAGGATTTAGACAAGACTTTTGTATCCATCCTTGAAATTCCTCTCTTGTTTGTTTCAATCAAAAATGCCACCGTAAACATTAAGTTTCAACAGAGACATGCTGGAGCAGCCAAAGTATCAACTTCAATTTACAGAAGAATCACACTAACCTCTGAATCATCACAAATCCATTTTAATTTTCTATGAAAAATTTAAATGTCTGAAGTTCTTACATAATTTAAAATTATAATTTCTGTGTCATCATAATTATCAGATAAGATGCAGAAGTTTCTATTCCAATCGCAAACTAAGAACCATTAACATAAATCTCAAGAAACAACTTCTTTAGTTTAGCATTAGCAATTAGCTATATGCATTGCATTTATTATATCATTTCTGTTTACCTTTGCAATCAAGTAATCAACAACTGAATCACTATACGAGGGAAAACAAACTGGCCAAAAATAACTTGACTCACTTTTATATATTCAGGTTGAGTTTTATTCATCATCTTCGCAAACCATCCAATACTCTTTTTCCAAACAACAGAGAATGCAAATTAGCCTTCATTATTCCCACGTCCCAACCCTCTGTATGTCTTATTCTGCAATACTTCTATAAAGTTTCAAGCTCATTGTTTTGTTAGCACATCTTTTAAAATAACTATTCTATCACTCCCTTCCAACGGATTTTATATCTATGTTTCTTTTTACAGTGTATCACATCATCAGCATCAGAATGGAAAGTATCTCGATGAACCAAAGTACGTACATTCAATTAGCAGTTTAGATGAGTCAGCTAAATATCCCGGCAGTTGTCACTTGGATCCCCAACACCAGCACCAGCATCAACAACAACAACAACAACAACATAACCAAGACCTTAAGCAGCATCAGCAAAACCATTTTGTTGGTGCACCACCACCACCACCATCATCACACCAATCGCAATCATCATCCCAGCAGCATCAACAACAAGGACCCCCATCGGTATGTCATCCAGCCAATACTGCTGGTTCGACCGCCAACGATGATACCACCGACGCTATGTCAACCGTAATTAAGAGCGAAGACTCCAGCACTGTCACCCATAGTTATGTGCTGCCCCCTTTTATGCATTGAAAGAGATGCTCTGTCGAAGAAAGAAAGCGACAAATGATGGCTGAAGCTGATGGCATTGGTTTAACTGCTACTACTAGTGGCAGAGGACTTGGTCGCCTGGGGCGATCATATAGTTACCATCAACATCATCAAAACAAGTAACATCAACAAAAGCTAAGGCAGAGACGTATCAGCGAAATTGCCTCCAACGTGGGGTGGATGAAATGAGGAGCATTCTGATTTAGAAATAGAAAAGTGTGGAGAGATGGAAAGTTAACATTAATATGTTATGTTTTGTAAGAAAGTTATTTTGATATTGTGTATTTAATTTAATTTTTTTATTTCTTGAAAACTTAATAGATTCCTAATTGAAAGTTTGCTTTAGTTGGGAGTGTGTCCTTGAGAAAAGTTTATGAGAAATGAAAAGGTTTTTTTTGCTAAATATGCCTTTATAGGTTTCCCTAGCTGATCTGAATGTTTTCCTTACTGATCTAACAGAATTTTGTACTGATGATTGTCCTGCTTTAATAGATTTTTCTATAGCTGCTCGGTGAGCTGGCAGGTTTTTGCGCTCTGCTAATTTATTTGGTTCTGGCTGCCCTTATCGGTTTTCTTTTAATTTTATTGTGACCCATTATAATTATCCCCGTATAAGTTTTAACTTTAATTTCGCTTTAAATTTTAGAATTTACAATTTAATTTTAGACGAACGCTCTGAAACTGGGATTTAGATTTTCACAAAAATATAATTTAATTATCTGATGAAAAACTCTGGAGAATAACTATCTGGTAGCTGTGCATTTGAGAGTAATATTTTCGAGATTTTAATATCGCGAGTTCAGTGGTAGAATTCCGAGAGTTTATTTTCTGGGAGTACTTTGATAACCATGTACAGACACTTCATATTAATTTTCTTCTACTATTCATCAGTTGGAAGTACTGAGAGAGATGTTTGCCAGAGATAGGTTGGAGCTATTTGAATTAAATATTGGTACTACAGTCGCTCACAGCATTTTCACTCTCAACTCATATGAACACGCACTTATAAATTGATTTGTCCATTTTTTGGCCATGTTGACTCTCAGACAGCTGCTCTCAAAATACGAAACGTGTTGGAATTCTGCGAGCTAGTCTCCGACAGTGATCAAGACCTTTGTCCACTTGCAAGATACTCTCAAAAATTTCGAATGTCAAGAGTAAAAAGTCGACTCTCCGCGGGGTACTCTTGGGATTGTGTCTAGTTGCGAGTATGCTCTCCAGACCTGCTCGCAGTACTTACTCCTTCTCTCAAATGTACACCGACCTTAAAGGGGACAAACAGAAATAAACTTACCTGAAATGGTCTCCAATCACGTATCTAATAAAAAATTGCAGATGCTGTCTCAATCATTTCTTAATAAAAAACAGAGAGCAACGTTAAAACGAAGAACGTTCGACCGTATATACCCCTGGCGATGCAAGAAATTTGACAGCAAAAGAACGTTTTGAAAGTAAAATATAGCATTTGTGTGACTGCATCGTTGACTGGTTTCGAAATACGACACGCGTAGCTACTCACAGAAAGAAAAAACAAACATAACGAGGATTTCGGCAAGAGGAGTTCGAATCGACCATGGCTTTATTTATCTCTTTTTGTCAAAAAAGAAACGATATGATAACAAAACTTCATTCTCATTAAAATTGTGTGATTCATGAAATTCTTTAATTTTTGTATTCCTTCTAGTTTTCATTTTCATGCCGATGCCACCTGTACGTTCACTTGCGCCAATGCCTTATCGATTGTGATTATACCACATTGTTTTTTTTCCATTTTGCACATTAAACTTTTCTCTATTTTTTGTCAACGAAAATATTTCAACATTTATTATTGTGCCATGGTTACATTCATCAAATCTTTACAAAAACAGTATAAGGTCGTAAGCTGTGTAACCGCATTCACTTGTCATGTTAATCAGATTTGGGTGCACCACACACGAGACAGAAATATAAAGATGTCAGTTCCAACTTCCAATTCAAAATCCAGAATATCTCTCTGCGTTGCTGTCATAATTATGACACAGATTACAGCATATGTACATCGCACAACAAACGAAATGCATAAAACCACAAAGCTCGACACAGTGAGACAGAAGGAAAACTCTACAGAAAGCCAAAAATGCAAAATAAAGAACATAGTTAACTATATACATGCAAACATGAGCACAAACCGGCAAAAAAAAAACACAAAATGATTCCAGCCATGCCGGAATCTTTTTGAAGTCTTCCCTAATTCCTGAGACTCTTTCTATGGTGCTTAATAAGCTTAGAGGATCATCCCGCAAACAGTTTGAGACCGAACACGACAAAAAACAAGAAATGGTGAGAACAATAAAAACAAAAATACAGTTCCTAGCTCTTTACTCCATCGCATTGTAAATGATTTACGTTTCAGACTTTCACTACACTTTTCCATATTGTTTGCGTCTTCCCTTTTGTAAATAAATAGATGAAACAACGGTACATGTGCGTACTTTGGATAATACCTCCCTTTGGACCTATTCAAAAAGGACATACGCGCGTCTTTTCATTTTCTTTTTTTTTTTATTACTGTTATATATAGGTACATTTTTACTTATACATGCTTATGTCTTTTGATGGTTATGGCTGTTTCTATACCTACTCATTGTGTTTTTTCTCTTCTACAAAAGATGGAAACGGAACTCAGCTTATGGTCATATCAAGACTAACTTTTTTTGTAGCAGTAGTAGCAAAAGTAGGGATTCTATTCACGAGGACATAACCTGGTGTATGTGTTTTCACTGCTAATTGCTAGCAAAGCTGGATTCTTCTTTCTCCCATGTCATTCCTAGTTTTTCTTCGATGTGACAGAAAGGAGTTGTTAAGTCTTCTTGTTTCGTTAAAGTTTTCCCTTGGTTTTTTGTTTTATTTTGTTGAAAAAAATCTCTGCCACAACCATTACCGTTATACATATATACCTACATATATACTGAAACAAAAGTAAAGCCTCAGGTCCTGGAAACCAACGCAACAGAAAAGAACTCGAAGTATATTTATTTTCTGTGTATATTACTACTATTCTTTGTTTAGATTTTTTGTTATTCTTACTTGTTTTGTTACTTGTTACTCTGTACTCTAACCTCGTTTTCGAAAAGTGTGTACGTATCTAATTTTGTCATTAATAGAAGGATACAATGGCGGATTAAGAATTTCACGCTATATGGTCGTTATTCAGGCTCTCCGTTTGCCTGTAGTTTGGTGTTTTTCGACGTTTGAATGGGACACATTTGGTCTCTAAAGCGAATCTTAAACAGTCAGTCATTCGACATCAAATTTCGTGTACTTGTAGATTGACGCTTTATCAATTAAAATTTGATTGAAAATATATTATTGTAGTTCATAAATAGTTTATTTCCTTCTACGTATTTATTTCACGAAACTATTCAAGTTTCAAACTTAATATCCTAAAAATTATTTAAAATGTCTTGGTGCTACAATAAATAGGCATTAGTTAATTATGTATGCAGACGAAGTTGCTATAATGAAAATGAACATGTTCATCTTTACCTATAATTTCTAATCTTTACCTATAATCTTTACCCATAATTTATGTATGAAGATTTCTAATCTTTCGTCTTCTCTCTATCAAACAAGCAAAGTTTTCCATTGCGTTTCTTCATTCTCCCTTTAGACTTCTGCAGTTCTGCAGGTGCAGAGACATGTAAATCCACCATTATGTGACACATACAGTTTTATTTCAACGAACACATCTACATGATTGAATCAGTCATTTGATCGTGTAAGGGTCGCTTTAGGCCTTGCCAATGTTGCTTAGGCGCCGGTTATAGCGATCAGGAAAAACCATCAGGAAAAGTAGAAACAAATGAGAACAGGAATTTTTTCCTGATGTGCGTTTATAGCGATCAGGAAAAATGTGTCAGTGAACATGCTGTTTTCCTGATTGAAATGCACACGAAAAAATTTATCTGACAGAAATCTGTCAGTGGAACAAGTGAAAATTGAACTCAAATAATTGGAACGATTTGTTCCATTTTTTTTGAAATGTCAATCAGCTGGCACGAAAAATTAGTTTTCGTCAGGAAAATAAAGAAATACATTTTAAACAATAAACAATTATTCTATAGTAAAATTTATTAGCAAAAAAAATTCTTTGAGTTATTTGTAGTCGATTAGTGTAGTATTTGTGTTTAAAATTGATTTAAAACAACATAAAAGATCCATTCGAACATTTTTCCTGATGCTTTTTCCTGATCGCTATAACCGGCGCCTTAGTGTCTCCTCTTTTTCCATCCGTGAACATTTATGTGCAGTCAGCTAGGTTAATTTGTGTAAAAACTGGAGATATTCCACACCACCTTTCCTTTGATATTGCACAAAAGCATTCACTATAAGCTGACTTGCTGACTATACTGCGGGAATGCAGAAATACTGTGGTGCGAACTGCTGGTAAATTGAAGCCTCCTAAGATGATTTTCTATTCCAAATATGACACAGTGCTTAATTTCTATGAGATGATTTAAAACTAAGCTTTTGAACTGTCGTTAAAGACTGTATTGTATTGGTTATGCGATAGCACTAAGTTCTGCGCTGTACTTTTATGTTTACACCTCATTCAAATATTTTTAGTTGAATAAAATGTATCAAGATTTGCGTAATGTAATTGTTCTCTAACATTTTTGATAACATCTGTTTGTTTTCTCTTATGATATCACCGGTTTTTTGATAATATCTAGTATTTTATCTTGTAAGATTAAATTATAACAAGATAACATACGAGATATTAATAAGGAACGTGAATTCGTGAGCTTAAACGTGAAGTGTAAGATCACTTTGGAGGCATAGATTCGATTACGTTTGCCTAAGCATTTGTATGCGCCTTGAAATTTAATTACTTTGTTAATAGTCTTTATCCGCTCCTGTTACCTTCGTAGTTACTTGGAAGTTGTCATTGTCGCTCCTGTTTCGTTTGCAAGAAAAAATGGCACACTTCCTTTTCCATACTTTTTTTTCCTCTTAACGTTCATTTGCAAATCCTTTTCCGTTTTGTTCTTTTGTGGTTTGGCTCGGACTTGGAGTGCATCAAGTCTTTTGGTTTTCTCATTCTCGGTGTGGCACTCCCATTTATAGGATTAAGGAATATATATATATTTTTTAATTCATTTGTCTTTTTTTGTAAAGTTAGTCTAGTGTATTAATATTATAAAAAAAAAATCCAAAACAACAATCTAAAGGAGAAACTTTTTCCCATGTTGAACAACAAAATCCTTGTCTTGCCAAAAAGTATCATTTAAGTTTTTTTGAAAAGTTTTTGTTTTAATTTTTTTGTCTAGGTATATTTTTTCAAGTTTTCTACTTTCTTTCATTACAACTATATGCTTTGAATAAAGATAAGACTAATTTTAGGAAGAGAAAAACTAACCAGTTTTTTTTATAGTAAAACCATTGTTTTTATAAATAAACCCATGCATTCAAAATGTGCCTTACCTTACTGATAAAAAAAAAATATGTTATATGTATATAGATTTATTATATTTTTTATTCATTATTAATTATATATATCATATGAAATTGTTAATATATATAATATTGTTCATATGTCTATAGAATAACTGTTGTGAATTATGACAATAAAGTAGTTAAGAATTTATAAAAAAAAATTAACTTTAACTGTTAAAATAATTGCCTTTATGTTAATGCTTTTTTATAAAAACAAAATATTAATAATGCGTTTATTAAATTAAATGGCACTATTATTCTCGATAAACATACACATTTCTGCTAAAATTAGTTGTACAGCTATAGAAAATTTAAACTAAGAAAATAAAATTATTTAAATAAATGAAACTTTATTTTATTTTTTCAAATAGTCCAGTTATCTAAGTACTGAAACAGGGTCAAACCTGTCACAAATTAGTCACTTACAACTTACAAGTTGAAACCACTATGAACAAATTTTTTATTGAGTAAAAATAAGGGAAAAAAAGTCTACCGCTTTTTTTGCAAGCATAAAAAGTTGTTAAAAAATTACGAAAGTAATGTTGTTTTTAAATGTTTTTTTACCAACAAAAAATATATTTTTTTTAATAAAAAAAAAAAAGTAAGTTCCCCATCTTGTAGAACTTCAAATTTGCAACTAAAAACGAAGCGTGACTTTTTCATGGTTGCCACTTTTTTCAATTGTTAAAAAATTAAATATTTTTTTCGGCCATTTGCAGTGCAGTTAAAATTCTGTAGAAATGTTCAATCAAAGATTACATCGCAAGCGTGAGTACTGTTCCAATTCCAAATTCAAGTTTTTTCCCATTTTGTTCATTATCTGCTTGACTACCGATGTGTTAACATCGCAGTGTTTTCATAACTAAGCTAAATGCAGAGTGATAGAAAATGAATTCTTGGAAAAGGAAACAAATAGAAGCATTAATAATAATTTATGGATGTTATCTTCTTTTATAAAATGCAACAAATTCGCGTCGTACAACTGTCTCACTTCACAAAAATTCCATCCGCTTGAAAAGAGTCGTCCTTAATTAAGGACCTGTGTAATCACGAGAGTTCTCTAAACACGGTCTTAAAACATTATTAAGGTAACCCTCCTATAATAACGCCGTAATAACGTAATGTTTACATTCGGCGTTATTTCACTTATAATGGAAACTTTCTTATAAACGTTAAATGTTTATAATGGAAACTTTCTTATAGACGTTAAATTTTCTATATAGGTATCTAACCAGATTTTGTATCAGAATAAGTTTCTTATATCAGTGTTTTTCTTATAAACGGTTTTCTTATATAAGGTAAATTTGACACGTATCTTGGAAACGTGCATGGTGTTTTGGTATGTCTTTCTTATAAGCGTGTTTTTCTTATATGAGACTTTCTTATATTTGTCATTTACTGTATAAAGTTAAATCAGTTTACAACTTTAGCAGAAAGTAAAGGTACACGTGTTATGTTTAAAATTGCAGTGCAACTGCAGTTGTAGATTTCGGGAATGAAAATTGCGTAGTTCAGTTTGGAAAGGTTCGTAGGCATTTAATAAACATCAGAAAGAATGAATTTCCTAAAGTTTTGACTAAAGCTAAAGAAGTGTCTAATATTTTCAAAAATGTAAAAGTGATGCACGACTTTGGTATGTCACGCTATGAAAGTAGTGTGCCATTCTTTAGAGGCACTGGGAGAACCCAGCTTTTTGTACTCAGTTTTTATATCACCGACGATTTTTGCGGAAATAAACAGGCTTCCAGAACAAGACCCCAAGAACTACCTTGTGGATGATACATTTAAAGTTGTTTCATGTTGTAAATACAAACAATTTATTGTTGATCGTCGATTTTTCTCATGGCAATCATGTTATATTGAATATTCAATTAATAAAACTTTAAAAGAACTCTACTTTTTAGATTTTTCCTTCCATATATATGTTAACTAGGTGACCCGGCTAGCTTCGTTCCGCCCGAATGTGTTAATACAGGGTTTCCCCTGATTCGTGTTCAGGACTTCGGGGCATGATTCTTGGGTATATTAAGTTTATTTCAACGAATGCCTACACATTAAGAATATACTATATACGGTAATTTCGTAGTTATTACTAATGACAGAAACGTCGTGAAGGGCTTTATTTTTAGAAAAAATACTAGACTTTGTAATAGCGTTTAGATAAATTTGATATCCCATCTGAGTTTGAAGATAGCTAGTTTTAAGCTTGTTCAATTTTTCCTGCCCATGCCAATTTTTTGACTTTGGGTTCAATTTTATCCAGAAATTGCGTTATAAACATAACGTTTTGTGAATTTCCACCCTAAAAGAATTTATAAAAATAGAAATCTGTTTTTAAAACATCCTTAATAATATTTAAAAACACAAACAAGATTTTTAATCAAAAAACAACAATATTTATGTATAGGTATATTTTATATTTTCTCTTGCAATTTTCTACATTCACTTCATTTCTTACAAAAATAATGTCTAAACTGTTTCATTTTACTATCAGTTATGATAACATCAATCAAAATACTTTCATCATCTTTGGGATCAGCCCTTGCACGAACAACAGCCGCATTCTTGTATAACCACGGTGTTTCAGAACCTCCATTTTTTACTCTTATTGTGATCTTTTTCCTTCCGGTTGTTTCTAAAACTTTTTTTTCTAGATCTTCCACTAAATCTTGAATTCCATCAAAAGTTTTTGATGAAACCAGTTTCAAACTTTCGTCCACACCTTTTGTGGAGAAATTTGAAACAAGATCAATTTTATTAGCAACATTAATAATCGTAGGCATTTGTAAATTTTCTATATGTGAAAGATTCGCTGTCAAAGATTCTAGAGTCTTCTCAACGTGTTGTCGTTGTTCCAACCAGCTTTCGTGGGATAAATCTTGAACGTGAATTATAACGTCCTGAAATATAGAAATAAGTGAAATAAATTAGTATCGGCAATTTGCAGTGCGATTGTCACGTTCTTATCGTAAGTAAAGAAAAAGATATACATAACACTCAGAGTAGCTATCATGAGTTTTAATTCCGGGGCCAATTGGATTAAAAATATTCTTGAAATATCTTCATAAAATTTGAGACAACTCTTGGGTGTTTGAGGGTAGTGAGAAGGTTTTGAGAACGAGTTTTTTTATCGTCAATTTGAAAAGTGTATTTTTGGAGCTGACAGATTTATTTTGATAAACCACACTTTTACAAGCTGCATTTCGTAATAAACAATTACTTAAAACACAATCACAGTAATAATTACTTGACCACCACCCACTAAGATAGCATTTTGACACACTTGTTGTTTGCAAACATCAAGCGTACAGATCAATTATTTATCTACTCAAACACTTTCATCAGAGATAAATTACGAGAAATCGATTTATATCGTAAGCCTTAGATCTTTGTAAGTTAGTCCTTACTGGTTAAGTTACTCTACTCTTAGTATTCATTTTGCTTAATGTTAAATGTAGGAATTAATATTTTGTGTTAAACGTTACATTTAAAACGGATTTGATTTGTATTAATTTAATTAATCAACTTTTAAATTATATGAAAATAAATAGTAAGCAAGGTTATACAAATTAAACGCGAATTATATACGTTCAAAAGTTGGGGAAGGATAAATCGCTATTGTCAAATGAAAAGTTAAATACCAAACAAAAAACTGCATTCCCTCGTTATGTAGCGGTGTGGAGATGTTATGACGTCGAATAAGGACACAAATATCAGTGCCAGTTAAGAGATCTGATGAAAAAGGAATGTCTGCGTGGATTAGAGGTCATTGCAAAAAAACTTAGAACTACTTAACGGCGAGTTCACCCCATAGAGACTCAAGGGATCAACGAACAAAGATAGTAGCTAAAAAGAACTTTCTAAAACTTTCCTAAAAAAATAAAAATTAAAATTAGATGAAGATTCGCATAGCACTAGATTAACGATAGGAAACGATTTGACCCTGGGAGCAAAAATAAAATCCCTGGGTAAGTCAACAGCCGACGATAAAGGAAAATACTTACAGCCATCATTGCATCTTCCAAAGTTGCGATAAAGCATTCAATCAGTCCCGTAGGAAGATCCGACATGAATCCCACTGTGTCCATGTAGATTACCTCAAGGTTGCATGGCAATAATCCAGCGTGTGCTGTAACATCTAGAGTTGCAAAGAGTTGATTCCGGGGCTGCATTTTTTCTTCATTAGTCAGAGCTTTAATAAGAGATGTCTTTCCAGCATTTGTGTAGCCTACCACTGCAACAATAGGAAAATTCTTCTGCTTTCGCTTGCTTCGTATGAGTTTTCTGTGAGATCGAATACTTTCAAGTTCTTCTTTGAGCTTCTTTTCTCGTGTTTTGAGCATTTCTCTCTGGATATCTGACAAAGCATATCCCTGTTTTCGGGAAATAGACAAATTAGCGTCTTTCATTTGGGCCCAAATATATGGAATCTCCGCCATGGCAACTTGTAATTTTGCTTCAGCAGTAGTCGCATGCAAGCGCAATATTTGGATTACTACTGAATAACGATCTAGAACAGGAATTCCAAATTCTCCTTCAAGTAAACGCTTTTGAGCAAAACTAAGCGTTCCTTTGCTGATGAAGAGAGCAGTCAATGGTTTTGTTCTCGAACGACCTTTATTGACGATTTTCTTCAATTCTTCCAACTTTCCAGAGCCAAAGAGGACACGTTTTTCTAACGATTCTAGTGGCACTTTCATGCTGAGTTCAACATTCCAGTTGGGAAGCGATTGGATTAATGCCTCGGCTTCTTTTAACTGTAGGTCTGGATTAGAAGCAGACTTTTTTGATCCCCACTTGACATAAGGTTGGATAACAAATATATTTTGTTCAATGTTTTGACAGTGGGAAAGATTCATAGCTGTATTGGCTACTTCTTCATAGTCTCTGTCTTCTAAGTTAATTCCATGTTTGAATGATGTGCTTTCCTCTTCTTCATTGTCGTCGTTTTGGCTTTTGTTTGATTCAAATATATTTTTTCTATTGCGGATGCCCTTGACTCCCGTGAATTGTGTGTACTTAAAGCGTCTGGAGTTAATGTCACTGTTAATGGCTGGGGTAGAACATTGCCTGAATGCTGAAGCACATAGGTTCACAAACCTTCGTCTTAACATAATTGGTTTTTTTAATGTAAATAGTATACTTAGTAGGATTCTTCTTTTAATATTGTGTGTTTATCTTCTGCTGCCATCCAAGCAGCTTGGCAAGATTTAGTTCGATCGGCGGTGACTTTGTATGAAAGGCCAACAGCGGCTAGAGATGAAATCAGGATATTCCACTTGCGAGGATATGCTACCTTGGATTGTATAATTTTTTGTGCGAAGTAACAACCAGAAAAACCTACAAAAACCAAAAATATTGATAAATATTATATAAGATGACATAAACAATATAAAAGGTTGTTTAAATATCACGTACCCAACCAAAATGTAGCCAACCCAGAGAAGAGGGATCGTGACATGCACTCCATATACGAATCGAATCCAGGATGGATTTCTCTTTGTTGATCTTTTAGTCGCTTAATATCATTCATAATAAGGACTCGTTTTTAAAATGCAAAATAATATTGCAAAAACCGCAATAACGTTAATAATATTAGGATTATATCGAGAGAACTTTATAAACTGTTGTGAAATTGAAATATTTTGGCAGCTGACAGACCAAATAGAAAAAGTTGAGGTCACAATAGATAATAAGGGTCGTTCTTTGCTTGTTTATTTTACTCATTTTTGAATTATGTTTTTTTTTTTTAATGCTGGTCATACAAGATCATAGAATAGTAATTAAATAGAACATCAACTCAGGAGGCTCAACCCACTTTTGCATACAAACTTTCAAAACTGCAGAGATTTAAATCTGTATGCGTCCCCGTGCATTTCAAATGGGACTATCAAATTTGACTAGACCATACATTCTTACAATTTTGCATTTTGCTGTTCACACGTATTCATGTATATAAAAGTGCGTGTAAAATTTTTTTTCCACGGGAGGAGACGGAGGATTGCAAGTTTATGACCTGTGTACAAGATGGACCGAGGTCACAGGTCATCCATTTGTCGTCTCCCCGTAGAAAAAAAAATTATACGTGCTTTTTTATACGTGAATACGTGTGAACAGTTAAATGCAAAATTGTGAGAATGTATTGTCTAGCCAAATTTGACAGTCCCATTTGAAATGCACGGGCACGCATACATAGACAAAAATTTGCAGTTTTAAAAGCTTTTTGGCAAAAGTGGGTAGAGCTTCCTGAGATGATGTTCTATTTATTTCTTATTCCATGACCGAGGTCGAATGGCTCCAGTCCAAAACCTTCATTGGATGAACTACAAACGATTTTAGCCATCTAGCTATTGCATTTATGTGGAAAAATTTTTAAGTTTGCTTATTTATTTTGTGTCTGGATTAAACAGGATTTTTTTTGCAAACCAAGGGCATCTATCTTTGAAGTCCATGTAATAAAGTAAGCTCTGAGCAGAGTACGCTCCGAGCGCTCTGATTTCATATAAAACACACTTGAGCACACAGTCATATCAGTAGAAATCAACACAATCTGTCAAATAACATGAAAACTACATGAAGTTGGACGCGTTTTACAGCGTTTCCAGCTCCACAAAAATTTGACAGTTTTGAGGCATACCAAATAACCAAAGATTATGAATACCAAGATGGGAAACCTTCTTACGTTTTACCCCCAACAACCATTTGTTTATATAGTTGATTTTGTAATTTCGTCAATTTAACGTCAATTCTGCTTCAATAGGGAATTTTACCATCTTGTCAAAAGAAAAAATGACAGCTCACACTACGCTGATGACAGATTGCTTGCGTTCGCGTGCACAACTATTGTGGTTTGCATACTTTACTGTTGTTGTAATTCCATGTTAAAACACAACTGATCGACCATATAGCTGCGGCGACAAAATAAATTTGAAAGTATCCTATAATTTTCAGTATACTCACGAAGATTGGCAAACAGCTGACTACGAATATGTGTTTGTGTGTCTTTTGACACCTATCCGGTTTTGGTCGTTCGCAAACTCATACGATAAAGACGTATCCAGATAGCTCTTTTGGTGTGCACCCGAACGTGCGCATTGAATTGCCAAATAACAAACACACCTATTATTGTGAATGGTTCATTATAAATTAAATGTCAAAAATTTTAACAACGACGTTTTTTTCATCCAATCTAATAAGAAATGTAAATATTCAGATTTGATCGGAAAAGTTGACTTTTTTTCCTTCCTATGGATGTTGAAACAACAAAGTTGCTTTTTTCTGTAATTGTGTGGTGTATATTTTATAGACGCGATCTAAACAATTCACTTAAGTTCACTTTATTAACATATTGCACTATTAACAACAAGGTTCACGTCCAATAGATTATTTTTAAATTATTTTATTTGAGAAATCTATATTAAAATAAACCAAACTACACAATTAAACGGCTCGTCTGACAGAAGAAAACAAATCTGTTAAGTATGTGTGCAAATATGTGTGAATCTTGCTATCAAATCGAGATTCAAGAAAAGTTGATCTGAGGGGAAAAAAAGTAACTTTTTCTTGTCTATGGATCATGATTTTCGGAAAAAAAGCAACTTTAGTCCGAAAAAAAGCGACTTTTGTCCGAAAAAAGTCAACTTTTTATTTCAAAGGAATTCGACATAAATTATATTTTATTTACAAACATGACCAAAAATCTGGGTGGGTGGATCCACAATTTTACCGTTACTGATACGCTAATACATAAACAAGGCTATACCATCTACAAAATTACCTCAATTGTAAGTATTTTAACCATCCACACGACATACCTTAATAGATTTTTCAACATTTCCTTAAGGTTTTCCCTCGGTCAGTACCGGAAGCCCTGACTTGCATCTCCGTATGGAAGAGATTTCACGATGTAAAACGACTCCACCGTGAAATAACCCGTCGTCACAAAACAATGCACCTTAACGGTGTTGTACCTGAACCCTCTGATCACAGTTACTTTAAACGATTCGATGAAAAAGTCATCCAGAGCAGAAAAGAATACATACTGGAGTTGCTAGATTTTGTAGCTCAACACCCAGCTCTATATAAATCTCACTCATTTATGCATTTCTTCGATGATGGTCATTCGGTTGAGAATTCTCAGCTTCAACTCGATCTCAGCTCCAAGGGCAACATTGAAGCAATTTGTGAAAAACTTGACATTTTATGTGATGATAGCATGAGTTTACTTGATCCAAAAAAGGACCTAACATTCGTACAATCCTTCGAAACTAAAATTGTAAAACCATTAAACGATTCTTCACCAGCTGTATTAGAATCAAAAGAAAAATCCCCTACTAAAATGAAAGAAAGTGTACGAGATTTGTCGAAAATACTAACGCCAATGGTTTCGTTTGAGGGCGAGGATAATGATTATATATACGAAGCGGCCATAGAATTCAGTCGAGCCGTCCAGGCCGAAGTAAATATGGAATATGCAGAGGCGTATAAAGGATATAAGAAGGGAGTTGATGTACTCCTTTCAGGAGCCAAAGGTATGTTTGTTAAACGTATTTTGTAGATCTACATATCTAATTTCGTTTGTACCAATAGATGATTGTAATGATGAAAGGAAATTTATAGCAAAAACCAAAGTGAACAAATATATGGCCAGAGCTGATGACATATTTGAGAAGTTCTTACAAAACCAGGAAAGTAATAACCAAGTAAGTCTTTCAGAAAAAAAATGAATTATTAACGAATAAACGATATTAGGCTAGTACTATCGGTTATCAGACTTATCAGTTAAAAGCACACAATAGGAGCTTTGTGTTCCCTTGGAATACGAAGCACCGACCAAAACTTATCAATATTTATCAGGTCTTTCGAAAGGTCGTTAAATTCAGCCTTTAGATCCATTTGATATACCTACATTTATGTTGTTGTTTGTCGCAATTGATAACAGTACTCGGAATGTTGTGAAGCTTCATTATTTTATTTATCTCTTTAAATGTAATTTTGTTGACGTTTTCCATCAAAAGTAATGTAATTTTTTTTGCTTTAGGAATATAGCAATAATAGATGACGATATAAATCAACTGAATATCAATTTTCTTGTAAAACTGCTTGACTTCATTCGACATCTCATTCAACCTTGTTTCCTTCTTCTACAAAATTGGCATTCGTTTCTTCTATTTAAATTAGGTAGGTTCGTAACCATTCTTTGTGAATCTTATAATGCTTTCGATGGGGTCAGTTTCTGCAGAAGTCAAGTGATGGCCCCTAATCTTTCGCGCAATATCCCATGAGTATGCTCACCTAGATTTTAATCTTCTTTTTATCCAACTACAAAATTGAGTTCTCTTTCCAGCTATATCAGATCATTGATTCGCTCTTTCGTATTTTAGACAATTTTTTTTTGTATGCCAATAGGGAATTCTGGTCTCTCTGTTGTTCAGTATTTGATGTTGGATTAGCTTGTATATTGATATTCCAGTAACCTAGCAAATTTTGACTTTGTTGGTGAGGCATATTTTTTACACTAACTTGCAACGTTTTGCAACTACTTTATCTTATGTTCGCGCTGGATAATGCCTTGATTGCAACTTGGCTATTCTATCGTTACGATAGAAATTAACAAAATCCTCACCATATGCTGCAACGAACTCAATCTGCAATATTTTTTCGCCAATCTTCTTGTCGAACTTTCTTCTTTCCCCCCACATACATCGGAATTTAAAGATAATGCTTAGCTAGGTAGGAATATAGTCAGATTTTGCTTCCCGGATCCCAGCGCAAAGTCAAGTTATTAAACCTTATAGGCGTGATCCCTGCATCATGGCAAGCGCATCCGCTTGCCTATTTCTTTGGGTTTCGTTGTGGCCAGGGCAGGTACTCATATAAGAGGAATAATTTCTAAATCCCGTATTTTCATAAGAGATTTTTTTGTGCAAGTATTCTACAGATTTCGCTTATGGCAAGTATCTTTAATTACGTTGGCAGCATCATACGCACACATTTTTATTATTTTATGATTTAAAGACAAACAAAGAAGTTTAACTGTGAATATTTTATTTGAAGATGAAAAAGTATCAAGTTAATAGAAATAAGAAATTATGAAAAACCCTTTCAAGTTAAAAGCATATTTACAATTGTTTAGATTTAAATAATTTGTACAAATTGTATGTTTTAATTTTTTTACTACAAAATTTATTTCGCCAACTTTTAAAGATTCCTGTGAACTCTTGTTTTTTCTTTCTTTCAGAATAAATTTCAACTCTCCATTGACATGACTGATAGCACTGACTCGAAGTCCAGTTCCTTGTACCTAGAACGTCCATGGAATCATTTAGCCAAATATAAAGTTCTTCGAATAATCGATTCTGTTATGCTTGTACAAAATGTAACTGACAAAACCGTTTTTATAATGAAAGGCATCGAAAAACCATCCAGTAATTCACCCCCCCAAACAGTATTTTTACCTCAGGGTGTTCCTTATATGGTCAATTTAGTGGCATTCTTTCAATCAGAACAAAAGATATTCTTTCTACTTGAACAAGCTAAGGGTGGCAAACTTTTCGATTATGTTAAATCGTATACACCAACATGTGTGAAAAATGTATCACTTAATGACATATTTACCGAAGTTGATCCTGAACAAAATCGAAAATGCAACTCAGTTGATGACTTGGCTAAATCTATCACATATGATTCTGGTTTCGCCGAAACTCCTGACATTCCAACAGAAAATATGGATTTTGCCGAGATTGTGATTTGTTCACAAAAACTTATCGAAACTGTTTCGAACACTCTAAAAGAGGTTCAAAATAAAAAAGAACAACTACTTACCGTTGAAACTTTGCTTCCTTTACCATTGTCACCATCCAAGTTTCCAAAATCACCAAAGAAAAAGATGAATTTACCTGAAGCCAGTATTAAGCAATGGGCACGGGAATTGATTGCAGCTGTAAATGCGTTACATTCCAAAGGTGTGATATTAGGGTGAGTTTTTTAAATTAATAATTGTTACACTTGAGACATATGAACTTAAATCGATACTGTTTTTAGAGATCTTCATGGGGGCAACCTTCTTTTAGGTTCCAAGGGTCAATTGCTGCTATCATATTTCTACCAATCCGAAGGAATATCTGATGGAGTCCAAAAGAATTGCAGTCATAAAGCTTTAACTGGACACTATGTAGCTCCCGAAAGACCATTGACAACAAAATCAGACTGGTGGAGTTGTGGAGTAGCGTTATTTCAGCTGTTATTGGGAGTGGTAAGTGTAAATTGTTTTTTGTGTATTCGTTTTAATTTTCTCTTTTTTTTTCTATTTTTAAGTCTTTTATACAATGTCATCCGGGAAGTATGGACCTCTATAGCTCAATACAATATCCACATGTCGAAATATCTGAAGAAGCTGTTGAGTTACTTGAAGGACTCTTGCAAGTTACGCCAGCCTCTAGATTTGATTTTGATCAAATACGTGCGCATACATTTTTCAAAGGTACCAACTGGGAAGAGTTGGCCCAAAATGGTCTCAATTCTATTTAAAAGTATTTGATATAATATGATATATTTTTATGAAAATTATAAATTATTCTGAAGTGTGTAAAATGATTTGTTTTTTATTTTTAAACAAGCAAATAACGTCGTTACTCAACTCATTTGCACAAACAGTGGATGAGAAAAGCTCAGTTGAGTAGAATGTGCTATAAAGACTATAAATGAGATATCATAATCAAGGTTAATGATGCCAACATTAGCTCAACAACTAATGTCTTGAAATCGGAATTTGAGAACATTTGTATTCAAAGTCACGTTACTATAAAAATGTTTTGCTTTTCGACGTACAATTGTAATGCTCAGCAATTGATTTCCTACTGGCGGTTGAAAAAAGTCAAATGCATTATGCAACTGGACTGAAAATATTCGAAATGAAAGAAAGGCAGACGCTAGTAGATCATTTATTTGACAATAGCTGCTGCTTATCTTCGGTCAGTTGTTACAGGTAGGAAACAAACATTCAAAACAAAAGCTTTCTAAGTAACCATAATGTCTCAATTTATAGAGCAAGATAGTTTAGAATTTGTACCAAGACAGCTAAGAATTAGAGTTCCTGAAACAAAGTATTGCCATTAGGACAACAGGCTCGAGACCGAGAGTCAAAAAATGAAAATTAACCGATAGTATCCCCTAATAGATGAAATCCTAAGTAATACTACTTATTTAATGTCGGTAACGGTAAGCAGTCTCTTTGTCCTTAATCAATTTCAATCAGAAATAAATGGTGGATTCCATCAAGGTAGCATAAAGGCTATTTTATCCTCTTATATATGTACATGGGGAGATGGCTGGCGTAAAGATTAACTCGAAGAAGACGAAAATGATTCACACAAGGAGAAACCAAGAACTGCAGGTTATTGTGAAAGAGGAACAAATAGAAGAGGTCACTCAATTTAACTATCTGGGTAGTTATCTGGCACTCGATGAACAGACCTGGACGTCCGCAACAGAATAAATAAAGCTCGTAGTGCATTCGCGGAATGTTTTCTTAAGTGTGGAACTCCAGAAAAATATCGCTTCGTACTCAGTTGAAACTCTGAATCCAACGTGGAATCCGTGCTGCTATATGCCTGTGAAACGTGGATTTGCTCTACTGCCATCTTGAGTATATTAAAAACTTTTATTAACCGGTGTTTACGTTACATCCTGAACACAAACCATATCCAACAATGACCTTGGGCTCAGGACTGGAAAAAATGTGGATGTTGACATAGCGCAGAAGAAGTGGCGCTGGACAGGCCATATACTGAGAAAGCCTGATGACAGGATAGCAAATCAATGCTTTGAATTTAATCTTCAAGGTGCAAGGCGGGTTGGAAGGCCAAAAGACACATGGAAATCATCTGTAATGAAGGAAGCTCAGTTCAATAATTTGCAGTCGTGGTCCCAGCTGAGGTATCGTGCTAGGAACAGTGAGAGGAGATAGTGTTCCGGAAAACAAGAAGAAGGTATGTATATGGCGTTGAATCGGATATGATGACAATTGATAGTCAGAATCATCAAATCAAATTTTGCGCGTACAACTAGTTTTTCAATGCGTCATTTGTTCTACACATCTTTTCATAAAATCGGATTTTTCTCAAATCAAATGCAGTAAGTAAAGTAAAATAAAAACACACACATCCTCCACCGTACATATGATTTGTTAAGATATTATGGGGCCTTCTTCTTTTTTGCTTCTATGACATCCATTTTTAATTTAACTATATAAGAGAAATGGAGTACCAGCATCATTGACTGTATAAAATTGTGAGGACCAAAATCATTAACGCCAATCATTTAAATGATCTATAATTACTTGAAAACTATATTATTAAAAAAACAAGACTCATATTCTATCAATTAAAATTAGTTCCTTTATCATTAAAAAATACATGTTAGACCGATGAAACGGCTTTAACTATTAATACTAAACAAAATGCAGGCGCAAAGTCTTATTGTATGTATGTATAATATACTTCTTTTCTCATAGAAGCTTCATTAACCAAAAGTAAGTTAATTTAGAAGGTAATTGAACCACTAGTTGTCTAATTCTGCTAGAAACTATAAATGAACACAAACCGAACATAATCCAAATGTAAGCTGGAAGGCGCGCAATTACTTTTTTCCTATTATACTACAATTTGGATGGTAATCTTTCCAAATTATCCTGGTATAGTCTTCTAAATGGCAATAGCTCACAATAGCTTAAAAGAGTCGATCGTAAATGTAGTAGATTTTCGGGAACTTTACAAAATGTTGTGGCATCTTTGGTTCTCTGCAGATAGCCGCTTTGGACAAATGACTGTAAAGCTATATTTAAGTTGTCCAATGCTAAACAATAGGGATGAACGTATTGATGATTTTTTGCCAATAGAAGCTCTTCAACACGTTTTTGTGTTTGTAAAATAGCTTCTTTCGCTGTAAACTCTTCAAGGGGAAGCTGAAATTAAAAGAAAAAACTTATTAAATTTAATAAAACTATAGAAGTATATATAAAAATTTTCTGGAATTAAAATTTTTTTAAGGAATTAATGTACCTCGAAAAATTCTTAAGTAAAACATAAGTCTTTATGAGCTACTTTTTCTTCTCCTTAAATTAAGTTCTACCAAAGCACATTTATGATTAACTTTGATTGCCTGTAATTTAATAAATTATTATTTTGATCTTTATCAACTGTAACCGATTTAACTTTCGCGGTTATTATTTACAGAAATTTTTAAAGGTTTTAGTATTATCCACGTAATAAAATAATAAAATGAGTTTAATTTCTAACTCACCCCGAACGTTTCACTCAAGTTTCATTAATTGAGCGTGGTCACTGGGAAGTTTCACTCATATTTCATTAATTGAGTGTGGTCACCGGGAAACGTTTCCCGATGACCACGCTCAATGAAACTTAAGTGAAACTTTCGGGGTGAACTAGAAATTAAACTCATTTTATTACTTTATTACGCAGACTATCCCAAAACCTTTAAAAATGTCTGTAATCGAATAGAAAACTATGAAACGAAACAAGGTTTGAAAATCAAAAACTAGAACTGTATGTTTCTTACTTGACTCGAACTAGATTATATTAGGCAGTGAAACGGATACGGATTCGACACAACATAATGATTCTGATAAGAAATTTGAATACCAAAATTATTCTAGAAGTAAAATATATTTTACGAGGCTTCATACAATCTTAACGACGGCTAAAGCTGCATGGAATAGCATATTGCTTGGGGCCAAGAATTTGTCCAACAAAACTAACGTTGTACGCATTTTAATATATATTTTTGTATCAATTTTGTTATCTTACCTCCGAAATAGCTGTTGCTAATTGATAGTATATACAAAGAAATGGTGCTATCGCACTGAGCAACAACTTAGAAGCATCGTTTGCTAAAAACTCCATTCCATTAAATACGCCAAAACTTCTAAGAACATCGAGAATGTGTGAAACACCCTGCGAAAGAAATTTATTAATTTTCTGTATACCAAATTTTCGAATTATATAACATTATTAAAATCTGACTTACATTTTCATTTATAGTAGAGTCAACGATAAATTCTTGACTGAATATTTTGCACAACACATTAAACTCTTCTTCAAGTTTATCTACTTGCAAAATCTGATCATTTGTTTTCATTTTCATTGCTGCTAAAACAACAAACGATGGTTTTGCTAACCAAAACATACAGGGATTAACATAAAGTTGAATGTGCAAAGCAGGAACTGCTATTGTCATTGTGTTTTGGGTCAACATATGACCTTTGAGTTTTTTCACTTCAATAGTTTTCATATCTACAGCAGTTGTTGGAGTAAACTTTAAATTGGCCTTTTCGAATGTCACGATATTGGAATGAATTTCAACAGTCTTAATAATTTCTGGTTTAATACAGTTTTTATTTGTTGCCACATGGGCACCCAGTTTTTCGAAAAGAGCTTTCAATGTTGGAACTTCTCTAGAAAGTTCATCAATGTTTAACGGTCGTTCGCAATTCAAGCTGAACGTATATAAAAGAGCTATCATATTGAAAGTCGTTATAACCACTCTTCTTTGCTGCTGATAGACAACCTGGAATAGAATTTCAGTTTTATTATTTTTTTTTACAAATTAATATTTTAAACTTACCTCATTGGCTAATTGTTTTATCATCAGGACTTCGTTTCTATTAAGTTTTTGCAAATGCCCAGCTATACTTGCCCTATGGATACGATCTGTTTCGACTCCAAAAAATTCTTTAACCGATATCGGACCTCCAAAATCCATGTACATTCGACCAAAACGCTGTTCAATAATTTTTAGTGCTTTAAAGAACCCTTTTGTAGTTTCTTTTGGTTTAGGCACTCCCAACAACTCATAAACAAATAGCTGTTCTTCCAAAACTCGTTCGTAAGATACACTCACAGGAATAATTGTAATGTCAGCAACCTCACCGGTAAAATATGGCATTAATGCCATAGACAGGAGACCAACTTTAGGCACGAGAGCTTTAAAATTTCTACTTCGTGTGCCTTCGATGAAAAACTCTGTGCCGATGTGGTAAGAAGCAACTAGTACATACATGTACTCACGAAAAACATCCCAATACAGTTCATCTCCAGAAAAAGAACGACGCATAAAGAAAGCACCAGTTTTGCGAAGCATTTTTCCCATACCAAACATTGCATGGAAATCTGAGAAGAAAGTGTAATTTTTTTTCAAATATTTTAATTAATTTTAAATCTTCAATTGCTCTGATTTTTGTTAAATGTTGTCTGAAATATGTAGCGACGGACCAAGTTCAATGGAAAAATTCATTAGCGGCCTATGAAAGTTTATGAGTATTGAAATAATAAGTCATGCTTTGGATTGTTTACACAAGTTAAATTATATACATACAGATACATACTTCTTTGCAGTTAGATGCGAATATGAATTAAAGTATACTTAACTTAAATAAAATCTCTTATGTACGATATTGAAGCTATTTTCATTCACAAAAATGTCAATAAACTCTCTACATTATTTTCTTTGATTGAAAGTGTCCCCTAAGCTGAAAGATCAGTCTGTTATGCATGTAATCTAAGGTTGAAAAAGTTAGTTGATATCATAATACTTTCATTGACAGCATGAATTAAAAAAATGATTTTGGAAAAAAGTTTGACGTGCGGATGATGTGACACCTGATAGACTTTTACATGAAACTCTTTTATCGATAATGCGTGCATTTGGTACCGATCAGGGCAGGTACTGGTTTCATGTAAAACAAAAAAACGATAATAGATAAGCCTATCTGTCTGTGCTGATGTGCGTATGTTTGGTTGTCTGTGCACCGACCTACAGACGTTTTGACGGATTTAGTTCAAATTTCGTATATAGCACTTTTTGGTGATTCCCTAGAGGAGAAATTCGAACGCAAATTTGATGATAACGGTTTTTTTTTACAAATTTGGCCATAAATTAACAAAGGCTAAACCTATTTGATTTAAATTTGGTATTGTATTTAATCTAAGCATTCAACACAAGATAGTGTTTAAAGTTTTTGTCTAAACAGCCATTTATTGATAGGTACCATACAACATCATCTTACATTTAAGCCAATTTCAACAAGATTTAGAAAATTAAATTTCCCCAATCCATAGTTTGCTACAAGAGCAAGTTCGCGCGAACCAGTCGTTCATTTTATTCTTTTAGTTTAGAAACTACCTTTTAATAAAGTAAATTCTGGTGTGCCCCAAATTTCGGTTTTGTCTCTGACTCTCTTCCTTTAAAGTTATTTCAGACCAGCTAACGTTGAATTAACAAAATTGGAAAGAAATCTAGTTTTGGGAAGTTATGGAATTGAGCTAATGATTCTTTGCTAGTCAAGTCATAGGACAAGTTGAACATAAAGCATACTGTTGTTGTAAGTTGAAATTTATAAAAGAATTAGACGCTTGTAGATAGAAACTATATACTCTAGCTATTCCGTAAGGTGAAGTGTGCTGATATGCTCTGATTTCACGTAGATAGTTGTAGGTTAAGTAACAAAACTCTGAATTAAAAACTATACTTGATATTTCTTGGCATAAATTTTCACATATCTGGCAACAAGAGCAAGTTTGTGCTATTTATTTTTATGTAGGAGCTCATTACTTGTTACCAAGATAAATTTTATGTGCGAAAATACACATTAATAAAACAATATAAAAAAAACTGCACGAACTGTTACACGTTTTTTTTTTAATTAATTAATTTAACGTGAATACATTTTTAAATTTGGAATAATGCTAGTGTTATAGTCTATTACTATCTATCTTTTACCTATATAATAAATCTCGTGTCACGTTGTTGTGCACGATGAACTCCGAAACTATCTAACCGATTTTCACGTTTTTTTGTTTTTACTTGCGATTAAAGGTACTATATGAATGTGAATTCGTGCAAAAAAAAGTTTTTAGATAACAATCAAACATAACATTACGATGATAGCGAAGTCGAAAAAAGTGGGTCTGGCAATTCTGTCTGTGTGTCTGTCTGTCAGTCTGTCTGTCTGTCATTCGCACCTTAAACGGTTGGACGAACATCCTTTTAACCCGGTATATAGGACTTTTAGGGTGACAGTGAGAAAGATTAACTTGGTTAAATTGAAATGTGGTGCACAGACTTTCTAGATGAGTTAGATCTAAATTGCAAGAAGGTATATATTTATATCACTAATGCTTTTTATAAAATATTTGTTCAGATTGTTTGATATCACCAATTTATTATTCTCTTTCCCATTCTCGAACTTATATCATAGTCTTTTCTTTTTTAAGAACTAAAGTTTTTATAACTCTCCACATATCTTTTTGGTTCGAACAGTGTTCAATATTATTGCACGTATATATGTTTTTAGCTAATTGTAGTTTATATTTAAAATAATTTCTTACCTTTCGGTATTCAATCCAATAAGAGGGAAGATTAAAAATAGATGCTTTTTGGTAATAGCTCATCTATAAACCAATCATTCTTTCAAGGGTAAACACGTCTGGTTAGGGTTAATTCTTGAACACATTCATTCAAATTCCTAATTTGATTTAGCAAAACTGATTTAAATGAATTTTTTTGATATTTAAACACTTGTATTATTTTAATGGATCTTGTGATTTTTGTTTTAGAGACAGCAATTTTTATTAAAATTGATTCATGATCACTTATTTTTAATTCGCTAGCAACATCTGCGCAAAAATGTCTTATTATTACGTAGTCAACTAGAGTCCTTGATAATGCAGTAATTCTTGTTGTTTTTTTTAATAATTTATTTACAGTTATTATCCATTCAAATTTCATGCATTCTTTTTTCATAAGTATGAATTTTTAACAAGTCATTATTAGAGTCACCTAAAATAGTGATATTAGGATAAGAGGTAAAAGCTTGATCTAACCAATCCGCAAATAGCACACAAAAATCGCTATCTGAGCTATTAGGAGATCTATAAAGCACAGCAACTACTCCTGTTTTTTAACAATACAATATTTGAATACATAAGCACCATATTTTCATTTCGATATGAATAATATTTAAACTTTTAAAGTTAAGGTTATTGATTCAAATAAGCTTTTTATGGCCTTTAGTCCATGAACAAATGGCGTTTCGTGCGGATGCTCACTTTGCACTAATCAGTTGACGACGAGTGAGCACCTTGTCAATACGCAAATTTCCGCTTGTTTCAGTTCAACTTACATAACTTTTTTTGACTAAAAGCTAAAGTGAACTATATCCAACAAGGTTACGATAGCAATCATTAAGCTGGAAGTGTTTACCCGTGGCCTGGTTAAAGTTATATTTATAACTGAAACAAGCGGAAATTTGCGTATTGACAATTTTTGTCTGTTGCTTCATGTTCACAATTGATTCGTTTATTTTTACACAGTTTATACACTTGGATTCATTGCTTACACAATCTTTTACGGAGTGTTCACCTACACATTTTAAACAAGCTTTTTTATTCTTGCATTTATTTGATTTATGGTTATAACCTTGACAGTTAAATTACCTTCTTAAATTGTAGAATTCTCTCACATAACTATTAACAAATCCTATTAAATCCTGCCATATAACTTTTATGAAAAAACTAGTTTTTCTCGAAAAAATTATTAATTATCCAAAATTTTCAAAAAAATATTTTAAAGAACTTGTTTGAAAAAATCGATTTTTTCCAAATATGGACCTACGATTTTGAAAGAAAAAAAAATCAAATATACTGTAATATTTAATAATTACTGGCATACCCAATTTTCTCGGAAAACTCTCGTTTGTTATAAAGTGATTTTCAAAGTTATTTGTTTTAATTATTTTTTAAAAAAATTATTTCTTATTCAAATATTTTAAAAAATTTTAAAAATAATTTCATATAAAATAATTTTGTGGCAAGTTCTTTTAAGCTCTTGTTGACTTGAGCAAGTTTGTGCGACCCAGTCGTGCCTTTTATTTTTATGATCTTTCTTATTATGATATCTGTTATTGTTTTTTTTTTACAATAACAAACACTCTATATATTAATACGCAAACACTTTTTATTGGCACCCTTTTTAACTACCTTAACGGTAACATAATTGTTATAATTTTTGGCTTTTTAAACTGTATCAGCGTTCTTCAAACCGATGTAATATTTTTAACTTTATATATTGTCGTTAAGGCAAGTTAAAATAGTTTAAACTTTTTAATTTTTACAATAATAAAAACAACACCAAGTGAAACCTCAAAACAAAAGACGCGATGGCAAGCGTTCAACGGACACATCCGTTGCGTTCCGTCGATGTTCAGTGCCATAGTTTTGACAACAAAATTGTACTATTTGGTACTTATTTGTTTGTTTATTTTTTTCGATCTATTTCTGTGAAATTGTCGTTGTGAAAAATATATTGAAAATGTAGGAATTTATAATCAAATCTCGAAGGGTAATAAAGTTAAAAGTTCATTTGAGGAGAATAGAGGTATTCACGATCTAAAAAGTGTGAAATTTGTAATGTAATATTCGAGTGGACGTTCGAAGAGCCCTCGAAATTCCAAGTGAACAAATCTCCCTAAATGTCTTTCGGAATTGAATTGGGCATGTTGGGCGTATTGGGAGTGCTGTCACAATTTACTACCTTTACCCTTATGACCTATATTCGTATATAGGTCATAATGGTCAAAGCCGTATGGGCTATGGCGCAGTGTATCTTCTTTTCTTTTTTACTATTAACTATTTTACTATTTTTTAAGATCAACGGGAGGCGAGATAATCGTTAAAAATGATATCCATCTCAAAAATTTTGACAGTTTTTTGCCAATATCTTTTTATGGGAAAGATCTGTCCGTATTCTCAGAAATATAAACACAATTTCTCAGTGAAATTTTATACTAATGCTGTCAAAAAACTGAGCCTGAAAATTTTTGGATTCGGTTGCTCAGGTCTCAAGTGAGCGCTCAGAAATATAAACTCACTTAAGGTTGTAGAAAATATTTTTCCTTATAAAACTAAAAAAAATAAATTATTATACGACCGATAGAGGTCGAGAAAATCGCATAAAGGCCTTTTTCAAGGTGGCGAACAACGCAGACATTTTTTTTGAACTTTGTGGATTTAGACTCTCCAAATAACACTAGTTGAGTTTGTTGAATTTTACCAATTTTACCCAGGGTCGATTCAGGTTGCTTTTGGTACATTTCAAAACATAAAACAGTTAAATTTTGTTATATTTGTATGTTTTCTATTTGTTTTCATTAAAATAAATCTCTAATTTCGTTTCTTTGCATTGCAAAAGCAAAATAAAATATTCAATTGTAAACATATGTTTGACAACACACATGTCAATTTGTTTACCTCAACTCGCCCCAGCAAAATACCTAGATCTACTCCAGGGCGAGTTGAGGGCGACCCCAGGTCTCAAAAAACAGACGAACACAACTACTCTTTCAAGTAAAAATATAATCCCGACTACAGTATTTTTTGTAAGATTAAAAGCTAATCTTACTGGGCTGTTAAATATTTAATTTTAATAGCATACCAAATTTAAATAAAATGGAATTTGCCGCTATCCAAGTTCTGGCAAAATTTCTAAGTAACCGTTAACATTTGGTGTTAACGGTTTCTTAAAAATGTTGCCAGAACTCCGTTATGTCCGTTTTTAGCAAAAATGCAGTCATATTAAGGCCCTGCAAGTATAACGTTCACAAAGTTCAATAGAAATCTAATGAGCCGTTTTCGAGAAAATTCGGAACTTTCCGAGCCAAATTTCTTATATTCCTGGACTGAAAATGATTGAACTAATTTTATTTCCGCTCATTTAATGTGAACTGAACCATTTACTCCAACAACCTAATGAAGAGTTTAGAAATTTTTTATATAAACGATTTTTGTTTGTTTTTGCAAGCTATGAGCAAGTTCTTGTATGTCAGTCGTACGCACATTTTTATTTTATATAGCGTAGCAACTAATACGTAACCACTCAAAATCAACAAAAATAAACATAAACAGATGGAGTCAAGGTCTAAACAAATCACACCTGTATAAATTTGATTAGGGGGTTCAAGGTTCACATTCAACATTAATTGACTAAAGTCCAGATATAGAAGGTTAGGTTTATACATATTATGTGTAGAAATAAACAAAAATTAGTGTCATAAGATAAGAAAAGTAAACAAAAAAAAATGGAACAATAAACCCGGAAGCCGAAAAAATTGCAATCACTAAAATATAAACAATTTGAAAAAACTTACCCATTCCAGCAGCTATTCCTGGTATTTCAATATCATAATGAAAGCATATGTACGACATCAAGATGAAATCTAAATAACTTCTATGGCTAGGCAAATACAGTACTGGATTCTTGCCAAGGCCGTCTTTTACTCGGTTCAAGTTCTTTCCATTTACAAATATTCCTGACGTAATTCTCTTCCCTATAGCAGTGATGGCTAAGCCACACCATCGAAGAATTACAGTGCTTCGTTCTAAACCAATTTCATCGAGAATATCTCGAACTTGTCGTTCCACATCCGCGTTTGTTCTCTTCTCAGCCTTCGCATATATATCTATTATCTTTTGCATTTTTTCACTCCGCAAAACTTGTCGCTTTAATGTTGACGGGTTTAAATATTTTTCAAATTCTTGAGCAACTTTTGGATTATAGACTTTAGTCATGTCGGGCTCCTTGCCTTTTTCGAGGATATTTTCAAAATTAATCATGTAGGGCGATGACGTAGTGTCATCAGACTTTTTTGATGATGATGAGGTGGTCATTATAACTGTTGTTTACTTAAAATGCACTAAGTTATTTGTTTAAATAAACAGCCTAGAGGTTATTATAATCAACACAGTTAAATATTATCACGCGAGTCTGTATAATAGACAAGATTCCAATAATTAAAAACAGAAAATGTTCACCAGTTTTTTTTTTAATAATTATTAATAGTCTGCAAATAGTTAACACTAATATTTACAAGTCGTACAACAAATGAATGCTAATGTAGGCCCATACACATCAATTTATAAACAAATAAACAACGTTGAATATATTTAACATAAAAAGGTAATTATCAATAATTGAAGATGCACAAAAATCAATGAGGAATGTTGAATAGTTTGGACTTATAAATATATAAATATATAAATAATATAAATGAAATTCAAGTTCTTGTGCTAAAATATTTGTACAATTTTTGTTTATTGTGTTTGGGAGAATGGTTTTTAATTTATTTTTCACTAAATTCGAGTATGTTGTACCTATTCGAATTGGAATCGGTGGAATAATTTAATAGCAAAAATTTATATGTCAAACAGCACTACCGCAGCTGTTTCGCGGCTGTCAGCGAAACAAAACATCGACAACCATCGTGCTATAAAATTATAGGAGAACATAAGGTGTGTTTATTGCGCACGGTCGGGTGCACACCAAAAGAGCTATCTGGATACGCCTGTATAGTAAGTGATTGCGAACGTCCAAAACCGGATAGGTGTCAAAAGACACACAAACACATATTGGTAGTCAGCTATTTGCCAATCCTCCCTTGGCTTCGTGAGTATACTGAAAATTTTAGGATACTTTCAGATTTAATTCCCCGCCGCAGCTATATGGTCGATCAGTTGTGTTTTAACATGGAATTACAACAACAGTAAAATATGCGAACCACAATAGTTGTGCACTCGAACGCAAGCATTGTCTTGAACATACTGCCATAAAGTGTGGTCTTTTTCATTGGTCAGTGCGTTTCTTATGTCGAATCCCTTGGATTTTTTCAGGTTTGATCGGAAAAGTTGACTTTTTTTTCCTTGCCATGGACGTTGAAACAACGAAGTTGCTTTTTTCTTGTGATTGTATTGTTTATATTTTATAGACGCGAACTAAACATTTCACTGTAACGCACTTAATTCACAACGAAATTCATTTTCAATATATTGTTTTAAAATTATTTTATTCGGGAAATCCCTTTTAAAATAATCAAAATTACACAACATAAAGGCTCGTCTGTCAGAAAGAATCAAATTAGTGATGTATGTTTGCAAATACGTGTGAATCTTGCTATCAAATCGAGATTGAAAAAAAAAATCGACTTTTTATTTCTAAGGAATTCGACATTAAATTAATTGTTGCTTATTTTTGAATGTTTGATAAGTTCTTTTATGGGCCAGTTGCACAATCGTGTTTCAAGGTGGTTCAAATTTTGAAACCACTGATTTCCATAGCTAATTTGTCAAAATCGGTGGTTTAAAAACTTGAACCACGATTGTACAACTGTTGACCACCATAATGGTCAGACCATACATTCTTACAATTTTGCGTTTAGCTGTTCACATGTATTTACGTATAGAAAAGCGCGTGTAATTTTTTTTTTTCTACGGGAAGGGACGGAGGAGTACAAATCAATGACTCGTGCACTACACGAAAAAAATACAAGTTGAGCGCTTCGAGTGTTCGGAGCGGAGCTATAAAGAAACAGATTTGTTTTTGACAGCACTGCTTTGAATAACGCCTGCAGAATAGTCTCATTGAACTAGCCTAAATTTGTCAAATAATTTAAAAAACAAAAAAAAAGGATTTTGTTTTACAAATAAAAATGCTCTGGAACCGCAGGTGCTATCTCAATCTCGTTAATAAAAAACGAATAAATATCCTTGCACGTTTTCTTAGTGCTTCAAAGAATGACGAAATACACGTTGAGAATCCAATTACCGCAGGGTACCTGACCAAAATGATAGGTAAATATCATTTTATATATCCAGCTTAACAAAAATTAACCAACAATGTTGTTGCCCAGGATCAACACACAAATACTGGACAGAAGCACTTACAAATCACAAAGAACTTTACAGTGTGAAACGGGACCACATTATTAACTCAGCCGAAACTCTGAAATCCCTTAACTACAGCGTGAATGATATTCTTCAGAAACCAATGCTTCTATACCAAAATTCTTTGACAATACAAAATCGCCATAATGTTCTCACCGAATGCGGCTGTGAGATTATTCCTATAAGACTACTTTTTAAGTTTGTCACAATTATGAATAATGAGATCTCAAAGCTTAAAAGCCAACATTTTCTGCCTTTCGATATGAACATTCAGGAAAGGCTTCGCAGTGGTTTCACCGACATTGATGTCGCTGTTCCGATACAATATGGCGAACAAATTAAACTAAAAACTTTGCGTGAAAACATATTAAACTTTTATCTGAAGCAACGTTTAAATATGACTGAGAAGCAGCAGGAAAAAATGTGGAGGGTATACCCACGAGTTCGCCACAGAAGCTTTAACTCTGTTCAGCAAATGGTTAGCATTCTACTTGATGACCTGAACTTTTCTAAAGAGAGAATAACCAAAAACGCATTCGTTTTGTACGGTGATCCTGTTAATGTAAAGCGAATGGTCGAGCTGATACCGACTATCGATGGACAAGATTTTCGTCAAATTCTTTATAGGACACCAAAAATTTTAATGTCTTCAGCAGAAGGTTTAGTTAAAACGTTAAACCACATTAAGTCATTTGGAATTCAAGAAAATGCTGTAATCAGATGCCTAGAAGTACTCACTCTAAGTCCAGATACAGTTCTAGACCGACTTAATGATTTGCAAGGGATTGAGGAATTTAAAGTGTTACGGACAAATCCCAGAATATTGAGATTAGTTCACTATCAGAATAAAGCCCGTTTGAGACTGGATTACTTGAATCAATTAAAAGTGCGTTGTGCCTCGTTGCATGTATTGTCATGCAGTTCTGATGCTTTTGCAAAGTAAGTCTGAATTTTTTTTAGTAAAATATCACTGTTTCAATACCAGATTCTGAATTCATCTGTTAAGAAAAGCGAGAACAGCGGCATATATTTATTACACTTTAATTGCTCGAAGTAAATTGGCGCGTTTATCATTTCGATTCAGTCCTTCTTCAAGAAAATACAGAGAAATAAGTTTTTATTCAATAAAACTATTGCTTTTGGTCCAACTTAGTTCTATAACATGCGCAAACACATGCTTATGCTACAGTTTCTGCGCTTGAGACTCAAATTCGTACATTGTTCATTGTACCATCATCATCTCAGGATGTTTTTCCTCAAACGCACTTTATTTTTGTGATAAATACAAGGACGAAATGGCTGAAGATATTTTAGATAAAGTCAAAAGTCAAATCCCGAACTTAGAATAAACAATAAGATCTGCAACGAGGCACTGTTGTTGATCGAAGACATGATTGTGTCTCGTGCGTATTAGCCTATTGAGTAAATTAAGAATACCAGCAAAAAATCGCTCAATACATAATCCTTGCTCAAACACCAATCCGTTCACGTAGGACGCGATTCTGGCTAGTATACTAGTCCAGGCAAATTAGCTCAAAATTTGTGATATAAACAAAATAAATTGCTCGGGACTCTTAAAGAATATATTATATTTCTCTGCTAGAATATGTATTTTTTAAGAACTTCACAATTTTTTATTCACTTCAAACATTTTAAGCAATTTCGCCTATAAATTGGAAAAGTTTTTCTGACAAAAAGTACAAGACATTTGCACATCCGGTTTTCTGTTTTTGACTTAAATTTAATAAGAAAAAAGTCGCTTAAGCCCGAATCGTAGAGTCGAGCTCACCTTTTAGAACTCGGGACTCTTCAGAATCTTGAAGAGCATTTGTATATTTTCGCTAATTTGTCTGGACTATACTAAGGACTTACCACAAAAAAAAATAAACGAACAAAGAATATGAATTTTTTTTTTAAATATCTAAAAATTCAAACCCCCTACAAAATTATTATTTAATTAATTTCAGATTTGCCCGTGAAGGCTCCGATCGCACTAAGGGAAAAGATGTAACGGTACTTCTATCAAATATATTTAAAAAAAATGCAAACAGCATTCGTTTAACCCTAACTCGTCACCCGAACTGGTGCCATATACCGGTAGTACAAGTAAAACAGTGTTACGATTTTCTTAGAACAAAAAACTTCACCAATGAAGATATATATCGTAATATATACATACTTTTGTATCCAATGTAAGTTTGTGTAGAAGTGCTAGGTAAATTATAAAATGCCAACAAAATAACAAACCTTTAATAATTCAGCAAACGAATAGAAGAAAAACTCCAGCTGATCTACAAACCAGAGATTCTACAAGAAATGAAAGTAGACCAAAGAATTATAGATGTGAGCGACTCTAAAATGCTAGCCCTCGTTTTGTACTTAATCGAAAGTGAATATCATTTTACGGGGGACGGCATTTGGACGGAACAGCATAGTTTAGTAGTTGAAAATTTTCATAATTTACTACCCGATTTCCCCGAAAGCAACGGTCATCGATATGGAGTCAAAGAGAAGGCAAATGATAAAATAAGTAAATCTTTGGATTTTGTGTAAATAGTTTGAGATATCATTATTAAAAATTAAAGTAACAAAAAATGCATAACAAGCACATTCATGTACACATTATTTTTATATGATCAATAAAATAGAAAAGGTCTTATTTATATTGTGCAATTTAACTTTTTGGTTCAGATATTTGTTGATGATCTACTGTAATGGCTGAGTGCTTTATAGAACATGACTTAAGTTTATCCAGAATTTCCTTGTATGCAGGGGATATAGGTTTTTGAATTACTTCACGATACGTGTAAGGAGAATCAGGATCAAGCTGGCAAATAGGAAAGAAATAGTTATTTTCCAACTAAGTATAAAATCTGGAAGGAACATACATTTAAACTATACGACATATCTGAATCAAATCCTCGTAAATCACCACAGACAACAAAAGGAATGATTTGTTTGTTGACTTCTGATTCAGTGGCATTGGCAATAAGTTTAACATCATCAACCATTGGATTGATCATCTGTGGAATGTAACCATCGGGGCACTTATAGTTCTGACATACAACGAAAGCCTCAATGCTTGAGTTTCTTGAACTATGTGGTTTAGCAATAGACACAGTTTCAAAAAATATTCTCAGCTGCGAATAGAGAAGGCTGGTGTCTTTGCCACGAAATATTTTTGCTACAAAATTACCACCGGGCATTAGAACATGGGTTGTTATACTGAGAGCCGCAAGCAATAACTGTGATTGAATGTATTCGTCTATGTCATGTAGTCCAGTCACATCTGGAGCACCATCACAGACGACTAGCTGGGCTTTCTTTTCCCCGAAATGTTCAATTATGGCATTTGCTGTACTTAACTTCGTAATGTCACCCTGAATTTGAATGACACCCGGCAAAGGAGCCATGGCTTGAAGATCTACGGCTATAATTTTAACATCATCATTGTTACCATCTTCGTTAAGTCTTTTCGAAAGAACTTGACTCCAGCTGCCAGGAGCTGCACAGAGGTCAACGGCCCTCGTTACATCTAAAAGAATGGGAACACACATTTAGCAAAGAAAAAGGTGTGGGAAGTTTGCTAGTTTACCTTTTAGAATGTGGAACTTTTCGTCTATATGCAACAACTTAAAAGCACTGCGTGCTCGCCATCCTTCTTCTTTAGCTAGACGATAGTAGATATCACGTCTATCTTTCGATGTTTTTCCCATTGTTGTTTATTTATTTCTTTAATAAAATTAGGTTTTATTTGGTGAAATAGCTACTTGTTAAGTGAAAATGTGCAGTGTATTTTTCAGTTTTCACACCATGCAAGAACACTCCTAATGTTGACGTTTCGTTTTGCGACAAATGATCTGTTCGACTACGGTCTTGCTTTATGTAGTTTAAGACCCAACTATAATGATCATGAACAAGCAAGAGCAACTCTCAAAATCTCAAACCTTTGATAATTGACGTACTCAATGAAAAAGAAATACAGGAAAAGATGTTCTGCGAAAAGAATGCGGCACTATTATTTTAGTGTGAGTTGTGTTTTTTATGTGCATTTGGCAGCAGCGGTGCGAGCTAAATCGCCACCTCCTGCTGCTCTCACAGTGACAAAATGACATTTAGGATGCGATGTTTAAATGTATGCAAACATTTTGGTGCCTCACTCATGTACACTATACGTGTGCACAACACCCGTTAATTTATTTCTTCTTCATTGGACGTACTAGATATGGATCGCCGTTGTTTCAGCTAAAAGTGGCATCAGCTCGTAGTGTTAAATACGTGTACAAATTTCGCTATTCAAACTTAAAAGAAAACGATGGCATATTGATATGATGTGAAGTGGATTTGTTATGTAAAATAAAAGTAGTTTGATAACAATTTCCACCAAAATATTTCAAAAGTAAATAACTGATTAAAATCATATCTCTGACACGCAAATTTCTAATGTTCTTCATTCGTTAAATATAGATTAGACCAGCACGAGCAACGTCAATAGGCTTCGTTAGAAAAGTTCAAAATTTGTTGTTGCTGGTGCTCTGCTGAAATCTTTCCCACTACGGATGTATTCAGTGAGGACTATTGAGTAGTGTCACCAAACCTGCAAACAATAAAATTCCTTATAGAATGAATACAGTTAACATTGAGGTGCTGGTGCTGTCGAGTGTCGATAGTTGCAAGGTGGTTGATACAAATTTGCTGACCAGCAAAATGAATCCTGTTAATGACGCTGGTGCTGCTTTAATCTGTTAAGTGCATAATTGTGTTTGGGTTTTCTTAAAATGTACTAGAACAATATTCTTAAAAATTTGGTTCAAGGAAACAGAACCACTTTTTTTGAGTTTTGACAGCCGCTAAGAACGCACGTGTAAAATAAAAATTATTTTAAAGCAATAATTCTTCGTAAATAAAACAGTTTTTATAAACAAATAGCTATCATGTCTTTAATGAGAATAAGGTAACTATAAGCTTATAATAAAATAAAATTAAAAATAAAATACTATATATTTCATTTAAAGGAAGCCAAAAACCCGCAAGGGTAAAAAAATTCTTTTGGCAAGAGAGCCTCAGCTTATTGAGTCTACTCGCAACATGTTGTTCGTTGATGGACGCAAATGTACAGGGGATGTTAAAGCAGCAATGAAGGATTTACATCAACTTAAGAAGCCCCTGGTTAAAGTGCTTACCAGAAACAATGACATTACACCTTTTGAAGATCCATCTTCCTTAGAATTGTAAGTACCATATCAAGAGGTTTATAAAACCATATTCTCATTGATTTTCTTCAGTTTAACAATGAAAAACGATTGTGCACTTTTTGTCTTTGGATCTACATCTAAAAAACGTCCTAATAATTTGGTTCTGGGACGAATTTTTGAAAACGAAGTACTTGACATGATCGAGTTGGGCATCAAACAATACATGTCTATGGCTGAGTTCAAGAATGATAAGATCGGTACCTGCGTGAAACCGTGTTTGGTATTTAATGGTCCAAAATGGAATCAAACAGAAGAACTACGAAGATTAAGGAGTTTGTTGATTGATACTTTTCACAAGGACAAGGTTGAGGCGATTCGATTGCAAGGCATTGAGCATGTTATGAGTTTCACATGCACAGAAGATCTTACAATACTCTTAAGATCATATAAAATTTTGTTAAAAAAATCTGGACAAAAAACACCACGTATTGAACTGACTGAAATTGGTCCATCTGCTGATTTTTCAATTCGTCGTACACGAATTGCTTCTGAAGACTTATACAAACAAGCTAGAAAGCAGCCGAAAGCACTCAAGGTTACAAAGAAGAAAAATATTACTAGAGATGATTTGGGCAACACACGCGGACGGGTGCATCTTGGTCGTCAAAATGTTACAAAGATTCAGACACGTAGAGTGAAGGGTCTTAAGAAAACAGCCGAAGAAAAGAAAGCCGACCGCCTTAGGAAGAAGGTTGCCGGAAAAGCCAAATCTACAAAAGAATAGTAAAGACATTTTTGTTTAGTTTGTCTATGTAAGAAAAAGAAATATAAAACACAATTTTTTTATATTTTAAACAGTTTTTATTTATGAATTTAATTTTTGTATGGTGTCTTAGTGTTTTTACTGATTTTGCTCTATCTTAACAGATTTTGGCATGCTGACTTTTATATGGAAATTTAGAACAGAATAGAAGAATAAAAAATCTCTTCAAATGGGCCTAATATCAATTTCCACTTGCACTTTTCAAATTGCTTTCAAAGAAAAAAAAATATTAGTCGAATTCTTGCTTGAAACCTTGAAATACTTGCCAGTTGACCAAGATTGCAAGTAAAAGATAGGTAGGTATCTTCTTCTTCAAATATAAACCTTTCCACGACTTATATAAAAACAAATAATATTAAACGCTATGGAATAGTTTTATTATGAATACATAGGTATAAGTTAACAATTTTTTAAATAAGTAGCAACATATTTTATGAATAAGTAGCAACATTCTCAATAATTTTCTGTTTTAGTGAATAGCACCAACGAGATTTCTTATACGTCGGCTTTTTGATTCAAGCATCGCCTGTTCGAGAACATCAATGATATGTAAAAGATTGTTTATATCCGTTTGGACTATAATATCTTTTCTATTTTTGGCCTCATTTTCGTGAACAATTTTGTTATCTTCAAAGTTTATCAATTCGCGGTTCTCGCTCTTTGGTTCAGTGTGTAAATTTAATTTCATTGTAACCATTACCGTTGTTTGGTTCAGTAAACTTCTGGATGATATTTTCACTTCAAGTCGCCATTCCAAATTTATTAAACGATACGCTTTAATATTAGCCCATTTGATTGAACCTTCGACAAAGGATCGCTTACTTGTGACAAATTGCATCAAAATTGATACGTGGTCGGATGAAAATCCATCTTTTCTTAAATTATCGAAATCTTCATCGGTTACATTTGCTTTTGTCGCATCAATAAGAAGGCAAATGAGGGCCTCGATCGATGCACGTACTTTTTCCGGGGAAGTAGAGTGTTTTTTGGCAAGAGAATCGTATTTAGTGTTGTTCGGTCCATTTGTAAGATATTCAAAAGCAGATTTACAGAGCTCCACAACATCTTGCGGCGATTTTTCACGAACTAGTTTAAGATGTTCACGCTGCTCATTTTTTAAATAAAATGCTGACATAGCTATTGTTTAAAAAAAAATTGATACAAGTTTTATTAATGTTTATATTTTTTGTTTTAAATGGAGGTTTTCGAATCTGTCAAACCAAAAATGTCAACAAACATAAAAAGGAACTCCGATTTCGTTTGGCTTTTGAATGTGTACACTCAGTGCCATTGTGACATTCTTTTGACTTGTCCCAAAACATAGAAAATAAAATCTAAAGGGGCCAACCCATATAAGGCGTTGTTGCGTTAACTTGTTGCTTTGAAGTGCAATAAAGAAACCTATAAAAGAAACAGAGCTATATTAAAAGAAATTAAAAAAATTCCTCTTTAAAAATTATTCGGTGAGCCTTAACGCTATTACACTGTGATTTTAGAGTCATGATTGAAATTTTTCAATCCTCTTTTCTATCCATACAGCACAAGAGCATTTTGTATGCTGAGTGCATGGACGTATATATGGACTACTAGTCCAATGTCAGTTCCATACAATAATTGTCAAAAAAAATGTCGCCAAAATTAGATATTGCGATGCTAGCACTCCATACGCCACTGTAGGCAAAGCAAAAAACTACTAAATTCCCACGTAGAACCTCGCGATATCTGTCTTAAAAAAATTAAAAAGTCGCATATTCCAGAACCAAATAAATTACTTTTTTAAATTTAATTGATAGAAATGTGCGACATCTATGGGTATATAGTTTTTTTTAGTTTTTTTTTTGACGTTTCAGTATCAGAATTCAGTATGATAGCGTTTACAAATTATTTTGTAGGGAAACAATTTGTATCTCGTAGCAAAAATAGAACGATCGATCAAAAAAATTACAAAATTACTATTGTAACGAAAAGGACAGAAAGAGGTCGACAATTATGGAAGGAGGGGAAGTATCCACTTCCAATACATAGGCTAGTAGACGCTATTACCCCGACGACTCACTCTCGAGTTGACCGTGGCAGAAGCCAATTGTTTTAGTCCGTAAAATAAAGAATTCTTCAATTAAAGAAAATTATAGACGTGTACTTTTTAATAATAAATAGTGAAAAAGTGAGAAGTAGTTTATTTCACTAAAGAATCAGAAGTGAGATGACCTGCGCGCATTGCGCATCCGCATACAAGTTAAGTGAATGGTAATCAGTTATTTGGTTTTATGTTTATTGGAGGCAACTGTAGCTTAAGTATAAAAAAAAAAAAAATATATACAAATGTTCTGAACTACAATTTTGGTTTACAAAATAGTAGAAACAGTGTTACACTACAATTTTGGTTTACAAAATAGTAGAAACGGTGTTACACTACAATTTTGGTTTACAGAATAGTAGAAACAGCGTGTGGTATTTAAGTTTGGATTTTGAATATCCGATCTGAATCATAACGGTTAGGCTGGTCGACACAACCACCATCATAACCTGTTGTCCATGTATATAGGTAGCAGCTCTACTTAAATGCGTTCTATAATGGTATAAGATACAGCGAGAGCGAAAATAATAGAAGAGGTGATGGTGAGCAATAATAAGACTACACGTTTCAGTGTATGAAACAGTGTTTGCGCGAGTGAGATAACATCATTGCCTAAGGGCCAAAGTGCATATGCAACATAAAAAAAAAAAAGTATTTTGGCTGGAATGCTGATTCATAAGTAAAGAAGACAAAAGTATAATATATTGATTTGGGAAATGTGAAGAAGACAATATATGAAATAGTTACATTTTCGGTACACGGAAGAGTAGCTGTGACAGAAGAATTATAGTAAAGAGAAATTAAGAAGATGTAAACAAACGGAAAATGTTCAAGATCTTTCGATAGATAGACATTTATATTTTAAGAAATGGAGAAGCTCAGCGCCAAACAGCTTCAGAGTGAGCTGAAGAATAGAGGACTTCCGATTAAAGGAACAAAGAGGATATTAATCAACCGAATCCGCACCTATGACAAGGAGAAGGGGGATCAGGTCTCAGGACAGTCGAGGTCTGATTCGAACGGAACCAACGAACCAGCTGCCACCGTATGTGCTGACGAAGGTGAAGCGCTATCATTGTCCGAATCAAGTTCGATAGATGATCGGCTTTTAAGGGAAAGGGAGTGGGACATGCTAAGGCGTGAGAGAAATCTTCTGGAAAACGAGAGGAGCATCTTCAGAAAAGAGCAAGAAATTGCTGAACAATTGAAACGATTGGGAAGAGCAACGAGCAGGAGTGCAACAAATTCTGAGACTACCAATATGCAAAAGGTAAACTGTAGCATTAAGGACATTGCAGATGCACTGCCCTCATTCTCCCCTGGCGATATAACATCATTGTCGGCGGGAAACTGGGTTGCTCGAGTGGAGACACTGACCAAGATATATAACTGGAACGAACAGGCGCTCTTAATGGCAGCAGCTTCCAAAATGAATGGCCCTGCGAGATATTGGTGGGACACAACCCAAGAAATATTTGGTTCTTGGTCCCAAATGGCAATCGGACTTAAAGTCATCTTCCCACACCAGCATAGCGAAATCGAGATACACCAACAAATGACCCGGAAAACCAGACGTCCTAATGAGTCCATTGAGAATTTCTGTTTCGAGATGAACATGATGGGGAAAAGGCCGATTAAACTGTCAGACATAACAATCATACAGTATATTCTCACGGGGTTGAATAATCCGCAATTGAGCTTAAGTTTAGCTGCGGGGAGTTTCAGCAACATTGCTGAGCTCATCGAAAAGGTTAAATGGTGTGTAAGCATTCGTGAGAATATCCGTAGTAACCCATCATCCAACACTGGCGTACTTAGAGCAAGTAATATGAACCCACAACTAGCCAGAGGACCGCATGTGCGTAGATTATAGGCGCCTCAATACGATAACAAAAAAGGTAAACTCCCCATCGCCGCTTGTGGAAGAGGAGCTCAACAAGTTGGTGAGCTACAACTTCTTTATCGTTCTTGACTTGGCATAGGATATTACCAAATCCCGATTCGTAAGGAACACATGCAATATACAGCCTTCATCACTCCAGATGGGCTATTCGAGTTCAAAGTGATGCCATTCGGGCTAGTTAACGCTCCAGCATACTTCAAAAAATTGATGAGAGTCGAAAAAAAAAAGATGCTTCCCGAAAAGATAGTAAGCTATATGGATGACTTCGTTATACCCACAAGGTCATACCAAGACGACATATGGCTAAGCTGGAGAGATTTTTGACAATCCTAAAAGAGGTGAAATTGACCCTCAACCTAAAGAAGTGCGAATTCTTCAAAACAGAGATTGAGTTCCTGGGGCATGTTGTTAAAGATGGCAAAATACAACCAGGAAAAGCAAAAACACTTGCCGTACAGGAATTTAACAAACCAATCAACGAACACCAGGTGAGACAATTCATAGGCCTCACAAGCTTCTTCCGAAAATTTATTCAGGACTATGCGTTGATAGCATCACCGCTGACTGATCTTACCAAGAAAAATCAAGGATTTGTGTGGGGAACCAAAGAGCATAATCTTCTTTCGACCAACTAAAGGAGTCGTTAGCTAGCAGACCCATTTTAGTTCTGTATAATCCGAATGCCGAACACGAAGTACACACTGACGCTAGTAGTAAGGGTCTCGCGGGAGTTCTACTGCAGAAAGAGAATGGGAATCTTCATCCAGTTGCTTACTACAGCCGAAAGACAACTAAAGAAGAGTCAATGTACCACAGTTATGAGCTAGAGGCTCTTGCGGTGGTTGAAGCAACCCATCGATTTCGGCAGTACCTACTGGGTAAGCATTTCTATATCGTCACCGACTGCGAAGCCTTGAAAACCACTATGAAAAAGAAAGAAATGATCCCCAGATTCGCACGATGGTGGTTACGCATGCAGGAATATGATTATGAAGTTACCCATAGGGCAGGCAAGCAAATGACGCACGTTGACACGCTATAAAGAAACCCGTATGAACCAGCAAAGGCACCAGAAGTAGTGGATATGAACGTACTACAGATAAATATTGAAGAGACCGACTGGATATATTCACTCAGCTTCAGGACAAGGAGGTAGTACATATAGTTAAGGGCCTACAAGATTCCCCATCCAACGAAATCAACAAGCAGTTACATCACGAATATTCTTTACAAAAAGGACGACTCTACCGGAAGGTGGACGGTGAATATGGGCTCTTTGTACCAAAAGGATCAAGGAATAGAGTGCTTCGAAATAGCCACAACCTGATGGGACACTTCTCTGAAAAAAAAGACCATGACACATCTACGAGCACGTTACTGGTTCCTCAGGATGACCCAATTCGTTAAAAAATACCTCAAGGCTTGTGTTGAATGCGCCTATAATAAAAAAGAGACCCAACCACGAGGAGAACTATTTCCAATACCGAAGGGAATCGTACCATTCGATACCTTACATATTGACCATCTTGGACCTTTCTTAAAGTTAACAAAAGGAAATATTTACCTCATCGTCCTAGTGGATGCCTTCACCAAATACATCATCATCAAAGCTCTCCCTAGTACCCAGACAAAACCAGTGATGAATTTCCTCACGGATATTTTCTTCACATTTGGAACACCGCGCCGGATAATATCAGACAAGGGAACGGCATTCACGTCGCACGCCTTTGAGGAATACGTGAAAGGCCATTCGATCCAACACGTACAAAATGCTACAAAAACACCGAGATCCAACGGACAAGTCGAACGCTATAATCGTACTATTCTAAACGCACTGCTGGCAACCGTGGACGAGGAAACGAGATGGGACCAAAAGGTAAAATTCGTTCAATGGGCCATCAACAACACTCAAAATGGAACAACAGGCAAGACAGCTTATCAACTATTAATGGGTTTATATACCTCGTGATCCATTTAAGGATGTTCTAGCCCACAGCGTAGACCTGAACCAAACCATTACAAGCATTGAAATCCTTCGGAAGGAAGCCTCCGAATCTACAGAAAAACAACAGGCATCTCAAAAACAACGCCATGATCAGAAACACAAGATGGCCAAAAACTATAAGGTAGGCGATTTAGTGATGTCTTTGAATGATGGAACTGCAGCCATTGGTACTTCGCGTAAACTGGAGACACGATACCGTGGACCATACTGTGTGACTGCCATTCTTCCGCACGATAGATACCGAGTTGCCGATATTCCGTTTGCTCCCAGGACACTAGAAGCCATATTCAGCTGTTTGGTCGGCAGACCGGATGAAACACTGGATTGAACTGGATTATTAGACTTCGACGAGGACGACGAAGAAAGTCAGGATGGTCGAAACTGTAACGAAAAGGACAGAAAGAGGTCGACAATTATGGAAGGAGGGGAAGTATCCACTTCCAATACATAGGCTAGTAGACGCTATTATTCCGACGACTCACTCTCGAGTTGACCGTGGCAGAAGCCAATTGTTTTAGTCCGTAAAATAAAGAATTCTTCAATTAAAGAAAATTATAGATCCGTGTACTTTTTGATAATAAATAGTGAAAAAGTGAGAAGTAGTTTATTTCACTAAACTATGAACATAATGTAAAATAATTATTATTATCATTATAAATTTAAAAAAAAAGTGTATTGAAGTTATATACTTATTTCAGTTTATGTTAAAACGGTATGGACAGGAAAGCAAAACATTTATTGGAAGAGAAGAAGTATCATTATCGGGACATTTTGAAAGAGTCTGTATCAATAAAATTATAGTTTAGTTTGTGTTCATGAATTTATTCCTCTTAAAAATGATAGGTTATCATATAATGAACGAAATCATCGAAGTTTCGACCCAACTCTGAGTCGAATATTTTATTATATGAATGCCCCACAGAAGTTCATTAAACACAACTGCAAATGTGTGTCGGAAGCCCTTGAAATAAAGATTTAAAGTATTCGCTGGTTTGTAAGCTGCAGATAACGGATTGGTGATGCAAAATATCATTTAGGAACCTATTTTGAGCGCTTGAGCAGAGTGGACAGAATGTAAAAGAAAAATATTTATGCTATTTTTAATAACCAACATGAAATCACTATTTTCGCTGCAACTTTGAAAGTTAGTACTGATGTCGGAATTTCTTATGCACATATTTGCAATTTAAATCTGTTCACGATTAATATGAAACGAACGATTCGCAAGAAGTTTTTGAATTGACATACAAGTATATAAGCGAAAGCATACTAAGCGCAAAGATTGATAATTATTGTTTAAGGACAAGCATCTTGTTAAATTAGTTTTAAGGAAAAAAAACTCGCGTGGTCAAATTCGTGATACCCCCAAGAGTTTTGGCTGCTTTAAAAAATATGGTAGACAATCAAACTATATATTAAGCAAATATAATTTGTCATTATACCTTCATACATATATACTATTGAACAAATAAAGAATTAATTTTGAATCGAACGAATAATTTGAAGCATTTTATTAATTTCTGGTTGAGGCGATGGCTGTGGCCCGCCATTAGTTGTGTTCGTTAAATTTTATCAATTTTACCCAGGGTCGACTTAGGTTTTCTTAACAGCCACCTTGAATCGAATGAAAAACTTTCCGACCAAGTTACAGAACATGGGTCCTAATTTAGTTATATCTCCTTGATTTAGCTAAATCATGTAATTAATTATGTGATTTACCATACATTTTCATGATTTACATTTCCTGAGTTGATGTTCTATTTATTTATTATTCTATGATGACCTGTGACTTCGTCGCACGACGAATCTAGTTAATAAACATACCTAATTGTTAACAATTTTAATTAAAAGAACGCACCACAGTTCTTATTTTGACACTTGACAGATTCGTAAAATTTCAAGTTGATTTTCCCTGTTCCCAATAGAAATAAAATACTTTTTATTGGTTTACTGGTGAATTTATTAAATACATTTCACTGATAGCATAAATACAAAATCATCTATTCTTCTTTCAGATATATAACATGTTTTTGACAAGAATCATCAAGCGGTCAATTAACACTGCTCCAACCCATTATGTTCGCCGAAAAGCCAATCCTGGCATAGGAATACAAACGCAAGTCTTCAAAAGAGAACGCATAGTCGAACCGCAGGAGACTTTTAAAAATTTTGAAGACTTGGAATCCGACTTTATGGAAGTTAACAAAACGCACAAACAACATGAACAAGAAATAAAGGGTCAACGAGAACAGATGCGTCTTTGGGTTGTTAAAAATAAATATTTCAAGCAAAAACAACCTAATTTTCTTACCTATTCTGAAAAAGAACAAATTAAGCTGTTACATGCCCGCGATTCAGAGGAGTGGACGATTGAAAGGCTAGCAGAAAGCTTTCCAGCTAGTATAGAAGTTGTACAAAAAATTATTCGATCCAAATGGATTCCTCGATCAGAAAAACGAATTAAAGACCATGACGAAATAGTTATAAGAAACTGGCAAAGTCTGGAAAAAGGTGATTTTCCTGAAATAAATCGGCATCTCAAAGAACATCTAATGAAATATTCGTGCAGGAAAAAGGAAGATTTGGAAAACCTTGCAACAGATTGGAATCCAAGAACATCGCTACCTAAGCCGAAGAGAACTGATTTCTTAAGTCTCATTACCAGCTGTAAAGGCTATGCCGATAAGGAACCTACACAGAAAATGCTAACTGATGCAAAAGCGAAAGATTTGTCTAAATTTCCTGCTGCTGATGATGAAGAAACATACCTTTCGGAAAAGATTAGAGACAAACGTAATATGAGGATGGAAGAACTAAAAGCTATGAAGCTTGGAGATAACCAACAGTCATCTGCAATTCGCTTTGATAATCCCAGTGGTACTGGAGTGGTTCGAGTGGATAACCCATTTTCATTGGAAAGATACGCTTCCGATGAAATTGTTGTAAGTAAAGATGACATGAGGAAGTATGAAATGACCAGAATAAAAGACAATATCTACATTCCACGGAAGCTAAGGAAAAAGGGAGCAACTTACAAGGTGGAAGACTGCTATTATGATGATGATGGAGAATTTTTATATCGAGTGCCAGGGATGACGGGAAAAACTATGTAATGAAAAATGACCCACAACTTTTTGAATTTAGTAATAAAAAATAACTGAACAAAGCAAATCAGTTGCGAAACTTTAATGGGACTTTTCATTGGTAAAATAAATCAATTTTTTTTATCTAAATATGTGAGAGATTAGATATTGACAATTTACCTTCCATTGGGCAATTAAATTGATTAATTTTTTGTATACAATGAAAGCCCCTAACATTCGCTGACCTACCTTTCCACGATGAGCACTGGAATCACAATAGGATCGCCATAAAACAGACTACCTTTGGCAAGCAAATTCCATTATTTTAAAACTGAACTTAAGTGGAACCAGTTTTCCAGGCCTGCGAAATGGAACTTGATTTTGTGTTGACAATCTGCTACATTTATGAACTCAACCAGGAATTTCATACATAGAACACATGAGTAAAAAATAAATCTGATTAAATAAAGTAAAAGCAATGTTGTCATCTGGTTTCTGGTATATCAAGATTACAGTAGAATGGCCAAACAATTGATCAACAAACAATTAAAAAATTTATAAAAAACAAGTTTTATAAAAAAAATATGTTTATCCTTTCTGTTTTACTACACTAAAATAAACTAGTCGTCATGGAAATTAAACACACCCATTGACCAGAGAATGCTATTTGTATTTTCTATGTGCACTGTATCACATGAGTAGGTATTCGATGAACTGACAATTCCATCCCCAAATTCTAAAACAGATTGTGTTAAGTCCCATTTGAGTCCGCTTGAAGTAACTATAGCCCTACCACCAACCGGTAGTAATGAACACCATCGTTGATTCTCCACTAGATCCTTTGGTATCTGTATAGTGTGCTGGCCAGTTCGCAGGAGCCAAGTCATAGAACTACCTCCTAGTAAGTACACATTAAGCGATGATTTTGCTTTGAACAATGTTTGTATATTTCCCATGATGTGGTCTAATCGGCCCGATGTGTCATGGAACACTATTATGTCGTTAATGCCTTTAGCTTGCATTACCGGTTCGAGGACATGTATTGCTTTAGTAAAATCTGTATGATTTTGATCTGGTGTATGAATTCGCTGTATTGATGGATTGTTGAAAAAGTTCGAAGTCTCTTCAGTAATTGAATCAAAATCGCCAGTTATGAAGTCGGGCAATTTTAATTGATTGCATCTTTCGTGCGTCAAGAGGAAGTCCCTCCACCGATTTGTTCCTCCGTCTACGGTGCAGCGGTAGTCAGCGTTCTGCCACAGGGTTTCAACAATTTGTTTAGGTATTGTGACCTTGCGATTGATCACAAGACACACATAACCTTTGGTTGATTGGGAGCCGTTTATAATATTTTCTGGATGCCATACACGTTGGTTTGATGAATTTTGACTTGCCATTAATAAATTTTGGATTTTTTTTATTAATTTGTTAAAACTATAGGAAAATAATAAGCTTTCAGAGGGCATTCCCTCTAGCAAAGAATTTTAAACATGAAATTTGATTTGCAAGTTGACGAAATTTGATTTACCGGGGACGGCCTTGTCACTTATTATTTTTCCTGTCAACCTTTGACAGAAAAATATTGAACATGCGCCTACATCGGCCTACATTTCTTTTTTGCTCAATTTGTAGTTCTAAAGTCCCAATTATAATGCGCATGAGACAAACGTCGTGCAGCGCTGTGTATGGTGCGGTTTTTACAACAACAGCACTTGTGTTCGCTTCTAGCTGGATGTACACCGTTGTTCTTTATTCTGTATAAGTTGTTCGTTCATTGGCAAAACAACGAACAACGAAGAAAAAAATTAATCACATTGAAACTCTCGTTGTTCGTTGTACAACACCGAACAACGAACGCTGAAAATTCAAAGCCACTTTGAGCTTGTTCGTTCTTCATTTACACTATCGTTGTTCCGCGTACGGCAAACAACGAGTAACGTTCACCGACAACACGAACGATAGTCTTAAATGCAGCGTTTACTGAGCAGTGAAAAACGCACGTCATACCGTAGAAGAATTACTACTGTTCTTGTACGTTCTTCAATGGAACAACTTAATATGCCCTAAAAGAAGGGGGCATGCAATAATAAACGAGGGGGTGATTGGAGAAAAAAGTGTAGAATTGGAAGTAAAATATGAGGGAGACTAGTGGATTTACACGTCTCTGCGTCTGCACTTGTAAAAAGCTAAAGGTAGATTGGAAAAAAAAAATTAGCGCAATGCTTATTTAATTTGAAATCAATCCGATCTACCACAACACACGATAAACAATAAAAAATCTCTCAAAGTATTCGGGCGGAAAATATTCAAATTGACAGCAGCGCACCTAAAATTTTAACAGTTGGCGCTACGTGTACTACATTTCTGTCAAATGTATATAAAAAAAACAAATCACAAATAAAAGTGCCGCATTCTTTTTTTGCAGAACACATATTCCTGTATTTCTTCTTCATTGCCCAAGGACCCACAACTTTTTGAAGTGAAACTTTAGGGGGAATAAAAAATAAAATAATGAAACGAAATTTTGTCGGTCGCCCTTCGAGTTTTCTCGGTTGAATACGGTATCGTTCGGGTCTTGCTTGGAATGAAGAAGAAATATAGAAAGAAGATATAGAACAAGAAATAGTATTTCTTCTTCACGACCACGAGAAGTATGTACACACAACACAGAATCACAAGACACACGCGCACAAGCCAAAACAAAAGCATAGAGAATGAAAGAAAATGAAAGTGTTTGGCGCAGAGATGGCAAAAAAAACTCCTTTTTTGAAACTAAATTTTTGTTACTTCTGATACAAACTGCGCATGAGGTAGTTATAGTTACGTTTTCTATCATTTTTCACTGTAAGTTCAGCTATAGTGTAAACGTAAGTTAAACTCACATGTTCAACCAAGGTCTTAGGCCAGGATTACACATGTGAGTTTTTACTCACGTAAACTGATTGTAATCAACTTTAATTATTGTTAAAAATAAAAGAAACATTTTAATCTAAAAAAATCTACTCACGTAAGTTACTCCCGTGAGTAACTTCTGATAAATTTACAAGTGTAAACAGTTCTATAAGCTACTTACAGTAAATTCATTCAACTTCCGTAAGCTGAATGTGAAAAAAAAAAATCAAACAATATAATCGCTCTCAATCTTACTTACGGACTTCTCACAGCTTACTCAACCAGCATCAATAAGTTTTCGCTTACGAGAAGCAAAATCAATGTTTATGCGTGCATTCAACAGTATAAAATCTTTCGCTGTATTGTTTTCTAAACAGCCATGTGATTGTTATTGTTAACATTTCGGTACGGTGGTGGTTGTACAAAAGGTGCTGAATTTAACTAAAAGAACTGTCAAACACAAACTTACAACTATATCGTAAGTTTATATAAACGGTCCTGTGAGTGCTTAAGTAAGTTCAGCTTAGTCTTAACTTACGAAAGCTATTCTTACAGTATATCGTAAGTAAAACTCACATGTGTAATACTGACACTAAAGTAACTCATGTAGGTAAACATACGAAAGCTGTAAGTCAGCCAGCGTGAGTGAATTTCACTTACAGTTTACGCAAGTCTTCCAAACATGACTAACAAGAACGTCTATACTATATGTCTCCGAATATATATATGTCGTCAAAATGTATTTAAAATTAAAAAAAAACAATTAAAAGTTAAAGAAATTTGTTCCAGAATTAAAGATTTTCAAATATTTTTTCCAAACCGATTTACATAAAAAATTAAAACAAAGTCAAAAAATGCACAGTAGGCCAATTTTCCCAAAACTATAGCTGAACTTACAGTAAAAACTACTTACATAAGTTTGAAAACTTACAGCAGCCTATTCGATAAGCTGTAAGCAACTTCTGTAAGTGACTGATGTCTAGTTTATACCGTGCCTTTTCTCGAACAGTCAAAAAAACACAAGATTATTTAATTTTTTTTCGATAAAACCTTTAAAATGACCAATGTTATTGAAAACACTAGTTAAAGTAATAACGTTAATAGTTTTCCATCCAAACAACTTTTCTGGAACTCCTTTTCTATTTTTTTTTCCTGCAAATGTTGGGACCATCGAATCCAATGAAATCGATTGACCTCAGATTCGTGGATTTTCGAAAGATGAGCTAAACGATCATTTCGTTTGAATTTTTGAAAGCGCACTGAGCACTCGTATATACTTATTGATGGTCTAGTTTTGGTTCTTTAAGTCGTATTTCGTAGCGAAATCTCTCTTGCAGATGTCGCAATTAAACGATACGCTATGGTTTAACTTTTCGTGTTTTTTAAAATTTTCTTCCCACTTGAATCGCATCGTACACTTGTCACAATAGAAATTTTTCAAAGTGTTCATGCATTGTGTACGCTTATGATAAGTAATAACTGATTTTGAAATGCTTTTGAAGACGCCATTGTCGCATTTGTGAGAAATTTCATCATAGTAATGGTCTGCTTGTTGATGTTGCATTAGTTTAAAACGACAAATTAGTTTAAAACACGAATATCACATGTATAGGTATTTGTAATCATATTCTTCCTCTTTTTCAGTTTCAGAATCGTCAATGTATAACTCACGTCCTAGTTCATTGGCAATGGGCTTACTGAACTAGGCGAAACACGAAGCATAAATAAATTCAAATGTGTAGTGTAGCCCCAAGAGCTGTCAAAAAAACCTTGGTTTTTTGGTTCTCAAAAAACGCACAAGGTTAGGTTTTTTGTTGTTGACAAAATTAAAGAAACAAACAATATTTGTTTCCGAAATTAAAACTTGAAGTTGCTTTTGGTACATTAAAAAACATAAAACAATAACATTTTGTTTTATTTGTATGTTTTCTATTTATTTTCATTAAAATAAATCTATAATTTCTTTTCTTTGCATTGCAAAAGCAAAATAAAATATTTAATTGTAAACATATGTTTGACAACACACATGTCAATTTGTTTACCTCAACTCGCCCCAGCAAAATACCTAGATCTACTTCAGATCGAGTTGGGAACGACCCCAGGTTTCAAGAAGCAGAGAATTTGTTAGGGCGAGTTGAGGTTTTTCAAAAAACGCTTTGGGGCGACTTCAGGGCGACCTCAGGGTTCAACGAACACAACTACATCTTGTATGTGTCGCGTAAAGTTCAAAAGTAGTTGAGCACGTAAGATCATGAGCACATAGCTTGTTTTGTATCAATTTGTTGCCATTCGGTAGAGTCAGGAAGTACATGGCACAGAAAATTAACTGTTTGGTGAGCATTTTTAAGTCGGCCTTGTGCAGAAAAATAGGAAATTACTCTTTATTGTCTTGAAAATATTATTTTGGACTTCGGGATATTGATGAAAAGGTGTAAGAAAAAAAAATAAACCGAAAAACCTCTGATCGACTCGTCTTTAGTGAAGTTTTCCGATACTTTTTTATTAACCTTTAGAGGAAGGGTAAATTAAGTTTGCCTCCTGGAAATATTGATATCGATATTGCTACTTTGACCTCTTTTTTGTGAATGTTTTCTGGATTGCTGAAGAGTCTGTCGCAAAAAAGCAATAAAACCAATTGGCTGAGGTTTTATAACTTACGTTTATATAGTTATTTCACTTGCTTTGCATAAAAGGGAACTTCCATGGTTTTATTGAGGAATCTTCTCAGACTTCTAAATACGAAAACTGTTCAATGTTTTTTGTAAAAATAATATTTGATATTTAAATAAAATACACTCCATAAAATTCTAACTGCTAGAAATTACTCTATGTTCTTAAAAATAAATGATTATATTTAACCTACCGCAGAATCTATCGCAATAAAAATAATTTTGCCAAACAAAAATGAATTTCTATTGCAAATGAATGTAGTGACAACATTGCTGATGGATTCTGTGAAAGCGTTTGATTAAAGTTCTTTTCGGGCTTTATACAACATGACAAGATAACATAAAAACCATTTGTAAAATATTCCGTTTTTAAATCTCATAATGTCCCCGCATTCGACGATGATTTTTTAGCGCCGTTCCTTGTATAAATCTCTCGCCACATGTTTCACACACGTAGGGTCTTTCACCAGTATGCCGACGCACATGAAGAGTTAAATCATTGGATTGTGTAAAGCTTTTTTCACAATAAGTGCACTTGTACGGTCTCTCACCCGAATGAATGCGCATATGAGTCTGAAGTTTATATGAACGCGAGAATGCTTTCTCACACACTGTGCACTTGTGTGGTCGCTCGCCAGTGTGCGTTCGTCTATGGCATGCCAAATCAGAAGATCTTGGAAAGCCCTTATTACAGAACTCGCATTTGAACGGTTTCTCACCCGTATGTCTTCTCATGTGTATGACAAGATTAGATGAACTTGACACTTCCTTTCCACAGAATGCACACAAGAATTTCTTGTCCGCCGCTGTTTCAGCTTTAATACGTTTTGCTTTCGGCTCTTTAAATCCGGCAGTGTGAACCTTAGCATGCTTCATTAGCCGATCTTTTCGATTGTATTTCCGATCGCACAAATCACATTTGAACAGCTTTTCCTCTGCCGGGGCTTTACAATCAGTGTGGTTCCTTAGGTCATGCTGTGTTGCGAAATCTTTTTTGCAAACAGTACAAGTGTGTTTTCTCTTGCCATCGTGTATTAAGCTTTCATGATTCTCTAGATTCTCCTTCCACATAAAGCGCATAGTGCATTTGCTGCAACGGAATTCTTTGGCCAAATTCATGCATTGTGTTCGCATGTGATAATTGAGAACCAGTTCTGAGACGCATTTAAAACTGCATTCAATACATTTGTGTGGAATGTGGTCGGAGTAATGTAGCGATTGCTGATGTTGCAACAATTTAAAGCGGCGATTATAACGAGCATCACAAAGCTCACAAACATATTTATCATCTTCACCCTCGCGTTCTGTTTCAGAATCATTGATATCCATTTCATAACCAAGTGCATTTGTTATTGAATAACTGGCTGGGTTGGGAGTGATGCTGAGCATCTGCAATTTAAGATGTTCATTTCGAATGTGTTCAGCTAAGTCAGAGATGTTTGTGTATTTCTGATCGCAAAGCTTGCATTGGGCAACTTTTGTGCCATTGGGACGGGCTAGATAGTAAATATCCGGCAACAGGATGTGTGTGGCATTTTGATGAACTTTCATATGAACCTACGAAAAAGAAATGTTTATTTTAATTTTTTTTGTTTAAGAAATATTTCAAAGCTTATCAAAAGAAGGATAAATTAACCTTAAATTAATTCTGATTCTGTATATTAAATGAAGGAATGAATGATAAATTCTTAGCAGCTACAGGGCAACTAAAGACTTCAAAATTAACTGGAACTTTTTTTAAAAGTACTAACGCATTCCTAAAAATAAGTTGAATTAATGTTTTGCAATACCATAGTACTGTATTCCTGTACCGTTCTAACGATTATACAGAGCGGTGTCATTCCCGGCAAAAATCTCGATGCTCCGTGGAAATCGATTAAGAACACCAACAAGCCCTTTGACCTTGAGAATGGTCTAAGGTACGCAACTCGCAAGTCAACAATAAAGGAATAATCTATCAAAAATCCGTTAAATTATTTAATTATGCAGATGACATAGACATTATCGGCAAAACAAGTCAAGTACATGACTACCCGAAAAATGGCATCAGTGCGGAGATCAAACAGAATTACTTTTGGCAACCGCTGTTTATTCGGTCGTAGAAAGCATTTAAGAAGTAAGGCGCAGAGAACCAATGATACTTTATACAAAACCTTAATCATCGCGATTCTGGTGGACAGAAGTTTTGATCTAGTCAAGAACGAATAAAGATTCGCTTTTGTGTTTTGAGAGGAAAATTCTTCGTATGATTTTTGGTCCTCTGTGTATCGGAGGAGTGTGCAGGAAGATTTAACGTCGAGCTAAACGTTCTATAGAGCGATGTCCAACTGATCGGAGAGCAGAAAATAATGTGAGCAGCTTATGGACAGAAATGTACCAGCTCAACGGGTTGATGTGTTACGGAGCAGATGCAGAAACTACCGAAGGTGGAGCACACAAGTGGAAAAAATGATCGAGGTGATCATCTTCTTGATGTCCGAAACAGTAGCAGCTTAGCAAGGGGCCGAACTGGCTGTAAGGGCTTGATGGTTCAGTACAAAGTCCATCATAAATAAGTAAGTTATATCAACATCAGTGCTTAGTTATGTAGATGTAAATAAAAAATGTCCTTTGGATCTTCCTGATAACAATGTTTTGTTGATATCGGCTTGAAAAAACTTTGGCGTTATTTCTTACACTTATTAAAGTACAGACCTACCTACATCACCATGTTAATTTTTTTTTTTTCTTTTCCAAAGATGGAAGTTATTTCGATTGAGACCACAACTTTTGCTCGTAACTGGTTTGCCTAGGGATTTGCTTTAAGTTTTGCATGTTTACATCACGACCTCCCTCCTCTCCTTCTTCGAGATTTGCATCATCGTAGAATAATATCATGCTTTATGATTTTTGTATACTTTTATATAATTCATTTATATGTATATATGAAATTTAATAAAATCTACCTTTGCAAAGTAAATATGATCAAAAACAAATACATGTCGCGGATGGTTAAATGAAAGTAATCTAATCTAATAAAAAATTCAGAATGGAGTTTTTGCTAGGAAACACCAACAAAATATCTTAAAATACAAGGGTTTGTGCTTGGAAAGCTTTAGCATTCAAGAGAAAGTAACGCGATTCAGTCGTGCATTGTAAATTGTAACCTCGTTAGATTTCTTTTTGTAATTCAATTTTAAATTCTCTTCAACCATTTCTAATTCTGAAGCCCCAATTTTATTTTTAAATTATATAATGTATGTTTATAATTTGCTTACCTTAAGATTATCTCTCCGCATAAAGATTCTGAAACACCAAGTGCACTCGAATTTCTCATCTTCTGTTTGATGGGTCTTTTGATGCCGTGCTAAGTCCTTAACCCAAAGGAAACTCTTTCCACAAGTATAGCAATGATGTTTCTTTGGCATTGCTGGATTCTGATCATGCATATACTTCTCATGATTTTTTAAATTTTCTTTCCAAGCGAATTTCATAGGACAAATCTTACATTTGAATTGTTTTTCATTATTTTCACAATCGTTTTGTAAATGCAATTGATAAATTCTCTCGCACACAAACTTAGCTCCGCATCGATTGCATTCGTATGGCAATTCCTCCCATTGATGTGCCGTTCTTTGATGTTCGAATATTTTAAATTTCCTATTAAAGTTTTGACTACACATTTTGCAGTTGTAACCTTTGACTTCTTTGGATTTTTTTTCATCATTATCGTCGTCGTCGTCATCGTCATCGTCGTCTGCATCGAAATCTGAACAAGTTTCCGAATCATTTAAATTCAACTCATAACCTGATTCATTGGTAATTGAGTAAAAACGAGTATGAGTGTTCTTCTCAAGGTCTTTGCAAATAGCTCTCTCCAGTGTTTGCATTTCCATTTGCTTCCCATATATCATCATGGACATCTCTCTTGCTTCTGCTTCTCTTTGTTTAAATGTAGCAGGGTCCTTATGGCTAGACAAGTGAGTTCTTAAATCTTTGATGGTATTATGCTTCGACAAACATATCTTACACTGAATTACTTTGTGGCCATTCGGTTTGCATAAATTCTCATCTTGTTGCTCCCACTTTATCGATGATTTTGATTTATCCTTAATTTGGTTTTCGGCGGTGTGAACTTTCATGTGAGCCCTCATATTGTCTTTGCGGTTGAATTTTTTAGCACACACTAAACACTCGAATTTCTTCTCATAGGGAATGTGACTACGTTTATGTCGATGTAAGTCCTTGAGCCAAATAAACTTCTTGCCACAAACTTCACACTGTTTGTTGTCTTCTGGACTCTTCTCCTCTTCTCTGAAACATGAATGAGCGAGCAAATTCTCCTTCCAAACAAATTTAATGCCACATCTGACACAAGGGTTATTTCTAACATCATTTTGGCATTCACTTTTAAAGTGACGCTCTAAAAGCGCTACTGACACAAATTGATCCTGACACTTTACACATTTATGCGGGTATTTTTTCTCATTAGAATGCTCTTTGTATTGATGCAAAAGTATCGTTTGACGACGAGGAAACTTAACGTTACACAATTCACAGACGTATGATTTCGAGGAAGCGTCAGGATCCTTGTACGTGTGTTCATCGTCTTCACTATCCGAATCACTTAATGTCATCTCAAGACCGATTTTATTTACAGCTAAAAACAGTTGAGAAAGTTTTTGTTCGTTGAAACAATTCCTAATGTACTCAGAAATAACATCTTTGCCGACGCCAGGGTAAAAGTTCAAAACAAATCCGGAATTTTCAAATTTAACGTCCGTGTGGCCATCGGAATGATTAAACAAGTGGTATCTTAAACTGGCGATGGTTGTGAATTTATCACCACAAAGCATACAAATTAGTTTTTTAGCAAGAAGGGCCCTTTCAACCTTTATAGTGTGCGACTTCAAGTGGTTTCTGAGATTTTCCGAACGGAGGAATCTCTCACCACAGACAGAACAATCATGGGACTTACCGTCTGGTATGTGAATCTTTTTATGTTTTCTCAAATCTCTAGGGAAATTACATACCTTGCCGCAAATTTCACATGTTGTGTTCTCTTTAATAAGATCAACAGAGCCGCATTTTGTCTTCTTATGAATACGGAATTCTTTTAGAGTTGTGAAGACTTCCCCGCAAGCTTCGCAAGTGTTGTTGCCGCCCTTTAGTGAAGTGTTTTCTTTGTTTTTGCATTTGTGTTTTGCAAGGTTCTGTGGCCATGCAAACCGTGCTGGACAGTTCTCACAGTGAAACTCTTTTTCTAAATTGGAACAGTGCTGTTTTAGGTGACTATCAAAAACTTCTTTGCAAGTAAATTCTAGTTTACATTTATCACACTTATATGAACACTCATCAGCAGTGTGTCCACAAAACGAATGTGATAGAAGCTTGTGCTTTCGGTTGAATGACTCACTGCAAATTTCACACGTATACAAAGTTTCTTCATCACTTTCATCCGAATCGCTAATACCCATTTCAAAGCCATTTGCATTGACAATAGAGTGTAGTTTTCCAAATCGTTTTTCTTCAATTTGCAAAGCTATTAGGGCCTTTACTTCGTCCAAGTTCTTATCTGGGAAAAACCTCTTAACACATTCGCTATTTGCCAAATCTTCACCTCTAGATTGGCTATGTAAACTGATATGCTGGCGAAGTTCTTTCATATTAACCGATTTGTCGTAGTTACATATCATGCATACCATTTCTTTGAATTTTTCTGCAGAGTATAGTTGACGTGAGAATAGTAGAATGGCCTTTGAACAACGTGACTTGACAATACCACCTAAATGCACCATCACATGCGACTGAAGTTTATCTTTTCGTATAAATCGACGTTCACAATGTGGACATTGGAATTTTTTTGTGTTAGGTTCATGAGTTTTCTCATGACGGAATAAATCTTTTTTCCATGCAAACGTTTTATTACAGTAGTCGCATTCGAAACGACCAGATTTCGTCTTTTGTTTCTTTTTTTTGCTACGTGTACTTATGCTGGAACGTTGGCTGCGAGATTTCAAGGATTTCTTCTTTAATTTTTTACTGAAAATGAATAGAAAAATAAATTTTTCAGTGTCCAGTGATAATGTAAATCAGTTAATTTAAGTATAAACTGTATATTACAATCTTAAGGGAATTTTGAAGGTTATATCTAAGTGTTTATAAGCGTTCACATGTAAGTGAAATCGGTCGATCGTTAGAGGGAGAAATTCACCTTTATTAGGGACTTTCTGCTCGTAAGGCCTAATCAGTATTAAACAAAGAAGTAAACTAAATAAAAGAGAAGAAAAAGAAGCTCTGTTAAGAAGAAATTTCGAAATAAAATCATGTCAACATTGATTAAGATCGACTGTGTTCGATCTTAATCAATGTTGACATTCCGCGGAGCACTTTCGTATCTGTTATAATTGAATCTTAAAAGGCTAAAATCAAAGTGGCATATAATCGTTGTTCGTGTTTGATTTCGTAAATTTGGTGTTGAGTTAGGATTAAGAGTGTGGGAGTGTATAAAATGAGGATAGTTTGTATTGAGGGGGTTGTTATCAGACGAGGAGGTGTGGTGAGGTGAATGGATTACATTGGAAGTTAGATCAAATGAGACTCGCATACTTAAATGGTTAGAGGTGAATTTTGAAAATGTGAAAAAACATTCTTTTTGAAGCTCCGGTTTGAGTCTAATTTAGGGACTTTTTTTGGGTTTATATAAGGTTTGGGAACAATATGGGTTTAGCGCTAGGTTTATTTTTAAATACTAAGTGCGCTGATAATTTCTTCATGGATGATCTGTTAGGTATAAATGCACTGGTAGATTTATTTTGTGGTCGGTCAATCCATTTTGTTGAAGTTATCTGTCCTAGCCGGAAAAAGTTGTCAGAATACGAGCAAAAAAGCTATATGTATCTGGATGGTATGTTTACTTTAAAACTTTGATGACGCGATCGGGGTGATGAAATTGTTTGGCATTCATTAACAGAAATGGTGAATTTACGAGAAAAAAGTTCTTTATCCAATTAACATCAGCATGACGAGGAGCACCTCTGATAAAAAATGGGAAGTTGTCAGATTTATTCAGCTTGCTTATCCTGTTGTTCCATTCCGACAGAGACCAAGTAGTTACAAATCGTATAAGAGATTGTAATTTTTCTTCAGTGACGGGCAGCAGAAGGCGAAGATAAAGCATTAGAAGGAGATTGGTGAACTGCAAGAGGTGGTGGTGCAGAAGAAATAACAGGTTAGGGAATACTAGCATGTGGCGGTGAGTCCAATAATTCTTCCAGTAGAGAAGTCTCGAACATAATGGGTGTATGTTACAGTTGTCTTGGTATCCCATCAATTTCACTTGATGCATATTTAATTTCTTCGGTTAGTTGGCCAATGCTTTTTCGAGTTTCAAGCATTTCACTGCTCATTAAATTAATAACACTCGCGGCGGCGTCTTCTAGAAGGGCAAGGGTTTGATGGAGACCAGGTGTAGTTATTTTTGAGGTTGATTGAAAATGACAATCAAGGTCACTACGAATAGAATTTAAAAATTCCATTGTTTGCATAGAGTTGGTAGTGATACAAGAGTTAAACGATGATTTCAAATCATTTTTTAAAACGTCCAAACGTTTAATTATATCGTCATTGTTATTGTTTGTAACTAATTCCGTTAACGCGGCGAGAGTTTTTTTTCGATGGAGTTGAATTTCGTTAAGCACCGATTGTTCTTAAAAAGTCATCAATTTTCACCAAATGACTCATGAAACTTTTATGAAATTGATTGTTTTTAACTAAAATAGAGTTAGTAAGATCGCTATGGCATTTGATAGCAAGCAGAACATGTGAAAGAGAATTATCCTTCAAACAAGCAGTTGACCTTCTACTTAGACCAATACAGAGTTGGTGAAAAGATTTGCCACACAGCCCTTTGCATTTCACTAGCTCATCACTTTTTTTATCGATGCAATTAGCGAAACAATAATCATCTGACTTAAGTTCGATAAAGTGGAACACAATCGTTTCATTGATGGTGTTCGATGTTCCCATTTTTTTTAGCTATCAGTTCTTCGCTCAATATTGATTTCAATGATGAAATCCAACCTTAAAATGGTTTTGGTATGAGAACTTTATTTTCAATGATGGACATTTTCAATGCTATAATTGGCACCTAAGAACCAAATTATAAGTAAGAATCTGTATTAAAGAGAAAAAATATCAAAAAACACATCGTAATTTTGTTTGAAATTTTAGAATATCTATTCACGTACAGACAAATAATGTCACACTTGTCTGACAGAGTTGACGTAAGTAGAAATTATTAGCAGTATTTCAATAGTTCAGCTTTTTTTGTCAACCAGAATGCAATGAACATTTGAAATTCTTAATGCACATATATATTTGTTTTAAGGCTGGAAAATAAATCATCAAGTTTTAGATACTAATCGTTATGCCAAACCAACGAACTCTTTGGTAGATTCGGTCATAAGATTGTAATATTGGCTATTCATTTTTTTCTCTCACAACCCTTTTTATGTTCCACCAACTCCATCAATCACACTTTTGCGATGTTGCAGAACATATATTAACTTAGTATTGATGTGACGACGGCCGGTTTTGAACTCTGAATTATCATTTCTCAATATATCAAATCAAATAACTAATTTAAATAAACATAGAGAGCGTTTTTATCTTCAGCTTTTGCATCCAGGCTAACGTATGTTTAAAAATTGGCTATGTAAGTATTCGTTTCAAGTTTAGGTGGCACTAAATCCTTGATTCAGAGGGACTCAATTACATTTTCTTTCAATTCAATTGGGTTTTATTATTCACTAGGAGTAGTTTATTTACCGAATTCGTTTTCTATTCTTTCCATACATATGCTCTGTTTAATTCTAGACAGCCACCAGAACATGTATCCTAATCATTTTAATTCCCAGATATTTAAATTCAAAGTAGCGTTGCAAACCAACTTATTCCACCATTCGCTGCATTGGTGTTTCTTATTAATTTTAAGAAAAAAATTAGAATCTGCCAAAACGTGTTTGGTATAATTGGCTACGCAATTTCGAAAACCCGATTTCAAAATCTGTATTAATTTTTTAAAAAATAGAGAAAACTTCGCGCATGAATAATGTTTTTGACATTTTCTCATATAACTACGTAATCATTAACACCTGCATAGGTGTACACAATATCTGGGTGATAGTAAAAAGATTTCACAACCTCATTTTGTGAATCCTCTTCTTTTACTAGCATTGTACATGAACTTTCCAACTGCTTTATATAAAGTTTGTTTCGATTTGTATGGAGATTCGGTACTTACAGAAGATGCAGAACCAGAAGGTCTATTAATACTTGTAGAAACTGTTATCCGATTTTTAGCCCTTTGTAATCTTTTTTCATCTCTTTGCTTACGTCGTACGGCTGCCAATTCCGATTCAGAAAGTTGATTCCGTTTTCTCTTACGCAATTCACAGATTCTCCTGGATTCTTTGGCTTTATAATCTGGATCTTCGGCCTTTTTCTTTTCACGAAATTTTCTCATACGACTAGCACTAGTTGATCGTATTTTACCAGCCATTTTTACAACTTGATGTCTTGAAATAAATTAAAAAGGAAAATAATTAATACGCCCAGAAATTGATAACATAAACGCAAGCTAAAACAAAATGCATCAATTATAGCCAATGTTTGTTTTCGATTATAGAATAAAATGCACCACTGCTCTCGTGCTTTTGTAGCAAACTATGGGATTTAGAAAATTTAATTTACTAAATTATGTTGAATGGTGCAAAAGTGGCCACTTTTAATTCCATCCAAATTTAAGTAAAATCGGTTCAGCCGTTATCATTTTATGGCCAAATTTGTAAAAAAAAAAACCAGTAATACCTAATCTCCATACACCAAGTTTCATCAAAACCATTAGAGATGTTTTCGGGAAAGTTTGGAAAAACGAAAACCGTTATAGGGAGGGTACCCGTTATAACCGGGCTAAAATAAAAAATTTAATTTCTCCTCATCAGAATCATCAAAAAGTACTACACACGAAGTTTGAAGAAAATCCGACAAACCGTTCAGGCTGTAGATCGGGACAACCGCACAGACATACTGACGGCCGGCATGACGAAACCTACTTGTTTAGGCTTCTCTATCATCGTAATGCATGGTTGATTAAATTTTTTTTTAAACGAAACCAATACTTGTCCTATTGAGCAAATGAAAATGAGTTAACAATAAAACATGACCTTACGTAGATAGCGACGTGGAAAAGTTTGTCTGACTTATTTGTGTTTGTCAGTCTTTTTTTGTGTATAAACTCTGCAGACTAAAGGGTTGAGATGATTTCCTTTAAACTTGGTATCTGAGATCTGTTGGGTAACCTACAGAGGGATTTTTATATTGATTACATTAAATGTCTTTCATTTTACGGTAGCTGACCTGTAACGTTTTTTTTTTAATTTTGACTTTCTTCATAACGACTAAATGGATTTTAACCAAATTCTGAAAATGTAAGTTCATACAAAATAATTGAAGCCTAAAACTCCTTTAACAATTAAAAGCATAGATCTTAGCTTCATTCAAACTCAGACATGAAAAGAAGATTCAAAACCATTCGCCTGAAGTTTTCTGAAGTTCTGTAATATGAGTATTACAGAAGAATAGACTGTACTCATATTTTATCCTACACTAGCTGCAAAAACTCGAACAGTAACGGCTATATTATTCACTCATTAAATCCAGATGTAAAAATAAATCCAGATAAGAATTATTCATTTCATTTTTATAATTTATTATCCAAGTTTAATATTGTTCGCTCACAGGATTTGAAAAGATAGATTTTACATGGAAATAAACGAAACCAACGAATAATTTACATATGGATTTAAGTTTAAAACTACTGAATAATATGGCGGTTACTGTGTAATTGCACACACCTCTCATCAGGCAGGGGCGGCTGTTACTTCTCATTTATTAAATTAGACTCATATTATTTTCAAATAACTTTATTCAATACTTATAAAACAAAAAAGACAAAAGAAAACAAGATGTGTAACTTTAACACTGAAATGGTCTGCCAGCAATTGCATCGTGAAGTAATAAAACTGCGTCCATCACATGGTTACAGCAATCAGTTGGGGTAATTTTTGCAACACTGCATTTCATCACTTCCACTAAATTCGTTTCCCCGATATTGGATTCATTTAACAATGCTCTAGCATATGTTTTCGTTTTCTCAAACGATTTTCTTAATGGATTTAACATCGGCGAAAATGGAGGCAACGTTCTGGTGGAAAATTTAGATCCTGCCAAGATTTCTCCAACCTCTCGGCTAACATGAATTCCAGCACTATCCATTATTAATAGCGCTCCAGCCATTTCATCTTGTAAAGAAATTATTTCTACAAGTTCACGCAGAAATGATGCAAATCCAGTTGTATTGCAGGATCCCTTGCCGAATATATTCGAATGTATGATTCCGTTACTATTCAAAGCAGCTATCACAACCGCTTTACGACCTCGAACGGTTGTGTTGCTAGAAGCTGTTTGTGCCATTCCTAATTGCAAACTAAATACGCATTCATCTATGAATACTATTTTATGCCTCTCATGTAATCCCCATTCTGAAAATTCTAACGCAAAAATTCTTCGATGTTCGATTGCTTGAGGCATGTTCACCTGATCCAGGTCATATGACGGAAGATGCATTGTGATCTTCAGTTCTTGCAAACCATTTCTAATACTCGATTTAGACAGATGAACATTTTTTTCAACAAGAATTTTCCTAATCTGTTCCAATTGGATTCCAGGATGTTTTTCTACACATTCTTCGATAGATGAGAGAACATCGTTGGTTAGCTTTCGTGATCTATTGCCACCACGTCTCTTGTCTATTACGTCATTACGTTCCTTATAGTTGCGTAGGACTCCTTTTGCTGTATTGAGATTGATATTGGTCATTGCCGCAGCTTCTTTAATGGTTTTTCCTTCTTCATAAAGTTTAACAAATGATTTTTTCTGATCAAGTAGAATCTTTTGATACGACATGCGTTTTGATTTTGAATCAGCATTTTCGCTTAGACATTCTTGTGCTGGGGGTTGTGATTCTGTATTGCTTTCGTTTCCTGTAGCAAAATTCGGTACAGTTTTTGAAATTGTCTCTTTGAATTCATTTGCTTGATTTGATAATAAATCAAAGTGCATATTCGCTTTGACTGAAGATTTTTTCTCTTTAGTTTCGATTGTCGTGAAAATCACTTTACCTAAATTCGGATTTTCTTTTAAAACGTTGCATGTATTTAATTCAGTATCAAGTTTCACACCAGAGAATGGTTCTTTAAGGAAACTAGCGAAAGAAAAGAACATAAATAAACACATTTAATGCACAAACGCTAATGTAGAGTGATAATGAAATTTTAGCAGTTTAGTATTGATATAGAAAATTAATATGGTGATGTCAACACATAATCATTGAAGATACAAACAAAAAAACAACTGAAAATATTTGTAGAATTTAAGACAAATTATAAATGTTGTAAAAAATATTTACTTTTGTAAATATATAGTAAATTCACATTTAATCAAACACGACATAAAACTACAAAATACCGAATTTCGATTTTAACCGACGCGCACTCAAGGGATTATGATTACCCTCTTAATGTTAAACGTATTATACATATCGCGAGCGCAAGGTATTCCACATTGGGGTTGTACGACTAAAGGGAGAAATCTTAGTAATCAACACTACGTTCCACGATAGGTTCAAGTTACAGTTGCACCCTAGTTGCGAATTCTAGTTCGTAAGTCTTGTACACAGCCAATAAAGGACAAATTCTGTTTTAAAAGATAGCCTAGTTTATTAAGTTTTTCATGACAGCAAATATAAAAAGTAAAAGAAAATACGAACTGAGGGTGTTGTCGTTTGTTTCAGATGAGAGTTCGTTGACTAAAATCCGGTAGGGTCAGCGATAAAACGGAACATTGATGTACATCCAAAATGTGTAATTTTTGTTTATCATGCAAAAAATTGTTTCTTCTTCATGATTGTTGGAAAAGCTATCCGGGATCGTTAGATTTTAAATTTAATTTGAGTATCGAACAATATTTGAGTCATTTTTTGAATCGTGTTGAATTTTGTTTACTAATTTTACTAAGACTTTTTGTTACAGTTGCTTTGTCTTATTCTTAATACAATTTACCTTTTATGTTTAACGTTAAGTAATATGCGGCTACTTATAATGAATACAATGTTAGCCTCGTGTCGGTCAATAATCGGTTTTCTACTCTTGCTCATTCCAGAGAGTTATTAGCCGCATTTTATTATCCTTTTTTGTTTTTTAACTATGTGTCTGTAAGGCACATTGCCTTTTAAATGCAACAGGTGTTGCACGACACTAGTTAGAAGGAATAGAGAGATAGGAAAGAATTGTTTTGGTACAATAGATAGAGAGCTAGTTGATTTTTATTTTTCATTGCATAACCTCATGGGCGACGTCCAGCATAAGCTGTAGGTTTGCTGAAACCCGATTTAGGATTGAACCTGCACCCCCTGGGTTAACAAGCAAGCACTCTATCCATAATTTCGCCCCATCCATTCTGATCCGGAACGGATTGGTATTGAAGATCTAGAAACAAAGCTGGATTTTGTGTTATTGTTTTTTGCGTGTATTTCATGACACAAATCTGATCAGATCAGAGGGGATAATAAAATACAGCTGTTATTTTAATTTGCTTTTGACATTAACCATATTTTTTTATCCCCTCTGATCTGGATCTTGTGTTTTTTGCTGTTTGCGTGTATTTCACGAACCAAATTTAGTGCCAATTGTACAATCTTCGTTTAACGTGGTTCAAGTTTTTTTACCCACCGATTTTGGCGGGTTAACTGTGATTCAACATATGTAAAGTCATGCAATTGTTTATTATCACATACACCCACCTTTAACCAGAGCTAGAACTTTATTAAGTAGCCGAGTTTGGAAGATAAAAATAGCTGAACTGCGGTTCAAATGTTTGTACAACTGGCCCTTATATTTACTTGGTCTTAAGTCACAAGATTCAATTAAAGCACTCCCTATTATGAATAGAGAATCGAATTAAAGCAAACGTTTCTGAAATAACTCATTTCGAACGTCGAACCTCGCTTTTCGTATATTACGTTCGCTTTGAGTCGAACATTCGATTTGCTACTATTACTAAGAGCGTGTTTGTTGGACAAACATAAGTGTCATCACAATCTCGTGTCTAAAACTATATTTTTAGACCACAAAAACTTCCTCCCAATAATTGTTTGTCTACTGCATTCTCTGACAATTCTATCCAACTTAATAATAAAAGATGGAGGACCAGCAATACTCCGCATTGTAGCTCCAACAAAAGAAAGTAAGTTTTTTAAATAAAAACTGAGTATTTATTTAACAACTGTCTTTGATGAACTTTATTTTTTAGACATAACAAAAGTTTCTCTCTTACCTTTCCAAACGATTTTATTTTGATGATTTTTTTATTTTGTACAGACTATTTTGAAACATTTCTAATTTTTATTCTTCTCGAACTTATTGTTTGTACGTATATTTTCTTTTAAAAATTTCATCTCAAGTACTTTTGGCAAAATGGGGTAAGGAAATGTACCTCCTGTTGAAAAGCAAAGCTCTCATCATTATTATTTTGTTGATTCAAACTTAAAAACAGATTTTCTATTTTCTTCACATTAAGCTTTATACTTTTTAACTAATCCTTTTTTCTTGATTTTAATTTTTATGTATATGATATGCCCTTTATTTTACTTTTTTTTCCAAGGATAGCCATTTTGACAAGAAATGTTCTTTTTCGTTTTCTAGCATCAGCTTGAAATTTTTTCCATTTTCTTCTAGTTGCAAGTTGCTCGGCTTTTGTTTGTTCTGCAATAGGACGTTTTCTTTTTAAGTAACGTTCTCTTTCCTTTTCCTTTTGAAGTTTTGACCTTTCTGGGTCAGCTTTTATACGCTTTCGATATAACCTAGCTTTTTCAGCTAGTGTTAACGGCATTTTACCTGAAAAGCTTTAGGCAAAATAAAGTACTGAGTAAAATAAAGTAAACGAAGAAAAAGTAACAAAACTTATTATATAGATACTAATAAGAAAAAGTGTAGATATTTACTAAATGAGTGGATAAAAGCGGAAAAAGGTACATAACAACTAAAATCCTAACTAATATTTATTACAAATGTGAAAAGCCTAACTCACTAAACCAACAATAGAAAAATACATTATCAGCGAGTAACATAGTTTGTATTTTTATATTTTGACAGTTATTTTAAGTCATCAAAACGAGCCAAGTCGCGGGTAAAAGCTAGTATATAATAATTGGCAAATATATTTAGATCTTTTTTCATTCAGCACAAGCAAAATACTGGAAGGACTTATTTTGCGGAGTCATAATTTGTAGCAGACAAAACATCATCCCGAACATCCAGTCTAAATTTAGAGAGAAAAACACTATAGCGTATTTTTAACATTTTGTATGTTATTATTTGACGATTAACCAAAATGTTTTGATTCAGGTGTTTTTATAAAGTTTTGTCTCTCGCATGAAAAAATACTTCCTCGAATTTGTTTGCTTTAAATTTAGTAACTGTCATAGGTTAGATTAGTAGGGTGATAATTCGGTAAAACCACACATCATCTGACTCGGAACTCGTAGATCCATTGCGCTCCCTAGATAGAGTGAAGAAGAACACGAGAAGATGGGAAAGAAGGAAATAGAGAAAGGAAAAAAGAAAGAGAATACACTTTACATTATAAATACTATCATACTTTTTGTATTTTGATTGTAATTCTGAACAGTATGGCTTTCTTTCAGCTTAAGGGCTATTTTCAGTGAAAAAAATATGGAAGAATTCTACCGCCACTTCATCCACCATACGATATAGTTTTTATTAATAATGCAATGATGTGCTTGCTCACCACAGTTCTCCTCAAAGAATTTTTGAAGTGAAAATTCTTAAGCGAGGCTAAAAAATAAAATAAAGCTGCGATTAGACGGTCATTGTAATGTGTCCTTGCAATGACAGTCTGACGTCACAAGCAAACTTGTCCTTGCACCGTCATTTGCACCGAGTCCTTGTTAGCTACAATGACAATCACACGAATGAAACAAGTCTGTCATTTTTGCCCCAAAATGAAAGTCATTGTGTCATTTGCCATTTGCTGTCCTTGAAAGGACAAGCAAAACAAGGACGATCACACGAATGACAACTCTCAAGTTGATGGTGACCTGAAACAGCAATAACAGTTGTCATTTTTCACAAGGACGATCACACGACTTACACATATTTATGACTATAAATTGTATAATTTTGGCTTATATTCATAAAAGTATTGAGGTGAGTTTGTTTTTATCGATAAAAATCAGTCAAATTTTAAATAATATATCTTAAATAATTAAAATTACAGTGATTAAAAGAAAAACTGTTAAAAATGACAAATACAAATTTAATGGAGAAGGCAATTCTCGCAGCATGTTTTGGAGAGTAGTCCGGACGTTGACGATGCTACCCAAAGTCCACAAGGAAAAGTTCGGACGGTTTGGTCCGTTTTTTACATTTCCATGCTGCAAGAACTGAGGAGAGTTACCAACCTTACAGACCTGCCATCATTTATTCTAGCCATGGGATTGGTATTGGATAAGCATCTTGAGGACCAAAAGCTTTTAGAAGGCGAAGATAATTTGATTTTTTCATATTTGTTTATTGCTTATAAAATAAAATGCGACTAATAAACAATTCATAAATAAATTGAATTGATTACATGTAGCTAAATAATCGTTTTCTTTAATTTATAGTTGGAAGTTGAGGTAACATCTGGAAGTTGAGATTACTGGGTATTCTGTAGAATTAGACAAAAACGAAAAGAAAGCTATTAAAAGATTCAATTATTCTATATTTTTATTGTTTACATACCCGAAAAAACCACAACGCATGATGATTAATTCAAACAAATCGTTTTAGCACTGCGATTGTTTTATAAAAAGAAATAAAACTTCCCTAGATCGTAAACTCCTTTAATGTCTTTATTCAAAGACAGCGCATTTTAATTTTGAACAACATTCTGTGATCGTCAAGCTACAATGACAACAATGACAAATAATGACACTGCAGAAATTTCTGCCGTGTCCTTGCTGGGACAGTTGTCATTGCAAGGACAAACTCACAAAAAAAGGACAGACGTTACGACAAATAACTACGTCATTATGACGTCAGACTGTCATTGCAAGGACACTTTAAATGACCGTCTAATAGTAGCTTAATGTAACGAAATTTGCAGGTCGCCATTCGGGTTTTCTTGGTTGACTTCGGATTCGTTCGGGTCTTGATTGCAGTTGACGAGATTCACGATCACGAGAAGCACACACAACACACAAACACAAAGCACAAGCGCACAAACAAAAACAAAAGCATAGAGAATGAAATAGCATGAAACGTTTGTTTTTGAAAAACAACATTTGATATTTCTGATACTAAACTGTTTTTATCATTTTATTTGTTTCTTTTTTTTATTTTTTATTGTTGTATGTAAAGTTCCTATTAAACTAACTGCACATCCTAGTGCGCAGATGATAAGCAGCATGGAATCCAAAAAATTGTTTTTCGTATCTCCTTTTTACTTACGAATTATATGTAGTACAATCAAACTTGTTTATATGTATTTGCACAGGACAACTTCTTTATACAGAAAATTTGCGATATAGACATTTTGATTAAGTTGCTTAGTTTTTTACTTTCTCTATAGGTACTATAAGGCAAGTATTGGATTCGTGCAAAAAAAAATTTATAGATAACAATCAAAAATGACATTACGATGATAGAAAAGACGAAAAAAGTGGGTCCGGCAATGCTGTCAGTCTGTGTCCTACAGCCTAAACGGGTGGGCCGATTTACTTCAAATTTGGTAGGTATGGTTTTTAGGGTAATACGCACAGAGCTTTTTTTGTAGGTCACTTAAAGTCTAAAAAATAACGGTACCTGCCATATAACGGTTATCGAAAGTTGTATTTTTCTCGAAAACGGCTCTAACGATTTCAACCAAATTTCTCATGTGTAATAATGTGTAGAAGGTCTATAAAATACTGTCCTAGCTATTTAAAATAATATGGCATAAAATTATTTTTCAAAAATGTTTTTGTTAAGTTTTAAATAATTTTTGAAAAATTGTTTTTGTGAATTCAATATTTCAAAAAATAGTTGACGGGTTTTTATGAAGTTTAGTTTTAAGGTGTAAAGAATTAAGTTTAAAAAACCTGCACTTTAAGAAAAATATTTTTAAAAAATCGATTTTTTTCTAAGACCAGGGGTGCCAGTACGTAACTTGAAATAATCGAGTTTACTCGATTCAATCGAGTATAGGATGTTGTTTATTTATTTCAGTTCAATCAAAAACAATCGGCTAAGGTAAATAAAGAACTGCATGTACCCGATTTAATCGACTGAACTCGATTGTATCAAGCCCAACGATTTTGAAATTTTTTTGAAGTGAAACTTCTTTAGGAGGAATAAAAAATAAAAAAGCGCAACGATTTGTCCGTCGGTCTTCTTTTTCGTATTTTCTTGTTAGACTTCGTTATCGTTCGGGTTCTCCAGTTGAAGCACAAGGCACAAGTACAACTACAACACAAAACACAAGCAATGAAGTAATAAGCAAAAAGTTAAACACAGAATGAAAGAGAATGGCGCAGAGATGGCAAAAAACTACTTTTCTTAATAAACTACATTTGTTACTTCTGATACCAACCAGAGGTAGTTAAATAATTAAGTTTACGAAATAAAAGAATGTCAATGTCAAAATGTAGACTGGGGTTTCAGTTCTACTGTCAAATTAAATATCCAAAAATGTTTTTTATTGTGAAAACAATCTGATCCACTACAATACAAAATCAAATTTAGTTTTCGAGTGGAAAATATTCACATTGATAGCACATGTACTACATTTATTTACATTTACGTTAACTACAATAATTACCACATTTACGAAACAAACTTAAAAAATTATGTTTTCACAAAAGTAGTAGCCTAGAATACCTCACGTAAACTACTCTGATATCTCTGGTTGTTTGGTTATGGTTGGTGGTTGTTTGATTTTCTTCTTCACGTTCCCGAAAAAATACTCATTGAGGAGAACTGCGTGAAGCAAGCACATTATTGCATTATTAACTTGCAATGGGGGATGCTGATTATGCCTTTTCTGACTGACCAAATCCGAGCAACAAAAATTCCTAGTCTAAATCTCGAGTACGAAATACCGACTCCTATAATACCGGATTACTAAATCCCGACTACCGAAATCACGACAACCAAAATCCCGACAGACAAAATTTCGGCTACCAAATTCTTATATGATAAAATCCCGACTGACAAAATCCCGAATAGTGTAATACCAAAAAAGTAATAATTCGTTTATAATTTCGAGGGAAAAGAAAGAATTATTTTACATACAAAATTTCGGGATTTTCATTTCGTATAGGTAGGTACTGTTCGGAATTTTCAAGGTTGTGATTTTGTCAGTTGGGATTGGATTGGACTTATCTTGGAGGTGCTTCAGTTATACCTACTTCTTTTAAAATGTCCAGAAAACATACGACGTCAAAGAATTTTTTTTAGAAGAAAATAATAAAGTTTCACTTCTGTCGAGGGTCCCATGATCCACAACTTTTTACATACGATTTTTTCATATATTCCGTTTGTTTGGATATTTTTTATTTGGCTATTTTTCCGTTTGTACTTTAAACCTTCAGGTTACTTGCCACAAGGGCAAGTTTGTGCGACCCAGTCGTGCCCTTTAGTATTAATGAATTCCGTGATTTTTATTTGTTTGTAGTATGTTCTTCCATTTCTTTCCTTTCAAAAAAGTCGTCTTATACCAATACATTAGCGCTCGATTTGATCACATTATGCAGTTGCAAATTCATCTTCAAGTCTTCGAGTAATTGTTTAAAATCACTACCTTGTTTTTATCCTTCATTTTATTTAATCCTTTTTCAACTTGATAAAAGCAACTAAATTTTTTCAGAGAAGGGTTACTTCGTTACATTTTTAATTATATAACTGAGGACTGAACCCAGAATATAAAACCGATTCGTATTAGGAAGGTTTGACTTGAAATTCTGTCTGTCTGGTTGTATTTGCACATCACATTATGTACATACATAATATGTAGGGTTTGTAGACTAATTCTTAAATGACAATTTTGAATATGTTTTAGATTAAATAATAAGCCTATTTTGTCTTGAATGTTTATAAAATAAAGATTAAGAACTTTTTAATAAAGTTCGCTTGTATAGTATAGATTTTTTTTTCGCTTCTATTGTTCATGCGTTCATGTGAAAGAATTGTGAATTCAATTCTGTTGTTTTATGTTAAGATCTTAGGCTACTTGCCAAAAGGACAAATTTGTCTGACCCAGTTACTTTTATTTTCAAGGCTTTAACCTTGAAAATCAGTCGAGTACACTGGGACATTAACGGTCTTTAACAATAATGTTGACCTTTCAACAAATTAGGCAAACTTTATTGATTTTTTTTTTTATTTTTTTTTTAATTTTATTTTCCATTTAAGTTTGGGCAGCCGGCGGCGTAGAATGTTTTAACAAACATTAAGACCAAGACTGCCCAACCCCAGGTCCGCGGTCCAACATTTTCAATGATAGCTATAACTGGCCCCTTACAAAAGAAAGAGAAATTGTGGATTGGTAAAATATAATAAAGCCTAGCCTTAAATTAAAGCCTCAATATTGTTCCAAGCACAAAATATTGGACATATACACACTTGAGTCTAAAAAAAGGTAAACCTACAAATAATTAAAAACAAAATTAAATATAATATTTTTTTAAACTATGTAATAAATTATTTTAAAAAATGCATATTTTTGTTCTCGTCCGGGGTAATCTCAGAAACCTCTGAACCGATTAGAAATTTTTTTTTGCGTTTTAAAGGTTAGACACAGAGGATGGTTTTGGGCATATTTTTATTTCAACTTTTGTAATTTATAGGGTGAAATGGGGTGAACACAATGTGCGTCACGGCTAATTCAGAAACCTCTGGACCGATTTGAATTTTTTTTGTGTTTGAAAGGTAAGACATAGAGGATGGTTTTAGGCATAATTTTTTTAATTTTTGTATTTTATAGGGTGAAATGGGTTAAGCACAATCTTTTTTTCGTCAGGGCTCCTCACAATGTTTATGTTAGATTTGGGTTGGTTATTTTTCCACTCCTTATACTTTCTGCAATCCTTTTCTAAATGTCCTTTTTTCTTGCAAAAGAAACAACATTTAGTTTGATCTGCATATGACTTGCAAGTAATTTTCATCACTGAGTTGCTTTCATGGTTGTTTTGACGAGAGTATTCCTCCAGCAGTTTACTTTCAACCAAGTCCAAGGTCAATTCCAATTCCTTCCTTGTTTCTAACGCTGTTACATGTGTGTCATATTCTTGAGGTAAGCTGCTAAGAAGCATAGCGATTGTCCAGTTATCTGAGAGTTGAATCTCTCCCAAAGCAGTCAACTTTTCAAATAATGTTGACATTTTCTGGGTGTGCTCTTCCACAATACCACCTTTTTCCAATTTTAAATTGCAGATTTTTCGCATGAGTTGCACCTTATTACTGAGAGTCGCCTTTTCGTGGTGTTCCTTTAGTTTATTCCATGCGTCCTTGGATGTGTCCGCCCTCCTTATGTGATGAATTTGACTATCTCCTACTGCAAGGCCAATTATAATCCTAGCCTCGTTGTCCTTTTGGTCCAATCCGCAGTGACTGGATTTGGTTGGGGCTCGACAATAATGTTCCACAAACTGTCTCTTCGTAACAAAAGCTCCAGCTTGAATTTCCATAAATGGTAATTATTCGTTCCCAGCTTTGCAATTGATGTTCGCAAAGAATCAACCATTATTAATTCTTTAGTGCTCTGGGCCAATAACCTATTAAATAATGTTGGACCTAAAAGGATTCTTCTTATATTTTTATTAAGAGAAAAAACAGAAAAAAACTATTTTCTAGAACGATTTATTCAGACTAATATTTAATTATTTTATAATATCTGAGACGTATTTCTGGAGTAACTAGAAAGTATTTTCATACAGTGAATGTGAACAGTGTTTATATCGAATGTTAATTCAACACATAATATGTACACAATGTTCATTTTTGTTCCTTTTTTTTGGCAGAGATGCCATTTATTTTATTGTTTTGATAATTTTTTTGTTCCTGGCATAAAACGAGGTTAAAATTACCAGTGTGGCCCGCCATTCATTTTTAACCCTCAATTTGACCCAAGTGTTAAAAAGGTTGGGCAGCCTTAATTTAGACAGTCGACAGTTTTGTAATCATAATAATTACAGCTATAATTTGCTTCACAAACATGGACCCCACATATTGAGTGAGTTGGACAGATTGATTTTTTTTATTAAGAAAGAATGTGAAAGGTTGCAGAGAATGCATGACAAATATTTATGTGCCAGATATCTACGATTTTTTTATATTCATAATTTATGAACAGGAAATTATTGAATTTAGAATATGCACAATCGGTGATAAAAATATAAAACGAAAATTAAGAAATGTCTGCTAAAAATCCGCAATATCTAGTTTCTCGATCTCCATTATTCCAATGCACAATTATATCTTGATATGCGTGAATAATATATATATTTGTTTGAAATTAGGCTTCTATTGTTCCCAAAGTAGTAATTACCTACATTTTATTTTGAAGAAAAAGAAAATCACTCGCGATCATCAAAAATTTATTTCATTTGTGTACCTATTTCTGACGTTTATCAGAGTTAAATACCATTTGAACATGGGTTCGGTCCTGTTTTAAGTTAATATGCCCAAAAATAATTATTGTCTTTTATATAAAGATTATATTTTGTTCAGGAAGACAACAACAAAATGTTTTTCTCGATCTCACTTCGATTTATAACATTTTTAACATTTAAAACATTACATAATTACCTGGTTGTGTTGTCTTCGGATTGGAGTTTTTCCCCATCTTCTGATTCTACAATTTCTAAATGAATAAGTTTAGTTGATTAAAAAAAATTACAAAACTATAAAGATTAGTTCATACCTTTTTTCTTTACATCATCCTCTTTGTGTTTTCTCATATGATTTTCATAAAAATCTTGTCTTTTGAAAATGCGATTGCAGTATATGCATTGCAGTTTTGATCTTTTGATTTTCTCTTTTTTGTTTACAAGCGGTTCATAATCGCTTTCATCCGAGTCGTTAATTATGTCTGGTCTATCGTCATCAGGTATTGATTCATTGTAGTCGTAGTCATTAATGGCCTCATTTTCAACTTTAATTTGAAGAAAATCTGTTGCATTATGATCATTCGGAATGTCCATAGGAAATTCAGTTAGGCAATCAGTTTTTTTGATATTAGCATTTTCTAAATACTGAAGTAAGCGCCCATTGTTTTTCTGTGACTTTTGTATAAAATTGTAAGCGCTTATGAGATCATTTGAACATGCTAGGCAAATGCGGCTAGGTGGTGTTTCAGCATTAGCTTTCATCTGAAAAAAAAAAAAAATAATACAAATATTAAAACACTTTTGTCAATTTGATGGAACTCGCGCAGGTTATAAATACCCTTTAATTATTTAACACAGTGCGAGCGATAAGGAAATCATAGAGAAAATGATGCAAGATGCAAATCCACATTGGTTTTAAATGCTGTAGCCATTATAATGAGAAGCAACAACTGAACCGGATAAAGTGTATTACATTCATGAAGTGCGGCAAAATAAATAATCTCTGTATTTAATTTTTGATTATCTGAAGTTAGATTCTAGGGTAAAATGATGAACATACTTGAAGTGCGAGTTTTAAGTTTGAATAACTTCAGGGGAAGAATGCAACTGGTTATTTATTCTTAACACTCCTTAGGAAAATAAATACCAATAAATTTTAAAAGTCTTTACTAAAATCTGTCCAGCAAGTCCATAAAAGTTACCTGCTCAACCGAATTGCGTAACGGTAGATATCTGCCATGTAATAGTTGTTATAGAAAAGCAAAAACGGCACAAGTCCACTCAAAATGATTTCGAGAAAAATTAATTTAAAAGTTAATTTACATAATGCCTTCTATATTTAAAGGAAACTAAAAGAAATGAAAGAAACAGTTTTGTTGCACATGATGTTCCAAGACCCAAAACATAAATTAATTTTTATTTCATGACTTAATTCATTTAATAATGTTTTTAGTTTTTTTTTGTGATTAATTTTTAGTTATCACAGTGACGATTATTAAATAATGTTGGACCTAAAAGGATTCTTCTTATATTTTATTTAGAGAAAAACAGAAATTAACTATTTTCTAGATCGATTTATTTTGACTAATATTTAATTATTTTATAATATCTGAGACGTATTTCTAGAGTAACTAGAAAGTATTTTCATACAGTGAATGTGAACAGTGTTTATATCGAATGTTAATTCAACACTCCTCCTCATTCGTATGAATTCCACATTTCATTCTTAACTCTTGAATTCGTCCAGATCCTAATGGTTTTGTTAACATGTCAGCTAGCATGTCGTTTGATGGGCAATATTTGCATGTTACGATTTTCTTTGTAATGTAGTCCTTGACGAAATGAAATTTAGTATCAATGTGTTTTGAACGATTACTGAGTTTCTCTTCTTGAATTAGTTTCAAACAACTTTGGTTGTCTTCGAATATTAGTGTCGGCTTATGTTGTTCAAAATCCAAATCAATTAAAATGTTTCGAAGCCATGTCGCTTCCTTACATCCTTCTGAGAGTGCAATAAACTCAGCTTCTGTTGTCGAAAGTGAGACGCAGCTTTGTTTCCTACAGCTCCAACTAACTGCTCCTCCATTGACAAAAAATATGTATCCTGAGTTTGATTTTCGATCAGTTGTATCTGCTGCCCAATTTGCATCAGCATATCCAATTAAATCTTGTACTTTGGTATTATTTCTGCTGAGCCATAGATAAGCATTTTTTGTGCCCTTAAGGTATTTAAGAACACGCTTTAATTCATTCCAATCAGTCTGGTTCGGTTTTGATGTTTTGGTGGCCAATATAGATATACTCGCAGCTATATCTGGTCTAGTGTTAACGGCTATGTAAAGTAGACATCCAACTAAACGCTGATATTCCTTGTTGTCTAATAAAATGCTTGAATTGTTGTCTTTTTTATCATATCCGGTTTCAAGAGGAAATTTAGAAATATTTGAATCTTGCAAACCAAAATCTTTAACAATTTTTTCGATATACTGTTTTTGCCTGATCATAAAGTTCGATGAATTGTCCTTTGTTACTTCGATCCCTAAATATTGATGAATTTCGCCAAGATTATTTATTTCAAATTGCTTGTTTAACAAATCCTCTACATCTTTGATGCTTTGTTCTTTTGTACTGGCAACCAGAATGTCATCTACGTAAATTAATATGTAACACTTTGACTTAAAGTATAAGCACTTGTCAGCTTTGCTTTGTATGAAACCGCCATCCGAGAGTACTTTATGGATTGTTTCATTCCAAACATGTGCTGCCTGTTTTAGTCCATATATGCTTTTTCGTAGTTTACATACCAGTTCTTCTCCTCCTGATTCAAAGCCGGGTGGTTGCTTCATATATATTGTTTCATTGAGTGTGCCATTGAGGAATGCTGATTTGGCATCTAAATGGTCAATTTTCATACGTCGCTGTCCCGCTACTGATAAAAGTGTTCTGAAAGTTGATTGTCTAACCACAGGAGCAAAAATTTCATCGTAATCATGTCCATATTTTTGACTGTATCCTTGGGCAACTAATCTCGCTTTAAATCTTTGCACTTTGCCATTTGTATCCAGCTTCACTTTGTAAGTCCATTTACAGCCAACTACATTTACTCCCTCTGGTGGAACAACTAATTCCCAGGTATTATTTTCCTTAAGGCTTTGAATCTCCTCCTTCATTGCTACTTTCCATTTTTCACTGTCATTGCAGGATAAAGATTCTTTGTAATTTCTTGGTTCTTGAATAATTTGTGCCTGTACTGCATTTATTTCATTAATAAGGCGTCTTGGAGGCTTTCCTTTATTTTCTCTATTTGATTTCCTAATGGTAGTTTCTGTATATTCTTGTAAGTCTGGGCTGACATCAGGGGTCTCTTCTAACCTTACGGTTTTTTCATCATCACAAGGTGTTTCCTTTTGCCGGTTGATTGAAACTGATACTTCTGCATCTGGTGATTCAATTTCTTTAAGAATATTCTGTCGTTACCATTATATGAGTTTAGGAATCTTACATCACGGCTGATAGTAATCTTCTTTGTCTTCTCATCAACCAATCGATATCCCATTGAGTGATCATCGTAATCAACAAATGTTCTGAGTTGTGCTCGGTTGTCTAACTTCTTACGAGTTTCCTTGGGAATGTACACGAAGGCTTTTCTTCCGAAAACTTTAAGATTGCTTACGTCAGGTTTTATACCAAACCATTTTTCATAAGGTGTGCATTGTAGAACACTAGTAGGCAATCTATTCTGTAAGTAATTTGCCGTCATGATTGCTTCACCCCAAAATTCGTAGCTCATCTTTGCATCTAAAAGCATACATCTTGCCATTTCAACCAACGATCTGTTTTTTCGTTCAGCGGTGCCGTTCTGTTGTGGTGTGTACGGTGCTGTGCGTTGAAATCCAATGCCTTCTTTTTCTAAGAATCTCAGAATTCTATTCGCTAGATATTCACCACCATTGTCTGATCTTATTAATTTAGGTTTTTTAGAAAAAATATTTTTCACCATCTCGATGTACTGAATCATGCAATCAAAAACTTCTGATTTTTCTTTAAGCAAATATACTACGGTGTATCTACTGAAATCATCTATGAATGTAACAAAATATCTTTTTCCACCAGGTGTTGTCGTTTGCATTGGACCGCAAACGTGACTATGAATGAGATCCAGAGGTGCATTGCTTTTTCTGCTTGACTTTGACTTGAATGGCAGACGAGTCAGTTTCGTTTGCACACAAATTTCGCAGTCCCTACTTTTATTGCACTTAAGAAACTTTAAACAAGCACTCACCATATTTTCCGATTCTAGCCGCTTAATTGCTTCATTATTCCGATGCCCAAATATGCGGTGCCAATGATGGAGACAATTTTTTTTTTCGTTGCATTCTTCCGCATACAATACTTTTGCGTCTGCTGCTCTTTGTCTTAACTTGAAAAGATTTTCAACTAGATCTCCAACTGCTACCTCGAATTCATCCTTAGTAAGAATTTCGCATTGATTTTTACGAAAGTTAACTGTATATCCTTTGCTTGTTTATGGATATTAAATTATGGATATTAAATTTCCTTGCAGACCTGGAATGTAAAGAACATCTTCAATTATTATTTGTACCTCCTTGTTTTTGCTGTTTATGGCCTCTATCTTGCAGGTACCCTTTCCTTTTGATGTTATATTTTGTCCGTTCGCAACTGTTACATTTTCCTTCAGTGAAGAATTCAGATAAGTAAAATTTTCCAACTTGTTTGAAATGTGGACAGTAGCTCTCGAATCCAAAATCCAACCTTCACCAGTAGAACCGTTTAGGTGAAAACAAAACTCATTGGATGTAACAATGTTTATGTTAGATTTGGGTTGGTTATTTTTCCACTCCTTATACTTTCTGCAATCCTTTTCTAAATGTCCTTTTTTCTTGCAAAAGAAACAACATTTAGTATGATCTGCATATGCCTTGCAAGTAATTTTCATCACTGAGTTGCTTTCATGGTTGTTTTGAAGAGAGTATTCCTCCAGCAGTTTACTTTCAACCAAGTCCAAGGTCAATTCCGATTCCTTCCTTGTTTCTAACGCTGTTACAAGTGTGTCATATTCTTGAGGTAAGCTGCTAAGAAGCATAGCGATTGTCCAGTTATCTGAGAGTTGATTCTCTCCCAAAGCAGTCAACTTTTCAAATAATGTTGACATTTTCTGGATGTGCTCTTCCATAATACCACCTTTTTCAAATTTTAAATTGCAGATTTTTCGCATGAGTTGCACCTTATTACTGAGAGTCGCCTTTTCGTGGTGTTCCTTTAGTTTATTCCATGCGTCCTTGGCTGTGTTCGCCCTCCTTATGTGATGAAGTTGACTATCTTCGACTGCTAAGCCAATTATAGTCCTAGCCTCGTTGTTTTAGGTCCATAACCTATTAAATAATGTTGGACCTAAAAGGATTCTTCTTATATTTTATTTAGAGAAAAACAGAAATTAACTATTTTCTAGATCGATTTATTTTGACTAATATTTAATTATTTTATAATATCTGAGACGTATTTCTAGAGTAACTAGAAACTATTTTCATACAGTGAATGTGAACAGTGTTTATATCGAATGTTAATTCAACAACGATTACCTTGAATGTCTCAAATCACAAATCACCTTAGCATATTGCAAAATCTATGCTATCTATGTATGAACTTTCTCCCGAAGAGGCATCGCATTCCCTTTTTTTAATAAACTAAGAAAGACTTGTAGTCTAGTAAAATTATCTCCTGAGAGAACGCTGTAATGTGAGTCAAATCCGGTACTTCGATTTTTTTGCAGATTTGTTTATGATGTCGTCCCAAAAAATAATCAAAGATTGTGACCTCGAGCACCGAACGCAACATTGTAGAAAAAACCTCAAAAATTTCGGACTTTTTTCAGATATTGTCGATTATTACACAAAAGGACTAGATTAGGCGCAAGACATCGACGATATGACGATCTAGATAAGTTCAAACCTAAACCGGGACCACCCAAAAGGGCTCTACAGAATACTGCGAAAAATTGCAAAGGTCGAACTAATTATAGACTTTGAAAAGCTTTGTGTTGGAAACTATTTTCTACAGAAACAATTATGGTCTGATATTGTAGAAAAGATAGACTACTTTGAAACCGTCCTGTTAAAAATTAATCTTTTAAGATAATAATCGCCAAAATCTGGAAAGAAAAATCAGCGTTTTTTTCGATGTTTGACAAAGTTGCGTTCGGTGCTCTAGGTCACAAGCTTGGATTATTCATTTAGCCAACATCATCACCACCTCCGCAAAAATTCAGAACAAAATTTACAGTACAGGGGATAATCACACATAGGCTGTGCTGCCGTGTTGACTTGAAATGACGTATCTGCATTTTTGGCTTTTTGATATAAATGTATTTTTTTCCTGAGTTTTGACAAATGTTCTTTATAGGCATATTGAATATTCATATTCAGAAAAAGTAACACAGCTAATAACTTGAAAAATGCATTTATACCAAGACCCCCAACATATTCCTCTATGTGTATAAACTCAATTATATACTTATACTAAATGATCATCATAAAACAACTTAAACAGATTTGTTTGTTGTCTGCATTGAGAAAAAGATTAATAGGTTTTGAAAATCTTACAACACTATGTTTTTCTGCTACTGACAAATGTCGTTAAAATGTGGCTACCACGTCTTTTATAAAATCGTTCAAATGAAAGGATTTGTGAAGGCATTGTCAGGCCTCTTAGGCACTTAGGCCAAATAATAAAACTTTCATATTACACAATTGTGAATTTCGAGCAAGCTCTGGTAGACCGATTCTTCTCTTTTCGACTTAAATTCTATGTGCGAACCAAAACTATATTTTACAAATCGTGGAAGTGGATGTTGGTTCAATCAAGGGTTGGGTCCTTGGGGCTGCACAAAAGCGTAGTGTGATTTTTCCTACTGAAACTATAAGCCGTAACATAATTTTCTGATAAAATGAAAATTTGAGTATACTTTGGCTTTCCGCGAACTCAATCATACTTCTGAATTCTGATATCAATACGATAAACAACATTCCTAATTAAAAATAAAAATGCATTTATATTGCAATCTCTTCTTTGAACAACACTAAATAGCTATTAGAAGTTTAACTAATTCTGTTTTGTCTGTGCAGTACATATATTTGTGTGTATACTCTTGAGTTAGTTGAGCAGGTTGCATTAAATTTACGAGCATTCAGTTGGGAAAAGTAATTTTCATCAATATATAACTTTCTATACAAAAGTTTGTTAATAAAATCTCATTTATGATATTATAATACACCATTAAGTAACTATATTTTTAATAAAATTAACATGTAATTAGATACAAAAAAGAAAACTACTCACTTCGATTTTCACAACGTCAAAGAAGACATCGCCCAATGTTCGTTTATCGATGCTTTCAGCTTCATCAAATAGAATTTTATATTGTTCACATGTTTCAAAACACGCCCGACAAACTTCTGCAATGTTTATATTTTCCAAAGGTTTTATTGAATCAATTTCTTCCATGTTGAAGAAAAAATAGGAAAATTATGAACACAAGAAAATAAATAAAATATTTATTTTATATCAGTTCGACGGCGGTGGCAAACTCAGCTACAAAAAAACTGCTGTCACAAAGTACTTTAAATGGAAGTTTAGATGGGCTCGGCTTTTCTATTGCAGGTATGGCAAGAGGAGGATTCAATAAAGGGGTTCACATTTAACTGCAGGCATGACAAGTGCGGCATGATGAGCTTGAAAGTGTGAACGGCTCATCAGGCGGCATGATGGTTTTCAAAATATTTTCATATTTTGCTGGCGATTATAGTGGTAAACAGTATGCTTGACTAAGGTGAACGCATACTGTAAGACGTTCATCATGCCACGCTGGCTATGCGTGCAGTTGAGTGTGAACCACCTAATTGTAAAAACCATATACAAGAAATTTAACTAGTGATGCACAACCCAATTGGAAGTTAGTAAATGATTTCACAACTACGAGATAACGCCTTTTTTTTTTAGCTGGAATAACCTTTTTTGGGCGTTTTTATGGAAATATCAACCAACTGGCCTTCCTAGATTAGATAGTACGTAATGATGGAGCCATCGAGCCACATGGATGGGAGCCGATCCAAATATACCATTGAGTATATGGCTTCGGCTTCAAGTGGCTCGGTAAGATTTTCGAAAAATTGAAAATTAATCGAGCCTGAACCAAAATGACAGTTCAAAAGGACTATTTAACGTATATTAAAAAAAAAAAAAATCACCAGCGGTGGCCTCCGATCAGTATTGAAAGAGGGTACTCTTCATGTTAATGTGTGACGCTTGTTCAAAAGAGAACGAAGAAGAATCGGCTATACAAATCAAAGGTCCAAAAATAACTGGTCACAGTCGTTTTTTCACACAAGTCTATATGGACTTTGCAAAAAAAAACACCTAATATTTTGTCTCTATTTTGATTACTTACTTCAGCCATCAGACGAATAGGGGGAATAACATGTAGCATATGAAAACATGCACGTGCCGTAACTATTCGGGACTGGTGGAAGTGTGATCATAGCCTCTTTGCGGCGGCCGCTAGTAACAAGCCTTTTAAAAAAGGTTTGGCTAATATGATCAGGCTAGTTCCTCAGGTTGGCAACATGTTAATTCCCTGTTCCGTAAAATTTTAGAATTACGAACCCGACAACAAGCCTCGGAAACGGACTGATCTCACGACGACAACCAACGCAACGAAAACGGCAAAACGATTTACGAATTTTCTTATGGAACGTACGATCGCTCTATAGAGCTCGAGCTGCTCAGCAGCTAGCCGATGCCCTGTCAAAATATAGAGCACTACAAGAAATCAGATGGACAGGGAATGGTGTTTTACAGAAGAAAGAATATGACGTATACTACAGCTGTCATACAAAACACCATGTGCTCGGGGTAGGCTTCCTAGTCAGCGAAAAAATGAAGTCTACCATCATCGGCTTTAACGCTATAAGCGAAAGGCTATGCACCCTTCGCGTGCGAGGCAAATTTACGAACATTAGCCTCATTAACGTTCACGGACCTACGGAGGAGTCCTCAGACGAAGAAAAAGAGACTTACTACGAACAAGTCGAGAGGACCCTCAATGCCTGTCCAAGGTATGACGTAAAAATCATCCTTGGGGATTTGAACGCAAAAATAGGTCGGGAGCCGGTATTCAGGCATTACGCAGGCACCCATAGTTTGCATGAGAACACTAATGACAATGGACTTCGAGTCTTAGAATTGGCAGCATCGAAAAACATGGTCGTTGCGGGTACCAGGTTCCCGCGAAAAGATATCTACAAAGCCACCTGGGTATCACCTGATGGAGTCACTCGTAACCAAATAGACCACGTGTTGATAGACCGTCGCCACTACTCGAACTTGATGACGGTACGAACGTACCGAGGCGCCAATATCGACTCGGATCACTATCTTGTTGGTATGGTCTTCCGAGGGCGGATTGCCTTGCGAAGACGTATTGCATCCGCCGATCAAGTTCGAATCAACACGGCTGCCCTGCGCAATGAAAATGCCAGTAACACCTTTGGTAATGCGTTAGGACTCGCCCTAGAATCGCTTGATTTAGGGAGAGTAAGTCCTGGGGCCAGTATGCTGGGCGTAGATGAGAAGTGGACACGCCTTAAGAATACTGTCATTAGTACTGCCAACTCCATCTTAGGCAGCAGTCGTAGAAATCGGAACGACTGGTTTGATGATGAATGCAAGCTAGCGACTGAACGTAAGAATGTTGCGTACCGAGCAATGCAGCAATCTCATAGAACGCGGGCACGCGAAGAAGAATATAAAGAGCTCAGAAGAATAGAAAAACGGCTTCACAGACAGAAAAAATCAGCCTGGGAGAAGAACTTAATCTGTGAAATAGAAAAAAGCCGAGAGCGAGGTCCGCACCAGGCGCGGAAGTTCTACCAATCCATCCGAAACATGACGCAGTACACACCACGCTGCACATACTGCAAGGACGGAGAGGGAAATCTGATCACCGATCCACAAAGCATACTGGAGCGATGGGAAGTGTACTTTAATGAATTGCTAAATGGTCAACTCACTGCAGAAGTGGAGGCTCCACTGCTTCAAGACGAATACCCTATGTTGCCGTCACCAAGCATAGAAGAGGTTGAGAAGGCTATAGACCGGCTAGAGAAAAACAAAGCCCCGGGAGCTGATGGTATACCAGCCGAATTATTTCAACACGGTGGGCCAGCTCTACGTCAGCAACTATAGAGGTATCACGTTGTTGAGTACCGCCTATAAGATACTCTCCTCTATCCTACAAGACCGGATAACCCCATACGCTAAAACCATCATCGGACAATATCAGTGTGGTTTCATTCCAGGCAAATCAACAACTGATCAGATCTTTACCCTTAGGCAGGCGATGGAAAAATGTCTAGAATTTAACATCCCAACATACCACCTGTTTATAGACTTTAAGGCCGCCTATGATAGCATAGCCAGGGTAGAACTTTACAAAGCCATGAGAGAATTCGGCATCCCAAATAAATTGACACGACTATGTAGGTTGACCATGACCAACGTAACAAGCCAAGTAAAAATAGCCGGATTGCTATCCAGACCAATCAACATCATTAATGGACTCCGACAAGGGGATGGTTTGGCCTGCCTCCTCTTCAACCTGGCGTTGGAGAAAGCAATCCGTGACTCTGGCACGGCAACAAGAGGGACCATCGTCAACAGGTCCAGCCAGATACTGGCTTACGCAGACGACATCGACATCATCGGAAGAACCGAGCAAGCTGTACACGATTCCTTCATCCAGATCGAGCAGGCGGCACAAAATCTGGGGCTGCACATTAGTGAAGGTAAAACAAAGTACATGGTGGCGTCGAATGCGAGAGGAACAGTTGGTCAAACAATCAAGGTAGCGGAGCACGAATTTGAAGTGGTGCAATCCTTTAAATACCTTGGGTCAATAGTAGCAGCCGATAACAATATAGAAGAAGAAATACGCGGGCGGCTTCTCAAATCCAACAGAGCCTACTACAGTCTGTCAAAGCTCTTCAAATCCAGAAATCTCACCATAACTTCAAAACTACTGCTGTACAGGACCATGGTTCTGCCAGTACTCACATATGGATCCGAGACTTGGGTGCTTAGCAAAAGGCACTCTGACCTCTTAGCCGCGTTCGAGAGAAAAGTCTTAAGGAGAATTGTTGGCCCCATATGTGAGGAAGGACGATTCCGGAGACGGTACAATCATGAATTGTACGCAATCTACCTTGAAGCAGATATAGTGACAAAAATTAGGCTCGGTAGACTTCGGTGGGCAGGGCACCTAGCTCGCATGAGCGAAGAGGAACCTGCTCGGAAAGTTCTTTGTGGTACATTCTATGGCAGACGACAGCGTGGTAGACCATGCTTGCGCTGGAGAGATGGCGTAGACCAGGACGCCCGGAGCCTTGGGGTGCGCAACTGGATGGCGTCGGCTCGAGACCGGGATAGGTGGAGAGACTTGTTGAAGGAGGCCAGGACCGGACCCCGGTTGTCGAGCCGATGATGATGATGATGACTTTACTTTAAGTGGCGCTCACAGCCCAGAATGGATTCGGCCTCAACCAACATGTCTCTTCAGCTATCAAGTTGCTGAGATCGTTTTCGACTTGTGTGTACCATCTGTTGGGGGTATTCCTATACTGCATTCACCATTAGGATCAGGATTCGATTCGAAGACTCGTCGGGCTGGTGCGGTGGTGTCCATACGCTCCAAGTGACCTGGCCATCTCAGCCACTGTATTTTCAGTTTCTTGACCAAGGTAATATCACTGTGTAACCGGTAGAGCTCGTCCTTGAATCTTTTTCTCCATATTCGTTCGAAACACACAAGACGAAAAATCATTCGATCAAAGCATCCAGGTAACTTTTTATCCTAATACTTTGACGCACATGCTTCTGCCCCATACAGCAGGACTGAGATGATAAAGGTCTTTTTCCTTCAATGAGAGAGGGTCTTACTATTTAAATGCCTTCTCAGCCCGAAGAAACACCGATTGGCAAGAGCAATTCTTTGTTTGATCACTGCACTGATGTCATTTGCGTTGTTATAGTGGAAATTAATTATTGCTTATTCGAAAATATATTTATCCATCGTGATGTTTTGCCCGAGACAACGGTGTTGAGAATCCTTTCTCATTGAGAGCATATATTTCGTTCTGTCTTTGCCGCCTCCGATTCAATACTGGCCCTACTAATAATCAAATTTAGTAGCACGAACATTTCAGTGCAAATTTTGTCTAAAGTGTGGAGATTTTATTTAAATTTAAAATTAAAAATCGAAAGCGATATAGTATGTGTCGATCTGGATGGAATTCGTGGGTTTCAAAATGTGTCGAGGTGTGAACTGTGATGTGCTTTTCGGTCGAGGCTGAGGTAGCAAGTCGGATTTTGGGGTCAGTCCAAAGAAAGCACAGTAAAACTTTGGTTTCGCGGGCTCAAAAACTCCAATGTTGTTGTTTCAAAAGTTTTTATTTTATTCAAATAATATTATGGTTTACAAAATTAGTTTACAATATCGTTCAAAGTTATTTTACAATACATGATAATTAACTCGGTACTTCATATTATAACCAATGATTTTATACACATAGAGGTATCAAGATGGTTTCAAACTCTTCGAAGTAGATGTCGCTAAATGGGTATGTCGAGTAATTATTATTGCAATAATTCCCTGTAACGAAAAACACTCGAACCAAACCGAATAAAATTCTTTTGTATACATTTGTATTTGTTTTTCTTTATTTCTCTTGCCTTTTAGCTCAAGAATAATTGCTAAAAGAATAAACAAAAAACAAGTCAATAGTAACGACATCCTACGAGCAAAGTTTGAAACTTCCACATGATTTCTCGTTGAATTTTATCAATTTTACCCAGGGTCGGCCCAAGTTTCTTGACACCCCTAAGAGCTGTCAAAAAAACCTGTTTTTTGGTTCTTGAAAAACGCACAAGGGTAGGTTTTGTGTTGTTGACAAAAAGAAAGAAACATAAAATATTTGTTTCCGAAATTAAAACTTGAAATTTGTTATTAATTTTTTTAATTATTTTTTAACAGCTAAGATATTTAGTACAATTAAAGTTAACAAAGACGTTGTACACGAACACGAAAAAAAATTGTCATTGGCTTACGATGGCCTTGAAAACTTGACCGGCTACATTTGCCATAGGTTTAAGAATACCATCTCAAACTTGGAAGATAGCATGGTAAACGACCATTCTTGGGAACACCACCTGGACGAAGCCGATCTTTCTAAACCTTTGGAAGCAGTGATGGTACAATTGCCATACAAAGTGAACTTCCTATTTAATATAATAAAGTAGGTACCCAAACAAAAATGAATATATTATTTAAACTTTTCAATAATTTTAAAATAATATTAAAATGAAACTACAATATGAAAAAGTATTGACGAAACTCTCAGTTTGTCAGTTTGTTCACATTTGTATACGATTTTTCATTGCAAAATAGGCGCGTCCTGCTAACAAAAATCTCACTGAGATCTCAATGTCAGTTTGACAGAAACAGAATCCCTTTGTTGGACTGAGTGGGACACATTTCTCTGTGCAAACATATGTATCAAAAAGTAAAACAAAAAAAACAACATCAAAAAAATATTTTGTTATTTGTTATTTTTTCAAGTTTCTATTTTTGTATTTTTATTAGTTTTTTCTTATTAGTTTTGTATATTTCAATAAAAAATGCTAAGCAATTTGCTTGTTTTATCTTAGTTTTAAATTAACCAATAATTTTCAAACGTCAAAAAAGATCTGTTTAGAGCGAGAAAAATAAACTGAGATATCGAATCCAAAAAATTTTAGGCTCAGTGATCTTCGGAAAAAATCTCACTCCTCAGGTGAGATTTTGTGTCCCACTTAAAAAATCTCTGAGCCCTCAGAGATTTTCGTTCGTAGGACGCGCCTAATGAAAACGTCAAGCTCTATACGCTCATATTACGTAGATGCGCAGAACGAGACAAAAATAAACACTCATCGGCGCTATCGTTATTTGTTGTATCATGCTTGCAACTGATATTTTGATGTAGAAGATTCGTTCTAGAACGCCTGATATTCGGATGCAAACATTGACATACTGCAGCGCCCCCTCAACACTGTTTATTAAGCGCTAACCCTGAGGCAAGGCCCAGGAATCCCCACTGTACGGAAACAAGGCTTGAACCACCCGTTGGAACCCAGTCCGAAGTAATTCTGAAGGATTTACTCAGGAAGATTTGCAGAACACTTAAAATAATGATAATTGGGCCCACAAGGAAGAAATATTAGATTGGCCGCTATAGCTTGAAAAGCCTGAAGCTCAACCGAACCTGTCACTGGCAAGGGTACTCTTGGTTCCCAATTCAGCCCGATCGTTGTCACTCCTGCCGGTACAACCCTTAATAGGCTCGACCGCTCGCTTTTCATGTAGTTATCACATTTAAAATCCGCACGTATGCCCGTTCTATCCCATCGTGTTTCCTGGGTAGGGTTGCTTTGTAGCACTCTAGTCTTGTAACTTGAAATTACTCCGCTGCACGCGATTAAGAATTCCAATTAACGTTGTTTTACGTCCGTGGCCGAAAAGTTACCCCTAAGCTCAACCCTCAGCAGATACATATAATATTTATTATGGACCATTCGTATGTAACTTTTATGCTTAGCTCAATTTTTTTTATCACAAAGCAAATAATAGTAGGTACCTAAATATTATATCATTTTATATGGGACCAATAGAATTATTACTTACGCTGATATACTCGAATTAGCCGTATTTTACTATCCCTTCTGGTCCGGAACGGTTTAAAATTTTGCAAGATCTAGAAACAAAGCTTGATCTTGTGTTGTTGTTACTTGCGTGTATTTCATGACGCAAATCTGATCCGGATCAGATCAAAGGGGATAATAAAATACAGCTATTGTGATCTTGTTTATATAGATTAAAAAAAGATAGATTGTGTAAATATGTTATATGTATCCATTTATTATAATTCCGATTTCAACGTTTCATATTGTTTTAAAAAAAGTGCAACACTGTTCCGATTTTCCGATCTTTAAAAAAAAAAAAAATAAATAAATAAACTTAAAAAAACACTCTGGCCTTGCATCGTTTTCTTTCGCGTATGATATAAAAAAGCGTTTAAATCAACAAATTGCAAGATTATTGCAAAATAATCTACTTCTTTGAGCAACTTTTCTATAGTTGCTCCCCGAAATGCACCAACTATTTCGTTGCAATCAAAATTTTCTTCAGTCAAAATATTAGAAATGTTCGTCTTTATTATCTTAGTGGCCTGGAAGGCTTTGGTCAATGCTAGGTGATTTACACAATTTCGCCCTCTTTTGTATTCTGGTTATCTTTGCTGGTACTTGATTTCGGTTTTTCATTTTGTTTTGAAAAAAATTGGCAAATTCTTTATCGCTGCAGAATGTATTAGTAGTCTCTTGAACTATATTCTTAAAGAAGCTTAAGAACACATAATGTTCTTGAAAGGCAAACTTTGGCTTTTTTTCATTCCTCCATCCGCCCGTCCACGAAGTTAACTGCCAAAAACTGTGATCGATCATCATATTACAAAGGCGCGAGCAAGAAGAGCAAAAAGTAATTGGTTGCTTTTCCTTTATTTCTCTAAGCAGCTTGAAGTGCAACTGCTTCTTCCACTCCTCTGATTGTTCCTCGAAATGATTTAAGTCGTCTTCGTTTCGTATTAGGTATTCGCCAGTCAACATATAATTTATTTTCGAAACAATCATCTCGTTTTTCGGCGTTGGTAGATATTGATCTCGCGAACCGTTGGCGTTTCGTTTGTCTTTAAGAAAATTATTAGAAATGTTTGAATTAGAATTAGAACCGAAACTTTTCGATGAAGTTTTTGATTGGACCCGAAACACTTCATCATCTTTATCTTCTAAACTTTTTTCATCCTCCTCATTAAGAGACAATCTAATTTTTTGCCTCTTCCTCGAAGCTGATCTGATTTGATGTCTACGACTGGATAAAATTTGATTTCTATTTTTTATTTTACCTTGAAAAAAGATGGCAAACTCTTTGTCGCTGTAGCACGAATCAGTAGTCGCTTTAATTATCTCTTTGAAAAAGCTTAAGAACAATCGATATTCTTGAAGCGCAAACTTCGGTTTGGCTTCATCCCTGGTTCCGCCCGTCCACGAAGTATTTTGCCAAAAATCATGAGAAATAAGTAAATTACATAATTCCAGACAAGAAGACCGCACTTCACTAGGAGGTCTTTTTCCAATTCTCTCAAGCAATTCCCGGCGTAGTTGTTTCTTCCATTCGTCTGGCTGTTTCTCGAAATGCTTTAAGTCAGATTCGTTTTGTATTAATTTTTCTTTTGTCAAAATTACAGATTTGGACGGAGAATCAATTTTGCTCGACGATGTTCTATTAACTGTATTAACAACGTCAACCATCATCGAGGATATTTGTTTGATTTGCTGGATGATGAATCTAGGAGAAATACATTTTTAGATCTCTTAATTAAAAAATAAGAACATACTATAATTATTCATATAATTTAGGTTTTGATCAAACGTGAGAAGAATAATTGGAAGAAATATAAATTTTGTAAAATGATTTTACATACGAGGAGATTTATATGAGTGCGAAAAAAAGCCAATAACACTTACAATATCATGCTATAGCTTTTTTCTTTTGAAATTATGTATTAATGTTTTAGTTAACATATTTTAATGAATCAGCCTTATTTTGAAATTCAATTTCATTCGAAAGTAATTCGATTTCGCGTTATTTGCATTTTGACATTCGATCGATTAGAAAGTTCACTTTATCAATCGAAAGTTCATTCAGCTTTCGCAAACCAAGCTAATTTTTATATTCTAATAATTCGAAATTAATGTCATTTATTTGGCGTTCAATTATTCTGGGCGAATAGAAACACAAAACTTGTAAATTAAGATTTATTTTCTAGAAAAATAAATAAAATTAATCACTTTTATGAACTATTTATTGGCGTTTTTAATTAGCGTTGCATTCAGATTCCAACTGGACTGACCGGGATCAAATTGAGGGAACACAATCTCGAGATTCCAATAATATTTAACAAACCGGTGAGCCGATTAGAGAAAGCGAAGCGAGTCGTTTTTGGTGGCGAAAATGTAGTTTGGCATTGTTGTTTTCGCTTTCGTCTCTTTCGTTTTATATTTTCGATAGCTTTTTTTGACGGATTAGTGTTTTGACGGCGAATGTTTTTTGGTTAATGTTTTGTTGCATTAAAACAAATAAAAATGTGAGTTTGATTAGTTAAATATATTTTTTGGATCTAAAACTAAAGGGATAAACAATAAATTATTTCATAGATAATGTGTAGGTAACAAAAACAGCAACGCATGACAGCATCAACAATGAGAACATGAAAGAGCCAATAAAACTAATACTGAAGCTACTTTTCTCATAAATAGTAGAGAAAATTTAACAAATATTCAACACACAACACAGTACACATGTCTTTTTAATAATATTTTGATTTTATTTCGAAGTAAATGACAAAAAATTGCACCTACTCCCGGCCCCGATGATTGCAACTAAAAAAAAAGCTGTAGCTGTCAATTGAGTGAAACGATTGGAAGGATTCGCTTCGTATTCAATAATTAAACGAAGTGAGGCGAGTCGAAAATGAGATATCGAATTGAAAATTCGAATTTCAGCTCCATTGATCCTCAGTCGTTTGAATTTCACAGCTAGTCAATATAGTTTGAGAAGGCAGTTGCCAATTAGTAACATTTTCAGTAGATCAAACTACGGTGCTAATAGTCCTTTAAATCTTTTAATAACTATCTACAATAAAAATTTAAATATAATTAATTCCACCAATGTTAATGTTAAATCACTTACTTAAGAAAAATATTTTTCATTCAAAACAATTTATAATATGAACTAGATGTAAGTTTTTCTTTTATTTTGTAAGAATATAATATATAATTGTAATTTTAATTTTAAGAAAAAAATGTACTTATGTACCGTTAGTATTTAACGAAATAAACTAAAAAACGACTCCCTTCGTATTCCCTAATCGGGCCACGGTTTGACGGATCGCTTTTGGAGGTTTTTCTGAAAATCAGTTTGGTTACTAACTTCCTTCTAAAGACGCACGCAATTTTCAAAAGGTATATCCACAAATGTTTATAAAAAAGTTAACAAATAACAAATATTTTCCTACCGCGGCGTTTTGCTTGATTGAATTTTTTTTTTAAACTTAATAAATGTCACCGATTACATCTTTTTTATATCATTCGCACCATATTGCTTGCAAAATGCTTCTAAATTGGCAAACTATGGTTTTTATTGTTGTTTTTACAAACTCAACTTTTCCAGTATGTAACATAACTTTACTTTGCTTTATATTTATTTTATAAAAAGGATTGATTTTCCGAACAACTTTTTTACAAACATACATATGTAGATGTCTTCGAAAAAAATCAAATTGGTCATACTAATCAAACAGAAACGTCAAAGCACATGAAATTCATTGATGTTCACTTTATGCAATCATTCGAAAATGAATATTTTTCGTTAGAATGTCAAAATACACAAAATTCATTCGAATAAATAGAACTATTCTAACGAATTAGCTATTCGATCGAATCTCAAAAAAAGCCTCAATATTTTTTGAGAAATAATTTTAAATTGTGCTTAACTCGGAATTACATACGTTTAATATTTTATTATTATTCAAACACTGGATCTTGTTTCCGATGTAGTAGAGGGGTCTTGAAAAAGGTTCTAAAGCGGGAAAAGAGAGGACCAGAGATTTTAGGGCCTTTTGGTGCTGGATCTAAACTACATTTGAAGGCGACTATGATGCCTTCTTGATTCGTAGCTATGTATGTATGTCGCTGTCAATCGATTAGTATGCAAAATATTGAGGTGGTATTTTTTATTAAAATTTTTTTTTTATTTATTCCATCTGAAATTTTTCGTTCCATCAACCAATTCTGACTATTAATATCTTGAGCTAATGGGTATCAAAAGATTGTTGTTTTCATTGAGTCAATCGACATCGTACTACGGTATCCGTCTACTTGATAGACTTTCCGAAGTCTAATCTATATTGAGTCCTTCTTTCAGTTCAGAGTTTGGAATGAAGCAAACTTTTTCGTCGTACTGTTTTGACATAATATTTTTCGTGTTCAGCATAATGTAATTATATTCTTTTTTTATTACCTTCTCCTGCTTCCGACCTCTTAAATCATGCCTATTCTTTTTTGATTTCATACCTATAATACTCAACTTCTTTCTTTATGTTGCCTCTTTAAAAATGGTAGCAGTGGCATGTTTGCTCTAGCTCGGGTAAGCTCGATGGTTAGTGCCGGTTCTTACCAGAAAACCAGGTGTTAAGGGATGAAGACAGGACATGGCTTGCGGAAATAAGTTCACTTTAAAGATCGCTCAATTTAGTTCACAAATTATTACTGAACTAGTTCGCTCTTTTAATACATTCAGCTTTTTAATTAAATTGGGTTTTGTATGAAGTTTCTCATAATCTATACACAGTTCTACAGTTTATTGGAAAAAATTTGTTAATATTTTCATTTTTCATTTTTCTCGAAATCATTTTGAGTGGATTTGTGCCGTTTTCCCCTGGACCCTTAACATGCATTTCGTTATTGGCTGTATTTTGGAATTGTGTGATGGCGTGTTTTAATCACACCAGCCAAAGCAGAATTGCGAATTAGGTTTGAATCAAACATTTATGTTTATAATCTGCAGGTATGACTGCTTTTAAACAACTCCTGCGTGCAACTCGTTTGTTTTTTACACGTTTATTTACTGAAGTAAGTAAAGAGTATATGAATGTGGTGGGGGTGGTTGAGGAAGACAGAATCGCTCCGGTACATCGTGTTGCACACGGGTATGGTTGGTTGATTTTTGTATGGGATTTGTTCGTGCACGCCAGCATTTTGTCTGACTCTTCTTAATTTATAAAAGCAGTCTATCTGTTATGTGTGAAGTCGAAGTGTGAACTTCTGAACTAAAGGAGCTGATTGATAGTGAACTAGTTCGTTCAGTTAAGTTGAAAGAGCTGCTTTTTGACCTAGTTCACTCGATACTTATACAAACCTAGACTAAGATAGGAGAATGTATCGAGGATTGGTAAAGTTGAAATGCGCAACGGGTAGTCAAAATTAGCACTAAATTATCTTTGATCTGTAGTACAAACTTGACAACTGCAGCGCCACACGTATAGCCTCCAATCATCTGTTTGGTTTGGGATTAGGAAATGGAACTAAAACAAAAAGGAAACCACAAACCTGTTTACGAAGCCGGATACATTGGAGCAAGCGCACCAGCAACTTAAAAGAGAGGAAATTATTTTATATAAGAAGGAAAGAGATGGGTTGGAAAATGCTGGGGTGGAATCGGCTAAGGTGATTTGTGATAAGTGACAGTCAAAATCTACACTTTCTGTCTGCGTAAGGTGATCATCACAGTGATAGCTAAAAACCAATCACCAAAATATTGTGATAGTCATCTTCTCATGAAATTGACGTTTCATTTTCATTTTTGTGGCAATGTGACTAGAGTTACCACACGCATACAAAACATTATACAATTTTCAACTTTTTTTCAATTTTAGTCACTAAATCATCAAAAACAATATTTCTCTTACCACCACAATCGAAAATAAATGGTTAAATTTAGAATTATTGCATTTATTCACTAAAAAATTAACAATTTCAATGAATTTATTTGAAAATATGACTACGGCAATAATGTTTTTCACAAATGTCACTGACAAATTGAACAAAGTTGAATCGAGTTGAATTGGCGGATGTGATCACCTTACGCAGAAGGAAAAATCAATTTGATCACAAGTGATGATCAAAAATGTGACAATCAACTATCATCTTACGCGATTCCACCCCTGGTGTACTTGCTCCAAAGTATCCGAAGTCTACCTATGCCACTGAATTGTAGTTTCCTGAACTATCGACTTAACACCTTTTAGTTGGATAGCCACAGTTTAAAACAATTAGAACTGGCAAAATGTTTAGCTACAATAACAAGTAACTGAGAAACTGGATATTAAGGATCGGGGTTTTGATTTAACGTGTAAAAAGCCGGACTTAAAAAAATACATTTAAAATTTTTCAAAAACAACATTTTAAATAGCTGACAATCTTTCTCCCTTTATGAATGTCTTTAACGTTTTTACTATTTTCAAAACCGCTTGATTTACAAAAAAAAAGAAAAAGATTACAGTCTTGAAAATTGACGTAACATAATATATTAGTTAGACCCTCGTCTAGGTGCGTGTACTTTTTTTATATTGAATTGAAACTTTGTATCAATATTGTTTATTTTTTCATCTGTATCGAATCATTTCCTCCGTGAACAGATTGCACGTGATGAAAGTAATTTCCTTCTACAAAGAATTGTATCGACTTTGGGAGGAAAACGGTCAAACCGGCACGCGAAATTGATAGAAAATAATTGACATGCCGCGCACCGATTCATTTTTGACGGCTCATATCAATCTGCCGCCAAGACAACTTTGCCGCGCATATTCGATACCCTGCTTAAGAATTCAATAACGACAACTTAATTTATGGGCATCTATATTATATGGGCGGCAATGGTACAATGGATGGAGTGCTTGCTTTTTAACCCAGAGGGTGCAGGTTGAATCCTCACTCGGGTACAAAGCTTTTTTTTTAAGTTAATGCAATGAAAAGTATAAATCAACTAGCTCTCTCTCCATTGTACCAAAACTATTCTTTCCTATCTTTCTATTTCTTCTAACTAGTGTCGTGCAAGACCTGTCGCATTTAAAAGGCAATGTGCCTTACAGACACATAGTTAAAATATTATTATATTATTATATTAACTGCCGTTGAATTCATTCATCATGCACGTCCAAATGAGCCTGTTTGAATTGGGAAATTTAAATCAGTCGCGCAAAGTCCTCTTCTGTTTACAAAAAATAATTTAACTTTATTTGAATTAACTAATACACATAAATAAGTATTTTATAGGCAACAACCAAAACAATTATTGTAAAGTTTAAAAAAATAATTTGCATTAAAGAACTTATCTTAATTTATTAGCATATATAGGATGTATCGTCCTTATGAAAATCATTGAAGCATGTCAGACAGAATGCCTTGTTGCATTGTTTGCACTCGGTGTGGACTTGTTTCGCCTTCAAAGCTGCTGCAGCACCATCTTTCCTAAGTCTCATATAACATGAAGTGCATCGTTTTCGAACAATTTTCCCAGTATGACGTGGTATCTCCGTAAGAAAATGTTGACATGGCCGTGTTACGGATGGAAGAATCCTGGAAGTAGTTGAAGTAGTGAATGTTGTTGATGAGGTATATCTAAGCATTTATCTCAAAAGAATTGCTTGAACTTTAAACTATAAATAAAAGATAGTATAAAATCTGGTGCAGTGCAATAACACCCGCGGCAATAACCCCTGCAGGGGTTATTGCCCAAACGAAAAGGAAATAACCCTTGCAGGGGTTATTTCCTTTTTAATGTGGTAATAACCCCTGCAACAAAAAGGCATTTACACCTGCGGGTGTAATTGCCAATTTGAATACCTAGGTTCGTTTTTGTAATGATGCTGGGCTTTATTTCTATTTGAAATTGGAAATAATCCCCACAGGTAAAAGGAAATAAGACCTACGGTTTTTATTGCCACATTAAAAAGGAAATAACCCCTGCAGGGGTTATTTCCTTTTCGTTTGGGAAATAACCCCTGCAGGGGTTATTGCCGCGGGTGTTATTGCACTGCACCATAAAATCTATTTCTATTTTATTTTCCCTATTTACTGCAATCTGCAACAACGAAATTATGAGAAGTGTGTTTATAAACCAACAATGGCGACAACTTCCTGTGCGCACCGACATGTCATGAATCTGGGGGTGAATGCAAAAATGATATTTCGAAGCAAATAAGCAATAGAAGTTGTCACGCTCTCAGTTATATGCTAAAGTTTTCAAAACTGACAATTCAAGCAATACGAAGAAGTTGTATAACTACTTTGCTTTTTCTTTGAAAAAAACTACTTCACCTTCCCATATGAACACCCCCAACTAAGTTATACATACATTTTGACTACATAATCAAAAGGCTTAATCATCCAGCACTTGAATCCATTACGATTACATTCTTACTAAATACACCACGCTCACCACGAAAAGAAGGATGATTCAACTAAGGACGAGTTCTATGACCTCCTTGAGAACACATACGATATGTGCCCGAAGAACGACCTCAAAATTATTCTGGGTGAATTCAATGCCAGATTCGAAAAGAAGGGCACATTTGGTTCAACCATCCCAACGGGGGACACAGCCTGCACGATGACACTTCTGACAACGAATACATGCTGGAGGCCTACCAGACAATGCTGCAGACTAGAACCAAAGCCAGGAAAAACCCAGAAATTCCAGATTGATACACACCATCTCTTTATTGATTTTAAAGTCGCTATCATAGCGTGGATAAGGACGAATTGTACAGAGCCATGTCGTACCTCGGCATCCATGCCAAACTCGTCCGCTTGTGCAGGATGACGATGGAGAAATCTCGCTACTCTGTCAAAGTCAGTAAGAACACCACCGAACCGTTTGATGTTGAGAAAGGTCTAAGACAAGGTGACGGGCTACATGCAACCTATTTAACATCGTTCTTGAAGCAATTGTACGAAAATCGCAAGTCAGCACCACTGAAAAAAATTATCAAAAGTCCCTTCAACTACTTGCTTATGCAGATGACATAGACATAATCGGCCGAAATAAGCGAGCTGTGGCTAGTGTGGTGCATTTGCCAGTATTGGAAGCGGCAAAAATGGGATTGGCTGTTAACGAAGACAAAACGAAATATATACTATCAACGAGAAAGGTATCTCAACATCGCCAACTCGGGCAAAACGTAACTATGGATAGATATAATTTTGAAGTAGTGACCTGGGATCCACTATAACTATAATATAACTATGCAAAACGACATCAGTGCATAAACAAAGAATTACACTGGCATATCGCTGTTTCTTCTGAGAGAGCAATTAAGTAGTAAGGTCCTCTCTCATAGAACCAATGAGAAGCTGTACAAGAACTTGATCATCCCAGCCCTGCTGTATGGGTCGGAAGCATGGGCGTTAAAGGTCTCGGATGAAAAGTAACTTGGGTTCTTTGAGAGAAAGATTCTTCGAGTGATATTTAGTCCTGTGTGTAACGAAGGAGTACGGAGAAGAAGATTCATCGAAAAGATATACGGGCTATACAGCGATAGCGATAGCGGTCAAAAAGATCAAAATACAGCGGCTGAGATGGCTGGGTCACGTGGAGAGTATGGACACCAACGCACCAGCCCGACGAGTCTTCGAGTCCAATCCGGATGGTGTACGCAGCATTGCAAGACCCCCCAATAGATGGCGCACACAAGTGGAAAACGACCTCAGCCAACTTGCGGTGCGAAATCAGAAGCGGCTAGCTAGGAACAGAGCTGACTGGAGAAACTTATTGGTTGAGGCCGAACAACGTTCCCGTAAATATTATGTGTATACGAACTAATTGCAGTTAACAGAACATAGTGTATCTAAGCTTAGTATCCGAGCAACCTCAATTAAAAACAATGAAAATAGATATTCAAAGATTTATTATGTATATCATACCTGGCTTCATCTTGCAGTAATTTTCCTTTTTGCTTCTGCTGGAATTGCTTATGGCGTTGAGCATTTGTGTTTGGTATTTTGTTTGCATTCTGAAGTTGGTTTTCAATTTTTTTCCTCTTTCGATACTCTCTTTTACGCTGAGCAACTATTTTCCTTTTTATTTCTCTGTAATCGATGTAAACAGTCAATGTAATATGCAATCATATAATAAATGTATGTAAGTCTTCTTTTTCTTCTTTTCCGACGATGTTATACTCGTATAATCCCAAATTGGATCACAACTTTCCCACTTCATCACTTGACCTACTGATCTGTTTGTAGCCTTCGTCGGCTTGACCTTAGAAAATGGAGGCAAGTTTCCCGGTTATGGATTGTTCTATATTTGAGGCCAACTGAATGCTGGTGTCATTGTATTAGAATTTTCTAGGTGTTCTTTGGCCTGCCTATCTTTCACGATTGTACCGGATTGTTGTCTGGTTATGCATCTCTTTTAGACGGTGTTCTCAGGGCCGTTTTTTATTTTATTTATTTATATGTATTATGTATTAAATAGATGTAGAAAGTTAATATTGGTATTAAGTTATATGATTTGTTAACTTACTTTTCTAAGTATATATTTAGATTTGATGATGTTAAGAGTTGAGGTTATCTATACAGCTGACTGCGCCTTGCTGTTCGAACCTCGATACTCGCACGAACACATGCACTCACAACCGTATATAAATAGAATTTGCTTTACACATTAGCCGTGTTTTTTTTTTGCAATTTTATATAGACTTGTGTGAAAAAACGACAAAAGTCGTAATAAAACAACACGTAAATACAACAACAACATAAGTCCACACAGACTTAGCCAACGCTCGATAATTATCTGGTTTTATAGCTAAGTCCATATAGATTACATGTGGTTATATGGGAACGTCGCGTCGGTAATGTTGAGGGCTAAATCCCAATGTCGTTTTTTCACACATGTCTATATGGACTTGCAAAAAAACACGGTTATTATTTAATTAATAAATAGAACCATTTTTGGAGATATCCTCTCTGGACTGGAAAATGAAAAGTTTTTCGAAAAATGTTTTTTTGCCAAGCTTGTTATTTTTACTTCTTTCCAAATTTAAAAAAAACATTTGGGCGACTGTCAATTTATCTTTAACCGGTCAAAAGATAAAGCAATTTGTAGTTTTGTAAATAAATACTACTTCTTTTTAAAAAGTATCCCTCTGATCAAATGTAATATAATAATGAATTCCTGAGAAGGGGATGACGGACTAGCTCGTAACAATGGCACCTAACGTGGGGCACAACCCACAAACCTAAGATTAACGGCCAAATTATTCAGACTTCATCTTTCAATCCTTTCTAATTGCTGCTTCTTTTTTGAAAGGAAAACCGGTTTCTTAGAAACAAAAATAAGGAGCATAAGAAGTAAGCAATCGAGGTAATAGAGGGATGCCAAAGTTCGAAAAGTTTTACCAAAATGTTAAGAAAATGGGATGTTCTTACAAGGCGCGAACCAAAGTCGCAAGGATAATCAGAAAAATTCGTATGGCATAATCGGTGCCAAGGATATCTAAAATGAGTGTATCTGGAATTCAGTTTCAAACTGATATATGTACATATGAATGTCCGCTTAATTTCCAACCGACTTTTTCATTTCATGCTCAAGAGCATTTTCTCAAAACAAATTATTCGTATGGTTTAATCTCTAATCATCTAATATGGGTAGCCCTAAGGAAACGAAGACTTCAAAAAGTCCACTTGACGATGGATGTAGGCAAGTCAGGACATATCTAAGATACCCCATTTTTAGGAGTCAATGAAAAATTCTGAATCGAGGTTGGTTTACAGGTACACCAAGCAGCTTCTTCATTCTTTTGATCTTTATTACATTTTTGAGGATGCGAAAACGAAAGTAAATCAGTGAGTCTGCTGAAGATGTAGCCCACATAAGTATAGATCCTATATCCTCACAAGGAGCACTTGATGTATGGATAAACCTTCGATCTATGCTTAATAGCGAAGCCACTTGTGAAGATAACACCAACCATCCCGTAAGCGTAGGGCGAATGAAGTGGTAGGAGAACTCTAAGCAACCTAAGGCTTTTTTCAACCCGGAGAACCCTTCAGACATATCTCTAAGACCCTAAGTGAAGTGGGAAAGTTAAATTGTCGAAAAAAAAAAGAAATTACTTCTCTACTCAAATTAAAGATATTGCTGTAAAAGGATAATATTTAAGAACCATTATCAATTTTTGTCGTTTTGTCATGTCATTGTTACACTGTCATTATTTACAAAACCAGTCGGAATTGATTTTGTAAGTTCTCTATAAAACTGTAAATACAGACAGGACATGACGTTTTTCTTAATTGCCATTTATTCAAACGCCAATTCAGTCACGGAGGAACCGTTTCGACACCTAACCTTGTCAAATATGTTTACAATAAGTCCGTTATGAAACGCCTTGGATAAAAACAAAAAAACAACTAAATTGTATCTACTTACGTTTCTCCGGGTGAAAAGTTTCTTTGCTGCAGGTGATCAGATGTTGATGTTGCTGATATTGACGGTTCCTCTGACAGCGGGACTCTTTGCTTAGACCTGTAAACTATACTGGTGTTCATTATAAAAAAAAACTATTTTCCCCAATGAATAGTAAATATCCTCAGCCCACCATGTGAAATAAAGTAAAATTAATATTAAACGAACATTTAATAAGATTTTATAGCTTATATTTAATTTGTTCGGCTTCTCAAATAGGACAAGTCAATAGAAGTTTTTTTATATTAAGATCAGAGCTCTGAACAAATTTGTGTTCACACAGTTTGCAGCGCAATTGCATGTTTTCAATTATTTGCACATTTGCAAGGGGCAAGGGCCTCCCTGCGGGCGCCTACCGCATAAGACATGACTTTTTTCTACAAAAAATTTATAAGGTTCAAATACGAAGTTTTGCTGCTGCTACCTTCTACTCTGGACCTTGTTCAAATAAATCCCGAAGTTCTATCATTTTGCCCTTTGTAGACAATGAAACTGTCTACTGATGATACAAAATAAAAATGGATTTAATATTTCATTTCGTGTTGAAAATTTTTTCAAATAATAATTTAACTCAAAGAGTCAAAACATATGCGTAAAACAAAAACAATTGTTTACATTAATTATTTTTTGTTTCAAAACTGTTGAGTGCAAAGAGTCGTTCACTTGATATCAGATTATTAGTTTTTAAAACTGAATTTTAAATAAATACAAAAAAAACTTAAACTTAGAAAGAGTTTTCTGGACCCCACTAATCGTAGGGGAGCCCCACGATTCTACTCGAACGTCGGGTAGTTCTACAGGCTGTCAAAAATGTAAGAAAAACCAGTGGTATGGAAATACTCGAGGGCGTCAGATATTGATACCACAAGTGTCTCTGATTAAGGTTTGTTAATCTGCCGGTTAGCATGGTGAGGGGGGGCCGTGCTGAAGCATTACACATTGGTTAAAAAAACCAATTATTTGAGCACGTCAGATTTTCTGATTAGATGTTAAGTGAACCAAAAAAAAAACTCCCAATTCAAAGACTGACGTTTTGGACGTGACGCAAACGATCGTATTACGATCATAATACAATCGTTCGTATTGCGATCGTTTTACGAAAAACTATATAACGATCGTTCGTATTACGATCACAATACGATCTTTCGTATTACGATAGTTTTACGAAAAACGAAAAACGATCGTATTACGATCATAATACGATCGTTCGTATTACGACCGTTTTACGAAAAACGAAAAACGATCGTATTACGATCATAACACGATCGTTCGTATTACGAACGTTTTACGAAGAACGAACGTATTAGAATTATAATACGATCATTCGTATTACGATCGTTTTACGATCATAAGACGATCGTTCGTATTACGATCGTTTTACGAATCACATTACGTAATATGATACATTTATGTATCACATTACGATCGTTTTATACATAGTTTTATTTTACGACACATCGTAATACGATTTATTTGATCTTAATGCCTTCAAACCGTTTAAGATCGTAAAAACATCTTTTGTATTACAATCGTATTACGTTCGTGATTATCGTAAGACGACAATAGTTTTACGCTCATAATGATCATTTGTATTTCGATCGTTTTACGATCGCATAACGATCGTTTGTATTTTGATTGTTTTACGTTACGCATAACGTACTACGATAGTATACGATCATTCGTCCTACGGTCATAACCATCATTGCGATGGTATTACGATCGCATTACGATATACAAATTTAAAACGATCGTTGTGATCATAATACGAACGTTATGTAATACTATCGTTTTGATTCTCAATTAAAGTCCGGAAGCATTTTGTCTTCTTTCCAGGATAAGAACTGTCATTGTGAGTGCCAAACGAATGATTTCGAAGTTTCTAGATGCTACCGACCTGAACACCCCAAGGAGCTATAAGTATTTTTTTCTTTTTTGATCTATAGCCGAGCTATAAGGATAAAGCAAAACATGGTTATTTCGGAAGACTGCTTGATGCCGTTTGAATCGATCCAAACATTTATCCGCTCAATAATCATGGTTGAAATTCGTTTTGGAAACATAAATAATTTACAATTCTTAAGATCACCTTCCTTTGGCAGCATAACAATCACTCTAGTTTTTAAGTTCTTGTCATATTATAATCCTAGAGCTAACGACCAATTTTGGCACATTATTTTGGCGCGCCTCGTTAATGATTGACAATTATGGCTACCAGAAGTGGCCGGAAACCAAAGATACATCCATTCAAAGTGCATAAAAAGTAACCCAACTATGGTAAGTAATTTTGAAACGAATATTCTGTCGCTGGCGACACTACCCTACTTTTACTTTTTGTTTGGTCTTTATTAAAAATAAAAGGCACGACTGGGTCGCACAAACTTGCTCTTGTAGCAGGTTGCCTAAAAGCTTGAAAGAACCTTCCACTATTTTATATGGAATTATTTCTAAAGTTCTTTCTTCTTTCATCTTATTTAGAATTCAATAGGTAGTAAGGTACCTACTACCGAATTAAAAAAAATTAATAAAATAATAAAAAAAAATAATAATAAAAAAAATTAATAAATACAAAAAACTTTGAAAACTTATTGATAACCAAGTCGTGGTATGCCAGTAATTTTTTAATATTACAATATATTTAACATTTTTTTTTTTAATCGTAGGTCCAGTTTTCGAATAAATTGATTTTTTTCAAACAACTTTTTTAAAATATTTTTTGGAAAATTTTGGAGAATGCTAATTTTAGCTTATTAATAATTTTCATCCGAAAAATAAATTTCAAAAAGGATTCATGAATTTGTTTTCAAAATATTCAATTTTCAAAAAAAAAAAATTGTTTAATTAAAGAGTTGCCAAAATGGTCGAAATGTGGAACACTGAAATTAAACTCACTCGTTTTGCAATTTCGATACCGGTTTAATTTCACTCGATTTCTGGAACCTAGTTGATAATATCATATAAAATAATTTCGTGGCAGGTTCTTTTAAGCTCTGGGTAACTTGACAAAAGAGCAAGTTTGTGCGACCCAGTCGTGCCTTTTATTTTATATAATGTTACTTTTTAAATACATACAAATATAGATATTAGTTTTAAAAAAATAAACAATAAAAAGACTAAAAATAGACAAATTAAATATTATTAAGTGGAGTGTATATGAATGAAGTTCAATTTTAAAGGTTTTGTGGCCTTAACTCTAAGTTTGCGTTTCGCCCTAGTTTAATGGTAGGCTCATCAGCTAGATGATTATAGATATTGTTATTTGATATAAACGGCGAGAAAAAAAGAAAATGAATTTCGGTTGCAAAACAAGTTTCTATTTTAAAATTTGCGATACAAAAATACGGGAATTTTTTTGCGAAATAATCGTTTTGCGAGTTTATTCAATACCAAAAGAAATTTTGCCAAATTACTATTGCAAGACAACTAAAATATATTTTAATAATTGAGGAATGAATTTATTTCATAATAATTAATAGTTCCAACAATAAGGCACCAGTTATAGCTATCATTAAAACTAAAATTTGAAAATTTTCTTTTTGAATTTCAAGTTTTAATGATATATAACTGGAGTTCAGTTGTACAAAATAAAAAAACTATTAATGGAACTCTCTCCTTAATTCGACGGTGAATTCTTCTCTTTTTTAAGGGAGGACGTCTACATCCTTAAAATACTGCTTGAATTTTAAATTCGCCTTGGTGCCCTTTTTATTCGGGCGCACTGAAATCCTTCCCCAAGGACGAGTTATATAGAAAGCTCCTCCCCGCTGGCACCCGCGTATGACGATGCCTTCAAATGGGTCGAACCCCGGTTGTTTATTGACCACGGGCGCGGGGCTACCCAAGTTAAAAACCGGAAAGTTTAATAACTCAGTATTCGTTTGCCCGGGAATGTATGGCAAACCCGTTGGTGTATATCTCTGGCACTCGCGTATGTTGATGCCTTCAAACCGGTCAAACCCCGGTCGCTGATTGACGACGGGGCTACCCAAGTTAAAAACCGGAAAGTTTGATACCTCAGTATTTGTTTGCCGGGGAATGTATGGCAAACCCGTTGGTGTATATCTCTGGCACTCGCGTATGTTGATGCCTTCAAATCGGTCAAACCCCGGTCGCTGATTGGCCACGGGCCTACCCAAGTTGAAAACCGGAAAGTTTAATACATCAGTATTCGTTTGCCCGGGAACGTATGGCAAACGCGTTTCTGTATGTCGCTGGCACTCGCGTATGTCGATGCCTTCAAATCGGTCAAACCCAGGTAGCTGATTGACCACGGGCACGGGGCTACCCAGGTTGAAAACCGGAAAGTTTAATACCTCAGTATTCGTTTGCCCGGGAATGTATGGCAAACGCGTTGGTGTATGTAGAGGCGAACGCATCAGTGCCTTTTCGGAAGTCCTGGTAGCGGAAGGTAAGGCGGTATCAGCCCCATTTTGCCGAATTGCTCTATCAACGACGGAAAAAAATAGATTAGTAAAAAAAAAAATCGAACTGGAAAAAAATTAAAAGGAATAAAACACGAACAAAATATCCCTTTATATTACAAGTTTCTTCCATTTTTTTTTTGCGTAGTAAGGGTCACGAAAAGAAGGTAACTACATTTTTATCTTCTTCTTTCTTTTATTAATTGGGTTTGAGTTTGATAGTGTTTCTAATGGATTTTCGCAGACTCGTTTACACGGATTGGGTTCTTAATAGGTTTGTATTCGGCGAACCAATATTTACCATAGACAGAAAAACAACAATATTAAACTAAAGTTGAAAAAAAAAACCAAAAATAATGAGAACTTTGCAAATGTGAACGCTATATAATTACTTTGTTTGCCCAATAGAACACCAATTGAAGCGCTACGGGGTTTCTATTAGGTGTCTATTAGGTTTCTATTGGGTTTTAATTGGGTCTTTTTCATCGGTTCACACTTATGAGACAAAAGCGAATAGAAACCCAATGGAGAACTCACCGAATGAAACCCCATAGGATAGGTGTGTAACGGAGCCTTAATGTCGTTCGACAAACAAGAAGCCTGCGAAAAAAAGCGTTTGACAGGGACGACCTTGTCATAGAAATGTTAGAAGACATGGGGTGTAAGACAGATGGAATGTTATTAACTTTCGAAAAAAAATGATATAAAAATGTTGCCGTTAAGTTAGTCAAAAAGGGTGACAAAAAATAGTGGCGCATAATTATAGTCAATATAACACGGTCCTAAAAAGAATTTAATACTTTGTTAACGTTTTCTCAACTTATAGATCGATAAAGCTAACTCTTTAATGAAGCATACTTTAAAAACAGGAAATCTCCATTTTATTTTCCGAATCTAAGACAGAAAAACTACCCACTCTCTCGACAGAGAACGAAACTGCACACACTGTTTTATTCCAACAATAAAATACCTCACTGGAAGATATCACTGGAAAGTCGATAAATTGCTTATAATATGATACAAACTTATCACCTGGTGATAATGTTAAGTTAATGTTTGTTAGGATTAACTTAACTGATTTAAAACGAGGCGACTATAATTTTGAGCCAGTGTTGTTTACGTTAAAATGTATGTATTTAATATGCTTAATAACAAATAAATTGTAACAAAAAATTTTATTGGCAAAATGGTCGACCACTAGGCGGTACTAGTATTAATTGATAGTACATAATTTATAAATAAATGTATACGTAAAGCAGTTTGAGCTTTAACAAAAAAATTAATATGTCAGAAGCTAAATATTTGAATAATTAATATTACCTACAATTTAATTTATATTTTTAAAAACATTTTTTAGATTTGTTAGATATACATAAATAAAAGTAATTTTTTTTCTTAAAACATAGTTTGCTGTTAGTATTTATTAAAAACTATCGAGCACCGATTGAAAGGTTCATGAAAAGCATAGTTAGTCTTTGAATTACTCTATTTTAAAAATTTAGTATGCCTCAATACACGATTTTTGTTGACCGATTCAATATTTCCTTTTAAAAGGTCTAAAGCAAAAAGAACCTCGCTCTCTACGGTTGGCAAGACTACACATACTAATTAACTTAAGACGATGACAGAATAACAGAAGCAACCAAGGACCAATAAATTGCTTTTATGTAAGGACCATTAATTAAAGTTGTGAGTAATTTATTAGATTACAAGGGCTACTGACTTAAGAGAATATCGATGAGAGTAGGAATTTTATCGGGCATATACCTAGTGGGTTGGGTAGCATGATTTTCACTAGCAAGATGCTCTTGGATCAAACTATGGGACTACGAAAATTTATGTGAAAAGGCAAAATATATCGAAAACTAGCTTAAAGGGAGATCAAGTTTATTGTAGCTACCGTTGATTAGCCAAAAACTTGAAATGTCGTCTTATGTTAATTGTCTAATGTAAATGTGCGTTACTAAATTTAAATAAAATGGTCAAATTTGTAAAAACCATTAACACCAAATCTCCGATATATGCATTTTATTTAAGTCAAAAACCTGAAATGCAGATATTTTAACAGCACTCCAAATAAAACAATTCGGGAAAATAAGGACAAACTAAAACCGTCATATGGGAGGATTTCCTTGAACCGACATATTATGTATGTATTATGAACTTTTGCATTTTTTGTTAATTAACTTCTTGGGGTATTGTATTACACGTGAAGTTTGGAGAACATCCGTTCAATAGTTTAGGATGTAGCTCGGTGAAAAAACAACCGCACATCCGCACAGATAGGTCGACGTACATATGTACGTCATGACGAAAAATGTCTCGGAAAACGAGTTTTAAAACATTTTCTCGTTTAGTTTTAAGTAATTTTGAATTTTAATTTAAGTTAGTTTTTACGCCCAAAGGCATTTTTAATTTATTTTAGGAGCCTATATCACAGGAATGTCAGGTACAGGTTTGATTAAAACCTCGATTTGTTTATACTAGAGGCGAAACCATTGCCTGCATTGTTGAGCAAACAAGCATGTGTAAAAATTAATTAAATAAATAAAACAAAAATCAATCACAAGAAAAAAAAAACAGATGGAAAATATCCCCGTTGGCCACAAGTACGCATATAGGTTACTTATATAAAATTTTATCAAAATTAATTGTATTTTTTTTTTCAGAGAATAAAATAAACTTTTTAAAAAAATTGTTTATCGGCAGGTACCTATCTTAATAACATTGAAAAGATAATCGGTATCATATTTAATTATTAATTGTTATCTCAAAACTTTTTTTTAACGAATTCATAACTTGTTTTAATATAACGGAACGGAGGTTTCTGCACATCCATAAGCCCGAGTTTTTTCTGTTTGCTCAGGAAACGATCCTGGATAAGCTGACGTTACCTAAGCTGAAAACTAAAAAAGCTACGGTAGCTCCGAGATGTCTGCATACAAATAAAAAAAACTATATCATTTAAAATTACATATATCAGTTCTAATATTATTTATTTCATTAATAATACATACAAAAAAACAATAACAGTAAAAGTATTAATTCAAACTCTGCAATTGCATGTCAAGCGATTGGATTTTTCGTTTTTTTAGCTGCACGTTCAATGCGTGGACCTCCGTAGCCTGTAATGACTTTTTCTTTTTTAATTCAAATATTTGTTTGTTTACTTCATAGTTTTTAGACATCAATTTTTCTATATTTTTGAGGGTTTCTAAAATTTCCTTTTGGTAATCAGTCTTGATTTTTATATCATCAGTAATTGGTTCTTCTTTCATTCTTTTGATCTTTTTCTTTACGCCTGATTTTGCTACCAAAGGCGGAGCAACATAAATTTGTTTGGGCGGCATATTTTCGATATGATCTTCTTTCATTTCATCCTCAGATAGAGACGAAGATTTGGGCTGAAAGCTAGTTTTACCTGTTGGATTTAATAAATTTTGAGGATCAAAAAAGCCCATGACAGTTTCTTCCATTTGAGTTAGATTCACATTATCTAAAGAGCTGCCTTCAGTAGTTTTTTTATTCAATTTTCTTTTTAGTTTTGCTTTATAGTGTATCCATACCTGTAAATTGGTATTTATGTATGTGTATTTAAAAATAATATTTTGTTTATATGTATATAGCTACAAACCCTCTGCCATTCTTTGGGTGTCCTTGATGGTGGCCCAAATTTATTGAGCTCAACTGCTATCCTTGCCCATTGTGCTTTATGGATTTGCATTGATAAACCAATAGATGAACCTTTACCTCTGGCCAGTTCAGGCTGTTCTTGGAATATTGCAATTAGTTTTTCAAATTGCTGCGGCTGCGTTATTTTAATACTAAGGAATACATATTTAAAATTAATTAATTTAAGTTTATTAATTAATATACATAGGTAATTTGAAATACTTACGATTTTTTCTGCATTTTCTTTCGAAAGGTTGATTTTTCAGGTTTGGCAACAGCAATACAACTGAAAAAACACTTGTTTGATATTTATGATAATCAAAGCAAAATTAAACTGTATTTTATAACTCATTAACAGAATAACCAACAATATGTTTTAGTATAGGTACTTTTAATTTGTATCAAGACATAAATAGTATTTGAAAGGATTTTAACTCCAAATAGTCCAGTAAAATTAGCAGAAAAATTAACAAAATTTCAAGTCAAGATTATATTTTCAAAATTGCTGACAACGCAGACATTCTTTTTGTGCCAGTCAGTTGAAATTTTCATACAAACGACAAAAAAAGTTGTTCCAGCTAAAAGCGGCCAAAATGCGCAATCTTCTTTTAGTGTTTAATACGTGTACTAATTTCGCCTTTAAAATTTAAATAAAACGATGACATATTCATATGCAAGTAATTCAATGACTTGTAGAGTGGATTTGTTTTGGAAAATAAAACTAGTTTGATACCTACCTATATTAAAATTAAATAATAAATTAAGCCAAGCATAGCACGCAGATTCCCTGCTAGTAGTTGATGGCGCAACTAGTTATGTTGGAACACGCGTGAAGTTGGCTACTGGCGGTCCATATCTAATACGTCAATGTTTGTGGATTTAGGCTCTCCAAATCGTACACTTTAAAACAAAAATATAATCTCGACTACAGTATTTTTTGCAAGTTTTAGAGCTAATTTTACTGAAGAGAGTTTTCAGTAGTAAAATTTCGATCTACCCAAAGTAAGATTTTTAATACTTATAGCTAGTATTTACGCATAGAAGGGAAGGGATTTTCTCTCTCTAAAATAAAATGCGAAAGAGTACAGGAATACATCTGTTGCAGAAAATCTTGGCCACAACGCCGATGCCCGATACGCATTCACCGTCAACAATCAACATCATGATTACGTTTGTTCTTTATCGTGAAAGAAAGCGACAGGTATTCATAGTGACAAACGATAAGTGATTAACGATTAATAATTTTTATTGAACAATAAGTATTAACAATTTGGCCTCTTAATTCTACGTTACAAATCACCGTCAACAATCAACATCATGATTACCTTTGTTCTTTATCGTGAAAGAAAGCGACAGGTATTCATAGTGACAAACGATAAGTGATTAACGATTAATAATTTTTATTGAACAATAAGTATTAACAATTTGGCCTCTTAATTCTACGTTACAAATATAATTATTGTTGTTTTCTAAGTTGTGTTGGCACATAAGGGGCCTAACTTCTCAAAATGTCGAATTATTTTTAAAGAAAAAAAGTAAATATATAACATGTAAACGGAGAGCCCCGCCGCATCGCAAGTCTATTTTATGACCTTTTTGGTAAAAGTGTCATAAAAATTGCAATTATCAACTTAATCCTAATTTTTCTTTTATAATATAAACATAATACATCCTTCATTAACTGTGTAATAATTTCTTCGCTGTACTAAGCAGAATATTATATTTCGTCAAATTCCGAGTGCTTAGTCTTTTTTTTCGTCTGAAAAACTTTTACAAAAATATCTTTTTACATCTGCTTCTTGTCGCGATTACGTCATCTGTCTGGCTCCTTCGTTCTTTTGCTGTAGTAGTAGTGCTCTAGGCATATGAAGAAAATGGTAGTATAATGGTATTGTGGCGGTATGGCAGTAGCCAAACCGAGAAAATGGGCATTTGTTTTTGCGGATGATTGTATTCAAAGGATATAAGATACATTATGACTTTTAGTCCATGATCACACGGTGCTTTCAGTTGTTATTTAGAATTATTTATGACAGTACCGTTATTTTAAGATTGAGGTCAAGAATAAAAAATATCGGCTGGTTATTCTGAACTTACTTTGTATTAAGTTTTAAAATAATCAGCCCAACTCTTAAGCAGCCAATATAGACACCACACCGGTGTGGCATTCCACCACACATACCACACCGATCCGTACACACATCATCGTAGCTGCACTGTACATCGATTAATTAAAACAAAAATTTGCAATGAATGTGAGCGCACAGACCTATAGAGATGACACCGATCGAGACACAGACACAAAAAAAAAAAAGATTTTACTCGCACCGTGCCTGACACCGAAATCGGTGCACACACCAGCCCACAGATGGAAGACATTTCAGTGCACCAACACCGGTGTGGTATCTATGGGCTGATTTAAGGCTGACGACAGACAAACAGACAGACAGACAGACATACAAACATACAGAATTAAATTTTTTGTCTCATCGTAATGTCATTTTTAATTGTTATCTCCAAACTTTTTTTTAACGAATTCATAACTCGTTTTAATATAACGGAAAGGAGTTTTCTGATCCTCCATAAGCCGAGTTTTTTCTGCTTTCTGATGTCATTCGAGCGAACGTTCGGAGGGCCCTCCGAGTGAAAAAAAAACTTCCTAAATTGGTCGATTGGCTGATCGGAGTGCTGTTTGGGAGTCCTATTTTGCCTTCCTGAATTGAATTGGGAGTGTTGGGAGTGCTGTCACAATTTACTACCGCATACATATATTGTTTACATCGATCATATGGTCAAAGCCATATGATCGATTGGATTCATATTTCCCTCCTCTTCGGAGTGAAACCACTCGAATATGACATGAGGAAATGATCCTGGACAAGCTGACGCTACATCAGCTAAAAACTAAATAAGTTACACAAGGTGTTAGCTGTAAATATAACACATTAACTCAACCCTGTAGCTCCGGTATAGATGTATAGATGTATGCATACAAATAAAAAAAAACTAAATCATTTAAACTTATATCAATTCTAATATTATTTATTTCATATTATTAATTTACATACAAAAAACAACAACAGTAAAAGTATTAATTCAAACTCTGCAATTGCATGTCAAGCGATTGGATTTTTCGTTTTTTTAGCTGCACGTTCAATGCGTGGACCTCCGTAGCCTGTAATGACTTTTTCTTTTTTAATTCAAATATTTGTTTGTTTACTTCATAGTTTTTAGACATCAATTTTTCTATATTTTTAAGGGTTTCTAAAATTTCCTTTTGGTAATAAGTCTTGATTTTTATATCATCAGCAATTGGTTCTTCTTGCATTTTTTTGATCTTTTTCTTTACGCCTGATTTTGCTACCAAAGGCGGAGCAACATCAATTTGTTTGGGCGGCATATTTTCTATATGATCTTCTTTCATTTCATCCTCAGATAGAGACGAAGATTTGGGCTGAGGAACGGTAGTTTTACCTGTTGGATTTAATAAATTAAGAGGATCAAAAAAGCCCATGACAGTTTCTTCCATTTGAGTTAGATTCACATTATCTAAAGAGCTGCCCTCAGTAGTTTTTTTATTCAATTTTCTTTTTAAATTTGCTTTATAATGTATCCATACCTGAAAAATTTGTATTTATGTACATATATGTATTTAAAAACAATATTTTTTTTATAGCTACAAACCCTCTGCCATTCTTTGGATGTCCTTGATGGTGGCCCAAAACTATTGAGCTCAACTGCTATCTTTGCCCATTGTGCTTTATGGATTTGCATTGATGCTCTACCTCTGGCCAGTTCAGGCTGTTCTTTTAATATTGCAATTAGTTTTTCAAATTGCTGCGGCTGCGTTATTTTAATACTAAAGAATATACATATTTAAAATGAGTTAATTAAAATTATTAATTAATATAATTACAAATACTTACGATTTTTTCTGCATTTTCTTTCGAAAAGTCGATTTTTCAGGTTTGGCAACAGCAACACAACTGAAAAAACACTTTTTTGATATTTATAATAACCAAAGCAAAATTAAACTCATTAACAGAATAACCACCAACAATATGTTTTTAGTACTTTTAATTTTTATCAAAACATAAATAGTATTTGGAAGTATTTTAACTCCAAATAGTCCAGTTAAATTAACAGCAAAATTAACAAAAAATATTGTAGTCAAGATTATATTTTTGTTTTAAAGAGTAACATTGGAAAAGTCTCTAAATCCACAAAGTTCACATCACACAAAAAAAATGTCGGCTCTGAGTAGAGAAAATCGTTAAAAATTATTTCCATCTCTAAAATGTTGACAATTTTCTTGCCAATAACTTTTTATGGGAAAGATCTGTCAAGAATATTTATGAGATAAAGTTGTAGAAAATATAAGGGGCCTAACTTCTCAAAATGTCATTTTTTTAAAGAAGAAAAGCAAATATATATGTATATGTATGTTAACGAAAATAGATAAATTAATAAGAGTATGGGATACGTTGTCTTCTCGGGTTGTTCAGATCCGGTTGTCATAGACAAACGACAAAGGTAACAGGCACGAACCGCATGAATAATCATGTCTATCACCGTCTTCGTGTGTCGCTTACTACAGCATGACTAAGCACGCAGTTTTTCGAGACACAAATTACCAAGCCCTTAAAATAAATTTATAAATTATGAGCTACATTATGCCACCTGTCATTATAGCATCAGAATGTAATCGGAATGACCGTATTATACTAGCTTTACAGAGCATGGTTACTTGATCGTAGAGTTTTTCCGGATTAACAAACGTATTAAACGACATAACCGTATTTTCGAAAGAAATTAATATTTAAACGTTATCCGCTTCCTATGATTGGTTTTTATTTTATCAGTGGAAAGTAAAACACATTTGATCTTTCTAATATATAAAAATAAGTTGCCTTATGTGTTCGATAAACTCGATAACGGCTGGGCCGATTTTACTAATTATTTGTTTTTAACATAGCTGGGCCCGTATTACGTATTATGATAATCGTTGAAAAACCCTCGTTCTCGTTTAAATGCGATTACGTAAAACGACTATCGTTTAAGTTTCAACGATACTCGTTTTGTCTTACGAGTGCCATTTGGCTGTCGTTTAGCTTTCATTTTCGTTGTTGTCAAAAATATTATGGTGACTGTGTTGTGTCTGCTGATCAGAGAAAAACTTGAGCAGATTAAAAATCAAACAAACAAACAAATAAAACTGAAGAATATTTTATTAATAATATAATAATAATAAAAAAAAAAAAAAACAACCAAAAGACACACACCTAAACTTTTATGAAAACATATACCGGCATTGTAAAAAAAACTATTCGCCTCCCACATTTTTCTTATAACACATTTCTGCTTGCTTTCTTTGAAATATGTGTTGTGTCCTCTTCCTTCGCAACAATGTTAACAATAAAAATATAAAAACAAAAAGGAGCAATGGAAAAACACTTTAATATCTTTAAATAATATGGACAACTTCTTTTCTTTCACACTCGCCTTTGTTTATTTTGATCAATTTTTGACATCTATTCAACAACTTGAAGTTCGATGCACTTCAAAAAAAATTGTATTTCTCTGTTTTATCTGGCAACAATTTCATTAAACTATTCTCGTTACTTTTAATCGCTTTATGTTGCGGCTTTCGTTTTTTTGACTATCGTTTTTTTGCCGTTCGTTTCGTAATACGTAATACAGCCCTGTTCTATTCAGATGGTATTTCACAAAAAAAAAAAAAAAAAAAAATCGAATTTTTCAAATAATTGATTGTTGTAAAAACAACAACAAACAACTGCTTTTTATGTAAATTTACTATAGTGAGCTTATTTCAATCTGTCAATTTTATTTTGTGATCTAGTTAATAAAAAATAACATTGATCTAAATAAAATTATAGAGCACAAAGTGCTCCGATTAAAACTTTGACTGCATTTTTTTATTATCAGATGCATTTGCGAAAACGTTGCTTTATTCAGAAGTTTCCAAGTAATATACTCAGAACCAATCCAATAAAGATTTTCAGAGACGAAAACAAGTCGAACCAGTTATAAGCCATCAAGGTGTTCACGCGACTGCTATTGGCAGAAATACAGTTCAACAATCAATGTTCCAGGACCAACTTCTTTTCAATGTTGACGGTCAGGTATGTGCTACATTTCGTGAAGCATGCATTTACTTGATGATGATACTCATTGGAATAACACAGTGAGAGATGCTGCAGTTTCATCAAGTTATTTGCAACTATAATATCTAGATGTTTTCCGACGAATTCTTTTGAACTCTGGACAAATAAATCATCGGGATGAAATGACTGAAGTTATTTTACATCGAACGCGAAATATTCAATTCAACACGAACTTGTATTTTACGTTCGAAATGTACAATGAAGCTTTGGTAATGATAAAATATCTTTGTTTATCCATTACAAGTAAAAGTTTGGCACAATTAGGCTTGATCGTAAATGTATAACTATTGTTTTATAGAATACGAAGCAAATCGTTTTTGGAGGCCAAATGAAGACGAAATTTATTAGCAATTTAACTTAAAACATTACCAACATTAGGTAAATTTTTAAAAATGAGGAAAGTGGGTGCCAACCCCTGATTTTTATTAACCACATTTGGGTCTCTTTCATTAGAGTAAACGAGAGGAGAGCATATCATTAGAACAATTACCACGTTTTCTTTGTCTTGCGTTTTTAAGACGCATTTAAAATGTATTTGGAACAAAATGGAACATCAGTTTATTGGCCCTTTTAAAGCTGAAAATGGTTGGTGCAATTAAATAATGACATTTTAAAATTTTACAACCCAATAGTGTTTGGAGAAACTGGATATAAATATGAGATGTCATCCCAACGGGCAGGCAAATCTATCAAAATGACCTCACGTACAGTTTGAATGTCCTCAAGGCAAGGGAAGTCTCCCTGTACTTTTCAACTTCTTGCTCTATCCGAATCCGAATAATAGTCACAATTGTGGATGCTCTTCTATGTAAATAAAATGATAAAAGCTCCTTTTTTGGGGTTCTCTATCATTGTTATGTCAAGTTTAGATTAAAACCTCGAATTTTTACACGAAACTAATACTTGTCCTACTGAGCAAGTAAAAAAAAAAACTTAAAAAGTCTGAGGAATTGGTGACCGGGTGATAAGTAAAAAATTATGAAAAACTTAGAATTGGAATCATAGGAACTGTTTTGAATGCATTTTATAAAAGTTTAAGCTAATTTTTTATTTTTTAAATGTTTAAAGTAGGTGCAAGAAATTAAAACTATAAGTTTCTCAAGAGTTTCTACAAAAACGTACCCTTACTTTTTCAGTAAGTCAGAGAGATTTTTCTCTCATTCGAGAAATGTTGACAGTTTTAATTTTTTTTACATAAAGTACATGAATATTTAATATTATTGCTTGATCCATGGACGTATATATATGGACTGCTAGTCCAATGTCAGTTTCATACAACAATTGTCAAAAAAATGTCGCCAAAATTAGATACCGCGATACTAGCCCTCGAGACGCCACTGTCGGCAAAACAAAAAACTACAAAATTCTCACGTAGAAACTCGCGACATCTGTTTTAAAAATTTAATTTTCATTCATAGAAATGTGCGACATCTATGAGTATTTACCTGTGAATAGTTTTGTTTTGACGTTTCAGTGTACAAATTATTTTGTAAGGATAAGGAAACATTTTGTCTGAATATTTTATTCAAGATTGTATGGAAATTCAAAACAAAAATTCTAGAAAACCATCCCCGTGCAATGACCCGCCAAAAAAACAAACTAAACAATCTGCTGCTATTGCCACAAGTGCAAGAAGTTTGGACATCTCACTCAGTATTGTATGGAAAAGGATCTCCAAAACGAAAATTCTAAAAAACTATTCCCATGCCGTGAGCCGCCCAAAAATGAAACTAAACCATATGCTGCTATTGCCACAAACAGCCCTACCAAACAGTGTCAAAAGTGCAAGAAGTCTGGACACCTCACTCAGTTTTGTATGGAACAGGAATCCCAGAACCGAAATTTAGAAATAGTTATACCGAAGTATGGGCCACCAAAAAAAATAATACCATCTACTGCTTGCACTGATTTTGTCCAAACCGTCAAGCTGGAGAACGTATTGTTGAGTGCTGAAATTAATATGGCAAGTGACTTTACGACATTGAAGAGGAGTCAATTAATTAAACAAAAATGGAAAATGAAATCATGTAATATTCAACTGGAAGGATTTGGTCAAGGATTATATAAAGTCTTAGGAAGAACTTGCAGAAATGTAAGTGCAGGTGAAGTCGAGATGTTGATAGAAATTTTGATAGTAGATGACGAAGTACAGGAATTTCCAATGATTTTGGGACGAAATTTTTTAGACAATCATAATGTTGCGGTCGTCTGTAACTGTGGGCGTCTTCAAATAAAATTTGTCGAAACAGAAACACAAAATACTAAAAAGAAGAGAAAGCGCAAAAGAAGCAGAAAGTCATCATCACCAAACGATGTCAAAATGGATGAAAGAAAACAATAAGATGGAATTGTGATGGTTAAGAACAGATTTACAGCAATTCAAGAAGATACAAAAGATACATTTGAAGCGAAAGTGAAAATTAAACATATATATGTATACTGATGCTGATGAGCTATACGAAGAAAATATTATGGAGCTCTTGAACACTATTGAACAAAAATATTTGTAAGAAATCAATTTATTCATTTCAAAACAAATACCTACTTGGGTACCCGAATGTCTAGTTTCTTAAAAACATATATATATTTGTTATTTTCTTAAATATATTTATTTTCATACCTATAACCCAATTTGAATTCAAAGGGTACCTACATACGTTTATTTTATTTTGAATAGGTATGTAGGTAGTTTCGTTATTATTATTTATGTTAGTTGTTTAAAATTAAAATTTATTTGTTCTAAAAACAATCATGAAGTGTTGTTTTACTTGCTTACAATCTACGTAGAAATTATTCAAAAAAAAACTGACTTTTTTGTTGATCTTTACAGGTAGCATATATCCAGGTTTGGGTTCTAGAAATCCATAAAATACATACAACTAAGGTATCCTTCAACTACCGGTATCCGATCAGTATCTATCATCCGATCAGATTGGCAATTTCAATATTAAGAATTCTAAAAATGTTTTGCTGGTCAAAAATAATCAATTATGTACGTATTTTTTATACCTAACTCATATCGATATTATGGTTTATATGGTTACTATAAACCAGTAGTATTGTCGAACTATCACGCCCGAGGTCTGGTTATTCGTTAGTCTTTAAAAATTTGCGTCTCATCTCAACCGTTCGGATGCGGAGGTCATTTATTGGTCCAATTTATTTCGGTAGAAAATAAACAAGAGGATTTATTGAAAGTGTTAAGACTTTAACCATGGCTTTTGTCACAATATTATACCAATTTCAAATTAAACGATTTCCAAAGGTCAACATTTGTAGGTATATGGCATAGTTGTATGACGAGATCCAAGACTTTAATGACTTACAGTCTCAAAAAATCGTTTTTTGTGCGTTTGTTAGGCTAAATTTGATCTCTTGTGTGATAGCTTGACACACTGAATATTACGTCAAGAAGACTGCTATGTATTTTAAAAGTGTAACACATTGCTTGCGTTCGCGTGCACAACTTTTGTTGTTCGCATACTTTACTGTTGTTGTAATTCCATGTTAAAACACAACTGATCGACCATATAGCTGCGGTGGGGAAATATATCTGAAAGTATCCTAAAATGTTCTGTATACTCACGAAGCCAAAGGAGGATTGGCAAACAGCTGAGTACGAATATGTGTTTGTGTGTCTTTTAACACCTATCCGGTTTTGGTTGTTCGCAAACTCATACGATACAGGCGTATCCAGACAGCTCTTTAGGTGTGCACCCGAACGTGAGCATTTTTTTAAAAGCTGTGTTTACAGGTCCGGAGTGTCAAGTAACAAGTCTAATAAGATTTCTAGCCTTATGTCTCCAATTGTGTATACAAAGTTCTTAGAGATTTCCTTATTCTTATTCTTGCTCATTAAACATTACGGCCTGCAGCGTCGATGTCCATTCGCTCTTCATGTTCCAGTCAATTTAACAGTTGAAGATAAAAGTTGTTTGATTAGACTTATGGCACGTAGTTTGTCGTTGTATCTTTTTCGCTAGAAGTTGTACTCTTTGTGTATTGTACACAATACCACCATAAATCGGGTTAGGTTACATAATTTGTCTTATCAATTACACCCATTTTGGTGGCTTCCAACTCGAAATTGGCGCTGGCACGAGTAACTGCTCAATTGCTTCTCGCTATTACATCGATGACTTTACCATATCTAAGAAATTACCTGATACCTGAAGTGTTTGCTTGGCGGGCGTTGTGTACTACCTTCTCAATCCCAATATAAACGCATTTAAATGAAATTGCATCCCTCTGTTTCAGAGATCTGGATGTGATAAATGTTTCAGTATCCATCAATTTTGACTGAGTGTTTTCAGTTTGGGAAATATGTATAATTGTTCTCTTCCGGACTATCATAAGTAGCTTTGAAACCGATAGTTAGATGTAGGGTACCTATGTATATATTAAATTTTGCGTCTTCTCCAGAATCTGGCGCAGTGTGAATTTTTGTTCGATGGTAGATTTGGAAAATCTAAAGCCGCGATCTCTTTCTGCATGATGCATTTCCTAATTAGATCAACTCCATAGTATTTATGACTTCAGTCTTTTAATGGCTTTTTTAATGTGGTACTTGGAGATCTTGTCCATCATATAGATTGGTGGGCTGATGATACTCAATGGCGGACGTCATCACCATGTAGCAGTTGCTACCATGGTAATTCAGATTGTATTGTCCTTCTGAACCTGAAAATGGCCATATCCGATGTTGGCTGCTCTTAAAGTACGCGCAAATATCATGTTTGGCTGTAGGTTCTACCATTAGATGACTTACATGAATGGCCTTTGTGAATGTGTACGTCCATGTGTTGTCGAGCTAGCTGAGGTTTCTATATTTTTTAGGTGAAATCGTGACAAATATATGTATATTTATTGTTGAAGATATTTTCCAATTTCACTTTCGATTAAGAAAAGTTGGTTGTTTTGAAGCAATGTTTACATGAAAAACTATATTGCTCTATAAAAAGTTCGCCAAACTCGCCTAAGCATTCAATTCTATGTAGGCCACAAATAATTATCAAATGGAATTTTGAGACGTTAAAATTTTATAATTCATATACAAATCCTATATAAATAATATAACAACAAGCTTCTTATAGCTCTATTTCTTCCGCAAGACCGCACATATAGTAGGAATATCGTCTTGTTCTGTTCAACAAATGTCAAAATGGAGGTTTCATTTTTTTCCCGCTAGTGGAGCTTCGAGGGCTAGTGTCGCCCAAAATGACAAAGACTAAAATGGAACCAACTTGGGGTATGGCACTAGCAGTCCATATCTATTACGTCCATGGCTTGATCAATGAATTGACAAAATATGTCAGCTTGACTTCTGCTTGAAGCGAACATTCAACGTTCAATCAAACGACGTCAATCATTGTATTTGTATAATCTGTCATCAGTCATCATGCAAAATCAAATTTTGGATTTTTCGGAATAAAAACAAAGTCAATTAAGTTTATTCTTTTATTTTTAACAAAAAAAAAACTTAAATGAAATAAATATTAGAGCCAGTTGTACAATCGTGGTTCAACGTGATTTAAATTTTTAATCCACTGATTTCTATAGTTAATCTGTCAAAATCGGTGGGTTAAATACTTGAACCACGATTGTACAACTGGCCCTTAGTATTTGAAAACAATTTTTTCAATTAAGACTAAAACCAAGTTTAAGTTGGCATACCGTTAGGTAGTGCCTTTCGATAAATTTATCTCTTCTCAATTTATTGAGGTTCGTCGAAGAGTTTGCGCATAAAATCTATTGTTTTGTACCATCAGGCAACAATGCCGCAACAACCCTCATCTGCTCCACCTTAAATCGACTCTTCGGGTTCATCCATGCTTAACTCGTGCTCTGTGACATCACTGGACAAAAACATATGATCAGGGAATATGTTGGGATTAAATGGATAAATTCCACATTTTTCGAAGCCACTTGTAATATTTCCGATTGAAGCAGCACTTCCATAAGCTTTACCAAACAAAGCGCTGATCTGGTAGAGGCCAACTGTTTTGCCGGGCTGATTTTTAAGCCATGTTGTTAATTCTTGTTTGAAATAGGTATCAAGAGGTTTGAAGAACGACACTTCTAAAGGCTGTATTCGGTGGGTGCAATTGGGAGGCAAGCACAATATAATAACGCCGTTAGATTTGGCAAATTCTAATGCCTGCAGATGTTTGTGACTTCCATGACAATCAAGAACCAAAAGAGCTTTATTTTGTGGGTTGCAACCAGCAAACTTCACAAAATGCTTTATCCACTTACAAAATACTTCGCCCACCATATATCCGCTTTTATAGCACAACTCCAAAGATTCATATGGTGCCCCATCGAAATACTCGGATTTGTGATTTTCGCATGGAAATATCAGAGCTGGAGGAATAAGATTTCCAGTTGCGTTAGCACAGACCACAACAGTTACGTGTTGGACTCTTTCGGAGCCAATTAGTTTCTTCCCTTTTGAATGTTTTTGAACTGTACTGAGGTTAAATTCATCCATATTAAAAATACGCTGTGGTGGTATATCGATGATTAATTCACTTAACATTTGAAAAAATTTCATCACTTGTGGCTTATTAAAAGTCTTTGCCCTTGCACTAGATTTTGGCTGAAGAGATCTTAGTGACAATTTTGGGTTTCGGGATCTAAAACCGTTTAGCCAGTCCCAACCAGCCATTTGGGTCTTCCTATCGAATGTGTGATTTATTTTGGCTTTTTCTGCTAATTGAAATGCTAATTTTCGGACCTCAGTTGTCGTAAAACCGAAAAAACGACTCTCAAATTCTAATATATGCTGAACCAGGAGCTTTTCAATTTCTTCGTCAAATGTGGGCTTAAAGCGCCCCAGATTCTGTGGAATTACTTTAAAATGTCGGCGAAGGGTAGATTGTGGCACATTGTATTTTTTGGATGCAAGAAGCCAACCACATTTCTTGTTTTTTACATCTTCAATTGCCATAGCCATGTCTTCTTTTGACCAAGAATGTCTGGTTGATATCCTCTTGTAGTTGCTAGGAAAATCAAATGTTTTGAAATCAAATGTTTTGTAAATTAAAATAATATACTACCTTATGGTTAAGATGGTATATATGTCAACTTGGACGGACGAGTGCCATGTCATCTTGTCCGAAGTGTCCGAAAAAAGGGTTTCAATGTTAAATGCGCAAACACTTCACGATCCGGCACTTATATTATGTACACAGAAATTACGTAGAATTTAGAACTAGTAAAATAAATAAAACACAGATATGTGGATCCAAGACGAATTGAGCGCGGCCAACCCCCTGCCAGACCGTTTTTAAGTTTTCTAAGAATTAAATAAAACGGTCTGGCAGGGGGTTAGCCACGCTCAAATCGTCTTGGACCCACATGTCTGTGTTCGGGGTGGTATTCTCAATAATTTGGTAAAACCCATTTTCGGTTATACCAATTATTTCAAAAACTGATTTTTTAAGGTTTTCGAAAGCGTCTGACAGGCCGTTGGCTACACTCAAATCGTCTTGGACCTACTTATCTGTACTCAGGGAGTTGTTACCAATATTTTGGTTAAAACCAATTTCGGTTATACTAATTATTCAAAAATCTATTTATTGCCAATTTCGAAAACGTCTGGCAGGGAGATGGCCGCATCTACATCGTCTTGGACCTTCATATATATTCATAGGAGAAAAAAAAATATTTTTTGTCACTTTTAAAAACGTCTGACAGTAGAATTGCCACACTTGAAATTTCATGTACCAGCATTTTTGCTGATATGAGAGCTCTTATTATGTAAAATAAAACTACATACATATCAATTATCTCATTTTTTGAAAAAAAAAAGTGATTTTTTAAACTACAATAACTCACAAAAGCCACCCTCATGAACTGCAAGACTTGCGTTTATATCATGCCCTTCACATCTGCTATCGACTCATATACTTTTTTTTCGGTTACCTTTCCGACCAAAAAATTTGCTGTGGGCTCTTGGTCTGTATAGGATACGAATATATTGTCAGCTCTCTCTTAATTTTTCATCTTTCTTAACGCATTATTGTTGTCAGAACTTCTTTTTCCAAATAATTATCTTCATTCTTTCATTATACGTGAAATATTCCAAGTCAAATAAATACGATGCTCGCTCCGGGAAAGGTTCCACCTTATAGTTTCGAGTTGTAATTTTACTATTGTTTTTATTTACAATGGTCGAACTTTCGATTTGCTCTTCATAATGAGGGACTAAATCTTTGTTTGCCATGTAAGTCGATTTTTCCTTCAACATAAATGGGGGTAGATATATATCTTTTTTTTGTCCTGGCTCAACCGATTGGCTTTAGGATTTTGTTGTTTATCATGGAAATTACCCTGTAGTGGGTTTGATTATTTAGGTTAATTTCAAATCACTTAATTCGGTGGGCACATTGTTCTTATAAGCTATGTGTTACTTTGTAGGTAATAAATTACTATTAATTTGGTCTAAGTATAACACCTTTCACTTAATTTTTAAGGCAAGAGCACTCACGTGTTCGAATCGGCCCACAAAAATATAGTTCCCACGACCTAGTTTGACATTTTACCCATTCAACAACATGTGAGCCATGTTAATCGTTCCAATGATTGCTGAAATACAGACGGATTAAGAAGATGTATCTACAAAATCTCCGAAGAATACTTAGCTTCCGGTAAAAATTTTAAATTAAACTGAGCTTCACAATTTTAAATTAAAATTATAAATACGTTTCCGGTAAGGATATCAGATAAGCTTTATTTGAGCTATTTATTAGGCGCGTCCTACGAACAAAAATCTCTGAGGGCTCAGTGATATTTTAAGTGGGACACAAAATCTCACCTGAGTTAGATTTTTTCAGGAAATTTGTTGGATGCGCCTATTGAATCCAACAAATTTCCTGAAAAAATCTCACTCCTCAGGTGAGATTTCCTGTCAAACTCACATTGAGATCTCAGTGAGATTTTTGTTAGTAGCACGCGTCTATTGTGGTGCTTATCTCTGCTTAGCATCATCATTTCTAAAATAAGAATAATATCGCATCAAAACAATGCATTAAAACAACGGATTAAGAAAACATATCACTAAAAACATTCTATATAGACTTTTATTATACAGAGAATGTCTTAAGTAGAAAAACAAAACAACAAAATCTTCAAAACGTAAAAAATTCAAGAACTTAAAAAAGTGAATAACAAAAAAAAAAACAAAACCAAATTTAACTTCAAAATAATAATAAACAACGGTACTATCAACGGTACTAAGGTTTTATTTAGGGACATCGATAATTTTCCTTAAAGAACGAAATCTTAAGTCGGCTTTTGTTCCTTTTTTAATCATTCGGACCTGAAATGAATCCCCATGGACGGAAAATTTAAAACAGCCGGTAGTGCTGCCTACCCCGCAAAGTGATTCCGCAAAAAGGATCAAAAGGTTTTGGTGCATTTGAGGGTAGTTGCTTCAAATCTGATGAACAAAGTTGTGCGTTAGTTGTTTCTGCTTTGAATGCTGATGTCTTTCTGGTAGTTGCTTTCACAGATACCAGAAAGGCATTCTGTGGGCTTTGGACTGCAAATGCTTTACATTTAAATTTGAAGTATCATGTGCCTTGAACGGAACAGTATCACCGGTCAAATGCTGCGTTGTTGGAATGGCAGAGTAGTCAAAATTCAAATACCTTTGCACCAAGCGGGAACGTGAAAGTTAAAAAAAAAAAGAAACATTGAGAGAAAAGCGAAAAGAAATAATATGTATAGACGTAAGAAGTTTTTTTTAACATACAAATTCATCTACTTTGGCTTTTCTTCTAATGTCGAATTTTAGTTTTACGAACTAAAGTTGTTATTTTCCTTAGACAAAAAGTAGCTTTTTCCCCAACTTTTAGATCCACTTTTCGGAGTTTGACATGAATCTGAATTTGTAGCAAGATTCCTCAAACTCAATGTTTGTCATTTCTATGGTAAGTAAATTATAAAACCATTCAATTCCGATTTTAATTTTTTGTTTTAAGGTATACTGGAAACAAAAGCACTTACCGTAAAGTGTCCAACTTGTTTCATATGTCGCCTTCAAGCTTATATAGAAGCCAAACGAAATTTTTGGAATTTTATTCGACATATCGACGCAGTACATAAAAATGTCATCAACAAGTGTCATGAAAATAAATATTAAATCAAATATATTACATATGTAGTTTGCAGAATTGGAAAATGTTCTGGGCTATATCGACGGGTGTTATATCTAAATCCGAAGTTTTGCCCCCCAAATTCGATCGACATACGTAAACCGTCAAGGATTTCTTTCGATCACCATGCAAGTCATATTCGATGCTGATAAAAAGTTCATGGACGTTTTTGTTGGATCAACCAGTAAAATAAAATTTCGTACATATCCAAATTTATAGCAAGAATATGCTAGAAGTACCATATTTAGGGTGATGTTGCATACCCGTTAAGAGAGAACTTACTCCATATCGGGAGTATAAAATCATTGTCAAACCAGAGTTAAAATTGAAAACTGTTTTGATCTTCTTAAGCTAAGGTTTAGGCAGTTTATTTGTTTGGATTATTTTTCCATTATGCAATTGTCGAAATTTGTATTGGGTGTGTGCACAATTTGTACATAATTGAAGGTGATTTATGGCAGGAAATAAACGATTCCGCAGCAGAAACTGACGAAAGCGTTGCTCAAGAAGAGGAAAGTCTGATAGAAAACGTCCTGCTGCATAAAGTTGAATTAAAAATAAATGCTGCAATTCAGTAAACGTAAATATTTTTGTTTTAAGTCAAACTTTGTAGAAAAATGAAACAAAAAGCCTACCTAGTTTCTCTCAATTTTTCGAAAAAAAAAATTAAGTCATATGCGTTTATATTGGGGTCATTTGGACATTGTTTGACTACACATCTTTACACATATTCAGTACGAGATACTGTAGTACCTTAAACTGCAAAAGGAATACGCTTTTGTAATACTAAGTATGGTAAATCAAAATGTAATGATGCATTTAGCAGTACAAAACAACTTAATTAAACAAAAAAAAAAGTATTACAAAAGCATTTCATATGCGAAAATCAAAATCTTTAAGTCCACTACTTTTAGAATATCTTGATATAAATTGACTCTTAAAATAAAAAACAGGGTTTTTTAAATATTGTTTTATTTTTTTTTTTCAAAAAAGTTTGTTTAGAAATTCTTTTTTTGACTCAAGAGCCTCATGTCTCTTTTTGCACTTTTTTTCCTCAAGATAATGCTTGAACAGTGCACTCTTCCTCCAGATGTTGACAGGGTTAAAGATGGTGAGGGTGGTGGTCTTGCCGATGGTGCTGGGGACGTTGTTGTTGGCGGGTGCAGACAAATTTAGCGAGAATAACGTTGATGATGTCGATGCACCAGGATGATTGGACTGGCAGGTAATTGTTGCCGTCCTCAGAGGGAACAATTCCGATTTTGTAAAAAATCTTTCCTGCTATAGTCCGGTGTCGATGCAGATAGTGTCATCCTGCTGCACGATATCGAATAGACGTCATCACCGCAAGCCGTCTGCTACCGCACAGCACCACTAATGTTGTTGTTGTCAACCACTTTTTTTGTACTTTTTGCGACGCATTTGTTCCGCGACTCCACCTACGCCCCAGTAACATTTACACTAAACACTCGATAGTACCAGTTGAGTTGGTCGTGCTATCACGATGGTATTTTTATATCTAATTCGATCAAACAATCTCTTTTATACATTGTCCAAGTCCAACATTGTGAGCTGTATGAAAGCGTTTGAGTGTTGATGTTGGACGAACATATATATAAAATATAGGGGCATTTTTCGGTCACAGAAGACGGCAGGTTTTTCAATACACTTCTTAATTATACCACGGCTTCAAAACCGGTTTGGTATGAAGCAGTATTTATTATTACATAATTTTTTTCTATAATTTTGAAAACATTTAACAAACAACTATGAATTATGATTGGAATCTGCATTTGTCATTATCAGATGAACCTTCTAATACGAAGAACAATACTTTTGGATTATAACTTCCTCGCAGTCACAAGTAGGAGGTTAATATTCTCGCATTTTCAGCATTAACGCCTATATAAAAAGAGGGTTATAGGTTATAATGGTGTTTTTTTTTTTTCATTTTCCTTATTATTTAAGCTTACCGGCTGAAAACGGTGTCAATCAAAACTGTGCGTGTTGAAGAACTGTTGACATTAGTTTCTGGTTCAACTTCATCAGAAATCGGTGTGATAACCTCTTCAAACACCGGCAAAACTACTTCCGGGTCACTTGGAGGCACTTCTTCCCCCAACTCAATTGCAATGTTATGAAGCACTGCAGTTGCTACAATAATGGCCAACACTGATGTTATTTTTACTCGCATACCCATTGATAAACAAGGAAATCTTCGTTTCCAAACTCCAAAAGCTTTTTCAATTGTTTTCCTAGTTTTAATTTGGGACTTGTTGTATGCTTTTTCAGCTGGTGTTCGAGGATTCAATAAGGGCGTCAGCAAATAATTTTTATATGCATATCCACTATCACCGAGTAGGTAGCATCTAGGGTATTCATTGTTTTCAAATTTGGCCCTAAGGAGAGAATCGTCAAATATGTTTGAATCGTGGGCACTCCCAGGCCATCTGGCTACTATATCGAGGAATTTCAATTTAGCATCACATACACATTGCGTGTTTATGGAAAACCACCCATTTTGGTTTCTGTATACTTCAGCTTGTTCCCCGCCTGGTGATTGTATTCGAATGTGTGTGCAATCAACTGCCCCAATAACATTTGGAAATCTTGCCAGTAAGTGAAACTGATTTTGAATGTCCGTTATTTCATTTCGATTTGTTGGCATCGAAATAAAATCTGGCCTTAGACTGGCAAGTAGATGAGTCACTTTCTCTATTATGCGGCAAACTGTTGACCTATGTACATTGAACATGTCTCCAACAGAAATTTGGAAAGAGCCTGTTGCATAAAAACGCAGTGTGATAAGAACTTGATTTTTTGCACTAACGGGGTTGTTTCTAAAGTTCCTTGGCTGCAAACGGGTACCAAATAATGCCAACAGATGTTCGACGCACTGTTTGGACACTCTAAATCTCAATTTGAAGTCGTAATCATCGAATTCAGTGAATGGATTCTTGTGCACTCGAATATTTCTTGGACGGCGTCTAGGTTTTTCTTCATATAAATCTTCATCAGATGAAGAAGATGACCATTGTAAGAGTCTGCAATATTTTTTTTTCTTTAAACAACGAATATTTAGATAATAGTAGTAATACAAATTATAAAATTTAAATTTGGAAATTTAAGGATTCGCTGGCTTAAGTGAGCGCTTAGAAATATAAACTCGCCTAATGTGAATTGTGTTTTCTTTATTTTCAACCACAACAACGATATAACAAACAAAAGCGTCGTCCTACTAACAAAAATCACTGAGGGCTCGAGATTTTTCAAGTGGGACAAAAAATCTCACCTATAACACGAAACAACAAGTCAACAATTACTTGTTGAATTATATTTATTCAACAAGTAACACAACAAAAATCGTATTGTCAACAGAAAAAATGTCCCTCGACTTGTTGCATTAGTTAGAATTAATTAGTCACGAAGATTTTGTTTAGATCTTTCTCTGATTCATTAACTAAACCAGACAAATGTTATAAATGGCGGAAAATTTATCTTCTATCAAAGAGCTTAAATATAGTTCATGAAGGAAAAGATTTGACTTTCATTACGAATGTGTTTTGACAAAACTGTAAAAAATAAAAAAAAAAACTGTTAGATAAGTAGATAGCTCCAAAAAAAACCGTTCTGCAGGAGGCAAACACTGCAAACTTAATTCTTGTGATAATATCGTGCGAGTCAGAGATTATTATTGAGCATAATGAAAGAGGAGTCCAAAGAGGACTCCGCTGATTAGCGCTATTCGTAGCTTAACTTAATTTATGGAAGAGACTTTTAATTAGATAAACAGCGACTTGTAGGGGTACATGATTTTTTTTCCATAAAAAACTGTGGCTCAATTTGGAATTTTTTTTGTATGATTTTGTTTGATCTTTGATTTATATTATCATTTATTACTATCCGATTCAGAAAAAAAAAACCTTTCAAATAAAATTCTTTTTGACAACAAAATGCAATTATTTTCCCGATTCCTTAACTTGATGAACACAATTGCAAATATTTATTTCTAACCAACAATTAATTCAAAATGGTCCTTACAAATAAAAAATCGCTAACCACACGTTTATATAAACACGCGGTTTAAATTTTAAAGACGAGTTAATTTGTTTGCTTACCAAAAAAGTTGAACACGACTTTTACTAAACGCCGCTCTATTACTTATTCTATTATTAAATTCGCTGTCGAAACAAGTGGCTATGTTCTCAAAATTTCGTATAGTCGCCTCTTTCACACCTCAAGACTTTGTATTTGCTTGTTTATTGTAATGTCTAGTAGACTTTTTGCGAATAGACTCTGGCAATAAGGCCCTTAATATTAAAAACATCATCGCATTATTTCCGCCAAACAATCAGTCCAAGTTAATAGACTTACCAATTATAGTTTGAACCAATTCAAATGAGTACATCATGCTGTCTCGTTTTGACTGCTGTGTTTTTTGAGTGAAATCAGATATTTTGACTCAAAATCCTATTAGTTAAAAAGGGAAAGGGTGATTTATGAAATCATAAAACATTGCCGAACAATGCACTCATCACAACCGAACTACACGAACATAAATCAACAGGCGACCAACAAACCATCATGTTGAATAAGAAAAATGGCATTGCAATTTCTCTTAGGAAATTATTTCATTTAGTCGCGCACAACAAGAATGTGAAATGCATTACCGGCTCAATTTTTCCCTCCCTTTGTGATGCTCAAAAAACCGATGTGCATCAGTATCTCCTTCGATTTACTTAAACGCTTGCAATGTGTTTAATAATGATAAGGGTATTCGAAACCCTTTAAGTACTAGCATATTATGAACAAAAAGGTGTTCTTCGTCGAGTATACAGTGTTCTTTCCTCTGAGAGGATAGCAATGATACATCCTTTTTTTGTCCGTTTAAAGATATTCAAATAAAAAAAACATTAATTTTATTAAAACTTATACATATCGCTCATTAAAAAGAACACCGTCATAACTCAAAAAACGTCATTTCTCAGAAAACGAAATTTAAAGTTTGCATGGTTGTATTTCTCAATCATCTGCATTTTTATCAACTTTTTTTTTTCTTTTTGATAGGGCTTTTAATTTCAGTTATATTTAATGCAATTATGATTTATTTTAAAAATTTTGTAATATAAAGAAAAATATAGGAACAGCAAAGAGTTGCACTTGTGACGTTATAAAGATTAAGACATATTTGAAATGTGTCATAAGTCGAAATGTGACTTTCTTTCCACAACAAAATTATCTGTTTGCAATCCACACTTATGACATAAGACAAAAAGGTTTTTATTTTGAACTTTATTCATTGAAACAAAGAGAATTTTTTCCAGGAAAAGTATAAATGGTAGTGTTTATTTAATAAAAATTATGAAAAATAACATAGAAAATTAGTTTTTTTTATTGAAAAAATATTGAGAAAAACAAGTTACAAATTATTATAAAAGTTTTTGTAATATTTGGGAATGTGATATTTATTCACAAGGTCTAATAGATCCTTTTTTTTCTTTTCTGCAAGTCCTGGCCTCTTGCTATAGGCTTTTTGAAGAGAAACTCCATCCATTTTCTTCTTTTTTATGACCACAGCTTCCTGGAAGTCATTTGCGTATGAATTTTTGTAAAAAATTGAATTCGGGTGCTCCCTGCTAGCCTTAATAACTTTCACATCATGCAGTTTCAGATTAGCCATGTTCATTGGACCCATTTTTGCTGCCAGATCCTTAAGGTCATAAAAGTCTTCATGGCACAGCTCGTTCACAACAAAAGGCTGCCCCTCTTTCTTTGCTGATTTAATAGCTGAAATGAAGCCATCTGGAGAATAAATCGGCCCACTCTTCAGCTGACGTTTGACCTGCCTTTCAATGAGGGAGTGAGCAGAATCGCCTTCATTCTGGGTATGTCCTTTTACCAAGAATTTGTGGGTTATCTCTTTTATACCCAAATATCGGACAGCATACAAATAAAGAGCCAACATGAATTTATTTTTTTGTTGTCCGACGCAGTTATCGGAGTAAAAAATAACCTCTGCATTATCCATGGTTGCTTTTTTTTGTAAGTATTTAAGTACACAGGTTCCCAACTCATTTACTCCTCGATTCGCATTCGACTCATCCCAAACAAAGCATTCACAGCTATTATTTTGGAGGTCGTAAATGGTGAAATTCAAAACATTCAGCTTCGATTTGTAGTAAAAGACAGAAACATCTCCTTTTGGTATTTGCATTACTGCTTGGAGGTCATACACTGCTACTATACCGTTAAAGTTGATCTTCTCTTTGTCCTTCTTCTTTTCCTCCCTTGAAAGTTTCTTCTCTGATTGATGAAAATCGTAGCTTTCTTTTAACCCTTCTTTTTCTTCAGATGAAGCATTTTCGAAGGCAACGCAAGTTTCACACAAGTCTTTCTTCGGTGTGAAAAAGGAGATATTAAAAGATTCGGTAAATAGCTTGTAAAATATAGCATAGCTTCCAAAGTCCTCGTTTTTCGCTTTACATTCGGACACATAATCTCTATGTATATCCGCCAACGACCGACTCCCATCAACGAAGGTCCGGGTTGAATTTGCTCTTGTGTAATGGCTCTCAATTTTGGGGATCGAATTTATATGTTTGCGAATGCCTTCTCTGATGGCTAGATCAAGAGTTCTATGCTTCCCATGTTTGCCCCTTAAATCTGGTTCGAGCAAGACATCAACTATCTTATTCCGCTTTTCATGAACTGTGCGGACTGTTCGATCATTTATGTCTAAAGTGTTTACGAAAAACACTTTACATACTCGCACTTTTTCATTTCCAGAAGTTGAAAAATAGTAAGCGTTGTTGTTGCTTCTTGGAGGCCGTATTCCTCCTTCACGAGTATACCTGTACCTAGGAGCAATGACTGTCATACTATTGTTAATGAATTGTCTTTGCAGTTCTATATTGCCCAATGCCCAGTAATCTGCAAAAATTCGTTGCCTTTCATCTTGGCTGAAGATAGAAGAGCATTTAAGCTTGCATTTTTCCCCACAGGCTGCTTTTAATTCTCTTTTGGCTCTTAATTTTTTCTTTTTTGAGAGGCTTTCATATTCCACTCCAAGATTTCTTTTCCTTTTTAAAATATTTTTTTTCAAATTCTCAGCATTTTTTCGTCTTTTAATTCCTTTTTTGGGAGGACTTACCAAAATGGAAACATCTGGATGATTCGATGAAGACGGGATATGTGGGCTATGATTGGAATTGTTGTTGTTTGAAGAAGAACGTCTAGGATTGGCATCAGTGCTTTCTAACGAAGTATCACTTTCATCACTTTTGGAAGGCTTATATGGTTTGTCATACAGAATGTCTTCGCAGTCTTCAGTTGAAGATCCACTGCTCTCAGATGATGAACAACTAGAGGACGAGGAACTAGGAGAGGAGGGTCTTGATTGTAGAGACATAGACTGATCAATTAAAGTTGACGAAGCATTTTGATTTATATATTCTATATGAAAGATAAGACCAAATATTATTTAAAGATCATTTATGTGACCTATACCACATTTGCACATACCAGGTTTATGAGAAGGTAATTGAATATCACTTAAATCGAATGTTGAAACATTATTTGCATTTAAGAGTTGTGCTCTTGCAAGCTCAACAAGTTGCCTTCCACGGGAATTCATTTGTTCTTTTCGAAAAACGTTGTACCTTTTTGTAACGAAAATGACATAAATTAAAATAACTCCAGAGAATTTATGAAATATGTAATAATATTTGCGACAAGAACGTCATACTGTCACATAGTGCAAAAAATTTATTTCTAAACGATGAGCAGTTTTCTATCAATAACGTCACAAGACACAATAAGACGATTTAAAAGTTGCCCGTTCAATTGAAGACCGTCACATTTCAAAATATTACGTTTATTTATCTAATATATTTTTTGTTCTATACCGTCATAACACAAAATAAAACGTTTTAAACATTAAAAAGTAGTACAAACACATAGCTTACCTTGAATTGAATAGAGCCTTATCTCAAAATATGACACTTTTTAAATATTAATTGAATACTTTTCACATCAAAGGTCACTGCGTAAATGAAAATAAAACAGTACATCCACAAAAAAAAATTCAAAAGTGACAGTCTTCATAACGACACAAGTGGCCTCTAGCTTTCAGTTTTTCAGTTATAGAAATGACGTTATTCCATTAAAAAGTTTATAGAAAATGGGTTTGAACTGTATCATTATGTCAAATTTGTTGTTTTTTGAGTTATGACGTTGTTCTTTTTAATGAGCGATATGTATATGTAGTGGGTATGTATTTATTAACAGAAAAAACAAATAAATGAGAGTTGTTTATAAATATATATTAACTATATTCGTTTATTAACGAAACGAAAAAGTTAAAGAAATAAATAAACTTCGTTTTTTTATCACAATATTATTCTTTAAATGAATGATTGATTAGTTGAACATTGTATATGCATTTCTATAGTATTTTCATGCTGAATAATCACCGCCTGGCCATCTTAAGAAACTTGTGAATAATACATTTTTAGGTTTGTGCATTTACTAGCTGTCTATTCTGTTACCCCAACAACAGTCGTAAACATATATGATTTTTGTTTTGTTTACGACTTTTGTCAAGGAAATATGGATTTTAGAGCCAATAAAATACATTATATATTGTTAATTTGTTTTTTTGACGACTTTTGCTAGGGTAACAGAATAGACACTTAGTAAATGTAAGAACCTCCAAATGTGCGGTTCACAACTTTCTTAAGATGGCGCTGCTCCATGATTGTACTTACTATAGAAATTTATATACAATGGTTGGAATAAAATTATGAGGCTCTATATTAAAACACACAAAAATTCGTTATTAAAAATAAAAATACATCAATATTTGTTTGTTTTAGAAAATGCGTATTTGTTTTGAAATTTAATCTGTAGATCAACAAGAAGTTGAATAGCCTCTCCGTCATTTTTCTTGGCCGCAAATATTTTTAGTTTTTCAATTGAAGTGTTGGCTTCTTGGTATGAATTAATTGATGGGTGGTCTTGATCATCTTCCTCTGAATCACTTTCGGTTTCGACCATTTCAACAGGAACTGCAGCATCTTCTGATACCATTTTGAAGTCATCTTCCACGTTTACGTTTGCATCCATTAAGACAAAATTTTCGAATTCTCCTTCCAATCTACATTCCTTAAAAAGATTTATAATTTCCCTTGAATTTGCCAGATGCAAGTCATCTTCTTGTTTGCATTTATCGTTTTCCAAATTTAAACTTTCTCCAAAAGCATTTTTAAAACAATTTGCAACTGTTTTTGTTGTAACTAAATTCCATGCATTATTAATAAAATAAATGGCGTCTAGGACGTTTATACTTTTTATGAACTCACAGCTGGATTGTGAGCTGTCCATACGGACAATAAGATCCTTTAAAATAAGCGAGCGGTAGTGATATTTAAAATTTCTTATAACACCTTGGTCCAAAGGCTTGCAAATCGATGAGGTGTTTGTTGTCGGAAGATAAACAATTTTTATGTTTTCCAGCTTCATGTCCTTAGGATGAGAAGCAGCTCTGTCAAGGAATAGCAAAATATTTTTTTTCTGAAGTTTCATTTGCTTGTCGAATGAACAAAGCCAATCTATCATGATTTCTTGAGTCATCCATGCTTTTTTGTTGTGCATCCAGTCTACAGGTAGCTGATCATGTTTGAGGCCATGAAATGCTTTTGGGTGACAAAATTTTCCGATAACCAAAAGTTTTTCTTTTTTTCCTGCCATATTTGCACAATGCAAAATAGTGAGCCTTTCCTGTGAAAGCTTACCTCCTGTGCAATTTTCGCCTTTTAGGACCATTGTTTTTGTGGGTAAAGCTCTAAAAAAGAGTCCAGTCTCATTTGCAATGTAAATGCAGTCAGGAGTATAACCGACTGTTATTGTAGGTAGATTTTCAAGAAAAGTTTTCACGTCCCCGATATTAGCGTCTCTGCTTACGTTTTTGTAGGAAATACCGTGACGTTTCCAAAATTTGCTTAGCCAGCCTGAGGATGCTTTAAAATCTTTGATTCCTAATTGGGTGGCAACTTCTACTGCCTTGTGTCGAATTGCGGGTCCAGAAAGTTTAAATCCTTTGTTACGAGCTGCACAGAACCATTCAAAAACAATTTTTTCCAGACTTCCCTTTGGTGTTACAAAACGTCTTTTGAGGTGAGATGCAGTTGAATTTGATTGCCATTGACTTAAAAGCTCATTCTTCTTTTTTAATAAATCAGCAACCTGGGATTTTCCTACTTTGAACTCTGTTGCTGTTTCACGTATGCTTTTCTTATATTTTTCCGAAAAGTTTATTAGGTCTATCTTTTCTTTTAATGTTAAAGTTTTCCTTTTTGGTGGCATTCTGAAAACATCAATTTATAAAATAAACCAAAATACTAAAAAGAAATGCTTTCAGCCTGTGTAAAAATCATTGTATGTATATATGTATATTTCTAATGTATTATTATGAGCCAGGACCATCAAATGAAATTTGTGAGTTTCTGACATTTACCGTATTTTGTTACTAGAAAATGTTAGAACCTCCAAATGTGTTATTCACAAGTTTCATTTGATGGCCTATCGGTGATTATTCTGCATGATAGAACTAAAGAAATAGTACTACACATATAGAAATATATATACAATGGTAAAAATGAACAAAAATGTGAATTTGAAGAACAAAACCTGCTCCCGATCGAAAAACAAATGCAAACAGGTCACCCAACTTTCAAATACACATTCTACCAATCTACACATAATTCACAAATTTACTGCAATGTCTAAATTCACAGCCGTGCTTTTTCCATAAACAAGTAAAATAAAATCGACGACTGGGTCACACGAACTTGCTCTTGTAGCAAAAAAGTTGTGGGTCATGAGACCCTCGACAGAAGTGAAACTTTATTGTTATTTTCTTATAAAAAAAAATCTAAGACGTACCTTTTCTGGACCCTTAAAAAGAAGTATAACTGAAGCACCTCCAAGACAAGTCTAATCCAATCCCAACTGACAAAATCACAACCTTGAAAATCCCGAACAGTATATACCTACCAACAAAATGAAAATCCCGAAATTTTGTATGTAAAATAATTCCTTTTTTTTCCTCGAAATTATAATGGAATAATTGCTTTTTTGGTATTACATTTTTCGGGATTTTGTCAGTCGGGATTTTATCATTCAGGAATTTGGTGGTCGAAATTTTGACTGTCGGGATTTTGGTAGTCGGGATTTCGTACTCGGGATGTTGGTTGTCGGGATTTCGTAGTCGGGATTAAGGGCGTCGGGATTTCTCGAGATTTAGACTCGGGATTTTTGTTGCTCCGATTTCGTCAGTCAGAAAAAGTATAATCAGCATCAGCATCCCCTATTGCAAGTTAATAATGCAATGATGTGCTTGCTTCACCGCATTTCGTTTTTTTCGAGAATGTGAAGAAGAAAATCAACCAACCATAACCAAACAACCAGAAACGTCAGAGTACTTTACGTGAGGTACGCGATTAAATTCGCGTAGTCAAAATGGCAGAAATGCTACCTACTTTTTTGAAAACATAATTTGTTAAGTCTGTTACGTGGTAGTGTTAATGTTTTAAGTGTGGTAATTAATATAGTTAACGTAAGTGTAAATAAATGTAGCACACGTGCTGTCAATTTGAATATTTTTCGCTCAAAAACTAAATTTGATAGATTTTATATTGTTTTATTATGTATTGTAGTGGATCAGATTATTTTCACAATAAGAAAGAATTGCGTAAAATAATAAGCATTTTTTTCTTTAAATAATATTTTTTGAAGTCTGTTACGTAATTGTAGTACCTAGCTACTGTAGGTAACTTAAGTTTAAATAAATGTGGTAGGTACACGTACCACGAAATGTAAAAGTATAGATTGAGTGCTACTGTCAAAGTGAATATTTTTCGTTTAAAAACTAAAATTGAGGGACTTTATATCGTTCTGTCTTGTATTGTAGCGCATCAGATTGTTTTATAAAATAAAATGCACAGCTGGGTCGCACGAATTTGCTCTTGTAGCAAACTATTGGATTGGGAAAATTTAATTTGCTGAATTATGTTGAAAAGTGAAAAGTGGCCTAAATGTGAGGTTAAGTTGTATGGTAGCTATCATTAAATGGCTGCTTAGCAAAAAACTTTAAATGCCATCTTGTGTTGAATGCTTAGATAATATATCATACCAAATTTAAATGAAATCAGGTAAGCCGTTTTCAATTTAAGGCCTAATTGGTTAAAAACCGTTAACACCAAATGTGTTTAGATTATTTTAGAAAATATTTATCGTTCTGTCTTGTATTGTAGCGCATCAGATTGTTTTATAAAATAAAATGTACGGCTGGGTCGCACGAACTTGCTTTTGTAGCAAACTATTGGATTGGGAAAATTTAATTTGCTGAATTATGTTGAAAAGTGAAAAGTGGCCTAAATGTGAGGTAAAGTTGTATGGTAGCTATCATTAAATGGCTGCTTAGCAAAAAACTTTAAATGCCATCTTGTGTTGAATGCTTAGATTATATATCATACCAAATTTAAATGAAATCAGGTAAGCCGTTTTCAATTTAAGGCCTAATTGGTTAAAAACCGTTAACACCAAATGTGTTTAGATTATTTTAGAAAATATTTATCGTTCTGTCTTGTATTGTAGCGCATCAGATTGTTTTATAAAATAAAATGTACGGCTGGGTCGCACGAACTTGCTTTTGTAGCAAACTATTTGATTGGGAAAATTTAATTTGCTGAATTATGTTGAAAAGTGAAAAGTGGCCTAAATGTGAGGTGAAGTTGTATGGTAGCTATCATTAAATGGCTGCTTAGCAAAAAACTTTAAATGCCATCTTGTGTTGAATGCTTAGATAATATATCATACCAAATTTAAATGAAATCAGGTAAGCCGTTTTCAATTTAATGCCTAATTGGTTAAAAACCGTTAACACCAAATGTGTTTAAATTATTTTAGAAAATATTTAATTTGACAGTAGAACTGAAAACTCAAATGTGTACTTTATTTTATTACGTTACCTACACTATTTAACTACCTACCCGAGTTACGTATAGGCGGCATAATGAACGCTTGACAGTTCACACTAGTCAATTATGCCGTCAATCACCATAATCGTCAGAAGAATATCAAAATATTTTGAAAACCATCATGCCGCTTGACACTCATGCCGTGCGAACACTTCATCATGCTGCTGCATGATGAAGTGTTCACACTTTCAAAACTGAGCTTATTATGCCACGCTTGTCGTGCCTGCAGTTGAATGTGAACCCCCCTTATCTGAAGTATCAAAAGTAGTTTTTTTAAAAAAATTTAGTATTTTGCTATCTCTGCAGCCAAACCATTTCATTCTCAATCTCAATGTTTTTGTTTTTGCTTATTCCTTCATTGCTTGTGTTTGTGTTGTGCTTGTACTTCAACTGTATACTGGAGAATAGTATTTCTAACATATCTGCTTCTGCTTCTGCAGTCAAATCATTTAATTTTGTTGTTTTAGTTTTTTCTTGTACTTGTGCTTCAACCCGAACGATAACGAAGTCTACCGAGCAAACACGAAAAGTGCGACCGACCGATTTTTTTATTAAAAAATATGTTATTTTTTGAAGTGACAAAAAATGACTACAAATTTTAAACCGGATTAAAATTTGAGAAAAAACATTAACGTAAAAAATAAATATAAGTTTATAAAAAAAATTCTTTTGCAAACTCAGTTAAAAGTAAAAGGAGAACTTTTTGTTGCAGTTCTAATTGCTTCCGAACTGGAAATCTCTCGGTTTGAAGAGCTTTGCATTCAAAAATTAGCTGTATTGTTTTTTTTGTACAAAACTGGTCAAAGCAGATGTTGATAGACTCATCAGAACTGTTGCGATAGTAGTGACGTGGTGAACGTAGAGGAGGCAAACCCGAGTTGTAGAGTCGAGCTCCTCTTTTTTTTTTGTACAAAACTGGTCAAAGCAGATGTTGATAGACTCATCAGAACTGTTGCGATAGTAGTGGCGTGGTGAACGTAGAGGAGGCAAACCCGAGTTGTAGAGTCGAGCCCCTCTTTTAAAACTCGGGACTCTTTAGAATCTTGAAGATCATATATTTCTCTACCACAATACGAGTTTTCAGGAACATTTGTTGCTTATTTTCGCTAATTTGCAATAATTGTCAATTTGGTTTCTTAACAATTTAACACGTTTTTTCAAAATTGATTTATGAATAAAAAGTGCCAAAACATTCATAAGCTACAATTATTACCCTAACATTTTATTCAAAAAGTTTCATAGTTAAAAAGAAATAGAAACAGATTTTTGACCCATTAAAACCCAGTTATTTTTCGTTATTTTGGAGCATCCCATGGGCACGTACAGACAAATCCAACTACTTTTATGCTATTATAAAATGCATAGTTTAAGAACAAAAGTATTTATTTCATTCGATAGTTTGAACATTAGTCTGTAGCATTAAAAAAAAAAAAACATAAAAGGAAAGCTACGTTACAGACAGGTCGAGTCAAACAATAATCTAAGTTGTTACCTTAACATTCAAATTTCAGTGAAAACATTAACCATAAATAATAAATGTTCGAGAACCAAATAATAAGTAAGAATCTACCTCGGTATTAAATAGAAAAAAATTACAAATACCAATGGAACGAATTTTAAGCAATTTTTTAATATCTAGAAAATTTAAGCTTGTATCAGACGAAGTGTAAAACGTACATAGTTAGGTACATCTGACGTGAATTTGACGTCCAAACACTTCAGTCAATCATATATATTATTTCAATAGTCTACAGCCCTTTTTTGGACTTCCTACTAAATAATATAAATGAATGATACCTGAAACGAAATAGAATTACTTACTTACTGCTCCATTTTCACTTTTAAATTATAATTTTAACTATTTCTTATAATTAATTTTAATTTAAATATTCAAAGAAACTCCAATAAAAATGGAAAAGAAAATGAACGAATTCCAATAAAATTAAATATAAAATGAACGATTGGAGTGAAAAACTTCAAATAGTAGATTTCCATTAGGTCTGTTCCTGAACTGTCTCAGAAAAAAATTACAAAAAATCACACTGTGAAAAAAGTCTCACTAAAGAGTGTTTTTTTGCAATTAAACTTATGTGTGAAATAAGCGACACCAGTTACAAGTAAATACCAACAACAACATAAGTCCATATGAACTTAACTAACTCAATATAAATATCTGTCGTGTAGACTTACTGCATTGCCGACACAATTACATGTGTGTAACATGGGAACGTCAAATTTCGTCGGTAATGGCGTGGGCTAATTCCAAATGTCGTTTTTTCTCACAAGTCTATATGGAATTGCAAAAAACACGACTAATATTAAAATATTACAAGTTCTCGAATTTGACAGAAAGGACCAAAATATACTTATCATTTTCATTTGTTGGCAGATTAAGACATACAATATCTTCAAGTTCTCTAATTTGACAGAAAGAACAGAATAAACTTATCATAAAAAACAAAAACCTGAAAAATGTTCACTGACCATTTTTGGCACACACCATCATTAACTCTGAGATAACTCACAATCTCAAAGTGATTAAAGAACATGTTTCAATCAAACTTTTTAATGGACATTTCAACCTTAATTTGCAGTTTTTTAGTGCGAGATCATGATCAGGGTAAAGGCCCAACTATAATAGTCAGAACAGTGCATACGAAAACATAAGAATACAAGAAAATTTATATAGTGCGCCAAAAATGTCAGGATTGCTCAGGTTCGTTCACTTCCGGCTCCGTACGTTAAGAGCGCTCCATAGCGCCAGCCAAATACATGGGTTTGCTTGCTAGGTCGACTCAAGAAATTGACGGCACTTAACGAAACTTGACAATTATGACATAAGCTTCCTTTTGCTTCCGACTATTATAGTTGGGCCTTAAGAGTTAACCTCGAGTACACTGATGATAGAAATATTTTCAGTCAGTTTTAAATCCGGAAATAACTGACCCAAATTTATTATTTAACTCTGAGGACCAGTTGTCCAATTATTTTTATTTTCAAAATTCGATGCTCTTATTAATTTTTAGTCAAAAACAGAAAATCGGATGCCAAAATGTATCTTAGTTTTTGAGAAATGAAGAAAATGATAAAAGCAATTTTTTCCAAAAAAAAATTTTTTGTTTTGTTAGAAAAAAATTAAATAAATAAATAATTTAACCAGTAATGTTTATAATATTTGTAACATTGAAGCTTATTCAAATGAAAATCAATAATGTTACAATAAATTTTCGATATGATCCCCACTTTTTAGAAGGCAAAGGTTGTATCTTCTTTGTATGGCTGCAGATAAATCTAACTCTGCCAAATTCTCCTGCAATTTCACTCCAGCTAAATCAATTCGTTGTTTAAGTTGCTCCAAAGGAGTAAAAGTCCAAAGGAGTTAAATCCGGTGATCTTGGTGGCCATTCAGAGGGACCTCCCCTACCTATATATCGATCGTTGATCTCTGGTAAACTGCGCTTCATCTGTCCAGACTATCCTTTTGAAGAGTATTCTGTTCTACAAAATTCTGTCCTCAATACCTTATCATTTGGTGTCAACGCAATGGGGTAAAGTGATATGGGCGAAGGTTTTCGGAAAGTGATTCATTCCAAACTTTACACTGGGGCAATCCAAGCATAGTTGCTATCTTTCTGGTGGTAAGGGTGGGATTACGTCGTACCAAATCCAAAATTCCGTCCTCTATTATGTTTGCCCATCCAGCAGATGACCTTTCCCTCCTTCGATACTCCAGCATCCCATGTTCCCGAAGACGATTGTGAAGTTTTGCAAATATTGAATAGTGGGGACATCTATTGGGAAAAAAAGTGCTTTTAGAATTTTCTTAATTTCTCAAAAACTAAGATACATTTTGGCATCCGGTTTTCTGTTTTTGACTAAAAATTAATAAGAGCAAATAAAAATAATAGTTAATTACATAAAGTTTTGAAAAAAAATAGTTTACAAATTTTTCTTTAAATTTTTTTTTTTTTTAAATTTTGAGTTTGAAAATTAATTTTTTTAAAACTGTTCACTTAAACAACTTAATTTTTAAAAAAAGAGTAGTTTTCTGGCTTTCCAAAAAGATATAACAAGGCTTTGTATCATTCACCGTTGTTTTTAAATAATTTTTTTTTCTGATTTAAGTCACTTTTTTAGAAAATTGCCCCTCCCGCCTAAACGGAGGGAAATATTTTTTTCTTGTCTTAACCCCACCTACATGCTCAAGCTTTTTGGTGCACCTTAAACCAATCACCCTTTATAATATAATTAGAAGCTTTTCCGCTATGAACCAAATATTCGATGAATGAATGTGTTGGAGTTTTCTCTGACATCACGCGTACATAATTATATTTGATTTACACGTTGCACTATGGAGTAAATGCATGCAAAAACGAGACAAAACTTGATTTTAAAAATTTAAAAATTATGACGTAAAGTTTTTAGAAAACGATAGTCTAATTCCCAAAGGTTAAGAAAATGCACAATTTTTGTTTTTTACAACTTGTTTATCAAAGTCAATGAAAATAATAGCACTATTTTTTTTGCACCTCAAAAAAAAAAATGCAAATTTCAATTAATTATAACTTTAATATTTCGCACCATTTGATTGTATTTTAAACATGTTTATTTAAATTGAAGGTGTGTTCTAATGTATTTAATAAATTTTATATAAAAAAGTTGTATTAATATTTGTAACGACTTAATAAAAAAACTGCCTATAAGAATTTAATTTTTTCGTGTTTTGTGCTTTCTATCATAATCATTTTCTTTTTGTTTTCCGTCGAATTCCGTTGAGTTCTTTATGTGAAATAATAGAGCAAACCAGTTGAAACTAAAATTAACTGCAGGTTCTTGCAGGTTTGGTTGTTATTGGTGTTAGAAAGTGTGATGATTTATGCATTTTTAAACTTGTGTTCTTTAAAAAAATAAAAAGACAATCTTTTAGGAAATAATACTTGTATATATGCAAGCGTCTTTCACCAGTGTTGCCATCATTTCTTTTCTATTCAATAAAAGGCCTTTTCGATGCACCCTTACCCATGTTAACGAAAATGCTCTGTTAATATTAATGGTTGTTGTTTAGTATTTTGTTTTTAGAAGCAATACTAGCATTTATAACCGTTTTTAATCGACGTTTTTTTTAATCTTGAGATATTCAATATTGAAGAATTACCCATTTTTCTTGACCATGCTAGTTTTTGACTTCGGGTCAATTTTCTTCAGAAAAGGCGTAATAAACATAATGGTTGAAGTATTTTTTCTTTACATAACAATAATACAAATAAAATTTTGTAACAGTTTTGCGGAAAACCCAACAGATTTTATGCAACAGCGGAAAAATTTAAATAAAAGAATTTTTTGCTAAAATCTTTATTTTTTAATTTGTTTTAAAGTTAAACTCATTAATAAAGTGTTGGAAGAACACTTTTAGTAGATTACTCTTATCTCAACTGTTATGAGAAACATTGGTAAAAGTAATTTTTTTTTATTTTGTGTCAACAATTAAAAAAAAAAATAAAAAAAATATAAAATTAAAACAAATATAAAATACCATTGGGACCAAAAAATAATTTTGTCTCTTTTTTCAAGAATTTACTCCATAGTGCGTCGTCTAATAAAGGCTTAGGCCCTTATTGCGAGTGTCGTTTAACTTTCGATGCGATAGAAGTCGAAAGCATCGATAAATTTTCGTTTTGGTATTGTGTAACTTGATCGACAGAGATATCTATTACTGTGAATAACGAAAACGCTTATTGTGAATAAACCTTATATTTTGGCATTTGGGGTAGTGCCAGTGATAGTACATGTAGGAAAAAAATACTTTTTAGTCCTAAATTGAGTCAAGAAGTATTTCCAATTAAAAGATAAATTAAAACAGAAAACTTTAGAAATCTTGGAAATGTGACGAAAATCATCTAAAAACTGTGTAAAACTGGCTGAATTTTCTTATGATGCAATTATAACGCAATCCTATCACATGCAATGCTTAAAAATAAGTGTTGAGTATCTATACTACACTAACCATCAGCTACAAGGCACCTTGTTTGCTGTGTGTCTGTTTAATGACAAGAAGATTTTCCTTTGTTCTCTTGTAATATTTTATCGTTGGGAATTTTGTTGGGACATTTCTTACAAACATATGGGCTTTTTTGTTTTGCATTTTTATCACTGTCATATGTTTCAGTCATTCCCATATTTTGGCATTTGACAGATAGTAAACAAATTTTCATCAGTCGAAGGAAGAGTTTTTTCTTACAAAAAATAAACATTTTAATACTTGTTTTCTTAAAAAAAAATTATTTCACGTTATTTGTTATTAATTTACATCTTTTCTTTGTTTGAAATAGTTATAAGAGTAATACTATAATGTTAGATAAATAAAGATTATCTTGATGTGTTTCAGTGATTGTTAACCCAACCCAAATTTTGTGTTTTATTTTCCTTTATTTATTATTATATTGCTCTGTGTTAAAACAATTGTTATTTTAGAAACAATAAAACTATATTTAAAAGGAAATCAACATACATTTGGTGAGAAAATTAAACTCGTTGCCGCAAATTCCCTTCGCGATGTCTGTATTCGCTTCCATCAAAAGCACTAGCTTTTCTAGTTGCTTTGTATTATTGACAACTTTTGCCCTGTAAATAACAAATTTATTATATTATTTTGTAAATTTTACTTATTTGACTAAATTTCCTTACATTTTGGTTGAGAAAGTTTGTTTATGTAGACCATAAATAAATAATAATAAATAAATAGATGTAGACACTTCTTTTGTTTAACGCAGTCGATTGAAAAAATGCAGACGACAGATGTCGAATGAAAAAACGAAAAGTATCGTTCACAATTGAGATTCACAATACCAACATCGATTTTCGACGTTCGACTATCGACAACAGTCGATTATCGATAGACAAACGACACTCGCAATAAGGGCCTTAGACTCGTACAGACAAATAAAGACACGTATCTGACAGAGTTGAATGTAATAGTTTTTATTGGTTGTATTTGAATAGCTAAACACACTTTTATGTTTTAATAGGCTAAACCCGTTTGCTCATTCTCTTCATAAATCTACAACATATCTAGGTTAAACTTAATATTTATGTTCGACATAAATAATTCTACGTTGTTATTAAAAAAATATGTTCTACTTAGCTAATGGTTTAGTTTCATGATAGAAATCTCAGTCAAAGTGTCAATTTTGCACGAACAGTCAAATTTGTTTTATTATTTTTCATTTGTTTCTCTATTATTTAAGTTTAACAAATATTTTTGGTGTTCTTTTTTCTTATTTTAGTAAAATTTACCTTTTGGATGTGATAAAAGCAATTTTTCCTTCTGAATTCTAAATCTAAATTCATCCAAAAAGTGACGTTTTATAATTTTGTTTTTGTGTTTCCGATTGTTATTGTGTATGTTTAGTTTTTTTTTTAGTGTGAATAAAATGGCGAGAAAGCTACAAAATATTTTTATATTCGTTTTTGGACATGGAAATTAAAAAAAATATAGTTATTTTGAGTTTATTCAATGCACAAATATAAAGTTTATGTAGTTTTGATATAAATTTTCGGAAATTAAATTTTTTTTAAGTAAAAAAATTACCTCAAAAAATTCTAAAATAGAACTTAAGTCCTTATGTCCTTTTTCTTCCCCTTACATTCAGTTCAACGTAAGAAGTTATTAACTTTGAAGTTCGTCCAAACCATTAAGTGGAACTTAAAAATTTAAGTGGTATTTAAGGGCTTATGTTGAAGTATCAGCAAACGGGCCTAAACCTAACAAAAAAATCACTCGAATTTTGGACACCATTCGTTCAAATTATTGTACGTGGGTACGCTATTTTGTTTTTTAACGTACAATGTATTACCAAATTTGATTATTTATAAATTGGTTGCGAGTTCCTCTTTTTCATTCAATGCTCCTTTGCCTTTTTTGTTTTGGCTAATTTTCACTTCGTGATTTTTTATTGAGAGAAAAAATTGATATAGAAGCAATCATCTTTGAATGAACTAAAGTAATGTTGAATGTTTCCTATCCTCAGTTAGTAATTGTTTTGGTATAAAAGCAATCAACTTTGAATGAACTAAAGTAATACTAGCCGTGTTTTTTGCAAGTCTGTTATATAGACTTGTGTGAAAAAAACGATATCAGGTTACAAGTAAATACAACAACAACATAAGTTCATATCGACTTAGCTAACACCAGATAATTATCGGGACTACTTAGCTAAGTCCCGATAAAATCTGTATTACAAATACAATTACATGTATGTTAATGGGAATTTCGTCGGTTGTGGTGTGGGCTATTAGCCATATTTTTTTTTCAAGTCCATATAGACTTGTGTAAAAAAAAAACAAACCAACACTATTACCGAAAAAATTTGACGATTAAATATAACATACATGTAATTGTGTCGGTACTACAGATTTTATCGGGACTTGTTAAGTTCCGAAAAATTTTCTGGTGTTAGTTCATATGGACTTAAGCAAGTTGTTGCTGTATTTACGTGTAAGCTGATGTAGTTTTTTTTTATAGACTTGTAAAAAAAACACGGTTATTGTTAGTTTTACGTTTAAATTTGACTCATACAATTTTTTTATGAATATGTACATTAAAATATGTTAGTCCAGTCAATGAATAGCTTAAAAGGGGTTGTAGAGTGCTTTATCAGGGCCCTAAGCCATTTCTTCGGAATATTGTTCAGGGTACTTAAGTAGTTAACATACCAAAAGTACTGACATCTAGGAGGTAAGCCGGAGCAGGGGGAGGGGTATAAAGATCCCCTTTTTGGGACTAACGCTTATAACACGGAAATGGTACGTCGTAAGGAAAAATTCTCTTAGAATACATTGAAGCCCATAAAATTTTCATTTTTTTCAAATCCCAACCGATCCCAAACTGCACGCTTCTCAAAAAAGGGAAATTACAAAACATTCAACCATATTACCGTTGTCGTAAACTACTCTAGAAAATACGACCAGATCAAATCGGCATTTGATTTGTCGTTTTCGGCAGCTCAGTGTCGTTTCAACGTCGTATACAAATGTCAAACGTCGTAGAACGGTTCTATTCTGCATTCTGGAAACGAAATGAAACAAAACGACTAATGTTTTAAAGACGTAAAACACGAGAGTATCTGTCTTCCTCATTTTAGCTAACGACACATAAATAAATAAAACGCTAAGTTTTCGTTTTATTATTTATTTTTAAATCAAATATACATATTTGAAGATTTAATAATCGTTTTTTTTAAGTATATAAATGAAAAACATGCCAAGAACAATTTAAAACGCTCGTCTTGTTGATGAAAAATCATCACTTGGCAAAGGGGTTTTTTTTGAAGTGGTTCAAATCGTTAAAAAAAAAGGAATGAAGATGGTTGGCAACCGATTTGCGTTTAAATTTATACATATGTACATATTATGTACACACAAAAAATGCCAATGTTTTCATATTTGTCAATAGTTCACTATTTTTGGACCAACATGTAATTTAAAGTATAAAAAATGTTGTTCACAGTACAAAAGAAGTAGGTAAAGGCAGCAAGAGGATGATTTAGAGATCTGATATGGAGTAGCTGCAGTCAACATAAGTAGGTACTCCACTAGTGGACATAGTCGAAAATATGAATTTCAGTATGATAATTAACTGCTCAGTTAATTGCCTCAGCGTTGTGGAATTCTTGATCTTCGTCACTGTTGCTACTTGTATTGTAGTACACGTCACTCCCGTCTATTAAAATAAATCACTTATTTATTATAAATATATCTTATAAACAATATAAGCGAACACGAATGCGGAATTTAAAAAAATGATTCAGTTTTGACAGATTAATAATGTTATGTAGGTGCTGCCAACATTTAAGCACTTTTTCGTCGTGAAAAAATCTACTACAAATCTGTCATGTCGAAAAAGTTATGGAATGCGGATTTAAAAACGAGACGACAAAGAAAACGTCACGACAACGAAACGACGAACGACAAGGGTAATAGAGGTGATTGTGTTTTCCCCATATTTTTCATAAAACATTCCGTCATATCTTCCAAACTGTTAATCACAGTGTTTATTTTAACAAATCTCATTTAAAGTGGGTTACAGAGGACCGAATTCCCTTTAAGAAAATCCACTTTCAAAATCGGGTTATTGAGTACGTAATGATAAAAATCATCCTATATGAAAAATATAAAAAAAATACGTAAAAAAATGTTAGTTTTTTCCACTTAAACCCACTTCAAAGGATATTTTGAGAAAAAAAAATGAGATAAAAACTTTTTTTTTTCTTATTTTTCTTTTGCGACGCACGTAGCTCGAAAACGGTTGGGAAATAAAATGAAAGTGCGAGTAACAAAAGTTATAGAATTGTATGGTCTTTAATATTACCACAAAGAATTGTTTCTATAGAAATGGCTGAGGTCCCAGCTCACGCCCTCTACAGTCCCTTATACACCTTGAATGAGTGTATGTGAATTTTTTTTTTAACTTGTGTTTTCCCCATATTTTTCATTAAACATTCCGTCACATCTTCCAAACTGTTAATCTGAAAAAAAAAAAATCGTTGTAGCAAGTTGTAGAGAATTAAATATCCTTTAAAAAATCAAATCTAAAAATTGGGTTTTTGAATGCATCAGACCAAAATGACCTATTTTGTAAAATGAAAAGTCATAATTTTAGACTTTTCATTTTACAAAATAGGTCATTTTGGTCTGATGCATTCAAAAACCCAATTTTTAGATTTGATTTTTTAAAGGATATTTAATTCTCTACAACTTGCTACAACGATTTTTTTTTTCAGATTAACAGTTTGGAAGATGTGACGGAATGTTTAATGAAAAATATGGGGAAAACACAATGTTTTGTAATTCCCTTCTTTGCGGTGCTGCAGCTCGGGAACGGTTGGGAATTGAAAAAAATTAATATTACAAAACTTGTAGAAAATTTGATGGGCTTTAATGTAGTGTCAGAGAATTTTTTCCTACAAGGAACCATTTCCATGGTATAAGAGTTAGTCCCAAATAGGGAATCTTTATACCCCTCCCTCCCACCGGCTCACCTCCCAGGTGTCAGGACTTTTGGTATGTTAACTACTTCAGTACCCTGAACAATATTCCGAAGGAATGGCTTAGGGCCCTGCTCACGCACTCTAAAACCCCATTATTGACTAGACTATGTATAGAGTTCACAAGTACAATATTTTTTATATTTATTCAAAATAAAAAAATATTTATTTGCATTTCTACAAATAATTTGTCATCATCAGAAAGGCGAATAAGAATAAAAATAAAAAACAAATAAAATAAACAGTGGATAATTGAATATGTTTTAAGAGATCGGTTTCAATGCTTTCGTTGTCGAGGTTGATTATGACCACATCTCTCTGGAGAAAGTACGTCTCATAACGTTAAGCGGAAAAAAGTTTAACGGGAAAATGTACACGGGAAAACGTACTGCGTGAAAACGTGCCACGGGGCAAACCAGCTGCGGAAAAACGTAGCCAACCAATTGAAATATCAAAGTGATAGAAATTGATTAGCGAAACAGATTTATTTAGTTTGGTTTGGTATGGATTTGCTATGTTCCTAAAAACGTTTGGATTGTGTTCTTCTTGTCCGTCCGTAGTATTTTTTTATTGCGATCGCCAAAGTTTTGTCCAAGTCTTCAATTTTGTTTCTTTTCCATCCTAATAATTGTTTTATTTTGTTTTGGCTTGAACAAACAATTTTCATACCGTTCTTTTCAAAAACATTTTTGAGGTGATTTGTTATACAATCTATACACACAACCATTCATTAAAATATCCACTAAAATATCTATACCTATAAATGAAAGATTTATCCGTTCTCGTAGTTTTAACTACCTGTTTTATTTTTTTTTTCTTATTCTTTTTGCTGATGAGGACAAACATTTTGTCGAAATGCATTTTAATAAATAATTTTTTAAGTAAATATAAACAATTGTATTTTTGAACTCAACGTACGATGTTTTAACTGTTTATTTAACTTTTTATTTATCAGAGTGTTACTTTTTAATTGTTATTTCCCTTCAAACCATAAAACTACAATATGTACCTACCTGGTTGTGTGAGTTGTTTGTTGGTGTTTTATCATTTCTATATTCGAATAACAGCTAAAGCCACATTCTTCGCAGTTGTGTTGTGTCTCTTCCTCACATTCTTCTTCTAAAAAAAAAAAAAATTACATAAATTTCCATAAAAAAAAAGAATTTAAGTTTCTCCCCATTGCTGTTAAATTTGAGTACAAGCAAGAAGTCAGCAAGAGGAAATATGATAAGGGTTAGTAATTTTCAGTACCTTTTATCTTTTGATCTTCTTCTCTGTGTATTTCCATATGGTTGTCATATAGATCTTGTTTAGTGAATATTCGGTTGCAGTACCCGCACTCCAATTTTGGAATTTTGCCCGGTTTATTAAATGATTCATTATCACTTCCATCAGAATCAAATGTATTTTCTGGGAAATCTTCTACCATTGATTCATTGTAGTCATGAGAAGCTTCATCTTCGACTTTGATTTGATGAAGATCTGGGATATGTTGATCGTTTTGAAAGTTTACTGGAAATTCAGTTAGACTGTCACGTTCTTTGGCATTTAAGTATTGAAGTAAGCGCTCATTATTTTGCTGTGACTTTTTTATAAAATTGTAAGCATTTGTAAGATCATTTGAACAGGTTACACAAATGCGATTTGGTGTTGTTTCTATGTTTGAAATTATCTGAAAATAAAAGAAGAAAGAAAGTCAGTAGAAGATCATTGCTCTTCAACTGCACATAAAAGTCATTTTTCCATTAAAATTTTTATACGGACCATAATAAGACATGAATGGAAAACCTTTGTATAAATTTGTAATGCATACCAACTTTATTTGGTATACCTATGTAAGTTTTTCAGGTATCAAGCCGAAAATTCTTTCGAGACAATTATGTAAGTTGGAGAGCCAGTTTCACGCCGAACCCTAGAACTTGCGCACGCATGATTTTGGAAATTTTTAAGAGATGATTGTGTCGCTTGGATCTCACCTTGGTGTCTTATTACCTAGATGTGATTGTTCCTTTAGTTGCCTCTTACCACAAGCCGGACTTTCTGCAGGGATATTCTGACCTGTCTCCCCTAAGAACCACCTAAATAAATACATAAAATAGTATTTACTAGTTATGGGCTCGTTATAAATATTTTTTTCTCGAAAGGACTCACGCAAGAAACTACTATGCATTCCACAGTTATGTATGTACATATGTTAGACACGACCATTATGATTTTGCAACGTCGCACACTGGGGCCGCTTGTATGAAGAGCATGCTCAAAATGCAAAATTGAGAATAATAGTTTCTTCCCAAAAAAATGTTTTCTGCATAGCTGACATAATTGTCTTTTAATTTATAGAAAATAATCGGTTAAAAAAGTGTTTTCAGATTTGGTATAGACGTGTTGTGCATAGTAGTTGGTCTCTTTAAAGTTGGAAAAAACCAATTCGCAGTGAAATGAAAAAAAAAAAAAATATGTCATCTTGAAACCAAGTCAAATAGATAATGTAAAAGTGTTTTGCTCAACATAAAAACTAAAACTAACGAAATATACAAGAAAAAACAAAAATAACCGTATAAAATTAAAAAAAAATGTTTCTTTCCAATTTGTAGCAGTAGTTGCAGCACAAGTTGACTCAACTTCAATTTTGGAGTATGCTGCTTGCTGCTTTTTGTAAGTTAACGACGGGGTCGCACAAACTTACGCTTGTAGCAAATTATGGGACTGAAAACTTTTAATTTATTTAATTTTGAAGAAAGTGCAAAAAATATCCAAAAGTGGCCTAAACGTGCGATCAAGTTGTATGGGAGCTTTATTAAACGGTTGTTTTGCAAAAAACTGTGAATGCTTTCTTTTGTTAAATGCCAAACTTAAAATTTATACTGAATTTAAAAAAAAAATCGGCTTTGCCGTTATCAAGTTATGGCCAAATTTGTCAAAAAGCCGTTAACACAAAATTTCCGTTATGTGCATTTTTAGCCGAAAACCTGAAATGCAGACTACTGCAAATATAACGTACACTAAATTTTATCAAAATCGTTAGATCCGTTTTCGAGAAAATTTGGAAAAACTAAAACCGTTATATGGGTGGTATCCGTTATAGGCGGTCTAAAACAAAAATTAAAATTTGTCTTGCTATATCTTGCTCAGCTCATATCTAGCATGCTATGATATTAGGTATGTTTGTTAACTAGATTCGTCGTAAAACGTTGTGCGACAAAGTAAAACGTTTCTTGATTTCACGTTTGTTAACTCAAAAAACGGAGAGAAACATTACCCCTCCAATGAAAAACTTTCAACTTTCTGCTTCTCAAATTTCTGGTTGCAAGAAGTTCAGCTTCTGTCAAAATGGAAATGTGATGCTTTTTGTTGTTGCTTTTTGGGGGTTGATTATTCAACAAAATGCAAATATGCAAAAATAAAATAAAACTCGTGCTTTTCAGTGTTCTCCTTTGTTATTTTATACAATTTAAGTTATTAGATTACTTTACAGCAAGAATTGTTTGAAAATTCAGATAAAATTTAAAAAAAAGGTGTAATGTTTATGTTTTGATACAAAGTGAAACAAATTGAAACATGGCGTTTGTTAACTTTGTAACAATTTCGTCACACTCTGAGAGAATTTTCTCTATCTTACAAAACTTTGACAGGTTTTAGACAAACACAGCTATGAGCTGTCATTTTCATATTGATTTTTCTGTGTAATTGAACTGAAATAGTAAGCTTTCAAATGCCCAGCATACATTTTATAGCATTCTAGCAAATTTTCTTTCTGTGTAAAATGACAGATGGTAGGTAGTCTTTGAAATCCTGCTCGTAAAGTCACAATGCTAGGGAATTACCAAAAGGTACCTACTATACTACACGCAAAGTTTTAATGACGTGAAATTAGCATTCTTAAATGGCAGCATAAAAGATGAAATTTACATGCGTCAGCCGGAAGGTTTCGAAAATGGTAATTTTTTCTATAATTTAAATAAGGCGCAGTATGGTCTTAAACAAGCTTCAATAATGCATAACGAATGTTTTTACAACTTTATTTGTTCAATTGGTTTCAAACGAACGAATTCGGACTACTGTCTTTACACCAGATTCAAGAAAGAAAATCAGTAATTCATTCTAATTTACGTTGATGACTTACTGATCGTAGGAAAGGATTTAAAATAAATACACGACTCTAAGAAAACATTATCCAATGAATTTCAAATGAAAGACATGAACGAAGTTCAGCATTTTCTTGGAATACACATCGAAAGAAAAGCAAATGGAATTAAATTAAGTCAAAAATAATATTTGAAGAATTTACTTATAAGATTTGAAATGCAAGATGCTAAAGAAATCTCGACGCCAATGGAATATAATTTACAATTGCCAATGGCAAACATGCAGATGAAACATTGCCATATCGAGAACTCATTGGATGTTTGATGTATATAATGAAGTCCAGCCGTCCGGATTTAAGTGCGTCAGTAAATTTATTCAGTCCATTTCAAAGCTAATTTACGGAATGCCACTAAAAACGGTTAAAGTGGATTTTAACATATATCAAGAAGACAATCGATTTTGAGTTAGTGTATCCGAAGACCGACGACAGCTTGCCATTACAAGGTTATGTAGATGCCGATTGGGGTATTGATACTAATAACAGAAAATCGATATCTGGGTAAGTTTTTCAATTGTTTAATTGCGCGGTATCTTGATGTTCCAGAAAGCAACAGTCGGTTAGCTCGTCACCAACGGAAGCAGAATATATAGCACTATCGAATGCTGCATGTGAAGGAATTTGGCTGAAAGAACTACTATGTGAACTGGGTGTGGAGAAGCTTCAGTTCATATATGCGAAGATAACCAAGCATGTATTAAAATAGCGGGAGCACAAACGCATGAAACACATTGACAAAAAGAATAACTTTATAAGAGATGCCATTCAACATGGAAAACTAAAATTATCGTATATACCTTCAAAACATCAGATTGCAGATATGATGACAAAAGCTTTTCCTAAACCTCAGTTCAATGAACTAAGAAAACAATTAAGAATTTATCATCAAGCTGAGGAGGAGTTTTGAAAACAACACTTGATACAAATATACTTTGTTTTTTTATATAAATTAGTTAAAAATAATTTATATCTTTTGTTGACAATAATTTTCTGGAATATGTTTTCACTTATCGTTAAACTTATTATTGAATAACATCGTTGTTAATTTTATTTAGAATAAATAAATATATATATTTTCCGTTACCACTGGGAATCTTGAACAAGGAGAAGGTAACAGTACCTCGGTGAACAGACAACCGCACATACTCACATCCGCACAGACAGACCGACGGACGGCATTGACGAAACATACTTTTTTAGGCTTCTCTACTATCGTAATGTCAGGTTTGATTAAAACCTCTAATTTTTTCACACGAAACCAATACATGCTCCTAATTATATGAGCTACTCTTTGGCTGTAGCGCTGACAGTGCTACAGTGAACTAATGCTGCTGTGCTCTGTAGATACACCATTATGTTTAGCCAGTTAAGGGGCCGGTTATAGCGATCAGGAAAACGAAACAGGAAAATCTTTTCAAATCAATAATTAAATATGTTCTGATTTTATTTGAAACACAAATGCTACATTTATGGATGGCAAATGACTCACAGAATTATTTGCAATGTTAAAATTTTCAATTTTTATATGTATTTTGTAAAAAATACTTTTAATTATTTTCCTGTTGGGAATTTCCGTACGGAAAATAAAGTTCCATCAGGAAAATAGATAAAGGCATTTTTTATAATAAGTATTTGTTTAACTGAAAATCTAATCTACAAAAATTCTTCGAGTTATTTGCCATCGATAAGTATAACATTGGTATTTTGATTCCAATGAAAACATAATAAATTATCGATCTGAAACTTTTTTCTGTTTCGTTTTCCTGACTGCTATAACAGGGCCCCAAGTCTTCTGATGTGAAAAGAAAAATCTCATACTAAATTGACACAGTGAAATCATAATTCAAAAAAAAAAAATGTCCTGCAAAAGCAAAAAAAAAATTGTAAAACGGTACATTACTGATTAGGTCTGGGCGTAAAAAATCAATATTTTATGGGGACAGTACAGTAAAATGTTTTGAAAATCGACGGTGAAATAATTTTTTTGATGGTACATAATATGTACATAGAGGGTGAAACAGATTTGTTGGTGTGTATCAAATATGATACATAGGCCGATAATGAGGTTGTTATTTGAGATAACGCGTTTTTCAAAATGGCGGCGTTAGCACACCTTACACCATTGCAAAACTTTTTCTCCCCCATCACCATAATCCTGTGCATGAAAGACCCACTAACGATATTTATCAAAAAATGGGACAGGTACCTATTCTGTTGTATTATGGAACTAAAATTTTCTCTGCCAACATTCAGTATCCAATCATAAAATTGATAAGGTATGTATTTTGTTGCAAAATAAAGTCTGCCGACTGGCATTTAACAATTTTAATATCTCCCAGCTTATTCAAAATTAGTAGAAAAACAATTATTTTTATTTAAGAATCTACATCGAAACCAATCAAGTAAAGTATACTTACCTCAATTTTCACAACGTCGGAGAAGACATCAGCCCATATTCGTTTATCAATACATGCAGCTTTGTCGAATAAAGTTTTATATTCTTCACATGTTTGCAAACATGCTCTACAAATTTTTGTTATATTTGTTTTATCAAATTGATTATTGAAAGACATTTTTGCCATCCTTAATTAAAATCGAAAAAAGATTTTACCATTACAGTTCACAAAACAACTGCAAAATGAAAAGTTTATTTTTTGTTTCTATTTTGCATCTGCTCGTTGCGTCGCGTGTTTATCGTCCGGCGCCAAGCGTTCAAATCTACTTTGAAGTGCGTTGCTTTTGGATTGGTGGTTGGTGAATTTTTTTTAGTAAGAGCCTAGATGGGCGTGGACAATGCACCCATAGTCGACTCGAACCCCCTTTGTCAAGCCGCACGAAATTTGAAGCCTTTGTCAAATTACAAAAATATGATTTAAGTATGTGGGCTTTAGGTCAATAAAAGATGTTTTTTTATATAATTAATGCGACGTTTCAAACGTGTTTACGTCCATCATCAGGCCTTTATTCAATAATAAAACAATTATTAGTCACAATAACTATTTGTGATATGTCACACAACTTACAAAATTTTTTTACATCAAATTAATAAAAATTATTAATTAGCACCAACAAAAGCACTTTAAAACTGAACATAACTGTAAAATAAAATATTTGTTAACTATATTAAAAACATTAAGAAACAAAAATTAAATTACTTATTTTGTAAATAAAACAAAACCAAAATGAAATTTTTAATATTACTTTAAATTTACTATTTAAAATTATAAAAATTAACGTCTCTGCACGGTCTCTTAACTACTTGGCTGTACGAATAGCTCATTGCCTTATCATTGTTTATTACAGGCCGACTCCACGAGCTATAATTTCTCTCAGAATGTGTATCCTGCTATGCAATATTCAATGGAGTCGCGTTATTTCTCGTTATGTTGGGATATCAGATATCTCTCTCCAAGATTTCGTCTTGATATAGATGTCTAAGATGAATTTGACGTTTGAGTTTTTTTTTTTGCTTTTTGTGGGTAAATGTCATTTTTTCTCATTATTTTTTGTCTCTCGTGGTGCGTGGTGGTCTTCGTTCTTTATTTTCCGTTGATCAGTTGTTTGATTATGTGCATCATCTCTAAGAGCATTCTCTTATTATAATGCTTCTCAGTCTGCAACACCGAAACGTTTTCAAAATCAGGCAAGTGTTCTTCTTCTACACAATGCTGAGCAAGCGCAGTCTTCTGTTGACTCTTGCTGTTGATGTCTGACTTATGGCCACATAGACGATTTTTAAGCTTCTGCTTGGATGTGCCTATGTACACCGCGTCGCATTTGGTCTCGTTCTTACCTAAACAGTTTATTTGGTAAACGACATCAGCTTTCTCCATCTTCTCTACCTTCCCTTTGGTATTAGTAAATAATTCCCTTTTAAGAGTGTGTGCAGACCTGAAAGCTATTTTTATTTTATTTTTGTTAAATAGGCATTTAATGTAGCACCAAGCCATTTCAAACAATTTTTGGGATATTAAGTTTGAAACTTGAATATTTTCGTATAATGGAAAAAGTTTCGTGAAACGTAAAAGCAAATAATCTTATTTATGAACTACAACAACATATTTTCAATCAAATTTTAATTGATAATGTGTAATATAACCATTTTCTAAAAACAAAATGCGAAAGAATTTTTCTTACAACATTGTGACGAGCATTAATCATTTTGTCAGAAATTTGTTATAGGAAGTCAAATGAGATGGTATCTGAGTAGTCTTTTCGTCGTAAGGGTTGAAGATGTACATCTTTCTCTTTTTAGTTTTCTGCATTTCTGCAGGTGGAGATGCATGTTAATCCACCATAAAGGCTCCATAGTATTATGATGATTTAGGACCAGTTGTACAATCGTGGCTCAAGTTCAGTGATATTTGAAAGTGGAAAAAAAAACTAGTCGCTACAATAGTGAACCAGTTTTACAATCATGGTTCAAGTTCTTAACCCACCGATTTTGACAGATTAACTATGGAAATCACTGGTTTTAAAATTTGAAACACGATTGTACAACTGGTCCTCAAATTTTTGAAAAAAAATTCGAAGTAATTTTCTGCTCTCATAAGTTTTTAGTCAAAAATCGAAAACCGGGTGCTAAAATGTTTTGTAGTTTTCAAGAAAATCGAAAATAAATACTTTCAACACTACAATGTGTGAGACGGTCAACTTTTCAAGTTAGTGCGAACTCATTTATTGTCTCCCTCTTACCAATTTACAAAGGATCAAGAATAAAATGATACATTAAAATTTGCTTTTCATCCGGCAACAAAAATCTGAAATCTCAGAGAAATATCTGAAGTTTCCACTGTAAAACCACATTAGTAAATCGATTGTGCACAAAAAGCTAGTAAAAAATAAAGAAAAATAAAAAAAAGTACCACCCTGTTTTGGTTCCCAAACCATGCATTGAAAAGATATGTCAAGTTTTTTTTCTGTGCTCCTGTCTTCGGTGTCAGACAAATGAAATTACATGCACGTTTTTTTTCGCTGATTCAAGAAATTCTGATTAAATTCTTGTGTTAAAATTTCATCATTCTCAATTACAATTTCACTGTGACATCAATTAAAATACTATTTTAAAAGAATGTCGTGGATTTTAGGAAGAAATCGGCCTCAAGTACCAAACCAGGAAGTTGCCGGAGACCCAAATGTAGGAACAGCGGGCCAAGCTACTGGCGACCCTGGCTTAACAAAAGCCGAAAAGAAAGCCATGGAAGCATATCGGTTTGATTCATCAGCTCTGGAACGAGCCGCTGAAGCTGCCAAAACATTGGAAAAGTCATGTAAGTTCTTTGTACTAATAACTGATTATGCAATCACAACGATCGAATGATTGAACCATCGATTTATTTTGTTATTGTATCACAGCACATGCTAGGGAAGCTCTGGATCTTTCTAAAATGCAAGAAAGCACCCGACAACAAGAGTATATGGCCAAAGTAAAAGAATACGAGGCACATATCGAACAAGCAAAATCTGAACAGAAGCGCGTTGATCATGAGGAGCGCCGAAAAACATTAATTGTAAGTTCAATAAAATTCCAATTACAATTTCTTCTAAAATGTATTAATCCTAAGGAAGAGACTAAGCAACAACAACAAAGAGCTCAATATCAAGATCAGTTGGCAAGAAGACGCTATGAAGATCAACTATCACAGCAACAACGCGTTCAAGAGGAAAACCTTAAAAAGTACTTAGGCTATAGCTTGTTAAAACAAACAACTGCTAATCAATACCTTTCCATTTCAGACAAGAAGAAAGTGTTGCGCGTCAGGAAGCTATGCGTCGTCAAACCATCGAGCACGAGATTGAAATGAAGGAAAAGAATCGTCTTAAACTTCTCGAGCACGAGATGAGAACAAAAGCAAAGGTGGATAGAGAAAACCGTGACATTAATTTGGAACAGATTCGCCTCAAAGCTCAAGAACACCGCGTCACAGTTCTCGAAGGAATCAAGTATGTATATTTAATAAGCATGTTGTTTAAAGAATATATCTATCAGTACTGTAATAAGCTTGATACATGTATAAGGAAATTCTAGTTGTTTTTCTCAAGAAATTGTTTGTCCAATGGTTTTTTGATAATTCCTTTTTAAATAAGCTCACTTGTCCTTTCGTTCTTTGTCAGTCATCTTTAAGATAATGCTCTATATTGAAGACGAAATAAATTTGGGTGGTATGCGGAATTTGAAAATTTAGTTATTTGTGAGTTGACTAGAAAACGATTTTTTTATTCGGACAGTACAGTCGAAGCTGTACTTTTTACGTACAATAATTTATTTAGAAGAAATAGTATGCTTGATGATCCTGCAATGCTTGGTCTCAAAAACATTGTAGAACAAACTTCAAATTTCTACAAAATGTTGTACCCCGTTATTCCGATGAGAATTCTTCATATCATTGTTTCTGAAAATACATGAATTTTTATTTCACAATTTATTTATTATTGTGAATAAATAACTTTTTGCCAAAATCTTCTCTAACCATTGTACTCTCATTAAATTTTGTAAATACAGCTTGCGGATCTACATATGGATCTACATAAAAAATTAAAAAAACAAAAAATCAATTGTAAAAAAAAACCGTTAACATTTTGATATCTTTAATTTGTTTTAATTTAGACGTTTTAATACAGAGAAAACGAAACGCTGGTAGACACGATGCACCAAAATAACTGAATTGGATAAAAAGCAAGAAAGTTTCAACGTGCATCTTTTTTTTATGTGGTTTTTAATTGAAAACTGAGTTTTCTGATTTTTGTTGCCGAATGAAACGCAAAAAGATTTTTTTGTGTAAATCATTTTATGTTTGTTCATTTATAAATTGGCGAGAGGGAGACAAACGAAGTTCGCACTAACTTGACAAGTTAGCAGTCTCACACATTGTTGTGTATGTGAAAGCAAATGAAAAAATCTCACTTCAAATCGAGATTTCGAGATTTTGATCTAGACGTAATCTAGATTTGATTTTTTTGACAAATGAAACGTAAAATCTAAAAAAGATGCAAAAAAAAAAAAGTTACCACGAAAATAAAATTTAATTTCATAAAAATAAATTCAATCATTTGTTTTATAACTTTTATAAATGAAAAAAAAATCATGAATTTTTCACAAAAGTGCCAAAACTTCATTTTAAGAAGACTCAAGCCAAAATCAAAGTATGTAGGTATGCAGAAATTTTAGTTGCTGAAATATAAGTTTGCCAAAAAAATTATTCCAAAATCGTTTGAGAGGTTTTTAAATAAATCGATGTTTACTTAATAATTTTTATAAATTTTATTTTTTGCAAATTTTATTATTATGCCCCGCCCACTTTCCCCTCCCAACCTTGCGGAACTCCACTTTTAAGGATCAAAAATTCTGAGCAACCTAAACTTGTGTGAACACTGCGTTCTTTCTGTCAAATAGCTCTTTAATAGTTTAACAGAAAGATAATCAAAACCAAATAGATTCATTAATTTTTTACATAAAATTTCGAAATTAACACTGTCAAACGCTTTGGAGAAATCGAGAAGACAAAGTATGGATAAATAGTTCATATCAAAACTTACCCGTAAGTCATCAAGAATTTTTATTGTCGCAGATTGACAACTGTGATTTGCTCTAAAACCTGATTGAAATGAGCTTAGTAACTTATGTTCGGTTATATGTTTATTTATTTGGTCACGAAGAACGATTTCAAAGATTTTAGAAAGGCCCTTACATATTGACTTTTTTGGTAACGCAGTAACTTTGGCTTTTTTCCAAGACATTGGAAAAGTAGAAAAAGTTATACATACATGAATTAATTATATGCGTTAAAGTCTGAAGAATATAAGGAAAATCAATTTATACTTCTGCCTCCGAAACACAAACAAAGCTAAGTGAACAATTTTCAGACGGCCTGTCAAATGTAATTGCAGATTCCGATATTTCATTGACTGTAGAACTATTCGACGTGAAATGCTTCTTTAATTGCATTGGATCAAGTTCGCACACACTTTGACTAGATTTCGAATGTACACCAAATTTTTTAATATTTTTCCACAGAACTCCACTTGGCAATGTCGCATTTAGCTTTGAAGCAAAGTACCTGGTTTTGGCTCGTTTTACTTCAGCAACAACACGATTTCGATTTATTTTAAAGATGTTCCAATTTGTCTCATTCTTGAAAAGTTTCCAGCGTGAAAAAGAGCGATCTCTAGTTTTAATCAGTCTCATAATTGTAATATTGAACCAAGGTATGCGAGAATCAACGATGTTCGTAGACCTTTATGGAACATGCTCCTGGAACAGATTCATGATCATTGATTCGAAAAGATCAACTTTTACATCAACATTTGGTGTGTTCCAGCATGAATTCCACGGTTTTGACACACAATCTAGAATCATTTCATTAAAATTAATATTTTTTTAATCCCTAAAAGTAAATTGGTCTGGCACTGCAGTGTTACTAAAATATATATCATAAGTAATGAAAATGAGATCATGGTATAATGGAATTCCAATCAAGCTTAATTGGTCAAACAGCAAAACTTTATCGAGGCTACTAGTCAATAATACATCAGGTAAACTAGGCGTTGAGTTGGGACAAAAATGTGTTGGAGAAGATTTGTTCACAACTTAAAGTCCACTTATTGCACAGTCGTCGAAAAAAAATGGAATCAAGACTATTAGTTGATATATCCTTATTAAAATCACCAACAATAAGTATGTCAGTGCAATTACAACTATAATCCAAAAAACTATTAAAAAAAGAATCCAAAGAAACGCTTTTATGTATATTGTAAACACAAGCTAGCATCATTTTTTTTTGCATTATCAAAAATTTCAACAAAAATGTATTCAACTACCTCCGAGTAACGGGAGTATCAGATGTCAAATTGGTTGATTTAGTTTTCCATTTACATTTTCACTGCTAAAGCGTGTAAAGATCACTCAACCATCGTTTCCAAAAAAACTTTAAAAAAATAAATTGGATGCAGTCGACGGAATCTTGAAAGTCGATTAAAAAGTATGTTTGACACAGAAAAAATAGCCAACTGATCTGCAATTAAAAAGTGACTTATGCTCAGTTTTTCAGTGCGAGATTATTCCAGGGTTAGATTAACCCCCGAGTTAAAAGTTTCAAAATTAATCCATCTAAATTGGTGAGTTAATTCTGAGTAAATTCGGCATTTCAAACTGACTGAAAAACGTGGTTAAATCAGCGTTGTCGCGGTTAATCAAACTCTCTTATAGATCTGAAATTTACTACTATTACTTTCTATTTGGGTGATCAAGGTTCATAGTTTTTCAGAACAGAAAACCGAAGACAATGTGATCTTTATTCTCAGTTTCAGTCGTTGCTTTAGTTTTACAATCAAATCTGGTTGTTTATTTTTTGTATTGTGAAACCAAATTTTTTCTTGATAAAAGATAAAAATACACTCTTCAGACAGAAAAATCTTCTTGTATCACTTTAATAACAACTAGTTCTGAGTTTATTAAGTCTAGATTTTAAAATACGCTATAATACTAATAATATGTTTCGTTTTATTTTAGAACTGCTGGTACAGTAATTGGTTCAGGTTTCGAGGCGATGCTGACTGATTGGGACAAAGTATTGACAGCAGCTGGTGGCCTATCTCTCGTTGCTCTTGGTGTTTATTCCGCAAAAGGAGCAACAGGCGTTGTATCGCGATATATTGAAGCCCGAATCGGGAAACCCAATTTAGTCGGTGAAACATCTCGTTTCGCTCTGACAGATGCACTTAAAAATCCGCTGCAATACCTCAAAAGATTAAAATCCAAACCTGCAGATGCCCTTCAAGTGAGTTATATTATTTAAACTTTATTTATTTAAAGTTATAAAAATGTATTCTTATTTTTAAGGGAGTTGTGCTGAATCCTGCTTTGGAAGAACGTCTAAGAGACATCGCCATTGCAACGAAGAACACACGCCAGAATCGCGGACTTTATCGGAACATTTTAATGCATGGACCTCCTGGAACTGGTAAAACTATGTTCGCCAAAAAATTGGCTCAGCACTCTGGAATGGATTACGCCATCATGACTGGTGGTGATGTTGCACCAATGGCTAAAGAAGGAGTTACAGCGATACACAAAGTTTTCGATTGGGCAAATACCAGCCGACGAGGATTACTGTTGTTTGTTGACGAAGCAGATGCTTTCCTTCGAAAACGTTCTTCTGAAAAAATCTCTGAAGATCTTAGAGCTGCTCTCAATGCATTTTTGTATAGAACTTCTGAACAGAATCCAAAGTTTATGCTGGTGCTGGCAAGTAACACACCAGAACAGTTCGATTATGCTATTAACGATCGATTGGATGAAATGGTAGAGTTCCAACTACCTGGATTAGAGGAACGTGAGAGATTATTACGTTTGTACTTTGATAAGTTTGTACTCGAACCAGCTGCCCAAGGAGCAAAGTAAGTTTATTATTATTTTGGTTTTATAGGTATGCAATAGAAATTTCGAACAACTCTGAGTTTTAATGAAAACATTGATGTATGTATGTATGTAAATGAATATTTTCTTTTAATGTGTTGTGGACACAATTGCGGCTCTTTGTTTTTCTTTGTTTTTTACGAACTATTAAAACAAATTATGATTAGTAATCAACTTTCTATAATGCTGTCAAGATCGGAATTTTATGAGCGAAAAAAAAAGTACAGGAAGAGTCACGCCACACAGCTCGGAATGTGGAATTTTTATGTTTTTTTTTTTTTGCAAATGACTAAAAATTGAACTACCTTTGGGACACTGTAGTATTTTTTGCCATAAATATTGGTCATGTAAGAATTTGGTTTGTCGAACACGAGCGTTTCAGTCCCATAGTAGTGTAGCCGTCAGATTCCCTGGTTAAGTTAATCTTGTCTTGATTGCCTCTTCACATATTCTTGGTTCTTTTCCAATTGGTAACGTTGCCTTATGATTTTCTGATATGAATGCCGTGGAGTAAAAATTGCTAAACGTGTCGTCTGACAATATTTCTTGTAGAGATTACACTATCCAATTTGCACTTCTTGCTATTATTATTTGTTCATCAGATAGTCTTCATTTGAGTTCGCATTAGATGTCTTTCGGTATTCTACGCTCCACGTTCGAATTCAATCTTACATTCGCAGTTTAGCAATTTTATTGAAATCACAATTTCCAATTCCTTCTATTCAACAATAGCAATCGCATAACTTTGTGTGCTGAAAATTGGTCTTTCAACGGTTGTATCCAAACTCTGAACGATGGTTGGAGCCGTAACGGCGTTTGTCTGACTGAGATTCACCTGGCAGATTAATTTACCGTATGTAGAGTTTCTCGTTGAATATTCTTTTGATACTCCTTCAAAACACGCAACCAAAAATCAGTAGAGGAATTTTTGTGTCAAAGCACCCAAGTAACTTTTCCCAAAAAAAAAAAAAAAGAAACGGGTGTGCTTGACCACACGGTTCAAATAATTTTACAGCAACAACAAGCTTTTTTCTGAAAGAGCTTTCTTTGAAATTTTAGAACATAATACACAAACTTTAATGTGGTTGTGAAAATCTCCCTCTCAACTTCCGTTCGCCACTCTTGTTCTGCGCATTCACCAGCTTATCCTCCAAAAACTTTCAACGCACATGTTGCATACAACATGACTGGGATGATTAGGGTCATGTATAACGTCTACGAGACAGGGCCTTACTAATTGGATGCATTTTGAGCCTGAAGAAACAACGATTGACAAGCCATTCGTCATTTGATATCTGCTTTGTACAAGTGGGTCCTTGATTACTTCGCAGTTATATCTATCCATTTTTTGCCCGAGTCCATGATGTTGAGATTCTTTTCTCGTTCGTAGCATATGTTTAGCTTTGGCTTCGTTAAAAGCCAATACCATTTTTCGATTTAATACTGGCAAATGCACTAGCCACAGCTCGCTTATTTAGACCTATTATGTCTATGTCGTCTGCATGAGCGAGTAGTCAAATGGACTTCTGATAAATTGTTTCAATGGTGTTGACTTGATAGGTTGCATGATAGCGCGTCACCTTGTCGTAGACCTTTCCTAACATCAAACGGTTCGGTGGTATTTTACCGACTTTGACAGAGCAGCGAGATTTCTCCATCGTCATCCTGCACAAGCAGACGATTTTGGCAGGGATGCCGAGATACGACATGGCTCTGTACACTTCGTCTCTATCCAAGCTATCATACGCGACTTTAAAATCGATGGAGAGTTGCTGTGTATCAATCCGGAAATCCTAGGTTACACATTTGATCAATGGTTGACTTGCCTAACCCCAAAACTAGAATGATGGGGGCCAATATCACACGGATATCCGACAAGATTTTATAAGCGACGTTTAGGCGGCTAGTTCCCCTGTAGTTGGCACATATCTGAGCGTCTCCTTTTTTGTGTATAGGGCACACTATGCAAAGATTCTTTTCATCGGGAATACTTTCATCTGAACAGATTTTACAGATGAGTTGTGCGTGCGTGCTCCTTAATGAAACATCTCGTGCTGCTTTGGACACTTCGGCCTCCTGCACTAGAAGTTTTTTACGATTTAAGTTTAGCAATCACCGCATTTCTTTTCGGGCAGATTGCTCAGCCACAATTGTTTGGCTGCACGAGTATCGCGCATGCACAAGAAAAGTTTTGTTTATAGAAAATATTGCACGAATTTTATTAATTTTTGTGTATAATAGAATGGTTCTTGGTGTTTTCGGAAAGACGACGATTATTCGAAAAATGAGATTCAATCAAGAAAATAAATAAATGCATTTTTTATAACAAATATTGGTTAAAATTGAACATTTTATTGGCACAAGAAATTCTCTGAGTTATTTGTTATTGATAAGTGTAACATTTTTGTTTTAAATCAGATGAATTCATGGCTAATTATCGAAAATTTTTGCTGATCGCTATAACCGGCCCCTTTAATGGAAATTGTAATAAGTCCTTTATGTCGACTGGACATATTCTGCTTTGTGAGTGCGTTCAGAAACGCATTATAAAAGAAATGCGGTCGTTCTTACGCAGATTTTTGACGTTTATGAATACGCCCTACTATCATCCTTGAAGTATTAGGTATGGACCGCCAGTAGCCAACTTCACGCGTGTTCCAACATAACTAGGGGCGCCATAAACTACTATCAGGGAATCTGCGTAGCTACTATTTTTTTTTTACAAAACACATCTACTCCATGCCATGAGTTACTTACAGATGAATATATTATCGTTTTCATTTAAATTTTAATGGCGAAATTAGTACACGTATTTAACACTAAAAGATGATGGCGTTTTTAGGCTGTTTTTAGCTGGAACAACTTTTCTTGGCTGTTTGTATGAAAATTTCAACCGACTGGCGGTCCATATCTAGTACGTCAATGACTATCATATTCTCCCTGTTCTGTGGCTGAATTCCGCAAGTGTGAGTTTTGCTGTGCGCACAAAAAAATGTGTACACAGACGCATTGTTATTCCGCAAATGTGCTCTTGAGTTTATTACGCCAGTTTTGAATAAAATTTTACAACTTATTTCAGAGCGTGAATATAAAATATTTAAAATAACAAAAACAAACAATACTCAAATTAAATTCAGCTCACTAGGCAATGAATAAAAATTCATTCAGCGCTCTCAAATACAAAATATTTTGCGGAATCTTGTGAATAAGCATTTTTTCAAACGGCTATGACTTTCGTGTGAGTTTTGAAGAAACTTACAGCAAAACTCACGCTTGCGGAATTTAGCCCCTGGTCTTAAAACTTGTTTTGCTTATTTGCATGCCAAAAACAATTGATTTTGCATGCCAGTCTTGCGGCAAATATGTACTTAATTTCCTAAAGGGGCATGTACTTCGATTTCGATAACCCATTTCAATATTAATAGTCAACACGACGAAAAGCAACTGGGCAACTTTTCAACAACAATTAAGGATTCTTATAAGAATTCCTTCCTTAAATATTATGAGTTAAGATGTAATAAATTGGGAAATTCATTGTTAGTTTGAGTTATTTAATTGTTTCTTATTTTCAGGCGGTTTAAGTTAGAACAATTTGACTACGGTTCTGCATGTTCTAAGATGGCAAAGCTTTGCGAAGGAATGTCTGGACGAGAAATTTCTAAACTAGGAGTCTCATGGCAAGCAGCTGTATATGCCTCCGAAAATGGTGTTTTGACAGAAAAAATGGTTATGGATCGTTGTTTAGCTGCGGTTGAACAACACAAACAAAAGGTATTTATTTATATTATACATTTGTCTGTGATACATTTTATGAATTTGAATATTTTTCTTTTTAGGTGGCATGGCTGTCAGAACAAGAAAAGGGTGATCATAAATCCATCACCGGAGGAAAACAATGATTGTAGTGACATTTGTTATTATTTTAAGACTTAATACCTCAGTTCACAAAGAAACTGTTATTCTTAACCTTAATGCATTCATTTAGTTTGTATTAGATACTAAAATTCATAACGTTTTATATTTGAAATACGTATTTAACAATGAAATTGTTAAATTTATTCCACATTATAAATCGGTGTGATATTATAGTCTTTCGCCAACATCATACGTTCCTTTAATTACAAATCGAATTGAACAAATGGTACATTTATAATTTATACTATGTTTGAATTATGCCATTTTGTAAGTCTATGTAAATAACGATCAAATAGCTTTTAAGACTGAGAACCCATTTTTTATTGACCGGGATTTGGTTTTAAAAGTTCTGTTAATAATAATTACTGGCTCTTGAATGAATTTTTTATTGACTTATCATTCTTTAGCTAAGTTGAATTGGAACCACATTGAAAATGGTTTAAATGTTGTTGGCGCATTCCTCTTTAATTTCTTCTGGCATATTCCTGGGGAAATTTATATTAAACTTCCACTGCCATTTAAATTGTATGTTTGGTTTTATAAAATGATTTTTTATAGTACAATAGAAAAATATTCGCTGTTAATTGAATAAATTGGAAAATAAAAAAGAAATTGTATAAAGTTGTTACAAACTATTCAAATAATTTGTTTAACTTAAAGAATGAATTGAAGTTACCGTTTAAAGTTGAGATAAACTCGGAATTAGTTTTCAATTATTCAGATCATTTTGAGAAAATTTATTGGAAAAAAGTGAAGAAACGTCTCACCGGAATGAAAATAAAACAAATTGATTGCAGCAAAATCGCAGGCCCCAAACGTTAATGCTATGACCACTGACAACCAAGACATCACTGGACTAAAAGCTATGGGTTGTTCCAGCTCAAATACGAGGGCTGTGATTAAAAGACCTGTGGCCCGATTAGGAAATACGAAGCGAGTCGTTTTCAATTCGTTATCTCATTTTCAGCTCGCCTCAATTCGTTTAATTATTGAATACGAAGCGAATCCTTCCAATCGTTCCACTCAATTGACAGCTACATATATTTTTTTAGTTGATATCATCGAGGCCGGGAGTAGGTGCAATTTTTTGTCATTTACGTCGAAATGAAATCAAAATATTATTAAAAAGACATGTGTATTGTGTTGTGTGCTGAATATTTGTTTAATTTTCTCCACTATTTATGGTGAAAGTAGCTTCAGTAGTTTTATTGGCTCTTTCATGTTCCCATTGTTGATGCTGTCGTGTGTTGCTGCTTTTGTTACCTACACATGAAATAATTTATTGTTTATCTATTTAGTTTTAGATCCAAAAAATATATTTAACTAATCAAACTCACATTTTTATATGTTTTAATGCAACTTTCGTTTTATATTTTCGATAGTTTTTTTTTTGCGGATTAGTGTATTGACGGCGAATGTTTTTTGGTTAATGCAAAAAACATTCGCCGTCAATACACTAACCCGCCAAAAAAAAAGCTATCGAGAAAAAAAAACCAAAGAGACGAATGCAAAAACAACAATGCTAAACTACGTTTTCGCCATCAAAAACGACTCGCTTCGTTTTCCCTAATCGGCCCACTGTCATCTTACACCATTCCATAGACAGGACGTAACAAGAAAATTATCCTCACCTCCAAAATTTATAAAAATCCTTGTTTTTTATAATATACTTTTAAATTATATTGTGTACTATAGAAAAATGCAACAAAAAAAAAAAAACATTTTTAAATACTCTTGGAAAATCAAATTTATAAAAGAAATTATAAGATTGACCAAACGTTTATATTCAATACAATAGTTTTTATTTATCCAAGCCCGAAATTAAGTATCTTATGATATAAAAATCTTACATCGAATCTATTATTTAATTGTTAAATGTACAATTCTAATCAGCAATAGTGACTTTATTAAATAACTCCAATGTCAGTGTACTTAGAAATGCGGGTAGTGATTTATGAGCAGCCAATTGAGATTGCATCATTTCTTTTAATGAAACCGAATATGGAGTTTCCAGCATATCAAGTATACCCGAATCGTTAAGTCTAAAGTTAAGGTAATCATCTGGTGTTTCAGCGTACATACTTGAAATCTTATAATTGTTATTATTCATGATTCTATCAATTTTATAGCCGAACAACATGTAGCATACTTCACGGAATTCCAAATTTAACGATCGGTAGTAATCTTTCATTTTCTTATTTTTATTATTTAATGATTCATTTTCAGCACGTAGATTATTTAATTCTTTAATGTTAACGGTCATATTAGATGTTTCATTTAGACGACCAGTTATATCATCTTGATCTTCTTCTAATTTTTTGTTACGACGTTTGAGACGTTCAATTTCTGCTTGCAATTTTTCCAAACGGTTATTGGCATTTTCGTATGCTTCAGATGCTGGGTTGTTTGATAAATGAACGACCTGAAATAAATAAATGTGTTTTTTCATGTTTGTTAGTTGAATCTTTAAAGAACAAACAAAAAGAAAGATACAAAATGCATATACCAAAATTCTTATGATAATTTCGACACGTCGACACAACCAAAGAAGGCTTAACAAATGATAGCCCAATAAGAAAATGTGAACAAGATCAATATCTTTATTACATGAAAGAACTAGTATTTTTTTATAAATTACACGCACTACCCTTAAGATATTTTCATAAAACCCATCGTGAGCGTTGAGGACATCAGCAAAAAATGCAGAACCATACAGCGATGTATATTGAAGCTGAATGGGGATTTGAGCGAGTGTACAAAATTGTTGTTGTACACAATGTTGCTTGCGTAGCGAATAATACGATGGAATTTCAATTTCAACAAAGAACGGACTCATCAATACTATAATTAAACATTTTCGATAAAAAAAACTTTATGCCAAACTCTATCAAAGAGTTAGAAAAATCAAATGCAATGACCGTATATTTTTTGATAGACAATTAATTACATTTAACTTGGTAGAAGATGGCCATCATTTCCGTCCACCCAAACTTAATGTCATTTTCCATTCAGTTTAATCCGAAGAGGAAGGAAATATGATTTCAATGGAACGGCGAGAAACCCTCCCTATATCAATAATTGTGTAGGTGGTAGTTTATGATAATGATTGTTTAAATTGAATTTTTGTAACCTCAAAGGAAGCAATAACGAATTGAAAAGTATTTTTTGTCAATTTTGTTTCTATTCGCAAAACACTGCTCGTATATTTCCATATGGCTTTGACCATATCATCGATGTTAACAATGTGTATATGTAACACTCCCAATTGAATTCTGGAAGGCGAATTAGCACTCCCAAACACCACTCCGAACAATGAATGGTACGGTTTTGCAAAAGATGCAAAAAATAATTTTTATATTTGTTCGCTCTTGATAGGTATGACCCCTCAATCGATTAAATTCAAACTCATTTACTACATATAAATACGTATCACGTTCACGTGTCGTCAAACCATCCGGCATCCGCTTTGTGTGTTCTTTTATCGGCCCACATTATGATTAGCGAATCGAACTATTAAGTTTGCGAACTCGACTATTTGGTATTAGGATTAGCGATTCGCTTACTTTAAATTCGCTCCAAATGTCAAAAATATTGCGAGTCTTATTTTCGAGCGAATTAGATTAGCGAATATTCGCTAATATAGTCGCAAAATGTGTCAAATCTAGGCGAATCAAAATTTTCAGTGATAAATTACCGAATAAAAAATTAACTCACTTTTAAAGCATTATTCAACCACTTTGGAAAATTTGTGATATTAAACAAATTAGTGACACAAAAATTGTGTACTAAAAAATTATTACATGTAGTATGGTATGCGGAACTGTGAGGCTGTATGTTGATTGGAAAAAATCACTTATTTTGCTAAGAATAAACATAAATGCATCGTAGTTTAATCGAAAATAAACCTAAAAAAGAAAAATATGAATGCCTAACTCCAAATGTTGAAACCACTTACAAATTGTCTGGTATTTCCAAAGGTTTTAAAACTACCTCTAATACATCTTCATATTCTCTTCATGTTAATATTAGCAACCCAATATGTTCACCATCATTTTCTTCGAAAAATAAGTCGATATTTTTATTATTTTAGTAGATATTTACAAAACAATCCCGAATAACAATAATTTTACTACTTGTTGTAAGAAAGTATGCCTATGATTTGACCATCTGTCTTTTCGATTCAATAACTTTTGGCAGCACTTTAGGATAACCGAATACACAAGCTCGCTAATCCTAATACCGTCACAACTGAAGTTCGCTTAAACATTCGAATTCACTAAGTAGTTCGATTCGCTAATCATAATGTGGGCCTTAATAAAAAAACAGGTTGTAAGTAAAGTATACCTACTTGGTAGAAATCGGATCGGAATCTAAAATTTGACATAAGATGAAAAATAAGTTAGAGTAAGTGTTGTATCATGGCAAGAAGAAATTGTATGTGAGGGTCTGAAAAATTGACTTTGATCCAAAAATATTTCTTATATTTTGTCGCTGTTTTGATTATAAATATCAATAGAGTTAATTCAAAATCATTAGTTATGTTTGACAAATTTAGATATTGTTGGATAAAAATAGCATTGTTGCGTTGGAAAATTCTTCTTCTTTTTTTTTCAAATTTGTTGCTCAATTATGAGTTGCTAAACCATTGATCCGATTTTAATTAAACTTTGCTGTAATAGATTCGAATGGTAAAATGAAAGCATCGTAGATGAATTCTGAATGAATATTTTTCAACTTTATTTGCAATTTGGAGTTACTGACAGCATTATCTCTTAGTGTAATTGAAATAATGAAATAAATTCACTAAGATAGAAACAATAGTCGATAATTTTTGCAATTCGTAGTACGAAATCGTTTCTACGGGGCCTGTCATGGGCTGAACAAGTGGATAATTTGTGTGTTTGAAAAAGTTTCATGCAAATGAAGAGCTAGTTCTGCAAGTCAAATGACAATGATGAATCGTCGAGCTTATCGCAGAGACGAAGATCGTGATAATCTTCGACGTGCAAGAATATTTTGATCAGAGTTGAGTAGCGTTTCAATACGATTGAACAATTGACTACTGCTTGCATCCTTTTCATTTCGTTTAAACGTAAATATGATCCAAGCACTGAATCAATCAGTTCGATGTTATATACTATTAGTTGAAAACCCAACAGAAGGAAGAGAACGAAATGATTCAATGAATTCAACCGATACGCCAGGTGGAAATCCAAATATCATGTTATCGATTTGGACACTGTTCGCGAGATCCAAAATTATTTTAGCAGTTGCTTCTTCATGGACAGGGGCCACATTGCTACTATAATGCTAAATAAGAAGAACGCCGAATACCGGATTAAATGATTGCACTATTCAATCTAAAATTGTTTGTCAACTGCAAAACCTCAAATATATCGACGACAAACTATCCAAGTGAAATTTCAAACTCATGGGATCTTTCTGGCAAGCCACCAATTTCAACAGATAAGCCGAACTTGGTAGTAATCATGCATCAAAATCTAAATCAAAGAAAACTATGTAACAAAACGCATTTGATGGTAAGAAAATTCATAGACAATTTGAAGAAGTTCTGATTCCAATCGATATGACATTCCAATTTAAACGAATCAAATTTTAAGCAAAAAAAGGCACATCCTTTGGTGTTTGCGGTCTGAATCTAGAAAATTAATGCTTTTCTCATGGTCAATTATATATACGTAGCACCATAACGTGTTGACAAACAATACGCTCTGTGTTTCTCAATTAAAAACTGAATTTTATTCAGATAATAAGTCACAACATCATTTACTGATTCTGAGGCGATAAGAAGATCGTCGGGTCAGCTAGTTGCATATAAAATTAAGAGTGGAGTGCGGAAACAGACAATACTGCAAAAACGAGTGATATTATTTTGTCGATATCACCCAATCTGATACCAAATTTGGTATAAAAGGAGGCACTTTAACCGATTTTTCAATCAGTTTTCTGCTGTGAAACCCAACAGTCAATCTAGGGGCGCTAACACGTAGTTTGACGCAAACGTTGGCAGGATATCATTTGATTCTTACGATAGTTTTCTATTGACCGCAGTCGATTGAATCAGGATGATCGATTCTAACGACAAAATCGATTGTATTAAATTAAATAGAATTTCTGCCACCAGTGGTAAGGGGTCCTTTACCTTCGTTATGAAAATTTTGCATGTAAATAACAAAGTTAGTACTGTGAAGTTAAAGTCATTAAATAACTACTACATTTGTACATAAACTATTTGAAAAAAAATTTAATATGTAATAGAAAAGAACGACTAACCCAATGAAATGCCGTATATAAAATACCAAAACCAATATATCATTTATTATTTCAATACCTTATATTTTCCAATATTGAAATCTCCTTTTAGACACCTGTGTTCCAATTCGAGCTCCAATTCTTCCTTGCGTCTCTTCAACCGCTCATTCTCCATGCGTAAATTCTCAATTTCCTTCTTAAAATGATCATAGCTGTCATTCATTCCAGAATCAAGGGACGATGACATCTCCGGGTTTGATTTCTGTGCAATCAATTCTTTTTCCAAATTGCTGCACATGTCTTTGTATGCAATTAGCGTTTTTTCAAGCATATCTAAACGACAACGTAATTGTGATTCCGGATTTGTCATCTCGTTTGCATTTGAAATAGTAAGATCTTTTTCGAAATTATCAAGTAATTGTTTATAACAATCACGTTCTTTTGCGACCACCATGAGTTTCTTTTGCACCCTAAGAAGAATTCCTTTGTGATGTTTCAATGCCGATTTTAGACTCTCATTGTTTTTCGTATAAGTTTCGACTTGTTGTTGCAACTCATGCACCCGTGTCTCAATTGAATGTTTCTCGCATTGGTTTGAACTCTTTTCCGAAACCATAATGATGTCATTTTGAAGAATTTGTTCGATCCGAGAACGTAGAGCGATCGGACTAACCAACGTGTTTGGTAGGCAATGATCTTGGGCAACCTTTACCCACTCTTTGAGTTCTTGTTCGAGACTTGCGTGCTTAACCTTTAATGCAACAACATCATTCTTTGCATTTTCACACTTTTCAAGACGACTTTTCAGATCATGAACCTGTTCCTCCAGCAAAAGTTTATCGCCCAACACCTCGTGAAGGTTTTTGTTGTTTTTCTTCAATCGGTCGATTTCCTTATCCAATTCTGGAATACTAGCCAGACGAGCTTGGGTGTTTTTGGTAATCTCTTTCCAGTCAGCATATGTGGATATTTCATATTCCAACTGCTTTACTTGTGATTTAGCTTCGTTGCTGGCTTGCTTCTCTTTTTCCAAGTTCATCTCAAGCTCATCGTATGCGCTGATCTTCTCCTTATGTTCGGCTAAGGTGCATTTTAGATTTTCCAACTCTTCTGAAGCGAGCTCGAGCTCCATTTCAAGTTTGTCCGAGTGACGACGGTACTCACTCAGTTCATTAGTCAAAGCATTTTGCATTAAACGAGCATTCTCCTCGATTTCAGCATTGGTTCGCTGTAGCTGGTGAATGGTCTCCTCGTAGGCTATTTTCTGTTCATTAAGTTCATTCTTGGACGAGGTTAGTTCCGATTTAGCGCGTTGTTCTCTTTTTCTCATTACAGTCATGTGCTTTTCTAAGTCTAAAAGTTTATTCGATGAGAATTCACACTGCTTAGTTAATTCACGAACTTTACTCTCGTACAAGGTTTCCATTTCGTGACGAATTTTTTGCTGACGTTCGATTTCTTGCTTAAATTTGACAATCCTGGCTCTGGCTTCTATCAAATCGGCTCGAATGCGTCGGCTCTCCCATGGACTAGGTGGAAGGGAGGAATTCAGAGAAGTATCAGCACTACCAACGACTACAGAACTTGGACTGTTGTTCACCGCCGATTTACCAAATGAGCTATTTAAACTATTGGAGAGTTTTCGCTTTTTTGGCAAGGACTCCGACATAGAATCGTTTGTATAGTCAAAGCTGAGTTTTTTAGGAGCAGCATGAGCAACGCTCTCATTAAATTGAGCCATAATTTTGTCAAAGTTTGTCTTTATGTCTTCCATTTAGGTTTTTTTTCTGCTTGGAATTGCAGCCGGTTTAGTTCTAATAGCGCTAATAGGACCCAAAGACTTGTAAAAGACGCTTACCATATAATTCTTTTTATCTAAATTTTAATGAATTTTAGTTAGTAAGTATTCTTACTTTAAATATGTTATTTTATATGTACTTACTTTGTATAAAATAACTTTATTATTTAATAAGCTGAGCTGGCTGGCGATACACAAAATTTACAAGAACTTTGGAAATTTTGAAAATTTTTTACCGAATGCGCTTTGATTTTTGCAAATTTTGACAACAAAACCTCAAGTTGGGTGTGTTTTGTAAAGTTTTCTATATTTTAAGCCTTAAACAGAATGTAGTAGTTATATTCCGGCGCCTGACGCAACTAAACTCTGGTGAAGTTAGTCACAGTTCCATCGCCACCGCTTAAGTAAGCGACCTTTACACGGTAAGCCATTTGACACCAATCTGTAATATAGTGTTTGTAAAAATAAGTCTGTATGCTTGCATTTGTTTGACGAAAAATTAAAACCCTTTTGATTTTGCGTGATGACTGACGCCCTCTGACTGACCGTGTAAGGTCGCTTTAGTGAGATTTATTTCATGCATAGATAATTTTGTTGTGCTGGACCACATATTATCCAAAATTATACTCCGAAGGTTATCAAAAACCGAATGACGTATGGAAGAAAAAAAACATTTGGTGCTCTTCGCGTTAGTTCTTTATTGACTCTTTTATAGTATTATGATGATATTGTGATACTGGCAAGTCTCACGGTCACGATAATATAGCGCTAGTATCTCCATATAAAAATGCGCAATCGTAATGACAAGGACTCCATTTTTGAAACATGCGTGAACTTGGAAAAAAAAATCTAGGAGTATATTACTTTAAATATGTCTACTGTGGTGCTGAAATCTCGTAAGTCGTCAAAATACTGTAAGTAAACAGGTTTTAGCTTTGCGTTACGATTAAAAACTTAATGTTAGTAGAAAACCATAGAAAATAGGCGTTTTATTGAAAAAAATTATTTTACTTTATATAAAGTAGAGTAAAATTTCCATGCACTACAAAAACAACAATTAATTTATAGCGAGTAACTCTTACTTCTACTTTTATCCCTAGTAATTCTTACTGGGGATAAATCATTCACAATAGTTCTCCGTCTTATCTGTGAACGTTGCCACACATGGTTATAGCCGATGTTATACTGCATTGTTTTATTGAAAATATATTACTCTATTTAAATTTTCCTAGTAACTTTCTCAATAAAACACACCTAATGCTGGTTCACCTGCAAAATGTCAAATGACAGGAAGTACGAAGTCATTCAATTGACATCAATCTGTATAGCGTTCTTAAAAACAAGGCAGTATGCAAGCATTCGTTTGACAAAAAATGTGTGAAAATGTGAACATGATATATCATCATAGAATAATAAATAAATAGAACATCAACTCAGGAGGCTCCACCCAATTTTGCTTACAAACTTTCAAAACTGCGAAGTTTTAACTTTGTATGCGTGCCCGTGCATTCCAAATGGGACTGTCAAATTTGGATAGACCATACATTCTTATAATTTTGCATTTTGCTGTTCTCACGTATTCATGTATAAAAAAGCGCGTGTAAACATTTTTTTTCTATGGGAGGAGACGGAGGATTACAAGTTGATGACCTGTGTATAGCATGGAGCGCGAGGGCCAGCAGAAAATATTGGGTACAATGCTTTATTTTGTCGTGATGCGTTGTCGCAACTGTATGTCGTGCTGTCGAGCTGCTTTGTAGAACCCTCCTTTAGATTAACGTAACGTAACACAAAAATGATGCTCTGACATTTGAATTTTGACGTTTCTGTAGCCCATGTAGCCTGTTAATTATTATAAAAAAATTTAATGGTGGACCAGACATATAAATTTTCAACGCAGAAAAATACTTGTAAAAAAGGATTGTAGAGCTTAAAATGTATTCTGGAGGTGATTCAAGTGGAGACGGCGTAAATAGCCGTAATCAATTAAACTGGCAAATGACTTCACAAACATCTTGCAACGTTAATGCTGGCTCTATTGATTGGGCATCCCTGGCCCAACAATGGATACAAATGAAAGATTCAGGTGCTGGCCTTCCTGAAGCACCACCACCTCCTATCATAAGTGGTAACAATTCAATTAAATCAATAAAACAACAAACAGCAAAATATGACGAACAAGGTGAAGCCGATATGGAAGTAGAGAAGGACGATGAGATACAAGTTGTTGGATTCGGTCAAGACACACCACCTCCACCTCCGCCAACTAGATGGATATCTATTTCTGCTCCACGAGAAGATACATATTGTGAGTATATATTCTGATTTGATTTAATTCCAAATCCTAACTTTAATTCAAAGGTCCTCCTCAACAAAACTGGGTATGGCCAACACGCGTGGTTCTACCACCACCAATTCTTCATGTGCCTATAGCAACGGGATCTCTGACACCGCCTATCCAAAAAGACATAATCAGCAGTACCACACCGCCTTTGACACAAAAGCCTCATGTTGAAATGGGTGCAATGCTACCCGCAAAAGCAGATGTCGAACATCTTCCCATGGACGCCGCTAAACGAAAGATTTTACCTGCGTGGATACGGTGAGTTAACTTTTAGTTAGAGATCAACATTCTCAACATAATATGCTACTATCATTATATGATATTATCTATAACATGATATTATCATGATATACATCATGTGTGCTTTGAATTTAGTTTTTTATTTAGTTTCCTAATATACCTTTTTAGGAATTTATGAATCCATAAAATAAGTTTTATCTCAAGTGAAATGAGACTTCTTCTTTTTGTTGATGTGTATCATGACAGAAATATTCACCCTGAGAGTACTTTAATTATCATAATTTCTCAAGGCAACAAGGCCTGTAGAGTGAGCCTTCTAATCCGAAAAAAAATTAATTGATTGGGCACAAAATATATAAGAACGTGCAAAATTCGGGAGAATGACTCCTTAATTATTGGTGCAAAAGAAAAGGCTTCTTTTTTTGATGTAACTAGGTTCAGTATAGTACTAGTACCTGTGTTGCAGCAATTTCGGCTGCAACCGAAGACGTTTTGTTAACCGGCAAATTGAACAAATTGGTTTTTGTTGCCAAGGCTGTTACAAATCCTTTATTAAATAAATTCATTAAATAAAGTTTATAATTATTAAGTACTAGCTGTTACCCGGCGCGTTGCTGCCGCAGAAAAAAATAAGGGAGGAAGCATTGATTTCGAAAAAAGTAACTTTAATCATATCGGTCCAACATTTTGCCAAAAGCTTTTTAGCTCACATATAAAAAATTTTAAAAGAGCTATCCTAGCGCCATCTTTGGGATAATTTACTTTGTAAGTTATTTCCTACAACGACAGCTATTTGTCAGTGAAAATCCCGTTAAAAGCGGACAGGTAGTTTCTGATCGGTTCATATATAAGAATATGCGAAATCCAGTGATGGAATCGCGTAAGATGATAGTTGATTGTCACATTTTTGATAATCACTTGTAATCAAATTGATTTTTTCTTCTGCGCAAGGTGATCACATCCACCAATCCAACTCAATTCAACTTTGTTCAATTTGTCAGTGACATTTGTGAAAAACATTGTTGCCGTAGTCATGTTTTCAAGTAAATTCATTGAAATTGTTGTTTTTTTAGTGAATAAATGCAATAATTCTAAATTTAACCATTTATTTTCGATTGTTGTATACTCATATGGTAAAAGAAATATTGTTTTTGATGATTTGGTGACTAAAATTGAAAAAACGTTGAAAATGTTATAATGTTTTGTATGCGAGTGGTAACTCTAGTCACATTGCCACAAAAATATAAATAAAACGTCAATTTCATGAGAAAATGACTATCACAATATTTTGGTGATTGGTTTTTAGCTATCACTGTGATGATTACCTTACGCAGACAGAAAGTGTAGATTTTGACTGTCACTTATCACAAATCACCTTAGCCGATTCCACCCCAGGTTAATTAAAATAACCTAAGTCACTCCCTACAACATTAGCTATCTGTAAGTGGCAAGTCCCGTCACAATCGTTTCAGCCGTCCTCGAGATAACCAGGGGTGGAATCGGCTAAGGTGATTTGTGATAAGTGACAGTCAAAATTTACTTGAAAGTATGACTACGGCAACAATGTTTTTCACAAATGTCACTGACAAATTGAACAAAGTTGAATTGGTGGATATGATCACCTTACGCAGAAGGAAAAATCAATTTGATCACAAGTGATGATCAAAAATGTGACAATCAACTATCATCTTACGCGATTCCACCCCAGGACAAACAGACAGACAAACATTTTAAAAATGTGTATTTTGTTATAAGGGCTGTGTATGCTTTCATATGCGTGTAGTGAAATACTGTTATTTTGACATAACAAACAGACACTCCAATTTTATTTATGTGTATAGATTGTAAATATATATCTTACATTGTCTTCTTATTGAGCAATCTTTAATATATCTACGTTTTATTTTAAGTTTTGAAGGTGTATTAAATTTGACTTGAATTGTGAAAAGTAAAACCATACAAGATGGTTCAGTTTTAGCAAAGTAATGGCGTGGTGGCGAGTGGCTCCAACCGTCAGTCAAAAGCAAAAGCTACTTATTATGGTGCGGTAGCACTTTTTCCTACAACCTCATTTGTTTATGTTGTTTTGTTTGATGTTTATATTTTCTCTTGGTCAGGAGGACGAGATTAGGGTCTGTCGTAACAAAATTTTGCATGGTTAAGGCTAAGTATACAATTTTTTTCACCATCATTGTTTAAAAGAATGCAAAGATGGTTTTTCCATGTCCTAACCTAACTGACTGCGATTCTACTATCATGTTTTCACTTTCGTCCCCGCAGACATGTATGACTTAAATAATCATTCCTATTCTTACATGTCTGCAATCTCCCGTTGTTGTACGGCCCATTGTTCTTCTCTTCTGATTTTAAAGTTTAGTAGCTCTAGTTTCCCTTTTCAGGATTGCTTTATAGGCTTTCTGTTTTGTTTCATTAGCAATTTGATCGAACAAGGGATTCAGGACAGCGCCAGCTTTTGATAACTTCTTGACATACAAGTCATATGTAGGGTGTTTTCATAAACGTCAGACTAACTAAAATCTGCAATCACAAAATTGATAAAAAAAACACTAATTTTTTTCTATGTCCAAAATACTATAAATAAAAAAACAAAACACTTTTTTTTATTAATGAAGTGTGTTTTTATTCGATTTCGTGATTGCAGATCTTAGTTATTATGACGTTTATGAAAACACCCGTATTCTACTTTTGATGGTGGTATCTTGTCTCAAACAGAATCGGGTCGAATTCAATGCTTGCTTTTCGTAAAGTAAAACTAGATGAAAACATTGGCTTTTCTGGCAAACAGGATAACTTAGTCTTCTACTTGGTTGAATATTCTTAATATAAAAAATAAACTTTTTAAATTTATTTTCATATTAGTATATAGAATTGGTATCATTATTTATTTTATTTCTTTGTTCGAACAGAATAACTGCCATAAAATAAAAATAAAAAAAAACTCACTACTGGGTTCCACAATTTTGCTATTGTGGCAAGTTACTCTAGAGTTTAAAAATGTATTCCAATAAATTATTGGAAATAATTTCATAAATTCCTTACTTAATTTAATATTTTTTAAATATTTTTAAGTGCTATTTTGAATATGCTTATTTGTAGAAATTAATAACTTTAATGCAAAAATAATTTAAATTAATCATCAATTGGGGGAAGATAGACCCCCTCCCATACAATTTTTTTCTTGTCTTAACCCAACCTAGTCCCTCTAGCATTGTGGCGCAACTAATTATAACTTTATTAAACGTGTTTTTTTTTACAAGTTCGTGCGAGCAGCTGACGCATATTCAACCCTCCACGATGCATCTGACTGTTTTTTTCCAGCTCTAGGCGTACTAATACTTAATTTTTTTACCACCTTCGCAGCCTCGCAAGCTCACGAACCGCGGGTGCACCAGCTGACTAGCAAAAAAATTGAAGCTGACTCTTTGTTCCTTTATTAAGCATTCGAAATCTATTGAAAAAGATGGATTTGATCGGTGTAAAATCTCTACCCAAAAAGCAGCGCTACCTTTCGAATTATTAGAAGAGACAGTTGGGGTGGGGCCTGCTTAGTTTTTCTTTCCTCTTTCTCTTATTTTGTCTTTACAGTTCAGTTTAGGATACAGAACCAAGCCAAGGTATTTTGCTGCTTTATCAGCTACCTTCAATGGTATTCCATTTATGTTTGTTGCAACTATGACCCCGAATTTTTCCTTTATTTGTAAACAAAACCAGTTCTGTTTTCTGTGGGTTGAGACTAAAACCGCAGCGATTGAGTTTGTTATGGGCAGATTGTATGAGCTCTTAAATTGTGAGAATATATTTCCCTGAGGCTATTATAATGATGTCATCTTCATGCCCTATGACTTTGACACCACTTAGACTTAGACCTTCATCCTCTAAGCGACTCACTTGAGTCCCACAGACATTTACTTTTTGTTTTAAAAATTAAAATATTTTTTTTCATATTTGCAGTGAAGGATTAGAGAAGATGGAGCGTGAGAAGTTAAAGCAGCTCGAACGGGGTACAAAAGACAAAGATTCCTTATCTGCAGGTACAACAGCTGCCCAGGAGAGTGATATTAATAATTTTAAGACTATGGTAAAAAGTAGCATCGTGGAAATGGTAAATATCTTCAAACCCATCCCATATAATCATCTCTCTCTTTACCTGCAAAGTAAATTTGTTTTGTAGATTATTTAGTTATTTCTCCTGTTTATTTTTTAATTTATTTTTGTTCGCAACCACATAAACGTTTCTATATTTCTAAAAATATTTGTTTAATAAATTAAATATAAAAATCTAGGAAGGTGAAAGTTCAGGTAATGAAGAACCCAATGATACATTAGAACAGCCTGACGACACCGATGCTGAAACGGTAGTCGCACTAGCTTCAAATATGCCAATAAGTGATCCATCTGAAAGCATTCTTAATTCGGGTAAAACGTATGAAGAAAGAATAGCGGATATGGTAGGTCTCTAAAGTGCTCCGTGCAATTCGTTTCAATGGACAATATTGTGATTCATTGGTTTTTTCCATTTTATTTCGGCTAGATGATTGGTGTTCGAAGGACTTTAACAGAACTTCTTCTAGAAGTAACTAATGAAGAAATAATTAATATAGCAAACGAATCAATTCGAAAAAGAAGAGAAAAAGGTAGTTTTTTCTTTATATATATTAATTAAATACTTCAAAATGTTTTTATTAAAACGGAAAAAAAAATCACATTGGGAACATTTTTAGAAAAAAGTGGTGAAATAATAACTGTTCTTTGTTTTACAAATAGGAATGAAGAATCTCTTAATATTCTTATAATCTCTTGTTATCTTTTTTTTTAAATATAAAATACAAATAACAAATAACTATTGTGTACATAAAGCGTCATCGGTCCAAGTTATCCGCAAAAGCGCAATACCTTCCATAATCGGGGGATTGGGTAAGTGTAATATTTTCATTTTATTTATTAAAATATTTATTAATTATATTTGAACTAATAAGTAGAATGGAAGTCCCTTTTTATTATTATGAATATAACAAAAAAAAAACTGCACGAAAATTAAAACAAAATCGGGGTCAGACGGTTCATAATTCCTTTTTCTACATAATTGGTTTGGGTATTCTTTGTTCGATCAAATGAATTATAAATTTAAATTATTTGTAAGAAAGCTTTAATCTCTATAAGGCTCATATTTTAAAGTAATTCCTAATTTTTTCTCGTCGACTAATAGGCCCTAATTAAAACTTATTTGTTCTATATTTTAAGTGTTGTAAATCCTCTATTATCTTAGTACTCTTATCAGGTCTCTGACGATGTGCAGTTAACATTCGAAAATAATCGTTAATATGACTGGTTCGTTTTATTCAATATGTCTTTATCTAATAAAATTAAACTTTACGGTCTCAACTAATCATTCTGATAAATGATGAGTGAAAAGTTGAAAACCATCGTGTAGAAAAAATTCAAAAATCTGTGTTTCTATTTCACGTTTCTCTTGTTACTTTTTAAATAAAAATATATTTTTCCGAGTGAAGAAAATATTACTTAATTTTCATGTCAGTAAGAAGGAATGTTGGCTATCGGCATTGGTTAGCGTGACGTCATAGATAGAAAGTTATAACAGAGTCGAAAGAAAATACCCTATCACAACGGCGGAGTGTAACAATGCTTTCATCATTTGTTTAAATCAAAAGCTTTTGACTTTATCAGCCGAAGTGTAACTGCAAATCTTTTACAGGGTCATCGACCATCGTGTTAAGATACCAAACTGACTTCGCTCTATTTGTGTTTACATTTGTAGATTGTAATAATTGTTTCTGTATATTATTGGTCTTCTTTCTTCTTTTTGTGCTTTTTTATGAATATTCTTTACTAGCTAGATGTTTTTCTTTTTTCGTTCAGAGCTCTAAACAATCGTTCGGAGCATAGTCTTATAGTTCTCCGAATTGAATATGTTCCGAGCGTTCAGATTGATTTTTGAAACATATTTAGAACTTACCTATCTTAACTATTTATTTACCTAACTTTTTCATTCACAAAACAACTATAAACAAACATGTTTCATACCTCCATGCACGTCCGTCAATTATGAGGAACGTGTTCATTTTAAGGATAGGAAAGGAGCATTTTCGTCAGTTCTAATATTAGCTTCCGTTTGCTTCTGGCTATTGTAGTTAGCCCTTAAGACTCTGCTCTGAACTAAAAAAGAAAAACGCCCATTGAATAGCTATCAATTATTGTTGTTTTGTCAACTTTTTAATTATTTTAACACTATTGGAATTTGCAATTGATGTTAGTTAGCTATTGAAATGAGGATATTCATTTAGCGTAGGTCCATGTTTAATTTTGTTTCTCTTGAAATTTTGGTCGACGTTTAAACTTCCAACACATCTTTTTAAGACATCGGGGTTTCATTAATACAGATCAAAGTCAATAGCGAATAATAATAATAAGGAGTTCATAAACGATGTTGAATGCTATTGACCCCATCTATGTAAATATGGTTATTTTTTTAATTTTCTGTGTGAATGTCTGCACTTATACACCTGGGGTGGAATAGAGTAAGATAATAATTGATTTATCACATTTTTGATAGTCACTTAAGTGATCACAAATCATCTAAGCCGATTTCACCCCTGATTTGAAGCCTTGATCGGATTGTCAGGATTCGTCCATTTTCAATAGTTTATTTTATATGCTGAGGTATTTTAAAATAAATTTTTTTAGTAGAAAAGTTTCTTATTCTTATGCGAAGCTCCATATTTTAAATTAATTGTTCTTATTCAAAACATTTGGCCTTGATTCAAGTCTGCTAATGCGCTGCCGTCCTTCCTGAAGTCGAAAAATCTTCTTTTTTTTTTTGATGATACATTTAAACAAAATTTTAATAAAATTTCTTATAATATAACCGTTTAATTGCAATGGAAAATGTCCACCTCTTACAATGCTTTCTACACATAATGTAAATACAAACTGCATTCTGCATACCACTAGTTACCTCCTAGCTAATAAATCAAACAAAACTATATAAAAATAAAGACAACAAAAAAAATTAGTGCAATAATAACTTTTAGGTCTAGAAGCATATGAAGACAGCGATAGTGAAAATAGCGCATCTGACAACGATACAACAAACGATGAAAGCAAACGTTCTGACGACGATTACGACTCTGAGGAGGAGTTAAAGGTGATATATTTTATCATGTTGGGTGTATAATTCTATGTAAAGATATGTATTCTTTTTAGGCCAATATACGAGCGAGCCAACGCGCCTTTTTGAAAACCATTGAAGAAATTGAAGATAATATTGAAGCGACTGCAGTGCGGGATGAGCTCCTTTTAAGAGAACATCGAAAAAACGAGACCAACAGGGAAGAAAACTTATCTGAACTAACAAGAAGTCCAGTGCAGCAAAACATAAAAGGGTTTGACAAGGAAATCGGTGAGCCACTACAGCCTGATAAAAAATCAAACTCAAACGGTGCGTTTTTATTATTTAAAAGTACAAATCTGAAAAAAAAGTAATGCTTTGTATTGCATTAAAATAAATTATGGAATCCGCTTTGCAATCGCCTTTAGATTGTTCATCGTCCTATAGCAACCATCTGTCTATAATTCCATAAAATTGAACTGTGCTAATAGATATTTTCTGGTATTTTCTGTTGTTTGTTTTTATTTGCAGGAAAACGTAGAAAAGAACGAACTTCTCGATTCAGTGATAATAAGGATTCAAAAAATCGTAATACTGGAGCAAGTTTTTATCAACCTACAAGTATGGGGTCGGGAAACTTGCCATCACAAGTGATGCCAGGCTCTGCGTCAATGCTGCCAGCATCGAACTTATTAGGTGGAGAATTCAAACCACGTACAGCAAATTCATCTGTGGCTGCCAATTCAACAAGTGAAAAACGATCTGGCGGTGGTAGTGCAAACAAGTTATCAAAGCAAACAACCTCATCCACATCACACAATCATCGTTACAGTGATTCCTCCACATCATCTTCAGATTCGTCGAGTAGCACAAGCACTTCACATAGCCGACGTTCTAAGCACAGTGAATCACGTCGCAAAAGGTCATCTAGCAAACGATCTTCTAGCAAACTATCTTCCAGGGAACGATCGAAGCGATCACACAACAAAAGCACTCATCGGAGTGATTCGCACCATAGCAGTCGTAGACGTGATTCGTCAGACTCTAATGATGACAAACGCCATAGTAAGCGATCATCACGTCACCACTCTCATAAAGGCCACTCCTCCTCCAAGTCTTCACGAAGGAACGATCGCCGCCGATCTGATTCGAGGTCTACTCGTTCTCGAACGAGGTCCCGATCACGATCCAGATCTACAACGTACAGCTCAAGTCGACGGGGTGATCGATACTAGGAGAACATTTATTTTATATTATTCTTTTTCAGGATCGTATGCATGCATTCAATCTTGTGTTGTAGTCGATTGTACAGAGATAAAAATGACGAAAGATGTTTTGCAAAAAAAAAATACAATTATGAACAATTAATATTCTTCCACAAGCCTGACCATCTAACCTCTTCCTTCTTCATTCCTATTTAAGTCACATTACATTTTTTCAGAAATTACGGTAGAGTTCTAATTTCTCTACTCTTGGGAGAAAGCCAATTATTTAATTTCTAATTAAGCTTTTAGAATCCTTAATCTTATTTTATTTAAAAATATATTATCAAAGAAACATTTGTTTGTTGTTTGTTTATTTTTTTTAAGGTAATTAAAGGTTGTTGCTATAAAAAAAGTTCTAGGTAATCTATCATGGTTCGAGGATCCTTTACTTCAGAGTTGATTGGTATAAAAACGACCCCCACTGTTAAGCTAATAGTTACGTCCACTAAATGTTAGTCAACGAGCTCCGATTGGCTAGATCCTCTCTAAAGTTAGTTGACATTAAGCTGATATTTATTCAAGAAATTAGTCGAATATTTGTGCACTAAAAAATCGTTGGTCTGATGGGTGAACGTCAACAAAAGCTGATTCGTTATTTGAAGAAGAAAAAAAAGTTATAATTTTGCAGTTAACAAGGTCCAAAACTTGAGAAAATGTTAATCAACCATTCCAAAAAAAAAATAGCAAAAGAGAATTCCCCATTATTTATTATTTTAAATGCACGAAATTTGCAAAGCTAGCTTAATTTTTTTAATATTTAAAAAAAAAATAAAATTTTAAAAAATAATATAAATATTTAAGAAAGTTGCAGTAGCTATTTAATTAAAAAATGATAACTAAAATTAATCAACTCTATCACACAATCCATTCGGGAACTTCCCCGATTGCAATGCTACGCTACGAATTACGAAAAATTGTCTTCATGCATTCCGAAGAGAATCAGTAAAAGCATTGCTTGCGTTCGTGTGCACAAATATTGTGGTTCGCATAAAAAAACAGCTGACTACTAATATATTTTTGTGTGTCTTTTGACACCTTATTCGGTTTTGGTCGTCGACAAACTCATACGATACAAACGTATCGAAAAAGCTTATCTGGTGTGCACGCGAACGAGCGCATTGCCTCATTCGACCCCCTCATTCTTATTTTCGAAATCAGCTGTTTAAAGACGAAGCAATACCCGTTGTGTATTTTCTACACTTTTTACAACACTGATTAAAACCCATAATTTCCTACAAATGGTCCTTTACTACCCTCTAATTTTGCATATGCATAGGAATACTATGTGTGACGGAGATAAAAATCAAAAGGGCGTTCTCCGTCGCCGAGGAATAAGTTGGTTTTCGTTGAGTAAAGTGTTTTTGTTTGTTTCACAATTTTGTATTTATTTTTATTCAGATAATTTTTGTTTGGGTTTAAAAAAATGTTAATTATATTCGTTTAAGTGTAAGTTCTTTTCTTTTAAAGACAAAAACAATCTGTCGCAATCTAGTTGGATTCTAGTCAATTGTGTCAAAAGTAAAAACAAAGTACCTACCTACCTAACCTACATAAATGAACAAAATTCTAAAAAAACACAATACATTTTATTTAATTTACCACCATATCAAGTAATCTGTGTTACAATTATATTCTCTTAAATGTTCTTAAATTAGTTAAAATTAAATAAAAGTCCAATCTTTGTGAAAAACAAATGTTTTTCTTCTATTACGACGGAGCTGAAATGCCGGAAAAATATATATTTTTTTAAAGATGGTGATGTTTTGGCTCTTTTGGTCTTTTTGAAGTTAAATGCGAATAAAAAACTCTATTCCATTATTCTCCCAACGTTTCGTAAGAATTCCTTACTTCTTCAGGGGATATTTATTATTCAATCTGTTTATTCGCATTAAACTTCAAAAAGACCAAAAACCAAAAACATCACCATCTTTAAATTATAAAAATAATTGGTCAAATACACAAAACAATATATTTTTTTTCCGTGTCATTCGGATCTTCTGATAGGTATTTCCACTTAGATATTTTCACTACGAAGGAATTTGGTGTTAGTTATATCGAGGATTCGGAGAATTTTTTCGATACATGGAACGTGTGATAGGGCTGAATGATTAATTAAGATTAATAATGATTTTTTTGTTAGAAATGAAAACCAAAACTGGACATTTTGTCCCGGAGTAAATTGAAGTTTTTTTAAGAAGTGCATAAACATGCCTCGTTTATTCGAAATGTCACTGAATTTTCACTTCGTTCGAAGTGAAAATTCATTCGGAATCCCTAATAGCTTTTAAAATGCAGGGGGAACAGATTTCCGGGTGAACTTCACAATAAGGCTGAATAAAATCTTGATTGAACAAAAAACAAAACAAAATTGATTTGCTACACCAGGTTCACTTGCTTGCACGAATCTTTTATGACAGTAGTAACGACTAATTTATCCGTGCATGTGTCCATCGATAAAAATGTAAACGCGCTGCACCGCTACACTTAAGTGCCTTGCACATGAGACGCGACAGTGAATTGCGAATTTTGAAAGGTCGCAGATTTTGACATTTTATTCACATGAGAGGTCGCCGGCAGCCGCGAATCGTGTACACGCAAACAGACAAAATTGAGGTTTTTCATTCGCCGATGTGTGGAACGCGTGCTGATTTTGTGGATTGTGTTAATATTTATGAATATTAAAACGCTTATTAACATTATCGATAAATGAAAATTTAAATAAATCGATATTTGTTCCTGAAATTGCATTAAACCATTTATTCGCATTCGTTGGTCGCAGCTCATGTGCAAGGCTCTTTAGGGACAGTTGCAAAAAAAAAAAAAAAAACAAATGATAAATGTAAATTCAGAAACGTCAATTATTTGTGCCGTAATTTGGCATCAGGATCAGATGCTTTTTTGCGATGATGCTCTACAGTTGTTGCCGATGCGATGCTGATGGATTATTTGTTTGGGTTAAATCAGACTTGTTTTTGATGGAATACAAAATACGCGAAAAATTAAATAAACTAATAAGAAACTAGAAGTTTTTTACAAATTAATGTTTGCGCGGTTTAGGAAAAGTTGGAATAATGAATACACTTGCCGATTGAAGTGATGCCAATTGTTTGCATTTGTGAAAGTTGTACGATATCTTTAGGCATCATTTCGTGCAAAGATTCGTTAATGAATTTAACCATATACAGGGTGAGTCATGAGCAATGCGACAAAATGCTAGGGCGTGTAGGTTGCGTTGAGACAAGAAAAAAATCGTATGGGAGGGTCTATTCCCCTCCGTTTAGCCGGGAGGGGCAATTTTCGAAAAAACTGACTTAAAATGGGAAAAAATTATTTAAAATCAACGGCTTCAATCACAATGCTGTGCGATACGTTTTTGAAAAGCCAATAACTTTTTCTTTCATTCTGTGTTTAAATAAATCTATTCTAAGAAATAGTTTTTGAAATATTAATTTTCAAAGTCAAAATTTTGAAAAAAAAAATTGAAAAAAAAATTTCAAATTCATTTTTTTCAAAATTTTACGTAATTAAGTGATAATTTTAATTTCAAAATTCAATGCTGTTATTAATTTTAAGTCTAAATAAGAAAACCGGATGCAAAAATTTTATGTCGTTCTCAAGAAATTAAAAAAAAACCAAAACCACCTTTTTCTAAGAAAAACATTTATTTTTATTGTAACGAAGCAATCTAAGAAGCATTAATCTTATTTATTTTAGTTTTTTTTATTCCTTTTATTTTTACTATGTTTTTTATTGGAAGTACTTATAAAAATTTCTCGATATGATCTCCATTGTTTAGAAGGCATAGATTATATCTCCTTGTAATGGCTTCACATAAGTTTATGCTTGACAAATTTTCCTGCAATTTGACTCCAGCGACTTCAATTCGTTCCTTCAGTTGTTCCAATGATACTATTTCCACTTCGTAAACATAATTCTTCATAAATCCCCATGCATAGAAATCTAGGGGAGTTAAATCTGGTGACCTAGGCGGCCATTCCGTGGGGCCCCTTCTTCCGATCCAACGGTCACTAAAAGATCATCCAGCCAGTTTCTCACCTGTAAGCTGTAGTGTGCTGGAGCACCATCTTGTTGGTAGATTAAAGTATCTGCTATAACCAATGGAACGCTGTCTAATAAATCGGGTAAAAGGTCTCGTAGGAATTGCAGGTATGATTCTCCATTAATAATGGAATTTAAAAACCGGGGCCCGATCACAGTGTGTCCAACAATACCAAGCCAAACATTACAACTAAAGCGGTGTTGTGATTTGTTTTGTTTTTTTTTTTTGTGTGGATTGGCGCTACTCCAATAATGTAAATTGTGGAAGTTAGTAACCCCATCCCTAGTAAACTGTGCTTCATCCGTCCAGAATATTCTTCTAAAATAGTTTTGTTCGGTTTCATTTCTAAGTAGTAATGTTCTACAAAATTCGGTTCTCAATAACTTGTCGTTTGAGAGTGTAAATTTTCCGCCCGAAGTACTCGACATGCTCTAGATTGGGACACTCCAAGCATAGTGGATATCCTTCTTGTACTGACGGAGGGATTATTTCGGACTAAATCCAGAATTCTTTCATCTAAGATTATTGACTCATCAGAAACTGGCCTTTCGCTTCTTCGATGCTCCAGCATTCCATGATCTCTTAGACGTCGGTGGATTCTTGGAAACGTGCTATGATGGGGACACCTCCTATCGGGATATCTCTCAGCGTACAGTCTTTCGGCTTCACGACTTCGACCATTAGCTAAACCGTAGCAGAAATGCATGTCCGTTAATTCTTCTCGGGTGTATGAGCTTGACATCGTTACGTGTTAATGAGTTAATATTCAAATTTGAAATAATTACTAAGCAAAACTGCAATGCCTTTTATTTATCTCGCGTTGCAATTTTCTTTTTTTTTCATTAAAAAAAATGCGGTTTTATTGTCCCTATTGTCCCCATAACAGGTAGAACCCATGGGCTGCGGGCAGGCCAAGGCAAAAATATTGACAGGTCAGTTTTCAGAAGTTATCAATGAAAATAATATTAATCCAGGGTTATTCCAATACTATTTAATTTTATTACGTTCTCATAAAACTCCAATTAAAAAAAAAGTAAAAAAACTAAGATTAATGCTAAATAAATAAATAAATTGCTTCGTTACAATAAAAATAAATGTTTTTCTTAGAAAAAGGTGGTTTTGTTTTTTTTTTTAATTTCTTGAGAACGACATAAAATTTTTGCATCCGGTTTTCTTATTTAGACTTAAAATTAATAACAGCATTGAATTTTGAAATTAAAATTAGCACTTAATTACGTAAAATTTTGAGAAAAATTAATTTGAAATTTTTTTTTCAATTTTTTTTCTTCAAAATTTTGACTTTGAAAATTAATATTTCAAAAACTATTTCTTAGAATAGATTTATTTAAACACAGAATGAAAGAAAAAGTTATTGGCTTTTTAAAAACGTATCGCACAGCATTGTGATTGAAGCCGTTGATTTTAAATAATTTTTTTCCCATTTTAAGTCAGTTTTTTCGAAAATTGCCCCTCCCGGCTAAACGGAGGGGAATAGACCCCCCCTCCAATACGATTTTTTTCTTGTCTCAACGCAACCTACACGCCCTAGCATTTTGTCGCATTGCTCATGACTCACCCTGTATAACTATCCAGGATTAGATAGATAAGTTTTTAATTTTCGATTTGACGTTGCACGAATGAAAACAGCAAACCAAAGATAAAACATAAAAACGAACGAAACAGAAAACCTCCACAAAACAACAACAACATTTGCTGCACACATTAGGCATCGGTATCTGCTTTCAACCCCTATCCAACTTTCCTAAACGCTCGTACTGTGTTAATCATATAAAGGGTAATCATAATCCCTTGAGTGCGCGCAGTTTTAAAAAAAAAAAAAAATAAATGGATTTATTTTACCGATGGAAAGTGCCATTAGTTTCATTATTTACCTTTGATACTAAAAATTAGAATTTGATAGGTTTTTATTATTTTATGTATTTCAACTTATTTCGCAATTGAACAATTATTATTTAGTATTTTTATGTACCTACTGATCTGAGCGTTTGAACTTTTATTTCTACAACTCTGTAAGATATCATTGCTTTTTTTGCATTAATCTTATTTATTCAATTCATTAATTCGTCTGCTTACTGGATTTCTATGCGTACGTGTTGGGTTCGTCACTCGAATTTTAAGAAAGGGATCTTGATGCTTTTCTTCAAAATGTGATTGCGATTTCTGATGATTCCTTAGTAAAGTCCCATTATAAAAACTCTCTTCGCAGACACCGCACTTGTATGGCTTATCACCTGTATGACGACGAATGTGCAAATTCAAGTCGTTTCTCTGAGCAAATCCTTTGTCACACTGATTACATTTATATGGACGTTCCCCAGTGTGCACCCGAATATGGCGGGATAGTTTATTCTGCCGCGAGAAAGCCTTGCCACAAGTTTCACACACATGTGGTTTTTCACCAGTATGCGAGCGTTTGTGTATTTTCAGATCCTGAGTCCTTACAAATGCTTTTTCGCACATATCACATTTGTATGGTTTTTCACCAGTGTGCCTTCGAATGTGAATGCCAAGACTTGTTTGGGGAAAACAATCTCCACAGTATGGACAAATAGTTAATTTACACTTCTTGGGTTTTAAAAAGCCTTGTTTGTGTCTTTCTATATGCCTTAAAAGATTAACTTTACTGTATAAAGTTTGGCCACATTCGAGACACGTAAGTGATTGCTTGTCGATGGGGTTTTCAGGGTTATGTTTTTTTATTATTTTCTTTCTTGGTTTTTGGTTTGAAGTGACTTTTATTGACTCTGGTTTTTGGTTTGAAGTGTCTTTTATTAACTCTGGATTCGAATCATAGTCACTGAAATAATTTAAATTAAATATTAATAATTTCAGTTTGGTAATTAATTATTAACTTACATGTTTATGTCGTCGGGTTCTTGCGCCATCTCTGGAAATGATATTTCGGAATCTGGTTTATCATCACCGTCTTCATATTTTGAAACTATTTCTGTAACAACAATTGGAATTAGCCAAATAAATGATTTACAATGGAAAGATTTGTAACATTTTACGTTGTTGATAACAAAATTACGTACATATTCTTTTTATTTTATTATATTAATTAAACGAATAATATTCCTAATACATTAAATATGTCTAAGAATGGAACTCCAGCAGCTTGTTCCTGAAAGTGGCAATTAATTTTGATAACGCAAGCAATTTACTACATCTACTTTATTTGTAGCCTCATAAGAATATAATAGAATAGAAAAGTATCTAATAGATTAATAGGCCTAGTCTGTATCGGCAACGCACTCGACTAAAGAAATACCATTCAGAAGTACCCATAGCTATATGCCAAATTTGACAAGTTCGATTTTTACTTATTGTATTATTAACAGATGTAAATGCAAGTTCACGAATAGTTTGGGTATCAATTTTAACTATTAGGTAGGGGTATTTAATCAATCGACGTCATTAACGAATCAACGAATATTCTCAAAATTTTATATCTAAGAAATTTGATATATGTATGCAGTCGAATAATAATAAAGTATGATGGTCTTATGGTCTTAAATTTTTGCTAAAACTTTTATTTTATTTTTTTTAATTCAATATTTTAAAAATAGTTAAGTTGGCGAACAGAAATTCGCGAACTCGATTTTTTTAAAATTAATATTCTAAGCTTGTTTAAAAATCGATTTAAAATAATCTTAACATACTCGTTAATATAGCACTATAATAGCACTTGATTCCTTTGAAGATGCGGCCAAGGGCAAAATTGGAATTTCTTTACTAAACTCATAATTGTGGATCTAATTCCTCTTATGTATGTAATCCTGTGAGGGTTATACAATTCATGCACATTTAGTTACTTTTTAGAAGGCCAGGGTAAATATATCAAGAACCAGATTAGAAAGTTTTTTCTGACCAAGTGTTATTTTTCTGTGACATGAAAAGATTCAACAGTTTTTATTATTCTTTTTTCCTTTTTTCGCGAATATTTTTCCGTATCCATTTATTTTTGCAACTCATACTTTTTTTCTATAATTTTTAATTTTTTAATTTCTCTCTTGTGGCCGCTTTTAAACTTTATCGCTTTTCACTTGTTAACTTTGCGTGCTCCCATGGTCAGTGGGTATCTCCCTGGTAATTATCTTGTGACAAATTGAAATTTTTAATTAAATAAGTTAATATTTTGTCAAAAATTATATCACACTTCATGCATACCTACAGGATTATTGAAATTATTTAATAAATGCAAACAAATTATATGAATTTAAAATTTTTTGACCCCACAATCACCTGACCAAACCATCGGGTGTAAGGTATTACAAACTTAACGATGATATGTGTTTTTGAGCGTTATTTCAAATATGGCCGTCTAATATTTCCATTTGTATTGCCGAAATAAAATTCGCCAGGGTAGATACGCACAAAACACACCTAAAGTTTAAAAATTAGCAAATTAATTTCGGTTTATTATGCTAAAGTATACTGAGTTTATGCTAAACATACTATAGTTTTGCAACTGCAATAAAGATTGAATTTTTAACTAAAAACGTCAAGGGGACAAGCCAGGGTAGAGATTTTTTCAGGCTTAAATATTGAATTTTAGAAAACTTAATTCATATGGGCATTTAATGATAATGCTATTTATAGAAAACATATAATACTGTAAGTTATTGCAAACAATATATAAAAAAAATGAATATTATAATGATTGCCGCACACATTACCTCTTATAATCACTCATAGTCATATAACATTTAATTGCGTAGGTAGGGTCGTGGCACCAGTTACCGAACAGTTTACGGACTTTGTAGAAAAAAGGTGTTGTAAAAAATACTTGCAATGAATTTAGAAATGTAATGTGAATTTATTTTGATAGACAATCTCAAATATTTTCATGTCTGATAAAAGTTTTTTTTAATAAAAAGTACCCGTAAAAAAAGAAATAATATTAAATTGAAAACAACAATTTTCACGCATTACCGAACACTTGTTTCCTAAAGCCGAACAGGAGGTTTCCTGTTTTGGAACCCTAAAATCAAAAGGTAGTTAGGCACGAAAAATCATTTTTAAGGTAAAATTTTGCTCTTTGTATATTTTTAACAACAACATAATACCAAACCAACAACAACAATGCCCTGGCACTAAAAAACTTTAAGTAGGTATACCTACTTTTATATTTTCTTATTGTTGTTCGTTAGGCCAGGGTTACACATGTGAGTTTTACTCACGTAAGTGCAAATTACTCGTGTGAGTAAATTTCGGAGAATTTACTAGTGTAATCAACTCTGTAAGTAGCTTAGGGTAAATTTAAGAACATGCGTTAGCTGTAAGCTGGGAGCGGAATGAAACGGTAAAAGCAATTTTATAAAAACAGTGCTAAAAATTTAAAACAAATATTAAAAAATAACGGTAATACTTACAACTAAATTATTTTTATTTTTTTAAAGCCAATACTATTTTCTATTAGATGTTTTTTAAATCAAGTGAAACCTATGCATAGTCTTTGAAAAAACGGACTTTAAACAAAAAAAAATTAGAAAAAAAGGTAAAAAAAAAACTTTGAAGTGTGATTTTTCAAAACTGCAAAATAAAATAATACTTTTTTTATAAAATTCGTTGCTCACATTAATTTTAAATCATAAACTGAAAACAAAATGATTTTATGATTTCTGGTTTTTGAGAAAATAGAAAATTACTAAAACTACTTTCTTATAAGAGTTTTCTTTTTTTTTGGTATACGGTGAATGTTGTACGTAGGTTCGTTTTTGTAATGATGCTTGGTCATTTTTAAATGCAACAGAAACTTTGCATACACCCAACCTCGCACCCACCCCAAATCCTATAGTGTGTCAAAGCAGGGGGGTTGCAGGTGGGCAGCATGCCCCGCCTTACATACCTCACTGCAGTTTTGAAAAATCACACTTCAAAGTTTTTTTTTACCTTTATTTTCGCAGTTTATGAGTTTAAAGTCCGTTTTTTCAAAGACTATGCATAGGTTTCACTTGATTTAAAAAACATCTAATAGACATAAGTATTGGCTTTAAAAAAAGATATAAAACTTAGTTGTAAGTATTACCGTTATTTTTTAATATTTGTTTTAAATTTTTAGCACTGTTTTTATAAAACTGCCCCTCCCGCCCAAACGGAGGGAGACAGACCCCCCCCAAATATAGTTAAAAATGTTTGTATTGATCTGTTCTACAAAAAAACAGTTATCAATTCTTTGCGCCAAAGTTATCGTACTCGTGCCGTTTTTTTACTTATACAGGGTGAGTCATGAGCAATGCGACAAAATGCTAGGGCGTGTAGGTTGCGTTGAGACAAGAAAAAAATCGTATGGGAGGGGGGGTCTATTCCCCTCCGTTTAGCCGGGAGGGGCAATTTTCAAAAAAACTGACTTAAAATGGGAAAAAAATTATTTAAAATCAACGGCTTCATTCACAATGTTGTGCGATACGTTTTTGAAAAGCCAATAACTTTTTCTTTCATTCTGTGTTTAAATAAATCTGTTCTAAGAAATAGTTTTTGAAATATTAATTTTCAAAGTCAAAATTTTGAAAAAAAAAAATTGAAAAAAAAAATTTCAAATTCATTTTTTTCAAAATTTTACGTAATTAAGTGCTAATTTTAATTTCAAAATTCAATGCTGTTATTAATTTGAAGTCTAAATAAGAAAACCGGATGCAAAAATTTTATGTCGTTCTCAAGAAATTAAAAAAAAAAACCAAAACCACCTTTTTCTAAGAAAAACATTTATTTTTATTGTAACGAAGCAATTTATTTATTTATTTAGCATTAATCTTAGTTTTTTTAGTTTTTTTATTCCTTTTATTTTTACTATGTTTTTTATTGGAAGTACTTATAAAAAAATTATCGATATGATCTCCATCTCGTAGGAATTGCAGGTATGATTCTCCATTAATAATGGAATTCAAAAACCGGGGCCCGATCACAGTGTGTCCAACAATACCAAGCCAAACATTACAACTAAAGCGGTGTTGTGATTTGTTTTGTTTTTTTTTTGTGTGGATTGGCGCTACTCCAATAATGTAAATTGTGGAAGTTAGTAACCCCATCCCTAGTAAACTGTGCTTCATCCGTCCAGAATATTCTTCTAAAATAGTTTTGTTCGGTTTCATTTCTAAGTAGTAATGTTCTACAAAATTCGGTTCTCAATAACTTGTCGTTTGAGGTGAGTTCCTGAACAGGCGTAAAGTGGTACGGGTGTAAATTTTCCGCCCGAAGTACTCGACATGCTCTAGATTGGGACACTCCAAGCATAGTGGATATCCTTCTTGTACTGACGGAGGGATTATTTCGGACTAAATCCAGAATTCTTTCATCTAAGATTCTTGACTCATCAGAAACTGGCCTTTCGCTTCTTCGATGCTCCAGCACTCCATGATCTCTTAGACGTCGGTGGATTCTTGGAAACGTGCTATGATGGGGACACCTCCTATCGGGATATCTTTCAGCGTACAGTCTTTCGGCTTCACGACTTCGACCATTAGCTAAACCGTAGCAGAAATGCATGTCCGTTAATTCTTCTCGGGTGTATGAGCTTGACATTGTTACGTGTTAATGAGTTAATATTCAAATTTGAAATAATTACTAAGCAAAACTGCAATGCCTTTTATTTATCTTGCGTTGCAATTTTCTTTTTTTTTTCATTAAAAAAATGCGGTTTTATTGTCCCTATTGTCCCCATAACAGGTAGAACCCATGGGCTACGGGCAGGCCAAGGCAAAAATATTGACAGGTCAGTTTTCAGAAGTTATCAATGAAAATAATATTAATCCAGGGTTATTCCAATACTATTTAATTTTATTACGTTCTCATAAAACTCCAATTAAAAAAAAGTAAAAAAACTAAGATTAATGCTAAATAAATAAATAAATTGCTTCGTTACAATAAAAATAAATGTTTTTCTTAGAAAAAGGTGGTTTTGGTTTTTTTTTTAATTTCTTGAGAACGACATAAAATTTTTGCATCCGGTTTTCTTATTTAGACTTAAAATTAATAACAGCATTGAATTTTGAAATTAAAATTAGCACTTAATTACGTAAAATTTTGAAAAAAATTAATTTGAAATTTTTTTTTCAATTTTTTTTTTTAAAATTTTGACTTTGAAAATTAATATTTCAAAAACTATTTCTTAGAATAGATTTATTTAAACACAGAATAAAAGAAAAAGTTATTGACTTTTCAAAAACGTATCGCACAACATTGTGAATGAAGCCGTTGATTTTAAATAATTTTTTTCCCATTTTAAGTCAGTATTTTCGAAAATTGCCCCTCCCGGCTAAACGGAGGGGAATAGACCCCCCCTCCCATACGATTTTTTTCTTGTCTCAACGCAACCTACACGCCCTAGCATTTTGTCGCATTGCTCATGACTCACCCTGTATAAGTAATTATTACTCTAAGTTTAGCAATAGTGTACAGTTTACTGTTTTTCACTTTTTGAAACTTACTATTACTATGCCTTTGATTCATTCATGTAAGTTGTAAGAGGGAGGGACTACGAACACCTTACTTGCTGCTAGAATACCCGCTGACTTATTTCGAATCTTTCGTAAAGCATGGGAAAACGAGGCTGGATAATATTTGTGCTTTTGGAGTTCCATATTTTGTTATCTGTTACACGAAAAGCGATTTATACTTGGTGTTCGTAAAAAGGAAACTCGGTAAATCTTGTGTGCCTTTTCTCGAACAGTCAAAAAACACAAGATAATTTAATTTTTTTTCGATAAAACCTTTAAAATGACAATAAACTAATAAACCCATGTAAATAAAAACACTAGTTAAAGTATTAACGTTAACAGTTTTCCATCCAAAGAACTTTTCTGGAACTCCTTTTCAATTTTTTTTTTCCTGCACAACCTGGGACCATCGAATCCAATGAAACCGATCACCGAACAGACAATTTTGCTTACCTAAGATATATTTGTATTAGTGAGATAGTTGTACCTAAGCGTAAAGAGAGAATGCTCACATCATTGACGTATTAGGTATGGACCGCCAGTAGCCAACTTCACGCGTGTTCCAACATAACTAGGGGCGCCATCAACTACTAGCAGGGAATCTGCGTAGCAGTGATATGATTTCTTTAATTAATTATTTACTATTGAAATATTTTGGTGGAAATTATTATCAAACTACTTTTATTTTACAAAACGCATCCACTCCTTATGCAATGAGTTACTTACAGATGAATATATTATCGTTTTCATTTAAATTCTAATGGCGAAATTAGTACACGTATTTAACACTAAAAGATGATGGCGATTTTAGGCTGTTTTTAGCTGGAACAACTTTTCTTGGCTGTTTGTATGAAAATTTCAACCGACTGGCGGTCCATATCTAGTACGTCAATGGCTCACATATTTCTGCAGTTTTCAAGGGAAAAAAACAGTAAAGTATCGAAAATACAGCCAGATTACTGAAAAGTGTTCGGTAACTGGGGATGTTCGTTAACAGGTGCCACTACCCTACGATGATTTTTTATAAAAAAAAAATTACACTCTTTTAAACGCATTTTCGAAGTTAATTGAGCTAGTTTTAATTAATAATTATTTCGTCTTATACCTATGAATTGATAGAATTTAAAAGCCAGTAGTACTTGTACCTATACATATTTGAACATTATGTATATATTTACTTGTACATTTACGTATTCCTAGGGACATAATTATAGTAACTAATTTGGTGCTAAAAAATGCATTCCTGTTACTCTTGGACTCCAGGGGCACACAGAGCAGTTAGAGCTTTCACGTTTGCTAAGTTTTCATTTTTCATTCTGTTCGTTTCCTTTTTTATTTACTTTAATTGAATTTGTTGTTTTTTCTTGCTCCATGGTAAAAAGTGGTTCATCGAATACTATTTTATATTTTCTCAACTCTCGTCTACTAGCATTGTACAAATGTACAAAAATCTATGCATGTGTGCATAGGGGAAAAAAGATAAACAAATTAAACTGAACCCCTGAAGAAGCCGGGGAAAATAACTGAAGAAACGTCGGGAAAAGAAATGAATTAGTTATTTTTATTAATTGCATTATTTTTCAATTTCAAGTCCAATATTCAACAGACAAAAAAAAAATAAACAAATTTTATTTTGAACAATTTTCTTTTAAAAATACATATGTACATTTTAATATATGTAAATATAAAATAAAACAAAACATTTTTTTTTCACTTGCGAAAACTGAATAAAATGGTTTGACATTTGACTGTTTTATCACTACACAAGACAAAAAGTTCTACAAACAAATATTTTTGTATTATATTTTGTTTGTATTATTTCACCAATAATATTTTACAAAGCACTTACTGAAATTCTTAATCAAAATGCCCAATAAAAAACTTGTCAACAAAAAATTAAGAATAGGTACCTACCTACGATAAGAATATCCATAGAAATAAAAATTAGCTTTACGTTTAAGTACCGGCTGCGACTATGATAGATGCATGAATGAAATAATATAATATGGCTTTTTAACAGGCGGCTATATTCTCATAATTTTGTATATTCGACTATTTCACACCTGAAGACTTCATAAGGACATAAAAGTTAGGTGGACTTGTTTTTGTTTTGTGTGCGCCTCTATATTTCCTTTCAGTGCTAAAGCGAGTGAGCAAGCACAAGGATAAAAAGGATTAGCCAAAATAACTAAAAGTTTTCTTATTTTCGAGTTATCAGAGTTGTTGGCAGAATATTCTGTTTTCATGCGAAATAAAGTCTCCTCCCGTAGAAAAAAAATTGTACAGGCGCTTTTCTATACATGAATATGTGTGAACAGCAAAATGCAAAATTGTAAGAATGTATGGTCTAGCCAAATTTGACAGTCCCATTTGATATGCACGGGCACGCATACAGAGTTAAATATCTTAAGTTTTGAAAGTTTGTAGGCAAAAGTGGGTGGAGGCTCCTGAGTTGATGTTCTATTTATTTATTATTCTATGCTGATGTCATATAAATTGACCATGTTAAATAATAATTATAAAATTTTACAAAAAATATTATAATATATTTTATATAGACGGTCATATGTTCGGTATTTTCCGACCGAAATCGATAAAACTGCGTTAGGATATATTAGCCGTCTTTTATTGCAAGTATAGACTTGTGTGAAAAAACGACATTGGGAATTAGCCCACAACATTACCGACGTTCCAGTGTAACCTTTTGTAAATGTGTCGGTAACGCAGTTAAGTCTATATGGACTTAGCTAAGTCCCCATAATTATCGTGAGTCTATAGGGACTTATGTTGTCTTTTGTCTATATGGACTTGCAAAATATCAGGGCTACTAGAACATGTTTCGTCGAAAAAAAATGTTCAACACAGGGTGGGTAAATTCAGAAACGTCAACTATTTGTGCAATGATTCGGCATTATAGATTCACATTATTGAATACAAAATATGCGAAGAACTGCATTATATGTATATATAGAAATGAGCAGTTTAACAAATATTTCTAAAAACTATCTCAAAGTCAATAAAAAATACGCAGATTTATGGTTCACTACTATTCTAAAGCCCAGTCTTTTCAGCTCTGGTTAAATTTAACCATTTGCTGGTAACCATAGAACCACACACAAAATCTATGGTTAACAACTGATATAACCAATGGTTACAAATAACCAGAGCTGATAAGACTGGCCCTAAATAACAAAAACTTTATAAAATATATAGAACACCATTTTGTATTGTTTACTTTTCATTTTCCTGCACCCATTGTATCAGTCGATCACTATGGTATCAACAGCTAAACACGATTTTTTACGATGCTTGTTTGCTTAATTTTTACGCCTCAGCTTATGAAAATTTGCAATAATGTGCACTTGACGATTGAAGTAATGCCAATTATTTGCATTTGTGAACGTTTTACAATATGGTTTGGGTATAATTCGTGCAGTGATAAGTTTATGAATTTACCCAGTGTTGCAAAATGTATTACAATAAATTCTACTTAAACGGTTATAATGTCTTTGGTGTTCATTACCAAATCGATAAAACTGCGTTAGGATATATGCCATAGGAAATATTTAAGAACATCTTCCGTCGAAAAAAAAATACTTTACAAAAAATAATACAATTTTAAAATTTTATATGAACTGTCATGTCTTCGATCATATTATATACCATGAACTTGTAAACCACTCAGTTGGTTAAACAGTGTGCAATAACACACTGCACACAGCGACGCGTTTTCTCTCGATTTAGCTCGGGAAAACACAGGCGCAAGTTATAACCATGCACCAATTATTAAAATCCCATTCAAAAGTGCGGATATAGCAAAGACTTATTTTTTAAGAATATCATCATTCGTCACGACGGATACTACAGCATCCATCCACCCAAGCACCCACTCATGTTGGATTATGTTACATCAACATCACCATGATGGGACCATCCACAGTATGTCAACTCAGCATCATTGTTGGCGATCGCTTCATCAATTCATCGATCGGTTCAATTGAAATAATATTATTTAAGTTTGATTTAAGTTAGTTTTTAATTTACCTTGTATTTTAACTTTTTTTTTTTAAAAAGATTAAAAAGAAAGTTTTCATAATTGGCGCCCAACGTGGGACAAGGTAAACAAAAAAACGGGGCAAGGTTAAAATAAAATATCTGAAAATAAAATAATTTTCGTGAAAATATATTATATATATCCGTTTGCCAAAATAATCAACATTTATAAACGGAAAAGTTGAAGTGAAAAAAGCTTTGTAAAAGCTTGTTAAAAATAACAAATAAAATTTTATAAGTATCTCTTACTTCACGTGCATAACAAGTGAATAAATAAAATAAAATAAAAAACAAGATTGTTTTAACAAAAGTAAGAAACATAAGATAAAGAAACATAAGAAAAGTGACCTTTAAAATAATAAAAAAAAAACACACAAAAATATTAAAGGAAAATGTCTCAAACGACAATTTCTTAGAGTTTTGAATGAAGAACTATTATCCGATACTGAATAAAGACAAGTGAGTAAAAAAGAACTAAAAAAATCGATTGAACGAAATAATTAAATCACCACAGTGAACGAAATCGTGGGTAGGACGAACAAAACACTAAAACCGGTGAACAAAATTAACTGACAGTCAAAAAGTGTAAAATAAAAACAAAGAGAATAGACTTCTGGCTTTTCAAAAAGGTATAATATGGCATTGTAGGTTGAACTATTGTTTTTTAATAATTTTTTTTCTGATTTAAGTAAATTTTTCAGAAAATTGCCCCTCCTGCCTAAAAGGGGAGAGATAGACCCCCCTCCCATACGATTTTCTTCTTGTCTCAATCCAACCTACTCGCTAGATTTTTTTGACACACCTTAGGTGAATCACCCTGAATAATAAAATTAAAACTGTAAGAATAATTAAAAAAATTGGTAAAATAGCAATGAATAATGATGAAGAAGTGATTTCTCGTGTATAGTAACTAAAAATACAGCTATTTTAAAAGAAAAAATCAACTAATTAAAAGAACAAAACATCGACTAATTAAAAGAACGAATCACAATCACTATCACCATCCAACTCGGTAGTTCTAATATGAAAATGAAATTATAGGCACAATTTTAACAATATTTGGCGACCATATATAACAATGCTTAAGAATAATATGGGATCTAGACCCAACCCCTTCAGGCAGAATCAAAACAACTACAATAACAATTTTCAAAGAAATTCATACGTAGATAAGAGACCACATAATGCGCAAAACAGTAGCCAACCAACGACCGGTTAGAAACCAAAAATAAACAATATTAATGAGGAAGCTTCGTTGTGCCAATTACCCTCCATCATCAGAAACCACCTAAGAAAGCAACTAAAAATTTTAATTGACACGGGAGCAAGTAGTTGCTACTTTAGACCTTACGTTCTACAAGACAGAAAAGAATTAGCTATAAAAAAAAGAATTCGTACAGTAAATGAGCATAGTGAAAGTTGAGCTAGAAAATGGGGAAAGTGTAGATGATTTAAGAAAGACTATAATTAAAAAAATTGGAAAAAAGTATTCCGATGTTAATTTGAATTCATTATTTCGGACGGATGTAAGGGCAAAAATAAGGACCCACTGAATAAAAATAATTTAGAGTTAGAAAATTAATATTTAGTAATGATACATGGTATAAATATATAGGAGATACAATTATTTAAAAAAAAAAACATTTAACAAAAATAAATGATAACTGTATCGAAAACATTTTAAAAGAAACCCCTGCATGTATTTAACTTCATAGTTAATGAAGAAATTGAAATAAAACAAAAGAGAAGTATCCGAATACGTCAGAGTCAAATATCAAATCAAGAAAAAAATTTACTGCTGAATCCTTTGATGGAAAACAATAGTATTTTGTACTGGCGGAATACAATCTCGCACTTCAATCCCGTATTAACACTAACACTTTCACTATTTTTAATCGAATTATTATTTAAATCACTATTTGTTAATTGTTTAGTAGCAAACAAAAATAAGAAATTTTAGTCTAAGATAATTTTTCTTTATATTTTGTGGAAGACCGACCTCTTTTCCTTGCAAAAATCACAACTTTTGGTTTGTTTTCCAACAAAGGAATTCGTTTGACGTTTTTTGATGCCTTGGAGTGAGAGAGAAAATAAATATATATATTTCTATATAGCCGTTTGCTTAAGAACTCTATTGACAAAAATTGTCATCACAAAAAATATTCCTAAAACAAAATTAATACATTACTATAACACATATGACGTAATATTGCAAAAAAAAAAATACAAAAATAAATATCGAGAACTGTAAAATTAATATCAATAATAATATTTATGAAAATATAATTGTAAACGAAAATTTCATCCTGCCCATTTTTAAAGATTAAAAACATAACTGTGAATATAAGTTTACCAGAACTTTATTTTAAAAATATCGAAAACAGAAAAATTCTTGAAGAAATTAAAACCACTCATTTAATGACGAATAGTATAACTTATAGCACAATTGCAATAATTATAATTGCATTATTAGTAACGTTTATTTATCTCTTTTCAAAATCAAGGCCCATAAGGCATATTATGAATAAAGAAGATACAAATGTAGATAAAATAAATAAAAACATCGAACGACTCTAAGAGGATTCCAAGATGCGCGGGACGCATCATCCAAGAAAGAAAGGAGTTACAACCATGCATCAATTATTAAAATCTTACCCAAAAGTGCGGATATAGCAAAAAGATTTATTCTTAAGAATATAATCATTCATCCGTAAATCCAAGCACCCACTCATGTTGGATTATGTTACATCAACATCACCATGGGACCATCCACAGTATGTCAACTCAGCATCATTTCATTGTTGGCGATTGCTTCATCGATCCATCGATCGGTTCAATTGCAATAATAACATTTAAGTTTGATTTAAGTTAGTTTTTAATTTACCTTGTAACCCGCAGGAACAGCTCGGTTCCTAAAAAATTATTTTAAACTTTTTTGAAAAAAAAGATTAAAAAGAAAGAGTTTTCCAAATTCGCAGACATCTATGTATGTACAATAAGATTAGTAGACGAGACGTTGGGAGAATGTTTAATTTTTGTAATTTGGGTTTTCAGCGCCGGGACTTCCAAATTCGGGATTTAAGTTTCAGGATTATGTACCTATATCGTGGTTTTGATATTTTAGATTCAGGATTCTGTATTATTTTTAAAACATTCTCTCATGTTATTTTTCTGAAGTTTCACTTCTACCGCGTGTGAAATGCACACATTTTTTTTTTTTTGTTTTAACTGTATTCGGTAACTTTTCAAAACTAGCGAATTCTGCCCAACTTTATGTCAATTTAATGTTAATTGTATAAAATTAAAATTTAGTTGCGCTTAATTCCAAAGTTTTTATTAATAAACGAACAGGGTTACACTGGTGACACCCTTAATTCTAAAAAGCTGTACATATATCCCACAAAGAAGTTTCACTTCAAAAAGAACCAAGTCGATTAAAAAACAAATATTTATTTAATTTTAATATCTTATTAATTCTTAACATATTTAAGCAAAAGATGAATGCAATTATGTAATTATATCCTTCCAAACTTTCTTTGTTGAAAAGTGTATTCTACTAATCTCTATCAGTAACTTTAATTTCGTCTTCACCATTATGGTTGGGCTTTGAACAAGTCGGTTTCGATTGGCTCGTCTTTTCAAGACCACCTTTATGTATATCTTCATAATGCGACTCCATCTTTTTATGTTTTCTTAATAGCGTCCCAGAAATAAATCCCTGATCGCACACACCGCACACGTACGGCCTTTCACCGGTATGACGTCGAATATGTAGTTTTAATGTATTATTTTGGGTAAATGCGCTGTCACATCGATCACATTTGTAAGGACGTTCACCAGTGTGCACTAGTTTGTGGCGGGTTAGTCTACTTTGTTGGGTGAAAGCCATGCCACATGTCAAACAAACATACGGCTTCTCACCGGTATGCATGCGCTTGTGTCGTTTAAGATCATGTAATTCTACAAATGCTTTTTCGCACATATCGCATTTGTAACGTTTTTCACCGGTATGTCGACGAATATGTAAGGACAAACTTGATTTAGCATAACTTTCACCGCAGTAGGGGCAAATACCGTACTTATCTTCATTGGTATTTATTTTCCCTTCCGGATGTTTCTGAAGCTGATGTCGTAAATAGTTCGCTTTTCTTTTAAAACTATGACCACAATGCTCACATGGAAATGTTTGTTTTTTTGATGGATTTTCACTTCTAGACTTTTGTAATATTTCCTGGATTAATTCTAAATTTTTTTCTGGGTCATCATTCCAATCACTCGAACTGAAATTAGTTTGTTTTATAGTTAAACATTTAATGCTGCTAAGTAAATGAATTGGCTTACCTGATTTGTGTTTCACCAGCTTCTTCCTGGAAATCTATAGCTAACGTTTCTAACTTGTCGACGTTCTCTTCACAGTTGATAACTTTTTCTGTAACTATAATTAGCACAAACTATTTTACAAAGGTAATTATTACGTTTAATAATATTTAAAACAAATAAAAAAACATTAGCATTATACACGACTTTAAATGAAACTGGATTAAGGGGCAAGTTGAAATCAGGACAAGGAAAAATACCAACGCAACAAAAAATAGATTTATCTTTATAAATAACGGTTTGCTTTATTTCCAGCCCTAAACAGTACTCCTTTTCAACGGACAACATCACCGAAAAACTAACCAGTAGTTTTCAAAACTTTGAAATTTAAATTATGAAAAACCATTTACTTGCATAACAACGTTTTGTTTTTTAAAATGTTTCCAAAGCTTTAGGCTGGAGCCACACCGCATTAAACAAAACTGATAGAAACAGGCAAAACTGTTTTTTCATTTTTCGTTTAAATGGGAGCAGCCACACCAAATAATGCACAAAATAAGCTTGACGTCAAACATAGCACGTCTTTAAATTTGAGCATCCACATCAAATTAGGGGAATAAATCATTTTACACAATAAGTCATATTAAGCGCAAACGAACATGTTTGTGTAAAGTAAAGTCAGGCGTAAAATGACAGCAGTCACACCAGACTAGTCAAACAGGCGAAACCAAAAGATTGTTTGGAACATGTGAGCGATGCCTTTGATGAAAATTAGGAATATATATATTAATTTAAATTAAAAGAAGGGTTTTATATTGGGGTAATAATTTTTCTTAAATCTAACTGGAATTTTTGTTTTCTGCAGTTGGAGGAAACAAATCAAGCATGACTAATGATAAATCACACCAAGTTAAGCAAGCTTCGTTCGGGTGGCTAGAAAATAGGTGGATAGAGTATAAACATATGCTTATTTCTGGGAAATTTTTATTTTTAAAAATCTACTTATTTAAATTCAATGAAAAGAATATAAAATCGTATTCTCGAGAAATATAGGCTTTTACCTAAAAGTTATATGGTAGGTACCGTTATTTTTAGACCTACGTACAAAAATGCGTCCGGGCATATTATCCAAATTTGAAGCAAATTGACGAGCTTGTATAGGCTGAAAGTGACGATACAGGCCGACAAACAGAAGGAATTATAGAACCTACTTTTTTCGTATTTTCAAAACTTTTTTTTTTGCACGAATCTAAAACCTGCATAATAGTAGAGGTAGCTATAGTCGTAAGGAAAAACGGCAAATGTGTGCCAAATCCCTTAAGGTTTACACAAGACCCTATCAAACATTAAAGAAGCGCTTTTTTGTAACGGCCTAACTATTTAAGGTTTAAACATGATCGCTGTAAAAATAGTCAACGAACAATTTTAGACCATAGAGGTGGAGCGAAAATCAAGTGTTTTTGTAGCCACCCCAGGAATAATCTTTTTTCCAAAGAGACTCGGAACTTATCCTTTTATTCTTGAAATATTCTGCCAGCCCTATACTGCTATTCATCGGAGGAAATTTTACTTAAATTTTCACTTATTTCTTGTCTGCTATTCATGCGGTGCGGTGGACTGTTGATTTACATAAATAATATCGGTAACACAGTGTGGTATTCTCTTATTCACGTGTGCTTAATTTAGAATATTTGATTATAAACAATAGATTATTAACATTTTTACCACTAAAAACACAACAATCGTTTCAATAATATACCTACTTAACACTTCATCCGGCAGCTCAATAACAATTTTTTTTATTTTCTTATGTTTTTGCGAATTTTCCAGTTTGAGTTTTCTCTGATTCTGTTTGGAAGTGGAAAAAAGTCCAATTTGTTTCTATTTTTTTGGTTTTTAGAAAATAATCAACCAAAATATTTGTTGAACCTTCTTAAGAATTTCACATGAACAGAAATCAGCTGTGTCAAACTAATTTGGGATAATGTAGTTCACCCGACGGATAGCAGAATGAAAAGGTAGGGCAAAAAGAATCGAATTGGTAAGGCGAATTAACGATCCACGTGAATAGTAGTTTCTGCACAATGAAATGGTAAAGTGAGTGATACAAAACGAATAATGCTTTCAGTATCTTGACTCTTCCAAAAATTAAAAGGCACAAAAGGCAAAAATTCTTCATTTGATTTTCGAGAAACCTAGGGCGAATTCCTAAGCGTAAATATTACGCCAAATATGCAAATCAAACAGTTAATAAACGCAAACATAAATACTCTCTTGCTAAGCAAAAGCGAACAGCCTTTTATTATTGGGCAAATGCAGATGCATTTAAAGAAACTTTGCATTTGTTTTTGCTTTTAGGAATTTGGCCATATCCTCAAGATTTCCTTACTGTGAAGAAGTATCTTTGAATAATCTAATGTTTTTTTTTTATAGATATAACATTTCTCAAAAATTATATTAGCTAAGACTGAGCTAACTGGTTAAAAAGACTGTTAAATTTTACAGATTTTTAATAAACAAAATTAAACCCAATTATACTACGCGAAAAGAGCGAGTCGAAAAACAAAAAATTAAAAAAAATTAATTGTTTTTAATCTATATTCTTAAATCTAAATTATAATAATTTTAAAAATCAAAGTTCTTCTTCCACTTGTTCTAAAACCAATACCGGTACTTGCGGTTGCTTAGGCAATGGAGTTGCCCGGTATGTTCGCCTAGGATTGGTTACACGAATTTTCTCAAATCGATCTCGTCTCTCTTCTTCATAATGATCTGCAATTTTGCGGTGATTTTTAAGGGTTGTCCCATTTATGAAGGATTCACCACATATGCCACATTCATATGGTTTTTCACCGGTATGTCGACGAATATGTAGATTCAAATCGTTCCTCTGCGCAAATCCTCGGTCACATCGATTGCACTTGTAGGGCCGTTCGCCAGTATGCACTCTTATATGTCGTACAAGTTGATTTGCACGTGAGAATGCTTTTCCGCAAGTCAAACAGATGTGTGGCTTCTCACCAGTGTGACAACGTTTATGTACAATAAGATCTTGACGACGGACATATCGCATTTCGCACTGGTCACATCCAAAGGGTTTTTCACCAGTATGTCGTCGAATATGAACGGGTAAGCTTTTTTGAGGGAAATTCTCACCACAATGTGGACAAATGCCAAACTTTTCTGGAGGCTTTCTAATACCTTCCTCGAGATCTTTGTGTGCTTTAACATGTTTGTCGAGATTTTTTTTACGAGCGTAAGTTCGATCACACTGATTGCATGCATAATTATGACGTTCGGATTCATTCTTTTCGTCGTTTTGCTCCAATATTGTTTCAGGATTTTTTTCTATATCCCCGCATTCGTCAAGTTGGTTTGTTTGAAATTCGGTTTTACTGAAATATAGCATTGTATATTGAATTAAGTTGTCAGTGTGTTCATATTATTTTCTTACCAATTCGACACTTCTGGATCAAGAATTGGTGTTAATAAAGAGTTATTTGATTTGACGGAGATGTTGTCATCATTTTCATTCGATTCTTCATTATTTTCCCAAGGATCTGCAAATAGAATTGGTAAGTAATTTAATTTTTTTATAGAACAGAAAAGATAGTTGCCTGATGAAAGAATGTAAGTTAATCATCAGTTGTAGCAGTAGTCAAGTTCCGTTGATAGGTATGTTTTTTTCTTATTGTTTCCCAGAGTGATATTGAGCACATTTCGTTAAAAAAACACGTCCTTCGCTATAGTATTTCAAAAATACTTTACAGGTTTTATATTAATACTATATAAATAGTTTTGAAACTTTTCAGTTACCTAACTTTTGTATCTTCTAAAGAACCGATTTGTACAAAAATTCGACTTTGATATGATTAAAGCATCAAGTGTAATTGTTATTGAATTTCATTATGTACTCTGTTTCTACTTCGATTTCGATATAGTGCGAACTTCCATTCGGTGAGATGTGAGGAATATTTTTCCTCAATGCAATCACTTAGTAATATTATCTTTCATTAGCAGTGCGAATCCGGGTCAGGCAGCTAGAAAATCTATATTTTCTTTTTATTGCAGTCCAAAAGTAAAATAAAATTGTAAACATGTGTTTGATAAATCATGTCAATTTATTCTTCACTCGTCCCAGCAAAAAAAAACATAGATATACTTTGGGGCGGATTAAGGGCGACCCAAGGTCACGAAAAATAGATTTGTTCACCAGAACGAGTTGAGGTTTTTCAACAAACGCTTCGGGGTGACCAGGACGAAATTCCAGGGAGACTTCAAAGTTTAACGAACAACGATTGTTTTTCTTTTTTGGAACTAACGTGTTCACTTGTTGAAATTAAAAATTCAGTGTATTGAAATCAAATTCGATTACGCTTCATTTTAATACCAATAAATGTGTGGTGTAACTCGATTTAAAAAAAAAATTACTTGTTTTCTCAATAATATCAGGTTTTCTATCTTTTAATATGTAAGGCCCTTATTACGAATGGTTTGGCGAATGCTTTAGTTTGGTTTAAAGAGAAGGAATATATTTCATTTGCGAACCTTTATTTGTTTGGCTTACTCTCGCAACTATATTGACGTTTAGGGCGAAGAACTTTTTTGAATTTTCGCGATTTTTCAATACCAATTTAAAGCGTTTTCCAACTTTTTTGTAAATAAATAAATAAATAAATAAATTTCAAACGACCTTACCTTAATGCACAATTATTCGGAATACAAGTGAAGAAAATCACAAGTCAGTTTAAAAGTCAGGTATGGAGATACTTCTCTATTATAATAAACGACAGAAATACCAATCTTTTTGGATAATTTTTTCTAAGATTTAAAAAAAAAACACATATCTAAATTGTCGGTATTCGTTGATGGGAGTCCGTTTATAAGAATGCTTTTTGTACTCGGAATTAAAGAAACAAATTGTTTTCGGAAAGTATTTCCGCTTATGGGAATCGTCCGTTTATTGGAAAATTCCTCACAAGCAGAGCTTTTGCTGTGAATAATGATACAAAAAAAAAACACTTCAGAAATTGTTTTGGTTTTGTTTTTTATTAATAACTAAAATCATTTTTAACTAATTCATTTGCATACACATCAAGAGCTCTCTTCGCCTTCTATGACCAAACCTAAAGCTTCTTCTAAGCTTTCGATATTTTTAGATATTGATTCTTCGTCCTTCTGCGAAGATGCAGACTCATGTCCATTCAGTTTTGTCCTCCAACAAGGTCGATGAGGGTTTGTAACACGAATTTTTTCATAACGATCTGGCCGCTGATCTTCTATGCTAAAATGCTTTGCTGACTTTCGATGGTTCTTCAAAGCTGTTCCATTTATGAAGCCTTCGTAACAAATACCACATTTGTAAGGTTTCTCACCCGTGTGTCGACGAATGTGAAGATTCAAATCGTTCGATTGTGCGAATGCTTTGCTGCATTGCGTACACTTATACGGACGTTCACCAGTGTGCACTCGAATGTGTCGGGCCAGTTTATTCGGACGCGAAAATGCCTTTCCACAGGTATTACACAAGTGTGGTTTTTCACCAGTGTGTGATCGCTTATGTATCATTAGGTCCTGAGAGCGTGGGTATCCTTTGTCACATATGTCGCATTTATAGGGCTTTTCACCAGTGTGTCGCCGTATGTGAATTATTAGACTAGCTTGAGGAAAACTCTCACCACAGAATGGACATAGACCATGTTTATATTTATGCTTTCTTTGACCTTCGCCAACTTCTTTGTGTGTTATCATATGTCGGACAAGATTGTCTTTACGGGTGAAATTTCTATCGCATTGACTGCATTGAAAGGAATTGGCTAAATGAGATTTCTCATGGCGCAGTAAGGCATCTCTTTTGTCAAAGAATCTTTGACATTTAGAGCATTGAAAAGTGTTTTCTTCATTGGTATTATCAGTTTGCTGATTATTTTGTTCTTCAATTTTTTTTTCATAATCCTCTTGCAGATAGAATTCACTGAAAATATAAAATATATTTTAAAAATTACCTCAACAAGAACCTTATCGATTTACCAATTAATTTCATCAAGTTGTTCAACTTCCATTGATGCTTGCTCTTCTGTTTCTGATTTGATTGATACATTATCTAAGATTTTATCCTCAACTGATGTTTCATATTGACCAGATGATTCTGTGTAAAAATAAAGTTCAATAGAAGCCTGTCTTTTTTGATTGAGAAAAGTAGTCAAAGCAATAGGTTACCTCACCGATATAGTTGCAACAATACGTAGTTTGGAAGCCCCTATTAATAAACACCAAATTGCAATGAATTAGCTCTAAAACAACGTATAACTAACAATGTCTATTAATAAATGTGTGTTACTTTCAAACGATAAAATAAAGCCAATACAACGTTAATTCACCGAATACGACATAAAAGGAAAAGGATAACTTTATAATATGAATTTCTGTAAATGTTCCCTTTCCAGAGAACATTTTCACAATACGCTTTCTTTCCACATTCAAGTCAGTGCTGTCGCATAAAATAAGACCGATTTATAACGCATTTAAGTAAGATTTGGAAAATAAAAAAATAAAGGGCGGGAGTTATTATTTGTTTATTAATGAGAAAAGTTATCCAATGAAAAAAATACTGAATCTGTGAATATTATCTTCTTTTTTTATTAATAGGGCTTTAATCTGCAGAGGAGCTTTTATTTAATTTGTTAAACAAAGCGCAAGCATTCGGTAAATGTGAAGAGGGTGAATATTGAGAAACCGATGTACATTAAACTTGAATGCGTGGGCACCATAATGAGGGGGAATTCGAGAAAGGTAAAGCAGTTCACACTCAACAAATTTTATCACCCTGCTTTGAACTATATCCAGTTACTGCAGATGTGTGGTGGGTGTATATACGATTTGTAAATTAAAGCCAGATTACAGGGAGTGAAAAATTGGTTGGATCTTTACATTCGTTCCACGAAAGGTGGTTTGTGATCCGCAGACCAAAATTATAGCTTTTCGTTAACTTCGATACAATAGCATTTATGGATAATGGTATTGTGGCAGGATTTTGTTTTGTAGGAACAAGACAACAATTTTTGACGCATGAAATTACTAATATCCGTTGCAGTTCCACATCCGGAGTCTGGAAACTACAGAAGAATAAATTGAATTAAAAGTTTTAGAAAGAAAGAGATCGTTACAAAAGATAAGAATGAATGTCTGAGACAAAACGGAGGCTTTAAGCAAACCAGCATTTATTTTGTGAATAGAACGGTCCGAATAGTAGTTTGTAACCTAAAGAAAAAAAGATTCGTCGACACCATATGCACATATTTTCCATAAATGAATTATGCCAACGCTATCAAATGCTTCAGAAATATCGAATGCAACTCCATTAGTTTCACAGTAATAGTGTTAAGATTGGTCAACCTTTTCAGTGAGATATGCCATTAAAGCACCAGCAAACCTGTTGCTAAAAAAGCCATATTGCCGGTCATTACGAAGCAATATCTTTTTTAAGGTGATATCAGCGTTTTTATGACCTTGAAAAGAAGAGGTATATGTGATACATTAAACTTGAATTTGCCTTTTTTAAGGATGGACTGTTTTGCATTCATTCGAAAAGGGACCATTAGAATAGGACAGATGCAATAAAACTTACGCAGTGGTTTTGGCAGCGTAAATGAACGCTACTCACTGGGTAAAGGTCTTAAGTACGGGAGAATCAGCAATACTTATTGCAATTTCAAGGTTATTGCAAATTATTCTGCAAGTAATTGGATTTTCATTGAGAACCTACCACAGGAGTGTCACTGGGGACGAGGGTTGGAAATGACCAACAAATTTGGCTGCCTTTGGTAACATCGCAATAATAATTATAATACAACAAATAAGTTTTTCTAATTTGAGCATTGCAAGTATTTCTTGCTTTTCTATAAACTTGTCAAGTTTTCCCCTGGCTTTATATCGTCGGAATCTAAAATTTCTCATCCTGATAGCCATTTTACTAAGAATTCGGAACAAAAGTTTTAATAGCATTTGAAATTAACCGGTTGAGTCGAAAAAAAAGAACACGATGTTTACAAATTTTAAGCATTAAAAGGAAAACATTCCTGTTAAAATTGTAACAAAAAGTTTTTTTTTTCGAAATACTAAAAACTAGCATTTGAGGAATGTTTTCCATTTTCCACTCACCGGTTCAATTATGTTTATTGAGGCAAACATAATTGAACCTTTTAGATTTCAATCCAAAACTAAGAAATAAACCTTTGGGCAGAGAGCCGAAAAACACCATTAAGTTTATAGACATAGAGGAATCAAGATGGTTTCAAATTCACCAAAGTAGATGTCGCTAAATGAGCATATCTAGTAATTATTGTTTCCCTAATTCTCTGTAACGAAAAATACTTGAACCGAACCGAACAAAATTCTTCTGCATACATTTGTATTTGTTTTTCTTTATTTATCTTGCCTTTTAACTCAAGAATAATTCCTACAAGAGTAATAAAAAAAAACAAGTCGATAGTAACATCATACGAGCAAATCAGTTCTTTTTTTTTTAACAATCCGACAATACACCACAAAAAGACATAAAATCTCTCATATTAAGTTTTTGGGCGGAAAATATGCAATTTGACATTAGCACGGTATTTACTACATTTAGACTTACGTTAGCCGCGGGACAATTAAAATTTCAACTCCAAAGTTAGATTACTAACTCCCGACTCAGAAATCCCCGCTACCGGAATACCGAATAGTTTAATATAAAAAATAAGTAATAATTCATCCTTAATTTCGAGGGAAGAGAATGTACAAATCAAAATTAAAATTCGGGATTCATTTCAAACCATTCGGGATTATTTACAATCGGTATCTTAGTAGTCCGAATTTTGTCAGTCGCAATTTTGTACTCTGGGATTTTGTACTTTAGAGTCGTTTGTCGGAATTTTGGTTTTAGATTTTCAAAATTGTGGTTTTATCAGTCGAGGTTTATCAGTTGGGATTGGATTGGACCTATCTCGAAGAATATTTTAAACAAATAATAGCTTGTTAAGTTTCACCTCTTCAGAGGGTGCCGTGACCACAACTATTTTTGTATGTAATATAATATGTGCTAGTAGACAATCGACAAAGGTAATAGTTTGCAAAAAAAAACAACAGCTCGAATGCATACACTAGAGTTTAATACTAGACATGAAGATAAATACAAAATAATAAATAAACCAAAATCACTGAAGATGGGGGACGCGATTCCTAGAAGCTAGTTTGAAAACTGTTTGCAGATATTTAAAGGAAACGGTGCTGAATTGCAATTAATAGAATCGTTTAAGGCTTTATTCCCCGATTGGGATCAGAGGATCTTGATGAAATGTCATGGATCTTGGTTATTGTACACACGGTTCAAAAAATTTATTATCTGCGCACAATGTTCGGATAACAAATTGAGGTAAAAAAGCATCTTCGAATTGATAATTTCACTTACAAATTTTTCGGACCTTTACAGAAAAATGTTCAAAATTTTAATTTTATTAATGCTATCTAGGCTGTATATTATTAATTAATTTTGAGGTAACCTTTTGAACTCATAAATAAAACATTACATCGTTTTTACTTACCTTCGGCTTTAATAACTCCAATTTGTTGAATAAATTCATTATCAGGAACAATCAAAGACTCCGGTTCTAGTCGTAAACATGCAGTTTTTACTTCACTTGTACCGACTTGATTTTCTTGCAATTCCACAGCAACAACATTATTAAAATCGTATTCTTCTTGGGATGGTTCTTCCAATATATCCCCAACTATTTGAAACTCCTCCTCTGCAGCATCTTCAATAGTTTGAACCAACTCCTGGTCCTCCTGCAATTCTTCGAATTTCTCTCGACTTTCAAAGTATTCTTGGAGTTTTTTCTCACTATCTTCAACTTTGATCAAAAAATCATATGCCTCAAGAAGTCTTTCCGTGCAGGGCATACAAATACGAGTAGGTTTTTTAATTTCATTTGAAGAAATCTATCATTGTTTAATAATATAATATTAAACGTTCCCAACAAACATTTTATAAATTCTTACCACAACTTTTGAAAATCTCCACAGGATCTTTGTTAATTCAATATTTGTTTCGTATTCAACGCAATCGAAAAGAGAATTTGAACCATCATTATTATTGCTTAAACATGTTCGACAAGTTAAATGGTCCAAATAAATAGTTTCTTCCATTTTTATTTTCTTTCACAAGCAATTAATAATTGTTATTTTATGAAAAGATGAATTCATCACAAAAAATGCAAAATATTCCACAGACACAACACTTCACACCACTTCTACAGATGACAGCAACTTTTGATTTTTATTTTCGTTTTACACAAGCATTATATGCGCCTAATTACAGTTGTAGATAAGGCAGTTTCAGCTGCGGGGCGACATAAGGCCGAGTACTTACTTGTTTATTCACGTTTTTGTTAGCATATTTTTCAGGATTTATAAACCCATTTTTTACGTACGTGTCGATAACGTGTTGACAAAGGAAGAGGAATGTACAGGGATATCCAAACACGGCATTTTAATTTCAAAGTGGTAGTTCGAATGAAGTGAAAAAAGGGTGGGTATTAAAAGGAATGAAGAAGAAATACGGGAATAGGTGTTCTTCAAAAAGAATGCGGCATTTTATTTTAGTCTGAGTATATAATTCATCCTGCTGCTCTCGCCACTTTTAGTTACCGCACGCATGATCACTGTACATGTGCACTGCACAACACCAATTCATGCATTTCTTCTTCATTGTGAAAGTCCATGAACAATGAACATGTTCATCTTTATTATGGCAACTTAGTCTGCATCTATAATTTACTAATGCCTATTGAATGTAGCACCAAGCCATTTTAAACAATTTTTGGTTTGAAACTTGAATATTTTCTTCGTGAAATAAATACGTAAAAGGAAATAATCCTATTTATGAACTACAATAATATATTTTCAATCAAATTTTTATTGATAATGTGCAATAACCATGTTGGAATATTTTTTTGCACTACTGTATAACTTTTAGTATCTAAATAATATTGTGTTTAAGCAGGCTCCAGGTCAATAAAACTAGATGTTAAATGGTTAGCAACGTTTCGAGCATGAATACGCTCTTCCTCAGGCCTTTATTGTAAAATAATATACATGGTCAATAATGTCATCTATACAATACATCAAAATTTTTAACTTACAATTTAATTTAAGAAATTTAAGAAACTTAATTTTCACAAACAAAAATATGTTCAGGAGAACCACACATTGCACACTAAAAATAATTAAGTTGATTTAGAAAATACAATTTAAAAATTATAAATACAATTAAATAATTACATTGACTTTAAAATACATTAAATTACGAAAAAATTCTCCTTATTGAATTACACCTCCCAACACTGACAAAAGACTATACTTAATTTTGCCTTCTTTTATTGTTTTGTATTAGTTGGCTGTAAATGTTACTGAGATTCTCACAATCAGATCGTCTGTTGATCGAACTCTCTTCGTTGTTGATATGCAGCATTTCCAACAACATTCTCTTGTTAGGGTGTTTCTCAACTTCTAGTATAGTCACATTTTCTAAGTCAGGCTTGTGGTCCTGCTCTATGCAGTGGAGGGCAAGTGCAGTTTTTTGAGAACCACCACTGTTAATGTCAGACCGGTGGCCGGAGAGACGATTGCGGAGTTTTTGTTTGGAGGTATCAATGTACCAATGTACAGGTACATTGGTACCTCAAAACAAAAACTCCGCAATCGTCGCAATCGTCTCTCCGGCCACCGGTCTGACATTAACAGTGGTGGTTCTCAAAAAACTGCACTTGCCCTCCACTGCATAGAGCAGGACCACAAGCCTGACTTAGAAAATGTGACTATACTAGAAGTTGAGAAACACCCTAACAAGAGAATGTTGTTGGAAATGCTGCATATCAACAACGAAGAGAGTTCGATCAACAGACGATCTGATTGTGAGAATCTCAGTAACATTTACAGCCAACTAATAAAAAACAATAAAAGAAGGCAAAATTAAGTATAGTCTTTTGTCAGTGTTGGGAGGTGTAATTCAATAAGGAGATTTTTTTCGTAATTTAATGTATTTTAAAGTCAATGTAATTATTTAATTGTATTTATAATTTTCAAATTGTATTTTCTAAATCAACTTAATTATTTTTAGTGTGCAATGTGTGGTTCTCCTGAACATATTTTTGTTTGTGAAAATTAAGTTTCTTAAATTTCTTAAATTAAATTGTAAGTTAAAAATTTTGATGTATTGTATAGATGACATTGTTGACCATGTATATTATTTTACAATAAAGGCCTGAGGAAGAGCGTATTCATGCTCGAAACGTTGCTAACCATTTAACATCTAGTTTTATTGACCTGGAGCCTGCTTAAACACAATATTATTTGTATAACTTTTAGTATCTAAGTAATGATCAACACAATACTCTCTCTTAAGTTTAACTGAATTTATGTACATGAAGTATCAATTTGAGTTTACAGTTTTTTGTCAGCCCAACTCTTATTATTCACTTCTTAAACTTTGAACAATAAACTTCTTTTATATATTAATCCCGGTTTGCGTTTTTTCTGCATCAGGTTATGGGCCCAGATTGCAAGTTATGAAAAAATTGTTGAGTACTGTTAAATTTTAATTGAATTCGTTTGTCGATATTTAAGCCGTTTACAGTAAAATAGTTTGTCTATCTTTTTCAATTGGAATTAAAAATTGTCGGTATATATTATTAAAAGACGCAAAGAGGATGAGTTCCTTATATCAAATCGAGAAGCTGAATGGTGATAACTATTCGACATGGATTATCCAAATGAAGAGTGTTCTGGTTCATGCTGATTTGTGGCCTTTTGAGGATGGATCAAATGTTCTGCCAGAGGAGCCAAAAGAAGATCTAAGGGCAGCGTGGAATACTGGTGATGGGAAGGCGCTCGCAACAATTTTACTTAGTGTAAAATCGTCGGAACTAATGCATGTAAAATACTGTAAGAAGTCTAAGGAAGCATGGGATAAATTGGGTGAGGTTCACCATCCTAAAGGTCCAGCTCGTATGCTGAGTTTGTTTAAACAATTAATGCATGCCAAGATGACGGATGGTCAGTCCATGTCAGTTCATCTCAATGAATTTTATGACATTGTTGAAAAATTGCATGAAATCGAAGTTCTTATGCCAGATCCCTTGCTTATAATAATTTTATTATGTAGTCTGCCTGATTCTTATGAGAATTTTATTGTCGCAATTGAAAGCCAAGATAAACTGCCTCTTCACGCTGAAGATCCATCTGCATCCAATCACCTGGCTTTTATTTGGACGATCAACCAACTCCCAAGTATGATTCTTATGTAGTGCAGTCATTTCAACATCCATTGCGGTTCTCCATTTATCAGCGTCTGCACCTGACATCGCCTCTGCAACCGTCATTGGAACAGATGGAACTTCCACAGCATTCACCGCTTCTTTTAAATTGAATTGTTTTGATGGGCGGCCGGGCTTACCAGTTCGAATTATTTTTGGACGACCTGGCCCTCTAACGTAGATTGTGCCATGAAGTGTGTCGTCTTTTGGTTCTTCATCTTTTTCATTTTCGATGGTTTCTATCTGTTGTGTAGAAGACATAGGCTGGTGTTCAATTTCAGTTGTTAAAAAATCGCTTGTGCTAACATCGGAATTTTTATGAAAATTTTCAAAAAATATAACGTCTCTGCTTTTTTCGACTTTTCTCGTTCTAGGATCGAATAAACGGTACGCTTTTGATTCGTCTGAGTAGCCGACCATGAAATATTCTTTTCCTTTTGCAGAAAATTTCGAGCGACCCGATTTTTTTTTTAAACTACTGCCTTTGATCCGAAAAATCGGAGGTGAGAAATAACAGGCTTGTGACCAGACCAAAACTCATGAGGCGTAAAATTTCCAGCTATATTTGTAGGTGATCTATTTCTTAAATAAGCTGCAGTGTTTATGGCTTCTGCCCATAAGTATTCAGGAAGCTCAGAATCAACCAGCAAGCATCTAGCCATATCTACTAATGTACGATTAGCTCGTTCCGCTACTTCATTCTGTTGAGGGGTATACTGAACTGAAAGCTGCCTTTTTGTTCCACATTCATTCAAAAAATCATTAAAAGGTCTGTTCAAATATTCCGTGCCATTGTCGCTGCGAATAGCTTTTATTTTACAACCTGTTTGCAGTTCTACTGTGGCTTTAAACGATTTAAAAATACCAAAAACCTCATCCTTGCTTTTTATAAAGTAAACAAAGATCTTTCTAGATTTATCATCTATGAATGTAAGAAAAAATCTCGCTCCCCCAGCTGAACTTATCCGCATTGGACCGCAAACGTCCGTATGTACCAACTCTAGCAACTCCTTGCTTCGATGTAAGGATTGTTTAGGGAATGGTTTTACATTTATTTTTCCCTTAGCACAAACTAAGCAATCCATTTTAGAGATTGAGTTGAAATTCAGACCGACAACCATATCTTTCTACTTTCAATCTTGAAGGCTTTGGCTATTCAGATGGCCAAAACGCTGATGCCATTTATAAAAGCTATCGACATCACCACTAGAACTGTTGCTGAGAACTTCCTTCTCTGGGTCTAAAATAAACAAATTATTTTTTCGATCTGCTTTTAATACTACTTTTTGATTCCATGCATTTTTGACTATTGCCATATTTTCAATAAAATCAACAGAACAATTATGCTGAGTAATTTTGCTAACGGACACAAAATTCCCTCTTAGCTCGGGCACATAGAGCACATTATTCAAGATGACGTTTCCGGTTGATGACTTTAGACTAACTGTTCCCATCCCGCTAGAAAAAACTGCTTTGTCATTCGCCAGCTGAACTACTTCTGAACTATCCGTATTAAAACTACTGAAAAAGTCTCTATTGCAGCACATGTGCGAAGTAGCCCCACTATCTAGACACCACTCGTTAGGTGTTAACACATTAAAATCAGTTGTTAATCCAAAAGACGCCGTCGGATTTGATGAACGGTTTTTCTTTTCACGACAATGTGAAGCAAAATGTCCCCTCTGCCCACACGCATAACATTTCCCAATTCTTTTAGTACCGTTTGTATTTTGGGAACTAAATTTATGATTAGACTTAATCGAAAAAACTTTATGCTATTCTATGCTACTATTTTCTTTTTCATGACGCCTCTGCTCTTCTTCCAACAATTTAATTTTTAGACTAACTAATGACGGCAGGCTATCTCGGCTTCATCATGTAAAAGAGAAGACTCTAACTCTTACCAGTCGCTTGTTGGAGCTATTTTATATTTGGCTGTTTGCACGCGCCCAGATATAGTGCATACAATAAGTAAGCTTTCACAGTTCAACACTGATCCACATGCGGAGCATGCTGTTGCACTTAAGCATTTGCTACGTTATCTGAGCACTACTTGTGATGCTAAGCTTACCTACAAGAAAACATCTGAGGATCTAAAAGGCTATGTAGACGCAGATTGGGCGGGAAATATCGACGATAGGAAATCTTATAATGGGTTTGTTTTTATAAAGGCTGGTGCAGCTATTTCTTGGGAGTCTAAAAAGCAAACATCCGTTGCTCTCAGCAGTACAGAGGCTGAGTACATGGCTTTGTCTCAAGCCAGTAAAGAGGCAGTTTATCTTAGAAATTTAATTATCGAATTGGGTTTAAAATTGCATAATAATCATATTGTTCTTTTCAATGACAATTTAGGTGCCCAACAACTGGCAAAGAATCCGGTACATCATCCCCGAACCAAGCATATTGACATACGCTACCACTTTGTCCGAGATCTACTTCAAGATGATATTATCAAGTTGAACTATCAGTGCACAGGAGATATGATGGCCGATGTGTTAACTAAGAATTTAACAAAAGCAAAACATTCAAAATTTGTAACTCTGATGGGCTTAAATTAATTTAAATATTTTTTGTATTTTAAACTATAACTGGTATTGCGTTGTGGGGGAGTGTTGGAATATTTCTTTGCACTACTGTATAACTTTTAGTATCTAAGTAATGGTTAAACACAATACTCTCTCTTAAGTTTAACTGAATTTATGTACATGAAGTATCAATTTGAGTTTACAGTTTTTTGTCAGCCCAACTCTTATTATTCACTTCTTAAACTTTAAACAATAAACTTCTTTTATATATTAATCCCGGTTTGCGTTTTTTCTGCATCAAACCACTTTCTGAAAACAACATGCGAAAGAATTTCTCTTACAACATTGTGGTGCGGACGAGTAGAAATTTTGTTTCCAAAATTCAATGCTGTTATTAGTTGTTAGTCAAAAACAGAAAAGCAATATTAAATAATTAACATTCCTTTTATTATTTTTAAAACACCCAGAATGTTATTTGCACACAATAAAGTGAAAAAGTACTGGATAAATGCTATTCTACACCTTTTTTTACGTTTACGTTTTACGTTTTTAATGAATTACGGCGTGGTAAGTTTCGTATGTTTCCTACCTGTTTTCTTATGTAAATTGAAAATAGAGTTAAATCTATTGTTGAAGCAAATTTACTAACGGTTCTCCTACTATATAATCATTGACTTGATGATACAAAACACAAAAATCAGTGGAAACAGCTACAAATCCTTGCTTGAATGAATTTTTCCGAAAATGTATGATATTTTTGGGTAAACCTCATGGATTTTTCAACACGACAAAGCCCTTCATTAAGAGCCAAATTGTACCTTTTTTCGTTTCACCACCGTACACTATGGACCTCAAGGTAATGGAAAAAGTATGTGACTGTTTCACACAATACGTTTGTGAAGAATGGATATTAAACGGTAGCAAGGAAGAGTAAATTCTTGCCATTAAAATGGCTTGGAGTAAGGTTTTCCAGAACTACTTGGCTTCGATGAATAATCCGCTTAAATCATGGATTTTTTTAAGTTATTTTAAACTCTTAACTCTTTTAATATGAATAAATTAAAAACTAAATAAAGAATAATTGCAGCATTTCTTTTTGGTTCTATTATTAAGTGCTTCTATTCTTGTTTAAATCACACAAAATTATGGGTTTATCGATTATTTTCTCTCTACTACACCGTTAGAATTCGTCTTGAAGATCTAATGTAGTATTTTGTATTGAACATTTAACATTACTTCTTGTGCACTAAAATTTTGTATTCAGTCTGTCATAATATGAAAGAAATTTGGTTCTACTTTATTGGAATATATTTTAGTGCAAAGTCGTTGGGTTTCACGATCTCAAACATTAGCCAACCGGTAGCTAAAGTGCGTCTCTGCAAATTGTTTTCAAAATTAGTTTGACTAGTTACATTTTTTAAAATTAATCTTCATTAAAAATGCTTTGCTTTTCTTTTCAGGTAGCATATATTTTGAATTTTATTAAAAAAAAAAAGGTGAAGGAACCATCGACACGGGGAGACATCGTGTCGATGGTTCCTTTACCTTTTACCTACCACGTTGTCTCACAAATATTTTTGACAGATCTTTCCAATAAAAAGTTATTGCAAAAAACTGTCAACATTTTGGAATAATTTTTAACGATTATATAGCCTCCCGTTGATCTAAACAAAATAAAATTTAACATATGTAATTTTGTTAGAACCTTAAATTTCCGTCTGACACGACATATCTGTATATTCAAAGTTTATGTATAACAAAAAATAGTTCAAATATCAAGCCAAAGTTCATTAGACAAAAATTTGATTTTTCATGTGGAATTAATTATAATAAATTTTATTGTAAAAAAAAATCAACAACAGAAATTATAATGAGGAAGACCATGAAAAAAATGAAAAGCTAGCTTTGACGTTTTAACAGAGAAAGATCTTTCGTCAAACTTTTTTATTTTGAGGTTAAGATAACAATTTCAGTCGCAAAATATGTAAATTATTTCAAAAACATCGAACGTTCGATTCGCTATTCATAATAGGGGCCACAAAATTTGTGTTTCACTAACATTTTTTTCAGACTAACAGCTTTCGAGATAATAAGGCTTAGAATGTTTTCAAAATGGTGGGTCGAGCACAAGCTTGATTTTCCCGAAAAACGAAAAAAGGCTTCTTATGACCCTTACAACGAATAGCAAAAGCAAAACGTACAATAAATTTGTTTCCATATCAGGCCAACAGGAGAAAAAGTCGCCAAACAAGTTATGCTATACTCAGACAATTTGCAAAAGTTGCAAATATTTGCTAGGGCAAAAAAAAGTCGGGTTTTTTTCTTGCTTTGTCAGGCTTTTTTCGGCTTTCTTAGCCATGGCTTCTTTTAATTATTAAAAATCAATGAAATAAAAATGAAAGTCAAAACAAAAATAAATAAAATCAATGTTGTGTTGTGATATTGGTATCGCACAATCTAGGCGATCAAGGTCCGAAAATGATTGGACATGTCAACTGTTTGTGATTGTGAAATCACAACTTTTGATTTTGTTTGGGGTTTTGTTAAGCTATCAACATTTTGTTTACAAACAAAAAAAATCGCACGGCGGGCAATCGTTATATGGGATATTTTAAGTCGGGATATCGTTACACGGGCTTACGTTCAACATAAAATGTGGCAGCTGTTAATACATTGTACCATTTTTAAAATTTCGAATTTTACATATTCATTAAAGCATTATTTTCTGCAATGCAATGCAATGATAGGAACTCTTCGCTTCAGCCAAGATGATTCTAGAAACTCTATTTTCATTATAACTTACAAGTAATAAATTCTTTAATCTGATTTCAAAAATATGTAACTAATAAACAACATAATACTTTGAATCTATAATTAAATAATTATTGTTGTAAATATTAAAATTATACTAAATAAACAAATAAATATGTACATCGACATTTTGTCCCATCTCTTAAAACATGTTAGATAACATTTCCTTTCTAGTTTCAAGATTTATTAAAACAAAAAACTTAAATATGTTTCTTATTTATTATATTTAAACATTAACAGTCTTCTTCGCTTCTTGGCGCTCTTATCGACTCTTTTATATCTTCATTTGTTATAACTTTTTTTTCATCTCCTTTAGTTGTCCAGCATGCACGATGTGGATTAGTTACACGAATTTTTTCGTAACGATCTGGACCTTTTTGCTCGTCTTCATAATGCGACGCAGATTTGCGATGATTTTTCAATATCGATCCATTGATAAAACTCGAATTGCAAACATTGCATTTATACGGCTTTTCTCCTGTATGACGGCGAATGTGCAAGTTCAGATCGTTCGATTGCGCGAATGCTTTGTCACATTGATTGCATTTGTACGGACGTTCACCAGTATGTACTCGAATATGCCGGGCCAATGAATTCGTTCTTGAGAAAGCCTTACCACATGTTAAACATACATGTGGTTTTTCGCCGGTGTGTAAACGTTTGTGTATTGTCATGTCTTGACGACGAGGATAGCCCTTGCCACAAACGTCACATTTGTATGGTGTTTCGCCTGTGTGCCGTCTAATATGAATTATCAAACTTGCTGCGGGAAAACTTTCGCCACAATGCGGACACAGGCCGTGCTTGTACTTATGTTTCTTTGGAACATCTTCGGTCACTTTGTGCGTTATCATATGTCTTAGAAGATTATCCTTTTTTGTAAAACTTCGTGCACAGTGACTACATTGGTACGAACCAGAACCTAAGTGACACTTTTGGTGGCGATCTAAAGTTTCTTGAGTAAAAAACTTTCTAGCACATGTTTCACATTGAAATCCTGCATTTTCAATTAAACTTGGTAACTTTCCTTTTCTGCCTACTCTCTCTTTTTTGATTTTTAGAATTTTTTTCACATTTACATTTTTTGTTTTTGTTTTAACCTTTTGTTTGGAAGGAAGATCAGTTTCTCTTAAATAAAAATAAAAGGGTTACATTATAAGAAATTATATTAAGTAAAAAAATACTTACTCAATTAATTCTTCAGTTTTGGGTTCTTGTTCTTCTAAGACCGGATTTTTTAGCTCCGTTGATAAATTGTCGTCAGTTTTAATATTTTCAAGTTGCTCTGTTGATAATTTGTTTTTGAATTTTATTTTAAATGCAAAACAAGAAATTGACTATGCAGCAATATAATATGATAGATTTGGTTTAGAGAATTCAAAATTATTCCAAATTAAACATTGGATCTAGACTCTGTAGTCTTGGTAAGCTTTCGGCTAGAGAAATATGACAATGCAAATTAAATGGGTGACACGATTTGCTCATAAGATTTTAATTTTTTTAAATATATTTGATTCCATCAGTAGATCAATTCATTGTGACCGACCGCATTAAGTAAAATTCAAAATCTATTATTGTATTTGATGGTTTTATTAAAATGATTTAACCAAACTAAAAAAGACTTGTTCGTTTTTATTCTTTCGGAAATTGGTTTTATGTTATTTTTGTGCAGTTGATTCTTGAATTTAAAATTGAATGATTCCATTTGGTTTTCGTTATTTGTATGAACTTGAAAGACTATTTTTGTGTGCATTATAGAAGGACTAAAACATCTTGAAACAAACAAATGCAACGGCTCCAGCGTTGGGTCTCAGATATGGAAAAAGCAAAAAGCTGAAGGTTTGCCGATGTTTTCTAAAATCAACACGGCGAACCTCGTAAGATAATCTTTATGGTTTTTCATTTGAGATAAATAACATCTTCGAAAGAAAATAAGAATCGACTAAACCTTTTTTTAAAGTTTGCGGGGATGAGACTTTTGTCACCAAAAGATTTTAAAAGAAACACAGACCTTTTATGAAAAATTATTTTGTTGGAAGTTAGCAAAGATATTGAGCTAAGAAACAGCTTCTTTTATTTTGTCGGGGATTGAAAAAAGCGATACGAAGAGTGGGTATCAATAAATGAATGTTCATGGGTGAAAAAATGTCATCTCCCTATATTAACACAATGATACAAGTTTTAAAATCACACAAGTTTACTATCAAAATACACTTACCTTCTTTAGTGGGACTAATTGTTTCCGTTTTGAATGTTATCAAATTTAAAATATTACTACCATCTTCCTCATGAAAATAATCATCATTAGATGGCGATGGCGAAATAGCTGAAACAAATTGCTCCTCTTCTGCATCTTCTTCAGACTTTTTAACATCCTCAAAGTATTCATTCAGACGTTTCTCACTAGACTGAATTTGTACTTGAAAATCATATGCTTTGAGTAGCTTTTCAGTACATTCGGTGCAAATTCTTGTAAGTTGTATAGTCTTACTCCAATCAATCTATAAATTATCAAAGAAATCCAATAGAAATAGTTAATGAAGGATAAAATTGAGTGTTCCTTACCGTAACGCTAGACACTTTCCATAAGATTTCTTTCAATTCGATTTTTGAATCCAATTCTACACAATCGTGCAGAGAATTGGAAATTTCAACATTAATTAAACACGTTCGACACGTAAGTTGATCCATAAACACAATATTTTCCATAATTTTATTTTGTTTTCCAAAATGCGAAAGAAAAATTTATCACCAAAAGTAAAAGATATGTGGTGACATTTATGCAAAAATGACAGCTAAAGACTTTGCTCACAAAGTTTTAGATGTGCCAGTTTTTGTTGCAGATAATGTAGTTTGATTTAAAAGTTAAAACCATTTACACACCAGCATTTTACGGTGCTATTACACCATGATTCTGGAGTCTTAACTCTTTTACAAATTACGATAGAGGAAAAGAGCGAAAGATGGTCTTTTCGATTTTTTCTCTTTTGTTCTAACATGTTTTGAAAAATAGTCATGACTCTAGAATCATGGTGTAATAGCACACTTAGCAATATGATTCTGTATGGGCAACTACACACCCATTAACCCGGTGTAGGGCTGCCAAAAGTCAAGTTAAAACAAAAATTAAAAAAATAAAATACACTTTCTGCCATAATTAATTCTTATATCACTTAAATAAATAAATAAACTCACTTAAAAACAAAAGGACAACAGGCAAAGTAAAAAATAAGAAAAAAAAAATAAGAAACCGTATCGGAAAACCAGTCCGTGTCTTTTTACACATCATATTTACATAATCCACCAGTGCAATACTACTCGAAATACATTTTTGTTTGTATTATAAATTTATTTGGCTCAGTGGTCATAAAAATAGTAAAAGTTTAATATTTTACATAATATACATTCAGATTTTGTTCTAGGAATTTTAATTAACACAGCATATTGAACATTTAATTGATTTTTAAATTGATTAAAATTATTGATATTTCTAATATGAGATGGAAGGTTGTTTTACACAGGTAGTCCTATGTAATGTATGCTTTCAGTGCCAGTATATCTACTTTTAACACGACCCAAAATCGTTTGAAAACGAGGTATTGAGCTTGTAGGGCACAGGTCATCATACCGAGTTAAATCTCTGCAGTTTTGAAAGTTTGTAGGCAAAATTGGGTGGAGCCTCCTGAGATGATGTTCTATTTATTTATTATTCTATGTTTTAGGATTAAATAGACTGAACCAGTACGGTCGACTGTCAATACTTTGAATATGCAGTACAGGGAAGATAGGGATGTTGGTCTTTCATTCGCCTTCTTTTCTTTACCATAAGTTACTACTGTTCTGAAATCTATCTCGGGGTTTGCCGCAATAATCATTTTGAAGTGACAAAAACTAAAAGAATAACATATGGGGTTACCTATCTACATACTTTATTTAGATTAAATTTGTATCTCTATTATAATTTTAATTATTATAATTTTTTTGTCACGTCTACAATTTCTTTGTGTTTTTTTTTTGCACTTTCATTTAAAGATTTTGAAGCCATTTCAAACTTAATGAATCAGCACAGAAATTGCAATATTAAAAATAAAACACGGTTAATACAAAAATGCACAACAGTTCCCTTAAAAACATTTCACTTCATAGTTACAGAAATAAAGGTAAGTACACGAATTTAGGTACAAAAATATAGGCTAACGAAATAAATACAATTAGACGAATAATACACAAAATATAAAAATTAAATTCACAACACATATAAACTTTGGTTTACATTAATTTCACTTAAAATTAAATTCACAATAAAAATTAGAAATTTTACTACACTATATCAACACACCGTGCGCAAGTTAATAACAAAAAAAAACACACACCAAACATGAATAAACCGACTGATGGCTTTGAGAATCTACGCAAATAACTTCTTTAGAGAAAACAGCTTACATTTTTGTCACTAAATTTTCTATACTTAAAAGAAATTCAAACACTTCACGGTAACACTCATCATTGAGTTTTTTTTTATAAGCCAAGGAAAAAAAAGCAATGAGTTGCCAAATTGACAAAGGTAACTCTGAATGTATGTTGGTACTTAATGAGCTGTGCGATATGCAGGTCGTCAGATGCAATCGGAAATTCATGGGCGGGTATACACAGGGTTTCTTTCAAGTCATTTATGGTGTAAAATCATGACACGTTACTGATGAAAAGCTTTCTCATAAGACCAGTACTGCATATTCGAAAAGGACAAAGTAAAGATATATCTCTTGTCTACAGTAAACACAACAACAACATAAGTCCATATGGACTTATTAACTCAAGATAATTATCTGTATTATCGGCACAACTACGTGTATGATATAATTATATGAATGTCAAATTTCTTCGGTAATGGTGTGGGCTGATCCACAAGTCATTTTTTTTCTACAACTCTTCAATACAAAAAACACGGCTACTGATCTCAATAACTTTTCTAAATAACAAAATAATTTCACGAGTTTGAATTTTAAATGTGTGCAAGTATGCGTGATTCTGTTTTTCATTCTGACTTCAAGTCCGAAAACAATTATTTTCTTCTTTTCAGTACTCGAATTGTACTTAGTGCCAAAAAAAACGTAAACAAATCGTTCCAAGTAGTTTCGAACGATTCCGCACTACCAAATTAAAATGGTATTATAGTTTGTCCTCTATAAATTGGCAGTACATGCCTTATGGGGAAGCTTTTTCAAAATCAGTAGCGCGCCTTATTTGTGCACCATACTGAATTGAAAGAAACCCCATTTAAAAAATGTTTACCCGCCAATGATTTTTCGATCGCATCCGACATAGACCCCACAACGACCTGACTAGCGTACAGTTGAATACACACTGATTGGCTAATGCATTTCAACCCTCTTTTAACATCCATTCGAACAGAGATACCTTTGTCAATTTGGTAACTCGTTTCGTATTTTTTATATTGAGTTTCTGTTAAGAAACTTTTGATTTTAGAGCTTAAAAAATACCTTTTATTGATGAAATGATAATGAGATATTGAGATGAGCATATCACTAGTACAAAAGTGTTATCGTGCAGTGTTTTTGTTGATCATGTTTGTGTTTTTTATGTGGGGAAAATCTTAAAATGCAGTTACAAAAATGTAGGTAAGCTGTTGTCTTTAAAGAATTTATTTGCGTAGATTCTCGTGTCGGTCGGTCGGTTGATATTTCGTGTATATTTTTTCTTATTTGCGTAGATTTTCAAAGCGCGCCGGCGGTCGGTATTGATGTTTCGTGTACCTATTTTTGTTTTGAAATTAATGTGAAGTGAAGTGTTGTAAATATTACTTTTTTTAAAAACTTAAATTTTTTGAGAAGTTTGCGACTGTTGTGCTCCTTCATCTAATTTATAATGGATTCAAAAACATCGAAAGACTTAAGCGACGAACAAAAAAAAAGAAATTGTAGAAGCGACAAAAAAGATTTACAAGAACCTGCAAAATAAAACGGAAACTGTGAAGCAAGTAGCAGGCATTTTTTCGGTGTCTATGCGAACAGTCTACAGACTTCTCAGCGAAAATGATACCAAAGGCCACAACTCACCACCAATCTGGCCCCAGAAGGAAAATAGATGATTTTGATAAGTGCGCCATCAGACAAATCGTGCATCAGTTTTTTTCAAATAATGAATTTCCAACGCTTGATAAAATACTGCATGAGGTAAGACACAATGCAAATATAACAAAAATAAGCAGATCTTACCTGCATACGATTTTAAGAAAAACTCTATGGTTTAAATTTGCCCAACGTCAGCGAAAGAGTATTCTTTTAGAAAGAAGTGACATCATCACATGGCGAAGGAAATATTTACGCGAAATTAAAAAACTGAGAGAAGAAAACAAAAAAATCTATTTTACTGATGAGACTATACTCTTCAAAAACGCGCCTACTATCTTACCTCTTGGTGGTGTGGAAAAAGATAAATTTCATTTCATTTTTATAAATAAAAATTAAGAAAATAATTTCAATTAAAAAAGAAGAAAGGTAACCCTACATCATATTTTTTCAGTTTTTTCCAATTCAAAATGCTTACTACGGCAACCCTGTTAGAGCTTTTGAAAGAAGATAACCTATTGGAAAGCATAGAAGTGCGAATGAGAGACAAACATCCCTATCTTCCCTGTACTGCCAATTTTTAGTGGACAGACTATAGTTACATGGAAGTTTTCTTTTCGACAGCAAACAGAACATTTTATATACATAATACTCTTCTATGAAGAAAAACGAATTAGGTGAGATAGTCAAATAATGAACAACAAAAAAGAGAGACGCCAAAAAGCGTCACCACAACGCACAGGGAAACTTTTCTGCATCTCATCTTTTTCATTTTGTTTGCACTAACGTAGCTTGGAGAGTCACGCTCATACCTCTTTAACCTAACCATCGTGGCACATTTATTTATGAACACTCTTATCTATGAACTCTATAATTACATTTCTTCACTTTTCGCTCCACTTGCAAAGGTATGACTTTGGCACAGGTAATACAGCTTGTAAGGAAAACGACTTCTAGGTATTTCTGATGTCTATGGCTGATCTAGCGGAACGCTACCAACTAAAAACGTCTATAAAAAATCGACATGTACAGCTTTTCCTGTATCACTCGCATTGCTTGTTTTGGGGACATGAGAAGAACCATAAATTAAATGGTGATTACATTTAGTTTAACCTCTTCAGGTCTGCATTCGAGACAATGATCTCGCCTTAGACAACACTCTCGCTGTTGTAATCTCATGTCAAAACACAGCTGATGAATTGAAAATAAAACTAAACAGCGCAAATTTTTGATACTAGTTAATATATGATAGGTATCATATCATACAAAAATCTATATTTGTAGCATGCATTTCCGTTCAAAGGCTAACAACACTAGTCCAGAAATAAAGAAAGACACTTTAGCAGCTTCAAGTAGACATAGAACGACGTGTTCACTTGGCATATACAAATGAGGGAGAAAAGCTCATTAACTTCTTCGTTTGTGCCTTGTCTGACATTTACCTCCTTAGAGCAATACGAGCAGCTGAGAAAAAACATTCCAGAATCATGATTTGCGTTTGCCTTGACTATTGGATTAGCTGAAAAAAATGACACAACAACCGTAGAGATGGACGATTTCTATGCTGGAATTACAAAGTTTAATCGAAACACTCGCCCGAAAATTGACTTTTACAAAATTGCCGTTCAACAGAACAGACAAAATAGTCCAAAATGTAAATGTAACACATTACCGAAAACAAAGTCAACTCTGAAAACTCGATGGGAGAGAAACATTCAATGGATTCATAAGGAGACAAATTATGTCACACCGAATACTGATCTAAATGATTGTTCCGGTGTTCTACTACAGGTAGAGGCATCATTACCAGTTAGAGGCAGCCTAGAGTTGACGAAGTACACCATGACTTGTAGAGCTAGCTTAAGTTAGTAAGTAAAAAGTAGGCAATGAAATCTTTTAGGGCAAACAAAAAGGGCACACAGAAGTGAATTATTTTTTTTTTCTGATTTTATTAAGAGAAATATGTTAAATTCAAAGAAAACACCAAAGTTTGAAATAAAGAAAAATTATTTTAACTCTAACGAACCAAAAAATACATAATTTTAACTTAATACAATTTAATTGATCAGCTGACTTACAAGAAACAAATTCGCTTGTATCGCTTTTAATATATTAATTTCTAGCGATCATTATTTTACAACGCGAGAATAAAAATTTAATCCTGAACCGCGGTATTATCTTTTGTGTTGAGAGGCAAATGGTAATTTTGTTATTTTTGAAGCACCAATTTCCTCAAATAAGCTGACAGTTTCGTTCTCAAAGCAAAAGTATGTTCTTTTTTGTTGCGAACATTAGTACCTATTAGAGAACCTCTGCTTTTTAGATTGTTTTTTATGTTTGTATTTTTTTTTTATGGCGGAATGTTCCAAAGCACAAGCTTTTATATATTTGTTTTTTTTTTATGTAAATAATCTGTATCACAACTTTCAACTCTTTTATTAACTGACTTACCATCTTTTTCGGGTTTGATTGGAATTTCTTCAGTTTCTTCAACCTCGAAGTCCTTGACGACGAACCTTCGTAGGTAAGCGTCGGAATTTTGGCAAATTGTTCGCAGCTTATAAGCAATAGATAAGAAAACATTACATTTGGAACAGATTTTTGTAGGGAAACCATCAGCATTTTTAATTATCTAAGATTAAACAAAATTAGAGTTTAATTATAAATGTGTACAATATTACTCAGAAACAATAATCTTTACTTTTATACCGCAACAAGATTTAATCTTGTTAGATATTATTGTGTTTTCATCTTTATCGAATATTGATTTCATTTCTTCTTCATTATTGGTTTGCAAACATATTCTACAAAGATTTTCTTCCATTTTAAATTGATGTTTTGTGTTTTTTATATTTAATTTTAAGAAATAATCCACATTAAAAATTCTTAAAAACGAATGCAAAGCAAAAAAATGCGAACGAGTGACAGTTGACAGGTTTTTAAGGTATAAACTAGAGATGGGTCTTGAAAGATTTGAAATAATTTCGATACTGTATGAGATATCGCTACATTCGATTTAAGGCTCCCTGCAAAATGTAAAACGAACTTTACACGGTCAGTCAGAGGACATCAGTCATCTACACATATAAAGCGACCTTTACAGGGTCAGTCATTTGCCATCAATCTGTACTGTAGTAGCCGCGTGTTTTTGCAAGTCCATATAAAACGACATTGGTATTTAGCCCACAACATTACAGACATTCCCATATAACCACATGTAATTGTGTCGGTAACACAGTAATCTTTATGGATTTAGCGTCCCGATAGTTATCAAGGCTGGTCAAGCGGCATGATGGTTTTCAAAATATTTTGATATTCTGCTGATGAAAATATGGTGGTTGACGACATGCTTGACTAATGTGAACGCGAAATGTCAAGCGTTCGTCATGCCGCTCTGATCATGCCTGCAGTTGAGTGTGTGAACCCCCTTATTGTGATGAAAGCAAACTGTATTATCGAACACAATGCAGCAAAATTTGTATTTTTGTACATTTTACTTTTGCAGGTTGAGTTATAAATAATTTTACAAATGCAGTTTAAACGCAGACGGCGTTTTTGAAAACATATGGGAACGTCAGTAAAAGGCATTTTTCTTTTTTAGAGCACGGAGTAGAGCCTAAGCTTGTCGGGTGAGCTCTGAACAGAGTACGCTCCAAGCGCTCTGATTTATTTATGAAACACTTTTGCACTTCACTGTTATATGAATAGAAATCTACTCACAATCTGTCAAATAACATGAAAACTGCATGAAGTTGGCCGCGCTCTACTTCGTGCTTGGTCTACTCCATCATGAGCTCATAGAGCGCGCTCCGAGCAAGCTCTGATCGAAAAAAGAAACACTAGTTTTGAGCGCTCTGAGCGCTCGGAGCTAAAAAAGAAACACAGATCTATTTTTGACAGCTCAGTGCTCTGCTCAGAGCTAAAAAAGAAAAATGCCTAATGGTGTGGGCTAGTTCTCAATAGGCGTGTTTTATTGAACAAAATTATTTTACTTTATATAAAGTAGACTAAAATGTCAATGCATTACAAAAAAAAATTACTTTATAGCGAGTAACGCTTCTCCTTTTATTTTATTGGTGATAAATAAAGATATTCACAATAGTTTTGTTTATGTTTGTACATAAGTAGTTATTATGTGCCAGAATAAAAACCAAAAATTCCAAACTAACATCTTTTCATCATAATAAAACAAATCCAATCACTATTAAGTAACGAGCTGTAAACGCACAAGGTGTGTGTCATCCTCCATGTGGTATTGTCAATGCCAGGATATCAATACCATGGTATCTATACCAGTAGTGTGTCACTGAAAATTTGTTTTATTGAAAATTTCTTAGGGCCAGTCTTTTCAGCTCTGGTTAAATTTAACCATTAGCTGGTAACCATAGAAACATATACAAAATCTATGGTTAACAACTGAAAAAACCAATGGTTACACATAACCAGAGCTGAAAAGACTGGCTCTTACTCTACTTAGATTTTCCTAATAGATTCCCAATAAAACACACATAATATCGTTTTTTCCAACAAAGTTGCAAAAAATGCAAAAAAAACTGTTATTATATCTTTTGGAGGTATGGTGTTGGGTTAAACAAATTTGACATTTAATTTCCGCACTAAAAAAGATGCGTTTGTTATGTTCAGTTTCACCAAAATACACTTAAAAGTATTTTAGTTAACGGAGTAATAAAATTAATTTATTGGCATTTTAGCTTAAAATGGTTTCCAAAAACATAAGGAGGTGAATTTTTAAAAATGAGGAAACTTGATGCCAACCCCGGATTTTTATTCACCGCTCATGGGTCTCTTTCTGAGAGCAAGCGAGAGGAGAGCATATCAATCGAAAAATTTCAACGTTCTCATTGTCTTTAAAAAATGAAAATGGTTGGTGAAATTGAAAAATGTCATTTTAAGATTTAACAACCCAATAAATATTTAAAAGTGTTTGGAGAAACTTGCCATTAGACCACACTGCCGTACCCTCGATAACAAAAAAAATTGACAATTGGGAATTCCATATACTTTCCCTTTGGAACTGCCATCCATTTTAAGTATAATGTATCTGGCAGTTCCTACTTGACGTTTCACTTCCAAGAAATCCGTTGTTCATTAAAAAATTTCAAACGGCATTTTAAAAAATTGTGTGAAGACTCGCTCTCCTCTAGAATTATTTTTTAGCGCAATTAACAATTTTCTATTTTATGTTATTCAATAAAAAAGTTTTTATTTATATACACTAAGTTCTCTACTGGCTAGCACACATGTTCAGCATGATAAAACGGGCGACTGGAAAAGAAAACCTTCAGCAAAAATCTGACAAAGCGAGGAATGTTGGCGGCAGCAGCCATCACCACGCCAAGTCGACGACAATGGCTATAAAAAAGGTAAAATATATAATTTTTAATAATTTATATAGTGTAAATGTTCTAATTTAAATGTAAAATTAATAGCCAATCGACAATGTTGTACAAAAGGCACAAGTTCCCCCAAGCAAACTGCAATCAAAAGTCATCGAAAAGAATAAACCAATAGTCGCCAATACAAGAATTATTCCTTCATCAAAATCTATAAATCCTTCATTGGTTACTAGTAATGTAAAGACTGAATCAAAACCTTCAAATCATGATACTCAATCACTGACTGTTAGTGCTACTGCACCTCCACCCACCAAACCTGATGAGACTGTCACCGTAGCAGCGGTAAAACCTACATCGTCCTTGACTGACCCTCCACATGTTAATTGCCCAGTACAAGAGAGCGGTAGGCTTTAAATATTCATTAACTCATGTGCATTCTTTTCATATAAAATCCATCGTTTAGATGCTAAAAAAGTGTGGACTTTGAACAACTTTGACATTGGCCGGCCATTGGGACGTGGAAAATTTGGTAATGTTTATTTAGCTCGTGAAAAGGAATCCAAATTTGTGGTAGCTCTAAAGGTGCTATTCAAGAAGCAGATTTACAACAGTAATGTAGAACATCAAGTTCGTCGTGAAATAGAAATCCAATCACATCTTCGACATCCACACATCCTGCGACTCTATGGTTATTTTCATGATGAAGCTCGAATCTATTTGATCTTAGAGTACGCACCCAAAGGAACGCTCTACAAAGAACTCCAGAGTCAGCCAGAGAAGAGATTCGACGAGAAGCTAAGTGCAACTTACATCAAATCTCTTGCATCAGCCCTTCGTTATTTGCACGAACGGGATGTAATTCATCGTGACATTAAACCAGAAAATCTTTTGTTGGGCTATAAGGGTGAATTAAAAATCGCCGACTTTGGATGGTCTGTTCATGAACCGAACTCCATGCGGACCACATTGTGTGGCACATTAGATTATTTGCCTCCAGAAATGGTTCAGGCAAAACCACACACCAAGAATGTCGATTTATGGAGTCTTGGTGTTTTGTGCTTTGAGCTGTTGGTGGGAAAGGCACCATTCCATGCCACCGAATATGATGAGACTTACAAGAAAATCATAAAAGTTGATTACAAACTACCCCAGCATGTGTCGAAGGCCGCAGCTCATTTCATATCAAAACTTTTAGTTCTTAATCCACAGGCACGATTGCCTTTGGATCAAGTTATGACACATCCTTGGATTATTGCGAATACAGCTTGAAGGAATCGATAATTTATTTATACTATTTTTGATTTTCTTTTATTTTTTTATTATTTTTTATTTAAAAATTGGCCAAAAGAAGCCAATTAACTACATTGCAACACCAGCACCAGCATTTTTAATGTTTACTTTTATTTTGTTTTATTTGTTTCATTATGGATGTTTGTATACCCTTTTAATATGCTTTTTATCAAAACTTCTCATGTCTCAAGTCATTTCTTTTTTTTAATAAATAAATTTTTGTTCTATATGTGTCATGTTAACTCAATTTTTTAATTTCTTTTTTCTATATTGTATTAATGCGAAGCCACTTTTAATGACATTAATCACGTAAGTAAGAGTATTGTATATACATATTTATAGTACCTACTATATGTAGAATAATCACCTACAGGCTATTTAATGAGGCCACAGTAGGGAAAACACTAATCCGCGAAAAAAAAAATTAACGAAAATATAGAACGAAAGAGACGTAAGCAACTTCTATAACATATTCGAATCTCTTAATTCATTTTTAAAGCTAAAGGTAAGACTGTAACGGAACGATTTGTATCAATTGAACACCATTGTAATGTGTTTGCTTTCCCTATTTTATCGTATGAAGAATACATGTCCTAAAGCAATTCAATCGTAATATAATGTCCATCAATTCACCCTTGAGCCAAAATTCGGACTTACTGTAAAGTACAGATTCTTTTTTTAACCACACTACACGATTGAGAAATGCTCTACCCGACTATGTTTTCCTTTTGTATTTGTTCAGAGATTCAAAACCAATGAGCATCGGTATCTTCTTTAAATTCCTATCCGATATAATTTCCTGAACTCTCGTACTGAAATAGGAAATCTCGATGTTTTTCTATTCTAATTTGTATACTTTGTATATGTATATTGCAGCAGTTTGATTTACCCAAAACGAACCAGCACTGTAGTCCAATAAAGCACACATAGGGATTGGTTGAGAGTGTGTCACTAGGAATTGGGTCTTCGGAGCTGTCGATGCCAGTAAATTTATAAATTATTTTTTAATCGGCATTGGTCTTCAGATCATTCCCATCCGTGTTGTATTGGGCAAACAATCGTTAAGTAATCCCTCGACGATTTTCATAGTGTGTGATATCAGATCTGACCGTTTTGATTAACGGCAGTTTTAATTTGATCTATGCCCTTGTTTCCCCTGAACTAATGGAGGGCTAAACATGTTTGAGGCCCGGAGGGATGAATGGTTTCCGTCCCCGTACTAGTGGGACCATACGTATATACACAAAGAAAATGATTTCCCTTCAATTGTTGTTAAATGTTAAATACCTATTCCTAGTTTTTGTCGTTTAAAAAGACATTTATCAACTATCAATCAGGATCAGAAATAAATTTCAACTTTTTGAAAGTGTTGTTTTTAAAAATGAATCATGTAAATTCAAAATATTTTTCCACTTGCTTCTAAATCACTTTGCTATTTTAAATGAAGTCTTCTTTGCAAACTGTCATTTTATAATTAATAAAATATGAATACTTTTTCTATCATTCTATTCTCATACTTCAAGTCGGTTGTTTCATTTATTTAACTTCGGAACTTTCTAGTCGTTTTTCTTCACAGAACTTTGTGGTCATTTTTCATCAGAAAGGTTCTTTTATAACTCTTATAATTGTTGTTACTTTTAGGTCCAGTTTTTCAGTGCGAGATTATTTCAGGGTTAGGTTAACCTCGAGTTAACTCTGCTGGAAATACATTTTCCAGTCACTTTGACATTCCGAATTAACTCAGAGTTAACTCACCAATTAAGCTGAGTTAATTGTGTTAACTCGCGTGAAAAAGCAAACATTTCGGGGTTTTTCGCTTGGTGTGTGTTAAGCACAATTTTTTCGAAGTTTCAATTTTGAATTGAGACTACCCTAACTGGTACATACTGTAGTCACAAAAGTAAGTAAGCACCTCTAAATATAAAGATAAATGCTTCTAAACAATCGGAAGCCTCATTTAAAATAAATAAAATATTTTCTTTTGTAATTTATACAGGGTAGTGGCACCAGTTACCGAACAGTTTACGGACTTGTAGAAAAAAGGTGTTGTAAAAAATACTTGCAATGAGTTTAGAAATGTAGCATATATAAATTACTTAATTTCTGATGAATTTCGACACTAAAAAATATAAAACAAAAACAATCACAGTGTCCTATTTCCGAACAGATGTGTTCGAGTAAGGAAACTCGGAAAATGTTGGGTGCCTTTTCTCGAACAGTCAAAAAACACAAGATAATTTAATTTTTTTTCGATAAAACCTTTACAATGACAATAATCTAATAAACCCATGTAATTAAAAACACTAGTTAAAGTATTAACGTTAATAGTTTTCCATCCAAAGAACTTTTCTGGAACTCCTTTTCTGTTTTTTTTTTCCTGCAAAACCTGGGACCATCGAATCCAATGAAACCGATCACCGAAGAGACAATTTTGCTTACCTAAGATATATTTGTATTGGTGAGATAGTTGTACCTAAGCGTGAAGAGAGAATGCTTACATATTTCTGCAAAGTTTTCAAGGGAAAAAACAGTAAAGTATCGAAAATACAGCCAGATTACTGAAAAGTGTTCGGTAACTGGGGATGTTCGGTAACAGGTGCCACAACCCATGTTTTTTTTAATAGAAAAGTAAGATTTCAAATAAAAAAATTAAAAGAACTTTTAAAATATTCAGCTTAAACTTAAAACAGTAAGAAATTTATATCACAAAAGTAAGTAAGCAATTCGAAAAAACCTTGAATTTACAACTTGTAGGGCTTATTGATTTTGTACTTTGTTGGGTACAGCTTGACCTGAAGAGTTGTGTTCATACGTGAGAAGATTGAATTAACCAAATTTTACCTCAGGTTTTGACAAATTTTCGATCATTCATCTTGAATCTGAAGTTTTTTTACTTATTGGTCAAAATGCTCCAAAAAATATTTAATGACGTTCAAATCGCGTGACTGGCAAAGATTTGAGCTGGGTTCACACGTTATTAAGCAGCCATTCTTTGAAAACATCTGAGGTATGTTTAAGATGATTGTATTACAAAAGGACAAATAGTCTACCAAAACCCAACTTTTGGACAATTTTCTGAAGATTGATTATTGAAAATATTCAAATAGTTGAACCCATTCATCAAAGAATCTATAAACACTAAATTTTTGGCAACAGATGCTGCCATAAAAAACCACACCATAAAGTTTTTATGGCGTTGCTTTGAGGTCCATGGCGGAATTGATAAATCAGTGCAGCAATTTTTTTTATGTCTCCAAACTTTTTCGCGTCCACCAGAGTCAGGATACTAAACTTGCCATTTTTTGAAAAAAGGTTATTCCAAAATTTTGTTTTCTTCAGATTAGTGAAGAACGTTTAAGGGTTCACTTGTTCATTGGACATGTGTGCTGTTGTTTTTGGCCTAGTTGTTTTGGGGTTTCTTCTCACTTTTCTTATAATATTAAATGCGATTAACTTAACAAACGTTGAAGATATGAAGAAAAACCAAATATTATACGGTAAATTTTGTACACTACTTGATGTTCACATGATAATCATAATTTTGAATGTATTTCGTCTAATATTTCGAAAGAAATTGCAATTTATTTTACGATTTTTATGCGAAAGCAATGGGTGCTTACTTACTTTTGTGATTCACTGTACAACATACTAAAAAATCGGAACTACATCATGCTTTGCGATTTCAGAATTTTTTAGTGTAGGTTTGGTGCCTCTTTGACATGGTGCCCAGGGAAGAACGGCCCGCTCCCACAGTCCACCAATGCTTAACCCTTCTGAAATGGAATAAACATTACTTCAGCAAACATAAAATTTGGTTTTTCAACCCGACGAACTTACCTCCTCTCAGCCCACGAAAGAACTTAAGTTATTAAAATTAAACAACATTTTTTTATAATTTTATTTATTTTTTTTTTTTTCTTAAAAAAAAATTAATACAAAATAGTGAAAATATAAACAATATAAAACAAAATAAAATAAAAAAAAAAAATAAAATGCAAATTCTCCTTTAAGTAAATTTAAATAAAATACATACAATGAGTATAATAACAATTAATTAAAGGCACTTACTTATGGTTCGCGAGTGGAAGGTTTTCTTTTCAGAACACGCGTTATAAAAATGTTTCAGTTTTAGTGGTTTATGATCGCTTAAGATATAGCAAATGAAGCAAGAACCAACCCCAACAAAATGCATGCTAAAACAACAACTTGATTGCCAAAAAATCAACTTAATAATAATTCAACTCGCGAACCATATTAAGGACCATAAATATTATTAATATCCCGTTTAGTCTATGAATCAAAAGTTAAAAATAAATAAAATGTAAAGAGCCCCCTCACACTATAGAATTTCATCAGGCTACAATTTAATCGGTTACTTATTGAGATTCATGTTTGTTCAACATGGTAATACTTATCTGGCTGGTAAGATCAACAATAAAAACACTTTAGACGAAATCGACGAAGTGATATTATTTGCTGAGAATTCATGGGCGTTCTTAATTTTTATGCAGTTGTTATCAAGAACATGATACTTTAACCATGTAATTTATCATGCATGGTAGACGGGAAATTTTTTGAGTAATATCTTCGAGGATTCGAAGCCAAGACAGTTATAGGAGACGATGAATATCGTCAGTATAGGAGACGATCAACTGAAAATGGTGGACATTCTATACTTATGCGAATTGGTGATACTTATGAAGAAAACCGTTTGGTGGTTCCATATTTGCTCTGTTGCCAAAAACTGAATTGTAGAATATTGGTATTCGGTAAAATCCATTAATTAATAAATAAGTTGCAATGAGGATGCACCGCTAATTTTTATTAATTTCCTATGAATTAACTAAATCCAACTGTGTTTCAATTAGCACATTTAAAAAATGGAGAGCGTGTTTATTTCACAGATGCAAATATGTGCAATTGGGTCAAACTCTGACTGCTTTCACCTAACGTCAAAAAGACTATTTAAAACTGATGAAATCCCTCTTATTACACATGAGATCTAACTAAAAAAGCGTTCGTACGATGCAGACGAGGGGATGGGGATCCAGACCAACTGCATTTTCAGAGATAATACAATTGGTAGACTTTATACATTATAACCAAGATGAATGTTTTCTCATCGCATGCTGTTTGTGCGCCCACCTAACAACAGTGCTGTCAAGCTCTGAATTTATACAAATTTTAAATAAAAGTGTTGGGACGTTCTTCTTCGGTGCGCCAGGAAGAAGTGGGGAAACATTCCTTATTAGATAGATTCTGACAACGGTTCGGTCAAAAAATGACTCAGCTTAGCTCTCGCTTCTAAGTGGAAGGACTGTGTATTCAGCTATTCTGTTACGAGTATATATATATCGATATGTTATTAAACATGCAAATCATCGAAACACCCACGTGCAATATTTTCAAAGCATTCTAGAAAAGTATTACAAAAGTGTAAATTCAATGTTTGAGATGAATGCACGATGGCACAAAAAAATTCTTGAAGCTCTTAATCGATGGTTACGAGATATGCGTGAAAATGTTCAACCATTCGTGAATCCATTATTATTGCTCTATCGACACCAGCGGATGAAATAAATGCTTGCCTGAAAATTGTTGCGACACGTACATACATACGTTGCACTGGACTACCATTGTATATACATTTCTATAGTATTTTCATGCTGAATAATCACCGCCTGGCCATCTTGAGAAACGTGTGATAAACACATTTTTAGGTTCGTGCATTTAATAGTTGTCTATTCTGTAACCCCGACAACAGTCGTAAACATATATTATTTTTGTTTTGTTTACGACTCTTGTCAAGGAAATATGGATTTTAGAGCCAACAAAATACATTATATATTATTAATTTGTTTCGCAGACGACTATTGTTAGGGTAACAGAATAGACACTTAGTAAATGTAAGAACCTCCAAATGTGCAGTTAACAACTTTCTTTAGATGGCGCTGCTCCATGGTTGTACTATAGAAATTTATATACAATGGGACTACGCTAGTATACGGGTCTAGCTGTTGAACGAATAATCAGTCGAAGTATTTTTTTGACAGTTACTAGAAATTGGTAACGGACAACTGCCATAGTTGATGAGACCTCAGGACGAATATCAATTCTTGATAAATTGTGTAGTTTAGTTACATCAAAACATTGTATATACATTTCTATAGTATTTTCATGCTGAATAATCACCGCCTGGCCATCTTGAGAAACGTGTGTAACCCTGACAACAGTCGTAAACATATATTATTTTTGTTTTGTTTACGACTCTTGTCAAGGAAATATGGGTTTTAGAGCCAATAAAATACAATATATATTATTAATTTGTTTTGTTGACGACTATTGTTAGGGTAACAGAATAGACACTTAGTAAATGTAAGAACCTCCAAATGTGCAGTTAACAACTTTCTTTAGATGGCGCTGCTCCATGGTTGTACTATAGAAATTTATATACAATGATCAAAAGAAGAAATGATTGAAATATTTTTTGAAATTCAAAATAACTGTAAGAATAACGATTGGCGCAGTGAACGAGCTAGCTTTGCCGCAAAAACTAAAAAAAAAAATAGATGCGGATTGCTTCTTACATGGACATGAACAACTGTATTTTCCGTGATCCCATAGTGGCTAACCAGATAGACTTTATATCTACACAGAGAATGAAAAAAAAAAAAAAACAAACAAAATATTACATGCTATATTTTATAAAACGCTTGCTTTGTTTTGTGTCTCATTTCTTATCCATTCAACCAGAACGAGCCACGTCAAAGATAGGGAGGATATAGCTAGTTTTAATTAATAATATGTCTTATGCAAAATATCGGTGTACACTTGCAATCTAACTGGTCGTTTTTAAAAGATTTTCTTTACAATTAAAGGGATAGGCATGTTTAATTTTTGCATATTGCAATATAAATATATGTTGTACAACAGCGAAATTATCGATATTGTGTAGCCCGGATAATAGTCTCTAGTATGCAGGAGCTGTAATTGTGTGAGCAAAATTTTTTGAGACGATGATACAAACATCACAAAACGAAATAATTAATAAAATTTTATAAAAATGTATTGCATTATTTGAAACAACAAAGTTATTTTATATGTTCAGACTTAACTTTGCAGCATATTTGCATATTTGACAGATGAAAATTATCACTAGAACGAAAACAAATATGTTAAGTAATTAAATTTAAGGAAGCTTTAAAGGACTTAACTCTTCAGACGGACATTTATATGATCCTTTGAAAGGCACCTATTCTAGGTTAAGTTATTGCTTTTAAATTTTAAACTTAAACAAAACTAGATTTGAGAGTTTAAAGAAATTTGAAAAAAAAACAATATCTAGTGAGTGTGTATATTTAAATTTTTGTTTAAAGAATTCTTCTTTAAAATTGTTTGATTACAGTTAAGAATGAATACTTGAATATAAACGGAAGTAATTATCACAGAAAAAATCGAAAGTATGAAATGGATGGTAGGTTAGTGTTTGTGTTTACATTTATGTCGCATGAAGCTATTATAAATTAGTTTCGGTATATATTTTTTTTTACAAAATATAAAATACAGCTTTTATACAAACAACTTATTGTTGAGATCTGCGGGGGTCTTAATTAAGTTTCATATTTTGTTTGTTTGTTAAACACAGATCAAACAGGTTTTTTTTTCCGTAAAATTGTAAGAATTTTAAAACATGTTGGAGCGTTTAAAATTAAACTTCTTATATGTTTCATTAAGTTTCATAGTTTTACTTTTGACTATATCTACAGCAAACCGTTGCCAAATGTGATCCAACGTTTTATGACACAACAGCAATATCATCAAGAAATTTTTAGAGCATCTCATGTTATTCTGTACATTCATTGATTTTAGTTACGAATCGCTGGACCCTCTTGTTGTCTTGCAGCAGGATTTGAGTAATCATCTTCTGGAATGATAGTAAAAGCGAAATTGAAATGTGGGATACGTAAGTGATTAAGATAACGACGAGGGAGATTTGCGTAAGTCTTAAGTTTTATCAACTCCTACTATCACGCATGCAGTCAATCTCTGTAGCCAAAAACTGATCGCAAAAATATTGTGACATGAAGTTAACGTTTGATTTTTTTATTTTTGAAGCAATATGACTAAACATGTACAAGGTTAGGTTAGGTTAGGTTTATGTGGCTGTCAGGAAAACTACTGACGCACTTAGATCATATATAGGTCCATTGTAATACCACGGAACTCACGAGGAAGTCCCTCTTTAATTAAACCAGTTAGAGCATCTAATGAAGCGATTAAGAGAAGTAATATCAATATTCTTTAGGTCACTAGGATCGTCAAAAAAGAAATTACCCAGGTGTAATTTACATTTTTGAGAGAGAGCTGGGCATGAACAGAGAAGATGAGCAGAAGCTGCTCATCTCTGCAGCTTCTGCAAAAATCGCTTAATCTTGTGGCGTGTCAGGCAGTGTCCGGTTATGACACTAATTAGGGAGCTAAGATTTAATCTACTCATAGACAGCAACATTTACAATAATTTTAAATTTTTTTGATCTTTTTTATCAAATTAACAAAAAGAGTATTTCTTTAATAATATCAATTTTTTTCATTTCAAATAAATGGTGAAACAAAGAATTATTGCATTTATTCACTAAAACCACAAATGAATAATAGTCCGGGAGGCAGCGACATTTTTCAATGAGTAATTTCTCCATAGCTGAGTTTTATATATTTCATAGCTGTGACCATGCTGACAACAAAACCATTCGTCAGCTGCCGCATACACGGGGGATTTGACGTGGGTGGCGTCTTAAACATCGAAAAAAGGTAAGAAAAAGTGATTTCTTCCAAAGCTAAAACTTTGTGTATAGGTTCATTCGTCAGCTGGCTATGAAAAGAACTTATGTCATATTCGAGTGGACGTTCGGAGGGCCCTCCGAGTGAAAAAAAACCTTCCTAAATTGGTTGATTGGCTGTTGGCAGATATGTTTGGGAGTGATAATTATTTGCCTCTCTGAATTGAATTGGGAGTGCTGTCACAATTTACTACCACATATATATTGTTAACATCGATCATATGGTCAAAGCTATATAAAACAAAACGGGCAGTGTGTTTTCATTTCTTTTTTATATTTCAAGAACTTAAATAATAAGTGTAAATAAGGAATAAATATTAAAAAACACTTCTACTCGTTTTTGCTTCGTTTGAGGTTACAAAAAATAAATGTAAACAATCATTGGTCAACTACCCCGTGCAAAACTGACACAGTTGAAAAAGGGAGTGTTTTTAATGATCCATTGGATTCATATTTCAATCCTCTTCACAGTAAAACCACTCGAATATGACATAAGTTTGATTTGAATTGGGTGATGAGTTCACCATCAAAAATGGGACAGTCAATTTATTATTACCTTAAACGATTCCACTGCAGCTTTAAGTAAGCAAACCATACTACTTAGCTACGTTTGTGCTCATTTAAATGCAGAACAAACTATATGCGTCCGTGCAAAAAGAGAACCTAACCGATAGTATTTTCGTATCCTAGTAACTGTATTCACGAATTTACAGTTCCAATAATAGCCGTATTTCGGCGTAAAGTGTTTACGCAGCAAACAATAAAACAGCTATGTTCAATTTTAACTCATTTTAGTTTTGGAAATAATGACATACAGATGGCGTTGTTAATGGTGTGGAAAAAATATTTTTATACCAAAACAAATTAAATTTACCGGAAACCCGAACCGGAAAGGTTAAACTTAAAATTTCACAGGAAGTTAAGCCTTTTAAAGGATCAATCTTAATCCGTCTGTATTTCAGCAATCACTTAACCGATTTACACGGTTCAGATGCTGTTGGATAGGGGAAATGTCAAACTATGTCGTCAGCACTGAACAGATGTTCACGGTTTGGCTAAAAAACGACACCAAACTGAACTCGAAAAAATAGGGCATACAAATAATTATTTTAAAAATTGGGTAACAGAAACACTGCAGTACTTGAATTCATCTTTGAACAGTGCCCATAGCAGTGCGACCAAGTTTTACATTTTTTTGGGATTAACATGTAAAATTTTACTGAGCTGGCTCAGACGCCGAAACACGGCTATAAAACCGATATATTTTCATATCCTAGCAACTGTATTTACTCTTTCGTCAACAAAAAAGAAACGAAATGAGATAAAACTTGGCGTAAGATTTTAGTCTTCTTCACTTCCCTCTCCAATAAAACAGTTTTTCTCCTGGATGAAGTAGTCTCGTGTGTGCAGACCGATGATTTAAATAATCATTGATCGAAAAACTGACAGCTGGAAATAGTGAGCAACTACGTGTTTCTAAATAAGACGTTATCTGTTTCTTCGGACTCAGAAGGCCCCCAAGAAGACTCTATACAAGACCTTAATCATAGCAGTGCTGACTTAAGGGGCAGAAGCGCACATGAGGTTGTTGTTTAATTTAAACACTTCAGCAAATCATCTTCATCTCAGCTGCATTCAATAAAATCATAATAACACAATATACAGAAACACTTATAAAAGCTTTCAATGTTTTAAGCACCGTGGGTACTATTAAAAATGCATATACAAATGCATATGCAAATAAAAATCCACTTACCAAAGTTTATCCTTAAAAAAGAAAAAAAAAACAATCTATACAACTTACCATCTTCTTCTTCTTCATTTCCCTCATCTATGTGTAAACCATCAGCGAACTGTTCCTTTCCCTGATCGCCAGCTACTTCGTTATTAAGGTTGTCTCCGTCGAGCAAAGCATTTGCTGCCGGTGCCAAATCATCATCACCTTCCTTGTGACTATGCTTGTGGCCACCCATGCCAAACACTTCTATATCATCCCCGTCTCCACGATCTTCGTTGTCTTTTGGCGCTAATTTGCCTTCAAAGAAATTGTTATCCTCTTCAGCGCCATTGTTTAGGTTATCATCGTTTTTATCTGCATTGAAGTCGGCATCTTTAATCTCGTGTGCACCTGTATCTTGTTCACCATTTTCGTTATTCTTTCCAATCAACTCATCCACAACATTCACATAACGATTGTTGTCAGTATCTTGCTTGTTATCAGCTCCTCCAAATTGAAGATTCGCTAACTTGCTACCGCCATACTGGTCATCGTTATGATTGTGATCAAGCAACTCCTCAAAATTCTCTGGAATCGGAGCTACGCCCAATGGTATTTGTTTTGGTGGTCTATGTGGTATATTAAGGAGCTCTTTCGCAGTACTGAACCGTTTTGCTTTGTTTCCTGTAGGCGTACTTGACTGGTTTGCCACAGACAAAGCATGACGATTTCCATCGTGAGTTCCTCCAGCTTCACCGCCAACAGCCACACCACTTGATGCAGTCGATGATTTTGCTGTCGAATTCAATGGTGGCACTTGTTGCACATTCTCAGCTGGCCGAATTTTGTCCTCAGAACTGGCCAATGGCTTAGGTATTATCTGAAAGTTTTCAACAGAATTAATTATCGAATTTTTATGTTTCTTGTAATCAATTGGGAGATCTTTTTGTCCTTCAACCCAATCAGCAGCGTTGAGGAGAGATTTTTGAGTAGACTGATAAGAAGCACTTGGTTGAGTGTTGTTAGTAAGTTTAATAGATACTTTGTACAAATCTGGACTCACTAGTTGTTGTTCGTTGAAGGACTTCTGAACAAGAGGCTTATCCAGCGGATGATTGGACATGAGTTGATGATGGTTGCCTATCATTGGGGATGGTTGAGTTTGAT